>OX411550.1:33385656-34585656 GCA_948146395.1 Fragum whitleyi
TGAAGTATGGAGTGTGAACTTTGAAGTGTGAAGTGTGAAGTTTGAAGTGTGAACTTTGAAGTGTGAACTGTGAAGTATGAAGTGTGAACTTTGAAGTTTGAATTGTGATCTATGAAGTGTGAACTGTGAAGTTTGAAGTTTGAAGTTTGAAGCTTGAAGTGTGAAGTTTGATGTGTGAAGTTTGAAAAGTTTAAATATATGGCAACTTTGAAAAATTTCAACTTCACAGTTCACAGTTCACACTTCAAAGTGCACAAACTGATGTGTGAATAAAAGAAGTCACCACCGGTCTTTCGTAATAGTAGAATCCATCCCGTTCCTTTTTAGCTTTATCATTCATTTTCCGAAAACAATCTTCTTGTTCTTGAACCACCACACAGGCTTTGTCTCAAGCACATTTAAGGCTCCAGGACGGATATTGTGCTAGGTATGTTAGGATCTTATCTCATCGCAGCTGAGATCGACAAGAGAAAGTTTCTGTTCCTTGGACAACTATGTCGCTTAAACAAACTCTGTTTTATAAAACAACTATTTTTGTTGCGTCTCTTCTCATTTGTTTATTGTGTTTTACATATAGGTTTTGTTCCGGACATTGTAGCCCTGATGTTGTATAAGTATAACTTAATTGGCTTTCTTGAACAGTCTGTTAATACTGGTGCTTTTCCAGATAAACGTGTTTGGAAAAGAACGAGCTCAATAGCTTTGTCAAATTATTGTATTCGAGAAAGGAATATTAGAACTTGTAATAATCAATTTTTCTTGTATCGTGAAATACAGGAGGATTTTTGGGAATTTCCACTTTGGCGATTTGGTGCACGGAAACCGCATATGTTGCGTGCCTATTTCTCGACGGCTCAGTTAATAGCATATCTTTCTACCTTTGTTTCAAGTTGTTATAAATATGGTAAAGAAACCATACAAGTTAGCCTTACGGAAAATATCTTGACTGGTCGTCCAGTAGTCAAAAGTTGTTATAAAAACTTCTTCAGAAAAATACATGCCCAATTTGGAGTAGCACTTCTCAATGCATTATATCTAATGGACAATGAGCAGTATTTGCGAGCTCTTTTTTTTTTTTAATTAACAAGTTATTTGACAATCAACTAGTTTTTTTTATAGATGTAAAGAGCAATTTTATTGCTCAGTGATCAGATTTTTCTACGTTATAGGACGTCAAAGGCCGTTTTAAAGGACATAGTTATTATAGCCTACACGTTGTTCCTTCTACCAAATAGATGTTTTCTATTTCGTTTCGAGAAAGCATTAACGTTCTCCTTTTCGTTTCCCCACTGTAAAATTTGCATTCCATGATTGATTTTGTTTCTTAAATAATCGAACTAGTAGAAGAATATATAATACTAATTTAGGCATTTTTTCACGTTACTAAATATTTTTTTAATATGTTTTCGTACCATTTGGTACTGTATATCTGTGCTCATTTACTGTATTTTAATTTGATATTTTGTTTATATATAACTTTCCATTATTGGAGGAATTAAATGAAAAAATATCATTAGAGAATTAGTAGTGTAAATTTGTATTTCCATAAGTGTAAAACGAACTTTCACGAGTTTATGTGATAACTAATCACACATGGCGGAAAAACATTACACACTTTTTTATACAGTGTAGTAGTAGATATTGTTTCTATTATTTGTCCGCTGTGTGTTACATGTGTTCTAATCAGATATTTTCAAAAATGTCCAGCTAGTATACATATATGATTTTATATATTTTTTTCAGTTTTTCCTCTGCGCTTTCTTAGTGGGAATTATGAGATGCGATGGAAGTAAAAGGTACCAAATATCAATCACACCTAACCAGGGGTTTGAAGTGTCTATAGGAAATACAAGTAAACTAGTACGTATTTCAATCAACTGGTATCTCTGAAATGAAGTAATTCCTATTTTCACGTTTATGACTGCTATTTTCTATAAAGGAACCTTCGGTGATTCAACTGAAAATCGATACCTTGACAAAATTTCAAATTTTAAAGCACTGTTTCGCTTTTCTTCAAGAGTATTTGGCAGTGTACCAACAGAAGCCTTATTTCCTGAAATGACCACAAAACTACTCATACGCTCGATGCACATTCCGATGCACTTTCCAGATTAGGTAAAACTTCTATCAATGTCTCGTCAGCGTCGCCATTGTTGTTGTAGGGTTCATTGTCGTGTGAATTTGTGATATTTGTTATATCAAAATCGCTAGAAATTTGGAATAATGTATTCACTGACAAAAGAGCAACCTGTACTATATATGATGATGTTTTTTCTCTTCTTGCTTTCATAAGGTTTATTCCCGTAGGATTAAACGAAAGAAAAAAACAAGATAAATCAAAGCAATTAGAGGTGTTGATGGTTAACGTCCATGTTCGCATAGTAAGGCGACGGAAATAGGAAAAAAAGTACTCAATATAGGCATTGTCATTCACGTTAAAAGCCATCCAAGTATCATTTCTTTTAAATATTGAGTGAATATTTTTCATATATGAAAACAAACTCTGCTCATAAAAAGGGAGATTTCATAAATATTCGTTCTGTTAAAGTGTATGTGTGATAATCTTGTGAGATTCGATTGACATCCATGCATGTTTAAGCTTCTAAGAAAAGGATCTCACCAAAGGGACTAGTATAAGAAATTGATATCCGCTCAAAAAAGCATGATTTGCATGTAATCACACTAGTATTTTGCAGACTGATGCAGCGTTGCTCATGTATCAATTTCTTTAAAACAATGTAGATTCAAACTTATAGACAAGATTTGTAAATTAAGCGGTCACTCGGAACTATCGACGATTGACACTCATTTAACGGTGATGCGATTGCATGCTGTTTAAAGACATGGCATCGCGTTTTCTATCATTTCCGAATCCCCTTCAGTAAAAGTCGTAACACATATGTCTTTTTATTATAAGTGAACCATCTTCGGTAAAAATCGTAACGCATTCATTGTTCATGGATGTCACAAGACTGGTTATCTTTTCTTATGCTATCACGTTCATAGGTAAGTACAGTAAAAACAAAGTTAATGAGGTCACGACCTAAAAACATATATTTCTGGCAAATCACTAAAGACGTTGTAATATCGAGGGCTTAGATCTAAAACATAGTATGTGTCTATACAGTGTACAGTGTATAGACACACACCGGTTATTTTTGCTCTTAACCCTCGGTATGCTTACGCAGATCATCGATACGCCCGATTATAATTTGAACGTCATTTTTTTCATTTTTTTAGCGAAATTTTCAATATCTTCACATGGTATAGACTTCTAATATCACGCCATTAACGAAATTAACCTTGATTTCGTGGAGAGAAGTCTTCAGAAATACTTAATTGAATCTTAATGGGCACTTCTTTGTTGCGAAGCTATTTAGAACCTACTGGGTGTTCCTTACTAAATTAAACTGGTGAAACCTTCACCAAAAACGACTTTGTAAAAAAGCTTGTAGAAAGAAACTTCTAACGTTTAATTACGTATAGAAGTTTTTTTACAACCAATCTTTCGATTAAACAGAGGATATTGAATGAATAGCCATAAAAAACTATATCTATTTAAGGTTTTACTATCTATAAAGCATCTTCTTTACTTACAACGGTGTCTTTTAAAATACTCCCAATCAGCGTGATCTTTTAGTTGGTAAAATACTTTTGCAGTCAAACAATATGGTTTTAAAAACCCCAGTTGTGTCCTTTTTGGTTAATTATAGCAAATTTGACTTGCTTAAGTCTTTATAGAAACTATATCTAAAGACCGTATGTCTATCAATTTATTAATCGACGATTCCGTTGCATATACCCATATGCTCATTGTATTGTATTGTATTGTATATGAACGACGCCCAAAAAAGACGGTAAGTTGTTACGTGGATAGTGCGAGCATACATGACTTAATTACTGCTGAAATCCGATTTTTTTCTCTAACGCGTTTAAACACAAGTACACGTGCTGAGAAGGATATAGTTTGCATGACAGTAATAAGAAAATGGTAATGCACAAAAAAAATCTTTTACATGTTTTGCAAAATGGTAGAAACATATTTGCTGGGAAAAATTTAGGAAGATTTTTGTCAAAACACTTTTCGACGGTATGAAATTACTTTAGAAACAAAATATTGTGAGGCGTATCTCTCTCTCTCTCTCTCTCTCTCTCTCTCTCTCTCTCTCTCTCTCTCTCTCTCTCTCTCTCTCTCTCTCTCTCTCTCTCTCTCTCTCTCTCCCTCTCTCTCTCTCTCTCTCTCTCTCTCTCTCTCTCTCTCTCTCTCTCTCTCTCTAATAATTTTATCTTTTAGATTTTAAAGCATTCCATAGATTCAGCCATAGCCTACGTTGGGAAAGGAGTTCTAGATTTTAAAGAAAGTAGAGGGAATTTTTACGTCAGTAATTACGTCGCAGAGAGGATAGCATTACCTAGTTTCAACGTGACCTCAACTGACGTCAATGATGTTATCATCCTTCATCTCCCCGGAACAAATATACAGGTGATTGATTGATTTATTTTTTTTTAGATAAACAGATAAACGGTTAAGTTGATTTAATTACACTTTTGTTGTTAAGGACTTTTCTTTTTTCTACGTTTTTCAGTATATGCGTGTATATAAGTAATAGTTATAGTTTTTTTCTGACAATTTACGCGATATAACCTAAGCGGAGCGTCAACGGAGCGTAAGGTTATACGCGTAAATTGTCAGAATATGAACTATAAATGTTTTACCGATCGACTTATTTTTTCATCGAGTAACGCTAGGTCAAATGAGTTGCGCGTCAATCAATGATGTCATTCATTGTGTTTGCGTGATACATTCTTCAATCAAATCGAGGTAAACAAAAAGTGGGAGGAGCGAATTAGCTCACCGTCGGGTTTCTGTAAACATTCTATCATTTAGCGAGACAAAAACAGTTGAGAACGTTCGGTGATTTAAACCTCGGGGCTGCATCTTATAGATTTTGTATTCAATTTAGTAAGCTTTTCGCGGACATCATGCATCTCTTTTATAGGGATTTTGTATTTGTATAAAAACACTTAATACGGCATATTCAGCCGCGCTGTTGAAAAGGTACTGGATTTGATTCCCTGGCGGCGGCACTAATCCTTTGCGACTATCTTTTCTCCCACCAATGGGTCGATAAACGTAGATGTAGGATAGCAGCTAGGGGCTTGGAAAAAAGTATTTGTAAAAATACCAGAAACCCGTTGTAAGGTGCCTCAGCCTCTGCGATATAACTGAAAGATTGTTGAAAGCGGCGTCGAACCCCACACAGACAAACAAAACCACCGCATATTCATGGTCAATAATATAATGTTTGCAACAAGCAACACAAATAACGCATTGAAAAGCTGTAGTTACCAAGTTTTGGTTCCCTATCGATACTACGTCAAGTTAAACAGATCTGACACACGAGCTTTGGAAGGTCTAACATGCTTCGAATCGCATTCTTTTTGCAAATATTTGTTTCCCGATATTCGTATTGGTAGGCCTATTATAAACTGTTCTACATTTTTTTTTGCCTCCGTGTACCTTTCCAAATGCTGACATTTAATAAAGATGTCTTAATTCTTTTTTTCAAACCACACTGTTTTTCCTTCGATGTCAACCTTTCACGTGACTCGTCGTCAATGGACCTTACACCTCGATCCTTTACAGAACATTTGATTGCATTTTTTCTAAAAAATTGGAATTTTGCAGAATTACTTTATAAAAATGTCATTAAAAAGATCCAAAGTATTCATTTAAAAAGGAATTTAGATTTTAGGTGTTTCAACCCTGTCGTCTTTTCTGTTTTTATCTCAGTTTAAAAATGTGATAGGGATTACAGAAAGGCTTGGTTCAAGTTAACTGGTCGATCTCATTCTTACTTTTGTAAACATAATATTCATACATATATACATGAATATTTTATAATCAGAATCAGTTATATATCAGCCTAATCTAATCGCCCTAATTTTTCAGCCAGTGGTCAGCCGCTTTTTTTCATTTGAAAATAAAATAAATATATCGCAAAACGTGACAATCTGCTCGAATAAGTGTTCTACGTGACTTTAGGTCATTATGGGCGGGGATTTTTACACAAACCAGACAGTGACGTCATATATTGTCTGGTGAACTGTCTCGGGGAACCCTTAATCTGTAATCGAGTTTATGAAAATGCTTATTGAATGAAATAATTCTGTTGTGTTTTCAATAAACATAAGATTCAAATGATATACAAAACGTAGACTTTTTATTATACATGTCAATCAATAGAGAGAGGACTAAACTGATATTATGATTTCGATGTTAAAGTTTACTCGAATCGAACCGTCCTGTAACATCCTTTTAATTTGGCATAGAAAAAGACGAAAGCGTTGAAATGATCAAGCACCTATCTTCTTGTTTTAATGTGGATAAATATTTTAGGTCAGTGGAAGCTGACTAGTTTCGAAAATCTACAAGACCTATTCAAAGGCAACGTATCATTGTTGTACAAAAATTTACCCCGCGTTCAAAACTAAAACGTTTGCGAAAAGGTGTTCCGCTTTAAAACTGTACTAATCGGCAATCAGGGTACAATTTATTATTGTTCGCAAACGTTTTTGCAACCTGAGCAATGGGCTGGTACAGTTAAAAACATCGTAAAATTAATGAGATGAGTGATTTTGGAATAATTTCGGAATAAAATGGAATGGGCGGGAGGACAAGTTTTAAATCAAACTTAAGGGATATAATACATAATCGCTAATTTCGTCCACATTTGTCTAAATAAGCGATAATTTATTAACTTACCCCCATTTAAAATAATCAACATACTTTTCAATTTGTCTTCACGTACCATACCAGCAAAAATAAATCATGGAATAATTTAATAGATTTCAATAAAATACTAATCGTTCTGAACTATTTCGATTTGTTTTTAACGATTTCGGAACAGTTTTTAATGATTGGAGTGCTGAGAGACTGATTTGATTTGAATGATTGTCAACTTCACGTGAAACTACGGCTTTCGGTGCGTCATTTCAGTTGCCCAATAAACTACTTGTTGCAAGCAGTATTGAAAAAATATCGCGGTACATAAGTCGTATCTTCTTACAACTAAAATCGAAATAGATGAGCTTAGCGTCCGCAAATAGCTTGCTAGATAGAATCGGTAAAAAAAATTATCTAGCCTCAACCGCGAGGAATCCATCGCCAAACGCGACTTAAGGGTAATAAATTCATTGAGACTGTCTCGCTTAATGACGGAATATAAATGAAAGCTCGAAAGTGATTAAATTCGCTCCTCCCCGTTTTGTTTACGGCGATTTGATTTTAAGAATGTATGACACAACAAAATTGACTTACATCATTGACTGACGCACAACTCACTTGAACTAGAGGTATTGGGTGAAAAATTAAGTCGATCGGTAAAACAGTTATAGTTCATATTCTGACAATTTGCGCGTATAACCTTGCGCTCCGCTTAGATTATATCGCTTAAATTGTCAGAAAAGAAGTATTACTTATAAAATATTCAGTAATTATTTTATGACAAGACGTCCATTTATTTTCACTGTTTTGGTGAACATGGTATATAGGGCATTAAGCCTGGACTGTAAGTATCATTGGAAAGTTGACACGTTTTATAAGAACATCATGTTTTATATCTTTTTATTCCTAGTAGTTCATTTCATCTACATAGAATGCAAAAAGGTACGCTTTTTTAGATGAATTAATGTTATTCAATATTGAGGAAAAAACGTGAAAATTGTTCAATCCATTTAGGAAATGAAAAAATATATTGCAATATTAAGTTTACTCGTATTAGTACTTCTGTCCAATTCAAACTCTGAAACAAGATCAAAGTATATCAACTTAAAGACTTGTTAAATGAATAACAATATAAATCAAGACGAATTTCCATTTTTAAATAGCTTAATTAGAATTAAAAGTATATACATGTTTACTCATTCTCCGCAAAAGTGCTTTGGCATGAAATGTGTTGTATTTACCTAAATTTATATATATTAATTATGTCATGTTGCGTCCTTACAGGTTAAGTTGACCTTGGCCTCTACAGATGACCAACCATTGGTTGTTTCTCTAGAAACGGAGTGGAAGTATGTTTGGTTACGTATTCATGCGGACGCCGAGGAAAAGGTGTTCGGGTTGGGCGAGCAGTATTCCTATCTAAACTTGAGGGGAAGAACATACCCAATATGGACAAGGGAACAAGGTATATAATAAAACATTGCAATGATAATATGGCTTTCATACCTTTCACATTCATACTGGGGTTATTGGAAAATGTGCTTTACTTTTATAATGGAACAAAATTGGAGTGTCAAATTTAATTCAAAACCAGTTGGCACCATTTCATGTTGTACAAGGCATACTGGTAGACATAATAGCCTAAGATCAGCCTGTACGGCTTGCATACCAACTTTAGAATACTCTGCCCCCATTTCTTTAAGTCAAAGCGATTTGAATGTATAAAAAATGCTATTTTAAAACAAAACTTGAATTCAGCCGGAAAAGTGTAAATATTTTTTTCTACAACTTGTAAACCTACAAACCTGTAGTGGTAATCTGGGGGCGATATAACAATTTTTTTTTTCACATATACGTCAAACTAGTTCGCTATTGATGAATAAGTCCTTTCAATGCATGATATCTAAAGAATCATATATTTCATTTAATCAACTGGCTTTATTATAAATATAAAAGTGATAACTAACTAACGAAACAACTTCAAAACTGAACCAAGCAATAACGGAATCGAATGTCTCGGTGGCCTAGTAGTGATTGCGCTCGACCTCGGGGACTGTGGTTCGACCCCCATCGTCGCCGGGGTGTTTAATGAGCAAGACACTCAATAGCCTGTCCAAGCTCTCCCAGCTGTAGCATTGGGTAGCAATGGGTTTAAAACACCGTCTCTCTCTCTCTCTCTCTCTCTCTCTCTCTCTCTCTCTCTCTCTCTCTCTCTCTCTCTCTCTCTCTCTCTCTCTCTCTCTCTCTCTCTCTCTCTCTCTCTCTCTCTCTCTAAGGGACGTGAAGCATTAGTAGGAGTGAGTGTTCGAGAGTGACTCCAAAAGCTTGCGTCGCGATAGAACTAAAATAAATTAGTATTTAATTGATCTTAAGTAATAATCTACATAAATAGGTAATCTTCCGCATTCTCCTAGAGCCAAACAGTCTTTAATAGTTGTATTTCTACCTAAATAATACCGGCAATAGATTGTATGTACCCTTTCAATCTCTCAAACTTTTTCTATTTCCTCATTGTATCAAAATTCTCTACATTCTTTATAGCCAAATTTTCCTTTTTTTGTATATTCGTATCGAGTGACTAGATTTTTAAGCTTTAAATGACAATTTCGATTTTGTCTTTGACCTAGATAGTTTTTGGGTAATAGTATTCCCATGTATTTATACACCGATGTAACATCAAAGCGGGTTGCATTGTAATTATAAGTTTCGTTGTTTCGAAGGTCCTCTCCATTTCTAAAAAATGTATTTCGTATTTTTTCTTTTGTTTTTTTTTTTTTTTTTTTTTTTTTTTTTTTTGTCTTTTTTTTTTTTTGTCCATTATATCAAAATTTGAAGGCATCTTTCATGCAAGAGACATCTGTCCTTGGATAGTACTGGCCATTTTTCAGTTAAATGTCTGTGTTTGTTTTTAGGTCTTTTATGAGCTCAGTGCCAGCTGATAGCTTTCAACACATAAATGTTGATAGACCTTATAATTTTCACAATAGCTTTTGCAAAAGAAATTCATTTTTCATCGATGACATTTGCATTTATGTCGTCAATAGTTGTTAATTTATCATCATTCCAATTTATTTCCTTCTGCAGAATCTTATGAAATCCGGTATATTTAAATAACGCGAAAAAAATCCGCAAAATAAACAAATACCGCTTTCCGATTGGTAGAGTCAGGAAGCCAATGTCAATTACTACCTTAAATCGGAGATTTGATTATTTATTAATATATCTCTTTGTCCCGTTTCTTTTAGAAAACTAGATATCTCATTTATGTGCAGATTGAAGATATTGTACTCGTTATAGCACCATGCCAGATAACAACATTGCTAGTAATTGCATTAGAATACTTATTGTTAACGCACACGTAGTTTACCATATTTGAGTACAAAGATACTAGAATACGAAATAATTTGCGATTTACTCCTTTTCACTTTAAGCATCGGAAAAAGTATATGTGGATTAATGAATCAAATGCTTTTTGGAATTCTACATCCAAAAAATAAAACCACGCCCATGATTTACTCAAGTGATTTTGAACTAAACTTTATAAAATAAAGATGATGTCGACAGTAGAAACGTAACGGAAAAAGTTGCCGGTCACGTCAGAAAAGGCGATACGTTTACACAAGAAACCATTGTATTCGCTACTCACAAGTATTTACACATTTAAATTTAGCACCAAATGAAAGGTCTTTGAAGGTGGATTATTTTAATATGTATAGCATTTATTTCCCATGAAAGAAAAGAAAAGTAATTATCAATAAAACAGAAATGACGCCGCCAGATGTAACAGAAAACGCCAGAGCGTTTCACTAAACTTGTAATATCATAAAGAATAACAGCACGAGAGACGCGAAAATTTATCATGTTACTTTGATTACACCCCATTGGATATAATGGAAGTTTTACGCCCGTATGATGGATCAAACAAAAGATGGCAACCACGAATGAAAAAAAGACAGTAGCATTAGATTGCTAAAACAGCATCGTTTTACAATAGTAATGTTTTCAAAATCGCATTTATTCACTTTTTCTTTAGAATAAATTGGATATTCGAAAACATCTAAATCAGAATTCAAATTCGGCTAATGAGTTAATTATTGTGTTGATTCAGTCTTAGAATTGCCAAATATTTCTCGTTCAGAGAACCAGACAATTTGTTTAAAAAAGTTTGTTTTCCATTAATTCTTCCTTTATAAGTTAATACACCGTTGATCGATGGGAAACTTTTGTGGTCCTTATTCGACTCGAATACAGTTTCTCTTCGGGTCCCCGAGGACGATATGTATTAAGAAAAATGCTGCCTCTGTAGACAGTCGGTATTTCACGTGGTTGGTGTACACGACAGAGCTGAATTATTTGTGATTGCCTATGTCTACAGGCCCATGTGTATTTTTTCAATAACACATCAAAAACAGTTGTGATCAGACTGAATATCTCGTAAACGTTTTTTTTACTTGTAAATCAGTGACTTAGTATACAATCGACGAGTCAAAATAGCAATAATATCCACGAATTCACAAGAATGATTTTTATTTTAGATAAAATAATATCTTGCTAACATAGCAAGAGATCGAAAAAGAGGGATTATGAAAAAAGAAAAATCTATCCGTTATCCTGTCGTTCATTTAATATACTGCTCGACGGCGGCACTCATTCTTTCGGACTATTTGTCTCTGACCAATGGGTTGATAATCTCTAACCTATGTGAGATAGCAGCTGGTGAGAGAAGTAGCAAGAATCAATTGCTAGGTGCTCCAGCCGCTGCGATATAACTGCAAAAATGTTGAAAGCGGCGTTAAACTCAATTCAATCCATAAATTGATATTCCGCCTACCTTCTTTGGTATTCGAAACCCACTTCCTTATATGGATAAAAAATAAGCAAACCATATATTCAAGTAACAATATATACTCAATCGTGATAATAGAACATAACGAGCTATAATATGCATAAGGTCAGAGACTCGCAGTGCAGAGGTCCGAAGATCGAATATCCCTCTCACCTTTTCTTACATATATACATGAAGTAATTTCCTATTGCTCAGTGGCCTATACCTAAAATAAAATTAGGTTTTAGAAAAGTTACGGATATATTTTTCATATTTCAAAATTCCCCCTTTTCATTCTCTGACTATGTTAGCAAGATTTTATTTTATTTAAAATAAAAACCATTCTTGCGAACTTGTGGATATTATCGAAAGTTTACGAAAGATAATGAGTGACAGGCCAACTATGTTTCCAATAGAATTTGCTATTTTGTCTTGTCGATTGTATACTAAGTCACTGGAATTACAAGTAAAAAACGTATACGAGATATTCAGTCTGATCACAGCTGTTTTTTTTTCTTGGTGTGTGAGTATTTAAAATCATACATTAAATCCCTTGAAATATTTTTCGATATAACACACCATTTGAAAAATAGTGGACAAGAATATCAGCATGTATGTCGATCTAAATTGTTTTAATGTGTTATTGAAAAAATTGACACCAAAAATGATCATTTTATGCAAGAATATGAATATTGGCCTGTCGACATCGACAATTACAAATAATGCAGTTCTGTCGTCTACATCAACCCCGTGAAATACCGACTGTCTACAGAGGCAACATTTCTTTTAATACACGTCGTCTTTGAGGACCCCTCGTGTGTTTATTTTTATGAATTGTGGCTTCAAATGTGGAATAAATATCGGCGGATGATTAGACTTATGCTGTGTACAAGTTAAAATGGCATTTATTGAGAGATATGCGAAGTATGAGATCATAGAGTCTTATTTCGTAAGTTTTCATGGGAAACCTCAGAAATTATCAATGAATGTGGCCTTATGTGGGAGGGATATGAGTAAAGATTTATTCTAAAGAAGCGCTGAACACTTACACGATTATTTATCTGCTTCAGAATACCAGAGCTTAATCGTTTATTTTCACGAATAAATTTATTTGACCTACCGTCTCCTCGGCACAATGTTCCGATGCTGTCGTAGTTGACTCTCATCTGTCATCGCCGCAACCGGTTGTAAGGTGTGATTATGATTTCTAGCAATATAATGAAGGTGAATAAATTTCTCTATTTGCTTTCGGTATTTTAATAAAAGATGGCTTATCACCTGGCAAATGACATACAATTTAAAAAGTACAATGGAAGTTGTGGATGCTCAAAATATTTCTGAGTTTATAACCCTCATTTTTGTTAATCTTTATTTCTTCAACAGGTGTTGGTCGTAACAAAAGTGACATTGTCACATTTATCGTAGACAATATACAAGGTGCAGGGGGAGATTACTACACGACCTACTTTCCTCAACCGACTTTCATCAGCGAACGTCTATACTATTGTCATTACACCGGAAGTAATTACCTCGAAGTAAATCTACTTCCGCTAACCTTTCACGAAATATTCATCTACGGTGATACGGCGGATTTCTATTTCAACGAAGGTGATTCAATCAAGTCCCTTGTAGGGGCGCTTACAAATCTCCTTGGCCACCAACCGGAACTACCGGATTGGGTATATACCGGCGCTGTCCTTGGTGTACAGGGAGGTACTGAAATTGTAAGTACAAAATGAGATTAGGTCTACATGTTCAGTCACAATAATCCAGTAAAATTGTACCTTTCAAGTATTATGTATTCTTATTTGCTTTAGATTTTGTTTCGTACTTCTTTCGTATTATAAAATCAGCATGCAAATATAATGTTTCTGCCTAAAAGGGTTGCAAATGAAGGCAAACTTAGGTGCCTTCCAGCTGTTTTAACGGAGTAGGCTTACGTTTATCAAGTTAACCAGTATTTGTATATCAATAGATGCTCCACAGACTGGATAGAGCACATAAAAATGATATACCTGTGAGTGGGCTTTGGATTCAAGATTGGGCCGGTGTCTTAAAAACCTCGTTTGGAAAACGACTATTCTGGGACTGGACTTGGAATAGAGATCTGTACCCAAGTAAGACGTCATCTTATGGTGTTAGTCGTCATGATGTTTTTGAATCTAAATCTAGAGGGTCCTCTGTTTTCTGCGATCCTTAAATCTCGAGGTTTTATTTTTTTATTTTTTATTTTTTTATTCATCTATTTATCAACTTAACTTTATTTATTCATTTTGAGTACCTGAGAGAAAAAGCAATAAAAATGAATTTGTTGATATCAACTACACGTATTGTTTGATGCGTACAGTCCAAAAGACGCATTTGAAAAAATCAAACTTTATTAGAATGAATTACGATGTCAATATACCTCCACGCTTAGTGAGGTTTTAACATGTATTGTTTATGCCCTAATGAAACTAGTATATCATGTTCATCTCTATAATTTGACAGGTTTATATTTAAGGTCTAGTAGAATGTTTTTTCTCTCGAGTATTTAGAATGGTGAAAGTAGTCATGTACAATTGGGCGCTTGTTCCAAACTTTTTTGAAAAAATATATATTTCATAGTTAACTATAATTTGATCTATCAATATCGTAGCTTTCGATTCATGCTTTTTTTCGAGAAAAAATATTGTTGTTTTTTTAATACCGATTTTTCTTGCAAAAATGCCTAGAAAGGGTCAAACGAAACTAGACTTTAGCATTCAGCTTTTGTAACTTAGTAAATATATTGCAATAAATACAAAGAGGTGTAAAAAAATCTTACGCATTTGTTACAAGATGAAAATACAGGACAAACGTCCTTGGAAATATACTCTTTCATACAACGAAATCTGATAAAAGAATATAATTTTAAAGTGTAATAAATAATGCACCTACATTTAGTATTGTTGTAACTTCATTATACAGACTTTGTTTGGTACAAGGAGAATCGGATAGCATTAAATAAAATATATGTATCCTTGCATTTTCTATTACTTTAGTTACATTAAAACACTTACGTACTTACGTACACTTATTTTCGTGTGTTACTAATCTACTTAAGACGAAAATAAAACAATTCTTTCTGTATTGAATTACATGTAGGTCAATGACATTCATGTACCAGCTATTTCAGTTTTGATTCATCATGATACAGGCGCATCCTTTAGAAGGTAAATGCTTAAGATAAGTCAAGGTTATAATCAACTTAATCGTCATGCCGAGATTTCAACAAAAGGGTCATATATCCATGTCGTTTGAAAACATCTCAGCAACATTTCTTTTAACCTTCTGAAAGCCTGCTGTGTAAATTCCAAAACGCAAATGTTAAAATAGATTGAAAAGTGTCCCGTCCAAGCGTTTCAGAAAATGAAATATTGCTTGTATTGACATTTTCTTACTTTTCAACATAGTATCTTCATTTTGTAATTTAAGTTTTAAATGAAGTAACCATCCATATTTTCAGTTAACATGGTAGCGCAATTCCCTTTTCGTTCCAATTATCCAGTAGCAAGCCGAAGTTTAAAAGTTCAAAAGGAGATATTACATCTGACCAATTCCGAACGACTTTTTTTAAAATATGATTGAAGTGCATGTAGTTTAGTCTCAGAAAACAGAAACTTCTATTTCTTTCAAGTATGAACTTTTATAATAAAATAAGAATAAAACAATAATGCTAAATAATGGAATGGATGTACTTTTATTGAAGCCTCGAGGTAACCATTTTTTATGATTTTGGTGAACGAAAGTTTCATTTACCAGTGTTACTATAT
This sequence comes from Fragum whitleyi, assembly GCA_948146395.1. Taxonomy (NCBI): domain Eukaryota; kingdom Metazoa; phylum Mollusca; class Bivalvia; order Cardiida; family Cardiidae; genus Fragum; species Fragum whitleyi. Next base: position 33,401,003 of record OX411550.1, read on the forward strand.
ATACTATGTATGGAAAATCCTGTAGGATCTTAATAGCTTCGAAATAAAGTAGCACCCCCTTAGATTCAATTAAGTATATCTCAAGACTTCTCTACGCAAAATCACTGTTTAATTCGTTAATGGCGTGATACTAGAATTCTTCATCAAGTGAAGATTATGAAAATTACCCTTTAAAAACACAAAATTAGCTTGAAATGTTTAGCCGAGTGAATTGATGATCGGCGTAAGATTGTCGAGACTTTAGAGCAAAAATAAAGTTCATGTCTGTACACTGTATAGACAGATACTTTGTTTTGTATCTAAGCCTTCGCTGTTGCAACTTGAAATAATTTGCTGGAAATGTGTGTATATTTCGGTCGTGACCCCTTGAACTTCTACACACCTCTGATTGGCCATACCACACGCGATAACCTACTACGATTTTATCTGACTTCTTATAAATGAAATCTGTACTAATGAGTAACGAAAGTTCAAGCTTACAAACGAATGGAATGTTCCTAATTTTAGCCCAAATTCTTACTAAAACATAAACACGGAAATCAGGGGATATAGCCATCTCGACACGAGTTACTGTAACTATATGAATGTCGTTGTTAATTTGAATTAAAGATGAATAAATAAAAGAATAAACAATTATCCCAGCACAATACATCTAATTTAAATTTCAACATCGAACGGAGACTGAGACGTCGTACCTATAGAATACATAATGTAACTGCGATATTTAAGTCCCAATTGGCATTTTTTATCCCCTAGTTTTACACTGATAACAAAATATTCTTCCTCAAATTACTTAACATAGTAACTACAACTGTATAGTAGCGCTTCTATCCTTTGGATGAGTGTAAACTTTCCTCAATCAAATCATTCATCTATTTGTTTTACCGGAAGTACTTAAAATATTACAAAATACATTATTAATGTATATTGTCCATACCGTACCTCATTGTACTTGAACGAAAACAAAAGATATGTTTTTTTCTGTTCTATTCCTTGTAGCATTAGAAATTCTAACCAGTCTAGTGACATCTGTGGTTTATGCCATCGGGTTTTACATAACCTTTCAACACACGACAGTCAGTCTCAAGACGGGTTTTAAGAATTATTCGACACGAGTTTTAAATATAAAACCTTTCTTGTACCTTTTGTTTGAATAGGGATGAACACCACTATTAACAATTTTTCTGTAAAATCGCGATGGCTGAAGTACAGGCGATCTTAACATAATCTGAGTTTTTCCATATATGTTAATAAAGAATAACTTTGAAATTTGGATTGTGAATCAATCGCCTGTGGACTGGAGCACCTAAACATGGAATCTGGTATTTCTCGCACCAGAACTATTATTAGCATACACCCTTGCATAATTGCAATCTTCTACCCTCTTAGGTTTACGATTATCCACCGATTTGTAGTCCTGAGCGAAATAATTTAAACTACGACTATATTTGGACAATCCATTAGCTGTACAAAATACTTACTACATAAATCGTATTGTTTTTACCGAAAGAGACCAAAACCATGTAATAACAGCGCTTTGGTTGAAGACGAAGCCTCGGTCTTTTATTTCGGAGGATGGATGACCCCATTCAGGTAGTCAAAGTTCCAGAGCCATAACGGATGACGTTTAATGGTCAAAATGCAGAAAAACTGCTGTTTGATCTGGTAAAATATGTCAAATATGAATTATCTTTCTGACTGCTTTTTTAAGTTAAGAAAAGAATTATTAGTCTAGACACTATCATTGCCTGTTTTCTATTCTCTATCGCTCTCTGTCTCTCTGTCTGTCTCTGTCTATCTGTCTGTCGCTCCCTCTTTCTTTCTTTTCCTCTCTATTTCTTTCTTTGAATTTACAGTGAAATTGCAGAATTGCCGAAATTTGTCGAGAGACTTTCCCTTAATTATTTGTTACATTTATAATTTCTCCTTTTCTCAACGAATAAAATATATTACTCTAGAATGACATCAGATTCGTTCACCATCAGTACTTTCAGTGCTTTGATTTTTCCTTAATCGAGTTAAGGTTACTCTTTTCTCGGAGGATGTGTTTTCGCATGAAGGGTAAAAAATGTGTACAAAACTATTCTCTGTTTTCAGATCTTGATGTCGAAATCAAAAACCTCAAGAAGATCGATACACGCGTAATGGCGTATATTAATCCAAATTTGAACAGTAAAGGTCAAATGTATAAATACGCCAATTCTCGAGGGTATCTCGTAAAGAATAAAGCCGGAAACACGTTCTTATTGGATTTTGGAGAATTTTTCTGTGGAATAGTAGACATGACAAATCCAGACGCATATAACTGGTACAAAGGTAAGAAATAGTATAAATATTTCACTCAAATTCTAAATAGTTTTAAGCCTTTCTGGTAGCTTATCGTATTTCTAGGTAGATTACTATTCAATCACTTGGGCAAACCAGTTGATTTACAAAACGGTTTAAACCAACTTTTCTTCATTTCCTTATATATGGCATCATCTAGGTGGAGACTAATTTAACTGATTGTATGATTACTTTTCCGTGGTACGGACTAACGCGTTTAAAGAGGGGTTTTATTCTCTCCTTGTGGATTCTATTCACCTTGATTTTGACGAAAAGACTGAATTAATTTTTCTAATTATACAATTGATTTTTTTTTCGGCATCGTTGAATTTTGATTTGTTCATTCATTCAAATTCCATAGAAATTCTTACCACTGTTAATTGAAAATTAACCTAGCTTCTGAGCACTATGGTTCATAAATAATACACTAGAGCTTTAATTTGATTTTTAACCTAGAGTGATTTCATTCAAGAGTTGTAATAGCGCGGAACGGAACAGCAAGTTGTAGCTTTTTTTTCGACGAATGAAGCCCACTTAACCACAATGTATTTTCATGCAGTTTGGTGAAATGACATCATGAGTCAAGATAGAATAGAAGGTTTACACCACGCAACACTTTCATATTCCTTTTGGAAGCCTTCAGATAAATTGATAGTTCAAAAAGATTTGAAGAAGGACAGGTATTGATTAGTGAAGTGAAATTTTTTCAACCATAACAAAAGAGTTTTTCTCAACAACGGTCACAATTAAGCCCCCGGTCCCGCTTATATCCGATTTCAAAATCTTCAAAATCGGCAAGAACTCCGCGTTCCTCGGGAGAGTTGTAGTGTTTCCTAACTGAAATCGGCATTGAATCGGGATCAAAATTAAATCGGGACCCAAATTTTAACATGCACACGTTTTTCTCTCGATTTCTAAATTCGTGCCGAAATAGGCGTGACTCGGTGTACGACGTCGTTGTTCGTAGTAGTCAAATTTGTCGTTATACGGGACAAGAATCGGATTGCCTGCTTCGGCGATGAAATCCGAATAACGCCGATGTAAAACGAGTAGCTCCGATACTTGCCGATGAAATCGAAGATATAAGCAACCAGCAGCTCGAGTCACACCGATCTAATCAAATGAACTTCGGTGTGCTACGCTATGATCTCGATGTTCTACGAATTACCGAGAATTCCGACAACTGCACCCAGCCGAATATTAAGTTTTCAATTATTCCATTTTGATCATTATTAGCAAGCAAAGCGTCAGCTTTGCTGACTTTAGTTAACATTCAAAATTTTGAGGAAGTCTCAAAGTTCAAATGAGTGCAAACTACCTCTTGCAGCTTAACCACTATATCAATGAATGTTTTCGCCACAAAAAGTAGTTCTCCCGTAATGTTGCATACCAATATCTGCAGTTTCACCCCTCTCATACTTTAAGCTCGTAAGGGCACATCGGGCTTATTGTGAGCTATGTGATCATTAGATATCCCTCGCAGGTCGTTGTCAACAACTATCTTTGGGGTAAATATAATATGGGCGACCATTCATGAATATTGGATAGTTACGTTTGTCAGGTCATAAAGATGAACCATATGAATTAAAGTTTGAAATATTCCATTTGAAAACACGAGAAAAGGATACCTGTTGACACTTTCTTTGTTTACATTCTAAGGACCATGCGTTTAGCACATTTATGGTGAAACTTGTTCAGTATGTTAGTCAAAATGCTAAAATCTTCTGAAAGTTCATCTGAAAATACATATGTAGGGACATATAAATTTGGCTCGACCGTGATGAACAATGACCAGAATACTTTCTTATGTCAGAAAGGGGACTCAATTAGAAAATGAGAACATTTGAACAGAGTGATCCACACACTTACTGTACAGCTAATATCGTGTACATGCAAAAGTGACGAAAATCTCGGCACCCACTTTTCTCATTATACCCTGCATCATATACAATATATGAACATGGTCATTACTATTGCAACATCTGAACCATCTGAGCACGATATTGAATGAGAGGTAACAGCTCACATACTTGTCGACCAAGAATGTCCAATAAATAATTGATGGGGGTTAATATTCGGCCTTTATTGAACGTACATTCGTATTTACATATATTTAGATGTTGCAATACTTTTTTGTTAGTGTAAATATTCAAATAAGAACTCATTCTAAAGTATTGTAACCAACATGAATTGAACCCAAGTTGTGTAGTTGGTATCACAAGAAAAACAATTGGAAAATAAGAAATTCTGACGTTTCATTATCATGGTAACAATGTCTACTGTTAAACACCATCATTGAAATTAACCGGTATTTTTGCGATTGTAAATGTACTTACACATTATTGTTGTTTACGTCCCCCATCTTGCATTTTTCTACACCAGACACATTTTTACTACACTGTACGAGGAATACTGATGTGATATCCAAAGATGGTCGGGAAAACGGTTCAAATTCGTAGTAGACCGGTGAAAATACGCTATACCGATGCACTATGATTATTTTGGAAATCGGCGTCTTTTGGGTTTGAATTAATTTGTAGTGAAATAAAGTATCGGATTATTTTAGGTCCAACTCAATAGAATTGTATTCAATTAACGGACACTACTCTGCTATATTGCACTATTTAAATATCGGAAGGAAATGTCTACCGTGCAATCCTATATCCTACTGTGCACATGTGAAACTATAGACGTCATTGTATAATGCTTTTGACAGGATATTTCCCCATTTTATGAAAACACAGTAAGAAATATTACGCCTTCGAAATTGTCCGGATATTTTAGTAGATGTGTAAGTCTTTCATTGATTAAATCAAGGCTCTACCAGCCAAGATCTCTTTATATTACAGTGCATTTTCCTTTTTTTCTAATTGTATAACTGTAAGATTTGAAATACAGAATATACAGAAAAGGCTTTAAGAATATCTCTCAGTTGATTAATGTTTCTGCAACTTATTACCCTCATTAAATAAGTCACTGTTTGATTTCAACCTGTTGTCAGGTACAAAAGAACTTTCATTTTGCTTGAAGATATCAAATGAAATCTAATAACACTTGTACCCTTGAAAGCGAAGATGAGTTCTTGAGTGAACTGATAACAAGACTTCAATCTTATTTCTAATGGATCAACCTCAAATCAAAAGGAATAAATATTTAACCCTGCACTTTTCTGTATCATATGAAAAGCTTCCAAGAAGGCGTGGTTCCCGTCCGTCCATTTGTACCCATACTTGTCTGTCAGCTTGTCTGTTCGCCCGTAAACATTTCTTGTTTGCGTTATAAAGTCCACAATTATTATTGGATTCTTTAGAAAATTTCACAGGGTTATTATATAGTCAAATATATATTATATAGACGGTTCATTTTAAGTGGATGAAAACGTGGAAAATGAGGGTCTTAGGCGATTAATTTTATAAATCATTCGAGTAGTTAAAACATTTTTCATTGCCATAACCCAGATATAAATGAAACATATAGTAAACATAGTTGTTTTTGCAAAAGGGCCCGGCCACAAGTTCTTACAACTTAGATTATACCATGCCCTTTAAGAAGTTGTTTCGATTCACTTAGAACTTCCACTGAATGTTTGTTGGGCCATTCCTTTCAAAATCAAATCAGGGTCGTTATTTTTCCCACATTCCAATATAGTCACGAGATGTGTTAGACATTTAATTTTGTTTTTTGGAGTGGGTTTTACGCCGCTTTCAACAAATTCGCAGTTATATCGTGGAGGCCGGAGTACCTTACAATGGATTCCTGGTATTTCTTTCACCTGTACTACCATTACACCCTTTTCTAGCCTCCGACTGCAATCTCACATAGGTTTACGATTATCTACCCATTGCAGGGTTCCCACGCGTCAGGGAAAAGTCAGGGAAAAATGGATTTTTGAAAAAGTCAGGGAAATGTCAGGGAATTTAGTTGAGTGTCAGGGAAATTTGGAAAATAAGACAAAAGTCAGGGAAATGTCAGGGAATTTTGAAAAGACTGTCAGGGAATTTTTCATTTCAGAAGGATTAAAAACAAAGGCAGTCTTAGATTTTGTCAACAAATTTTTAACTAAAAGGGCTAATGTCTCATTTTAGAGTATTTTATGCCCTTAAACTCCTTATTGTATGGTAGTTCCAGTTTTGAGATTCAAAGAATCATGTTAAAAGTATCAATGAATTGATTGTACGATATACACCAACATGGTACTTTAATCCACACTACAATGTTTAGGTAGGATGATTTAATGATTTAAATTCATAAATGTACGCATATCTTGATATCTAATGGTATTATTGTAATCAAGCTTCATTTCTTTCTGCAAATCGGTCTGATGGTGCCAACAATGTTAAAGATGTTTGTCACATTTCCTTAAGAAGTTATGTTGCAAATATGAGGTTTGAGCTTAAGACTGGACAATCATAATTGAAAAGAAGTCAGAGGAAAGCTTAATTAAAAAAATCTTTCTCCTTGGTTTGCTTAAATAATTATAACTTTCTCTTTAACACTTTAACTGCATTTGGTCAATGTAGGTATTCAATACTGATTTTTGTCTTGCTTTTGAGAAATTGCTTTTTATTTTTATATAAATCATACAGTTACAAATCATGGTTATATTTCAATAGTGTCAAAAGCTTTTGTTTAAATCTATATGTTTTACATCCCCTGGTTACAAGTCCCCTACCTTAGATTTATCCCTCCAATTCAGCTTTCTGGGAAATAAACCAGTGCTTGAGTCAGGCGTGTGAGTCAAATATGATAATATAATAAAAGATCAAAGAGACTCGTATCCTCTTGGTCAAGAGACAGGTTTTGTACCGCTCTGCCACATACATGAAAGGCTTTGACTTTTGATATATAATATTGTAACGGTTAAAAGGGAGGTAACTTGCATTGGATATGCAAATGACAGATACCTGCCCTTAGTTAAATGGCTAATTGAAGCCTATATAGACAGAGTCGACCCATTTAGGGTTGAGGATCCTTTTCTCTGAATGGATCACGTCTGTCTGTGTGCTCGGTTTTTTACAATTGGTGGCAGCCGTGGGATAATGACAACTGCCAGACCGGAGTTGCCTTACCCACGGATCTCCCAGGCCAAGACTCTGCCACATACATGAAAGGCTTTGACTTTTGATATATAATATTGTAACGGTTTAAAGGGAGGTAACTTGCATTGGATATGCAAATGAGAGATACCTGCCCTTAGTTAAATGGCTAATTGAAGCCTATATAGACAGAGTCGACCCATTTAGGGTTGAGGATCCTTTTCTCTGAATGGATCACGTCTGTCTGTGTGCTCGGATCGTTACAATTAGTGGCAGCCGTGGGATAATGACAACTGCAAGACCGGAGTTGCCTTACCCACGGATCTCCCAGGCCAAGACTCGACGAGTCTTCTCGGAGGGGGAGTAATGTAACGGTTTAAAGGGAGGTAATGTGCATTGGATATGCAAATGAGAGATACCTGCCCTTAGTTAAATGGCTAATTGAAGCCTATATAGACAGAGTCGACCCATTTAGGGTTGAGGATCCTTTTCTCTGAATGGATCACGTCTGTCTGTGTGCTCGGTTCGTTACAATATGGTTACTTTTGGATTAGACCTACGGTATTTAAAGTGTTTGCTTTTGTATATGTGTTCTTTATGTATTATTGCTTATTTTTATTATTATTCCTTCAAGAACACTTTAAGGTGATTGTCATAGACTTTAAGTTTCCATCAAACTTTCAAAGCTTAACATTGATTTCCTGAGATAAAGTTGCTCTGAAGTAAAATATCCAACACCATGACTTGATAGTATTTCAATTGAACATATTGAATATGTTTTGGGCTTCTCTACCGTGGTATTGCTCTTTATTGTTGAGTTTTAACAAAGTGCATATACTGGATTCCTACTACTTTAACTGATAGTCTTATACAAACAGGATTGAAGTGGTTCTTACCAATTGGTGGAAAAATACCTATGTGGGTTGTGCAGCTTAATGTTTTCTTATAGGACGTAATATGTATAATGGGTAGAGGAGGACCCTTAATGGTTAGATGTTGAGCCCTTGTGCTTTATATGAATTAGTTTTGAAAATGGCTTTTAAATTCCATGCAAGCAATCTTGAAGGAAGAAAATGTATTTTTCGTATGTGCTGTATGGCTCAGGATGGGGAAATTTAAAGGAACATTTTAGAGCTGTCTTTTGCACTAGGGTATTTGGAGATCCGTGACAAAATTGTCAATGAATAGGGAAACATACACTGAAGCGTCGACTAAATGTCAGGGAAAATCACTTTCTTGTCAGGGAAATGTCAGGGAAAAGTCAGGGAATTTTGGAACTGCTGGAGTGTGGGAACCCTGCATTGGTGAGAAACAAACGTCGGAAAGAACAGTTGCCGCTACCGGGGATCGAACCCACGACTTCCAGATTGGAAGTCTTATGCCTAACCAACTGCGCTATGGTGGCGGCCCGTTAGACATTTAAGATGGGGATGCAAACATGTTTATTCAGTAATAATGCGAGAAATATGCTTTAGAGAAATACATTTCTTTGAACAGGTGTGATACAACAGAATATGATTGACTTTGGGTTTGGTGGTTGGATGGCAGACTTTGGGGAATATCTACCGGTAGATGGCGTTGTGTTTTACAACAACCAATCAGGAAGAGAGGTCCATAACCAATGGCCGTTACTCTGGGCCAAGTTGAATCGAGAGGCTATCGACGAACGAAATAAAACAGGAGAGGTTGTCTTCTGGATGCGAGCTGGTGCCGCAGGTACAGTGACTAACGTAGTAAAACTGACACTTTCTCCGATCAGACTCAATCGAGATCACTCAATCAGCACGCCATTCATTTATACCGATCAAAATCACTAAAAAAATATTAAGCATATACATTCAAATTGCTAGAAAAAATAAGATTCCAATGATTCGCTTGTATTCGGAAGCGTCTGATTGGCTATAAAACTTGCCTTTCATCTTGAACGAAATGACCGAACATTTATCACAACCCTTTAGTTCACGATAAAATCACTCGTCCCACACATTATATTTACTCAGAATTCACTCCGAAATCATTCACCTTGTCATTTTATGTCATGATGTTCTCAACTGCCTGAGTATGCATTTCCGTTTATTTATCGTAGCATACCGTAGAATATGCCCATATAAGCTACGCCCCAGAAGACGCTAAGTTGTTACGGAGAATAGTGCAAGGATACATGACGAAACTACTGCTGAGATCTGCAATGGTTCTTTAACATGATTGGTGTAGAGCACCGTCACACGGACCTCTCTTGAACCTCTCAAGACCTTCGATTGTATTGAAGTTCTGTGCTCACATTATCTGTATGAGATAATGTCGTTCTTGATACAAGTTTGCCCTTCTCATGCCGTATACGACATATTCCTACAGTTAATAAAGCTTTGAAAGACAGTATAGGCTTAAATAAGTATAAACAAACATATAATCTTAGTATAAATTACTTGTTTTGTACCTAAATATCATGGAAAAATTTGTGCTAGTTTCTGCGAAAAATGGTACATATAATTTTTTTAATCAAAAGTTCAAAACAAAAGAAAAGGGGTCATAAGGTTCATAAGACCACGCTTGAAGCGAATCGGCCAATCAGAGAACAGTATTTCACAAATACAACTCCGAGCGTTGTATTAACAGATGTATGGTTGAAGTGTGTCTTGCACGTGAATCTCGACTGGTTTTTGGGCCGAGTCATTTCAAAAAGATGGCGAGCATTTTATACAGCTTCCGGGCGTCCGACAGCGTCCACTCCTTTGTCCGGAGCATAACTCTGTCACTTGAAGTCCGATCGACTTCGAACTTGGCAATTGTATTCTTCTCATCATAACGGAGTGCAGTGCACAAGAACCATAACTCTACCTGGCCTATTTTTTGAGTTATTGCCCTTCATTGTTTTTCAGACTTGAATCTTGTCCGGAGTATATCTCTTAAAGAATAATAGCTAGGATCATGAAACTTCATGGGTGTATAGATCTCACCAAGGGAGGTGCAGTGCACAAGAACCATAGCTCTACCTGACCTATTTTTTGAGTTATTGCCCTTTGTTGTTTTTCAGACTTGAATCTTGTCCGGAGTATATCTCTAAAAGTATGATAGCTAGGATCATGAAACTGCATGGGTGTATAGATCTAACCAAGGGGGAGTGCAGTGTACAATAATCATGGTTCTACCTGGCCTATTTTTTTAGTTATTGCCCTTTGTTGTTTTTCAGACTTGAATCTTGTCCGGAGTATATCTCTAAAAGTATAATAGCTAGGATCATGAAACTTCATGGGTGTATAGATGTCATCAAGGGGGGGTGCAGTGTACAAAAACCATAATTCTACCTGGCCTATTTTTTGAGTTATTGCCCTTTGTTGTTTTTCATACTAGAATCTTGTCCGGAGTATATCTCTAAAAGTATAATAGCTAGGATCATGAAACTATATGGGTGCAAAAAAATAATCATTCAAAATAACCTCAGTTCTATTCAAACCCCCAGTTAATACTAAGCAGTGTCACTGGCGTATCTTGTGACAATTTGGCACCTTGTTGTTCCTCTGTACTGCATTCCATAATCAGGAGAAGAAGATATCTGCCAAATTTCAAGTTAATTGGGCATAAGGTGACAGAGTTAAAGTATCTGAAATTCATAATAGTCAAAAGGTGTCAGACAAATCATTCATAGAGAAACTTCAATTTATATTGATATTGTCCTGAAAAAAATATGAGGAAGGCGACGTTAAAGCGGTACTCATGGGTGCCCCTGATTTCAAAATTAAAATAGGTGGATTGGTTTAATTCTAACCCTTTTATCTGATGTGTGGAAGAGACCAATCACGAAGATATTTTCTTCAATTATTTGATATTTTAAACGCAAACGTCATCGAAATTTGACATTTCTTCGATGAATTTCGAGAAGATATATTTTTTAATTTTGAAATTTCTCTAGAATGCGCGAATTTTGTTACTTTTGTAAAAGAGAGTTCTCGTGTGTTGAACGTTTACTACAGACACCATGGACAACATTCAAATCCATTCTTTCTTCAGGATAAGCCAAACCAAACAAGAGCCATGTCGGACATGGCCATCCCCCGCCGAAAAAGCTTGATAGTAAAACTGAAGCCTAATATATAAAGGATTCTTTTGAACTTTAAGAAATTAACCCCCTACAAAATCAAATCGTTAAAAATAACAAAGGGCAATTACTCCAAAATTATAAAAGCAAGAGCTTAGCTATTATGCATGAACTTCTCCTCTGTGAGTTCTATTCACCCATTAAGTTTCAAGTTGATAGCTATTATACTTTAGGAGATATGTTCCGGACAAAATTAAAGTATTAAAAATAACAAAGGGCAATAACTCCAAAATTATGCAAGCAAGAGTTGTAGTTCCTGTGCATTGCACTTCTCCTTCATGAGATCTATCCACCCATAAAGTTTCAAGTTGATAGCTATTATACTTTAGGAGATATGCTCCGGACAAGTTTCGTGACGGAACCTCGGAATGACGGAATGACGGACGGAGACCATTACTATATCCCCTCGCCGAAAACGGCGGGGGATAATAAGCTAGGATAGGCAGTTTAGAACTTCGTTTCAGTGTAGTCATGTCAATATGCATATTCCAGTACAAGTGTGTGTCTACATTTTCACCTAAAATTTCATGAGACTCGAGGATAATTGAGCCTGTGCGTAAGATTTCCAACAATAATCATGCGCAAAGCAAGGACTCTGACCAGCCTATGCATCCGCACAGTCTGACCAGAGGCTTCACTGTGCACTTAGTAGATAGATAAGGCTTCAAAGTATCTATAGTTCATCGGGTAGATTAATATTTACAGTATGTACATGTCTATGCTGCTCAATGCTTGGCCCTGACACACATTTTCAAATTGTTAGAAATGTCACACACAGGCTCAATTTTTAAAACAGATACCGTTTTGGCCCAACAAGCCTTTTTTTATTTACAATTATATTGTTACTAGAAGAAAATGGGAATAGAATATAACTTTAAGCATATTATCCCTAACTTCACCAATGTTGAATCCAGTTCTACATAATGTCGATTCATCTCCTAATAGGTCTAAGTTTAAAGTATCAATTTGCCGACTCATGTCATTAATGTAGATTTAAAACAAAAGAGGCCCTACAATAAGCCTTGTGGAACGCAAAAACGTGATTTGTAGAGAAAAATAAGTATTAATTTACCTCATGAACTGGTTCATATTGGACCGAAATGATATTATATGCATTTAGAAAAGGTTTCCCCTTAGAAGTAATGTAATTTTGAGTTTGTGTAATAAAATCGTATGATCTACCAAATCAAAAGCTCTTTTCAAATCAACGAAGACTGAGCCAGTAACTTTAACGCAATAAATTTCCTTTGACCATTTTTTTCATCCCGGAGGCTGACACAGGTTTGAAAAATTCATACTATATACATTTAAGCAAAGCTAGTGTGGGTGACTATATATAGGCACTTCTAACACAACTTCGCGAAGCCATCCATTCAACTTATTCTGTATTTCTAAAATGCTCAAAATAAGCGATATTCTTAACTTTGCGTATTCAGACAGTCGCTAATATCATTGAAAATGATTATCTCACTAATAGAACCCGAAAAAAAGCTTGTTTTTTTTTTTTTTTTTTTTTTTGTTATTCCAACACAACCATCTTTTGATATGCTTATCATTCATTGCATTGAATTATTTTCAAGGAAGCGGTAACTATACAACACTGATGTGGGCTGGTGACCAAAACGTAGATTTTACTTATGGTGACGGTTTACCATCTACCATCCCTGCAGCTCTAAACCTAGGAATGTCTGGTATTGGGATCACCCATTTTGATATCGGAGGGTACACAACATTGGCACAACTCGCGGCATTTGGCCATCCTCTGGTTCGAACCAAGGAGCTATTATTGCGGTCAGCCGAGGCAGCTATTTTTACGCCATTCTTTAGAACCCACGAAGGTGATACGATTTTTCGATCAATTTCAAAATTGAGATACAATTTTTTGCTAGCAAAGCGTCAGCTTTGCTGGCTGTAGTTAACATACAAATTTTTTAGGAAATCTCAAAGTTTAAGTGAGTTCAAACTGCCTTTGGCAGCTCAACCACTATATCATTGAATGCTTTCGCCATAAAAAGTGGTTCTCCCGTAATGTTGCATACTTATGTCTGCAGTTTCACCCCCTCATACTTTAAGCTCGTAAAGCCAAATCGGGCTTATGGTGAGCTGTGTGATCATTAGATATCCCCCGTGCGTCGTTCGTCATCAACTCTCTCGTGTTTATATCATAGGGACGAAAATTCATGAATATTTGATGGTAATATTTGTCAGGTCATTACATGTAAGATGAAATAGAATTTGAAATATCTCATACGAGAAAAGGATACCTGTTGACACTTTCTTTGTATACATTCTAAAGGCTATACATTTTGCGCATTTATAATGAAACTTGTTCAGTATGTTAGTCAAAATGATAAAACCTTCTGAAAGAGCCAAGTTCATCTGAATATACAAACGTAGGGACATGAAAATTTGGCTCAACCGTGATGAACAATGACCAGAATACTTTTTATGTCAGAAAGGGGACTCATTTAGAAAAGTTGAACATTTGATCAAAAGGAAAGAAAAAGAGTGGGATCTATGAGATATTTTTCACACTCACGGTTGTACAGTGTATTGGAATGTGGATTTCCAAGAATGTTACATGTGTGCAAAGTAATGACTTAGCTTGACCAGAATTTTCAATATGCACACTACATTGTACGGTAACTTGGATGAACTATATTCAAATAAGAACTCATTCGAAATATGCTTTTTAACTCATCACTTTATTTTAACCCTGATTTTGTATCATAATAAATTTTTAAAGGAAGATTACTTAAATACTTTGCTAGCTTTCAGTACCTTTAGTACTTCGATATCATATGTGTGGTCACTTCTACACTTGTTCGTTTTGTTGTTAAACAAGAAATGACAGCGGCTTAAAACTAACTTGTTCTCTCATAAAAAGTACTACAAATACATTCTAGATAATACTTGAGTTTTCATCTCTGTTTCTCGGAAGCTTGCTTTGCATATTTTCTAAATAGAACATTGTTAAGAAACTAAATATATTACTCTTTTATCGCTAGTGATCAATCTTAAAACAATTTATTTACCACAAGAAATTACATTAAAACAAAAGCAAGTTCAATCTTCTATGAACAGAATGTCATCGTAAATATAACAGAATTCTTCGGTCGTAGGTGCTGAATAAGTAAAATAATTGAATATGCTAAGTTTAAAGAAGATATTGTAACGCACCGAGCGCGGGGACTGCGTGGTCCAAATGCCAAATGTAAAGTTTCTCACGCCAACACCTACGCACCAATGCCAAAGTTTTGACAAAAGCAGAGGTAATGAAATGATAGAAGATTCAGAATAATCGTTTTAAAATGAACAATATGATCCTAAGGAAACAAAATAAATTATTTCGATTTTGAATCTTGGAAAAATTGGGTTCTATATTAATATTTTGGAAACTTTCTGATTTGGGAATATCTACAGATCATTCTTATGCGATAGAAAATGGAAGTAATTCAGTACTTTGATACTGGATTATCTTCAGCAGAGTCATCTACCTTATATGAAATAAACACATTTTTTCAGGAAATCAACCGGAAGCAAATGTTCAGTTTTACTCGGATGACTTCACAGGACTCCAGTTTAGACGGCTTGCCAACATATTTGTACACATCTCCAACTACACAAAACACTGCGTGCATCAGAACAGTCTTTTTGGTACACCTGTACAGAGACCCATGTTTATGCAATTTCCAGAGGACAACGTAGCCTGGAACCTTACCTACCAATATATGTTCGGAGAGGACGTTCTTGTTGCACCGGTCCTCGAGTCCAATGTGACCACCAAGAAAGTTTATCTTCCTGCCGATAATTGGGCATTTATGTGGAATCACACAATGTTATACGCGGAGACGGTTGGAAAGTACGTGACTGTGCCGGCTACGCTGGGAAAACCGCCAACATTTTATAGAGTAGCGTCTGACTGGGCACAAGTATTCCGGGAAGTTGAAGGCAAGTTTCC
Organism: Fragum whitleyi; assembly: GCA_948146395.1. Classification (NCBI taxonomy): domain Eukaryota; kingdom Metazoa; phylum Mollusca; class Bivalvia; order Cardiida; family Cardiidae; genus Fragum; species Fragum whitleyi. Next base: position 33,416,421 of record OX411550.1, read on the forward strand.
ACTGGTTCCACCGCCTGGGCCTCCACCAAAATCTACTAATAGAGCATCGCAAATAATTAGTACAACACAAATTGGACTATTTGTATGGTTTATAGCGTTGCTTTTATCAATTTTGAAACCCTAGGACAACACATCTTTAAAAAGCGATCAAAACTTCCCAACCACAGTTTAATGATGACGTAGATTTGATTTTAAGTTATTTATTGACGCCTTAGTGTTGCTTTTTTTTATTTATTTTTCTTTATGTTCATAATATAGAGGAAGTTAAGATTATTAGATTACTACGTATTCAATTTAAAAAGATGGTTACATCTAAACCCGTTTTTAATGCAAACCCAGCCTTTGTTGAGAAATCATTTTATGTGAATTATTTCGAACTAGTATATTTTCTTTGTTTTCATGAAAAGTCTAATATAGGGCAAGGAAGTTTTACATATACAAAAAAGCAGACTGGAACAAAATAAATTCGGATACTCTCAACCTGAAAGACAAACTAGTGGAAAATCTCCAGAAAGGAAACATTTAAGAAGACCTGTCGAATTACTTTAGATGATCATCATATACTTCAATGGTTAAGAAATTTAATCAAGAAACACCATACCGTTGATAAACAATCAATAATCAAAGGAAACAATACAAGAGGACCATGAAGGTCCTAAATCGCTCACCTTCGTATCTTTGTCTCATTTAATGATAAGCAAATTTTCAAGCAAAGGTCATATTTTTTTTCTGTGATATTGCACTGATCCCATTTCAATAGGGTTCATCATTGTGACATGACAAACATTATGACCGAGTTCCATGAAGATAGGACCATATTTGTGGCCTATAGAGTGAAAACAAGAAATTTGTCATTAAGGCCCCTTTTCCAGTGACATAGCACAGATCCTTACCATTTTCAATAGCGTTCATCCTTTTGACCAGACATACATTCTGACCAAGTATCATGAAGATTGGACCATATTTGTGGCCTTAAGAGAGTAAACAAGAAAATTGTCATTTAGGCCCCTTTTCCCGTGATATGGCATGGATCCTTCCCATTTTCAATAGAGTTCATCCTTTTAACCTGAAAAACATTATGACCAAGTTTCATGAAGATTGGAACATATTTATGGCCTCTAGAGTGTAAACAAGAAAATTGTCATTAAGGCTCCTTTCCCCACGATATGTCACGGATCCTTCCCTTATCAATAGACTTCATCCTTGTGACCTGACAAACAATCTGTCCAAGTTTCATGAAGATTAGGCCATATTTGTGGCTCTAGAGTGAAAACAAGAAATTTGTCATTAAGGCCCCTTTTCCCGTGATATGGCATGGATTCTTCCCATTTTCAATAGGCTTCATCCTTGTGACCTGACAAACATTCTGACCAAGTTTCATGAAGATTGTACAATATTTGTGGTCTCTAGAGTGATAACAAGAAAATTGTCATTAATGCCCCTTTTCCCTTGATATGGCACGGATCCTTACCATTTTCAATAGCGTTCATCATTGTGACCTGACAAACAGTCTGACCAAGTTTCATGAAGATTGGACCATATTTGTGGCCTCTAGAGTGTAAACAAGGAAATTGTCATTAATGCCCCTTTTCCCGTGATATGGCACGGATACTTCCCATTTTCAATAGGCTTCATCCTTGTGACCTGACAAACATTCTGACTAAGTTTCATGAAGATTGGACCATATTTGTGGTCTCTAGAGTGATAACAAGAAAATTGTCATTAATGCCCCTTTTCCCGTGATATGGCACGGATCCTTCCCACTTTCGATAGGCTTCATCCGTGTGACCTGACAAACACTCTATCCAAGTTTCATGAAGATTGGGCAATATTTTTGTATACACTTCAATTGTTGACGCATGACGACGCACGACTCAAGTGGGCTAAAAAATAAATCAGCGACTCTATAAGCAAGCAAAAAAGGTTATCAAATGAAACAATTGTTTTTGAGCTTATCAAAAAAACTCCATACTGCTGAAAGGGAATATGTTAATAGAAATATTTTAGAAGGCCTAGAATCTAATGATCATAAAACGCTCTGAAAATTCATCAAATCCAAAAAACAATAATCAGCAGGAATCGTCTTACTGAAACAAAACTGAAGGTTGACTCAACAGTTGTACCAATTAATACAAATGAAAAAGGCCTATATAAAGTCTTAATATACTAATACGGCGTCAGGATCAGACCATAAACCAACAAAATTCTAAAGGGATGTACCATCTCTTTAGACCATAATGCAAAATTCACTTTACACAGAAGGGGTACCAAAGATTCGAGCAATGCGTCCATCTCAAGCATTTTCAAAAAGGAAGATAAACATCTGGCAGAAAAAAGCCATTGTGCCTCACAACAGTTCCTTGCAAGATACTTCAACATATCATCGGAAGATATTTGCTAAATCATCTTGAGCAAAATCAAGTGCTTACAGACCTCAACCATGGATTTAGATAGAGGTATTCATGTGAAAGAAACGATAACAACGCTAAATTACTTTTTATCTGAAAATGACAAAGGGCACTATGTAGTTGACCTATCCTAGATTTTTTGATAACTTTTGATACCGTCCCACATGATAAATTTTTACATACACTCCACCAAAATAAAATACATGGAAACATTCACAAATGGCTATCAAACTTCTTAATGAACAGAACAATGAGAACAGAAGTTGGATGGTAAATTGTCATTAGAAACAACAGTGGAGTCGGATGTACCTCAAGGAACTGCATTAGGCCCACTGATGTTTTTATGTCATATAAATTACCTAGTAGATGAAGTCATATCATCAGTCCGGCTCTTTGCAAATTATTGCCGCCTTTACCGAACCATTAAGAAAAAGTGACGGCTTTACTGAACTATAACAAAACTTAAAAGCATAGAAGCATGGACTGAAAAATGGAGAATTAGGTTCAATACCAAAAAAGGCTATAAAATGTCCATCAATCGGAAATTTTCCAAATTCTACGAACTAAAATATCACATACTTCATGCAGGAAAACAGGATACACAACACAAGTAGGATATATCTTGAATAATGGAGCAACAATCTTGATTCTCTATCAACAATCTGACATACAATTCAAAATAAAGCTATTCTATTCATTAATAACCAATACAGAACTAGAGAACCAGGAACCATTCATCGCTTCAAAGGAGAGCTGGAACTTGAGACCATAGAAGAAAGAAGAAAAATCTGCGACTAATTCTAATATACAAGGGGGTCCCTTACTGCATCAGAATTCATTTCATTCCAAAAGCCAAACTGGTCAATAAGAACAAAGAAATGCACAGATCACATCAGCACAAACAAGAAAATAAGTTTGCAACAATACAAATAGTCTAATCATACCCGCAGCAAAAACAATACAATACTTACACTCAATTTTCGTAGACACTACTTTTAAGTGGAATCACCTGCCAAATGCTAAAACTACCCCCCAAAACGAAAGCTAATATTATGGTAACACACACTTCCGTTGTATAATAGCCTTAAAAGAAATCTACAACGTACACATACAGATACAGAAAATCGTTTTCGTTCATTATACAATTTGCATATCTTCAAGTGTAAATAACAAAAACTATATTAACACCCGTTTAAATGAAGCTATCAATGAACAGGAAATCGACAAAGTGATAAACAAAAGCAAAAATGGTAAATCACCTTCATCTTAAGACAACATTATTAATGAATATGTGAAGTGTACTTAATATTTTATGATCCCTTTATGTAAAAAAATATTGAATAGTTTACTTGATACAGGTGTACTTCCTGATTCCTGGCTTATAGGAAGAATCAGATCAATCTATAAAAATTAGGGCGGGGGTACTTGATCCAAATAATTAGCGTCCTATAACAATTTTGAGTTGCTTAGTAAAATTTTTACAGCTATTCTAAATGAAAGAATAACAAGGTTTTTAAATGAAAATTATCATTAGAGAACCAAGCCGGTTTCCGTGCGAAATATTCTACATTGGACCACATCTACACTCTCCATGTTCTGATTGAAAATGAATAAATCACACAATGTTATACGCGCCAATTGCGACAACAAAAGAAGAAATATTTTTTGTTCATTTATTGATTTTTCATCGGCTTTTGACAGCATTTGGAGAATTGGTCTCTGGCAAAAATATTTGCAATTTGAATTAAAGGTATACATTTAACGTAATATGTATTAAGGAATCCAGTCCTGTGTATCTCTTCAAGACGAAACCTATCTGTTATTTCCGAGCAATGTGGGTGTACGTCAAGGTGAAAATCTTTCACCAATATTATTTTCTCTTTACACAAATGACCTTGAAGATTTTTTAACGAAAACAAATGAAGAATTACATTGGAAACATCTGCAAATGATACTGTTTACTATATACACCTTCTAGTATTACTTTATGCAGATGATATAGCCCTTCTTCGTGACAACGAAATTAAATCTAAGGTCTCTTACATCAATTTAATGAATATTGTAAAAAAAATGGAAACTAGTAAATAGCAAGTATAAATCAAAAATAGTCATATTTGGTACAAACCAACCTCAAAAGTACTCATTTACAATACATGGTGAACACATCGAGAAAGTAAAGTCGTATAAATATCTAGGAGTATACTTTTCAGCATTTGGAAGTTTCCTAGACTGCATTCAGAATTATTTATCAAGCCAGAAAAGCACTTTTTCGCTTTTTTGTCAAAATTTCTAACCTAACCTTCCAGTCGATTTTCAACTAAAGCTTTTTGATTGAGCAATCGTCCCAGTCTTACTATACGGATGCGAAGTATGGGGTTTTGCAAATCAATTTGTTTTAGAACGATTCCACTGCAACTTTCTTCGAAAAATTAGTCAAACTAGGAAGAGCACACCATGATATATGCTTTATGGGGAGTTTGGACGCTATCCCCTAGACTATGTTATCAAAACAAGAATGATTAATTCAAAGCTCATTCAATCAAAAACGACAAAAATCGCGCATCTAATCTTATTATCAGTCAATTGACTCCACATAGATAATGAAAAATAAAAACATTCTTAACACTACTGGTACTATCATCTATGGGTTAACCAAAATTTTACCGTTAACAATAACATTCATGTATTGATGAAACAGTCGTTGATAGACCAATTTATGCAAAATTGGCATGAACAAACACAGTTGTCCCAGAAAGGAAAGCTTTACTCCAGTTTCAAAGTGAATTTTGGCTTGGAAATGTGTCTACTAACCCTACCTTATTCATTGAGAATTTCTATGGTGCGTTAAAGGACCGGAAACAACGAATTTCAAGTGGAGGTCGGCCGTTGGATAATAACATTAAACCATACTCAGAACGTAAATGCCATCTTTGTAATTCAGGTGAAATTGGTGATGGAATGCATTTTCTTTTAATCTGTACTTAATTCGAGAAGAAGAGAAACAAGAGGACCACGATGGTTCTTTATCGCTCACCTTTGTTGTCGCATTTAATAATTCAAATTTTCCAGCAAAGTCATAATAGTACTTTTATGATTTGACGCCTCTAAGACTGTAAACAAGAAAATTGTCATTAAACTCTCCTTTTCTTTGATTTTGCACGGATCCTTCCGATTTTCATTCTTGTGACTTGACCAACATACTGACCAAGTTTCATGAAGATATGACCGTAATTGTGGCCTCTAGAGTGTAAACGAGAAAATTGCCATCAAGGCACATTTTTCCATGATATGGCATGGATCCTTCTAACTTTCAATATGGTTCATCCTTGTGCCTGACAAACATTCTGACCAAGTTTGATAAAGGTTGGACCATGAATGTTGCCTCTAGAGTGTAAACAAGAAAATTGTCATATGGGCCTCTTTTTCCCGTGACATGGCACAGATCCTTCCCAATTTCAGAAGGGTTCATCCTTCTGACATGACAAACATTCTGACCAAGTTTCATGAAGACTGGGCCATATCTGTGGCCTCTAGAGTTTAAACAAGAAATTTGCCATTTAGGCCCATTTTCCTGTGATATGGCTAGGATCCTTCCCATGTTCAAAACGCTTTACCCTTGTGACCTGACAAATATTCTGACCAAGTTTCATGAAGATTGGACAAAATTTGTGGCCTCTAGAATGTAAACACTTAAACTTGTTGACGCCTGGCGACGCACGACGGATGACAGACGGTGGATGTTGAATGATCACAAGAGCTCACCTTGAGCACGTTGTGCTCAGGTGAGCTAAAACGTGTTTAAGAGAAAATTTTATAACTGTCCAAATGTTTTGAAATCCAAGGGTTCAATGAACTCGAAAACTCCTAAGATATTGAACAAACTCGCGCTTTTCATGAAATATGTTCTAGCGTCAGTTAAATTAAAGATTAATTTGTTGAGATCTTTTCCTACTTTTTCATTCGTATTTTTTTATATCACTAAGAATATTCGCCTAAGCCTAGTTTACATTTGCCACGGTCGCCGTACGATATCGCAGCCTGCGATTTTTCATACGATTTTTTGGACATCGCAGACAGCTACGGTCTGCGGCAAATGTGTTCACAATACCGCACGGTGACCGTGCGATTTTGAAAATAATTGAGGGGGGACATACCTTAATGTGACCGTACGGGTCTCGTGCGATATCGCGAGGTAATCGTGCGATTCCCGTGCGGAAATCGTACGGGTTCCGTACGGCTATCGGGAGGATGCCGTGCGGTCATTGCACAATTCTACGGGTTTTATTTTGGATGTTTGATTTTTAAGATATCGTACGATTTACGCGCGATCATCGCAAGGCTTTCGTGCGATGTCCGTGCGGCGACCGTGCGGTGTCCGCACAAGGCTACGGACTTGCGATTTTTAAAGATGTGCATAACATTTTTAAACGAGATCGCAGGTATCTGCGGTGCCCGTAAGACCGTGCGATGGCACCGTATGTCACCACACGGGCATCGCACGATTTTATGCTTACGGCGCGATACGGGCGCCGTACGGGCTCCGTAGGCCAAATGTAAACGAGGATTTATCTGTTTGTATAGATTTAAATTAATTACACGGATCGTATATCATAGGGGAAACTGGACCCTTTACAATTTCAATCTAGTATCAATCGTGAGCGGTCCAGTTTAACGGCCAAAGCATTCTTAATAAAAAGGCACTGATTATGATTTATATTTTGAGATAACACGTCGTTTGCTCTAGTGCTATATACTATGGCATGGGAGAGGAAAACGTATCATCCCAAATACGGTAACGCTGGGGAAAGCTCGAATACTAGTATATCTAAACGCTAAGTACAACCTTTTCCATCTGTTCGTACTACCTATGTATAGTTTGCATTTAATTCACTGTTCGCATGTCTTTGAAATTTGTTTCTATAAACATGTTATAAACTGTGAAAGAAATAAAGGTATTTGTATTGTATTGTATTGTACAAGTGTCTATCCTGGTCAGTATTGGCAAACCAGACAGACTTACTAAGATGGATACTTTTGGCAATTATATGGAGTGCTTCTAAATGTGACAAAAAAGTGTCTCAAATCATCATCTCATTGTTTAAAGGTCGTAAGTTACTCTAATTTACCTATGCTTGCTCGGAGACATTTGTCTCCTATCTATTTTATGGAATACCTGGACAACGCGACGGCTGGCAATCGCGGTCAAATTACCTTACTATGTCATGTGAAACTTTAAATAATCATGAATAAGCAGGAGTAATAGGACAAAGATCTGTACATATGTGATGTATGCTCCTAGTCTATATCACCTGATTTTTTTTCCTTTTTCAATCAAATAGAGTTTTAAGGTTTTATTTAAAAAATAATTACTGACCCACAAAATGTGCATCCAGTGCTCTCAGCACTTCGTTCTTGATCATACATTGATGCATTTTTTCATTCATGTTGATATGAAACTAAAATCCTCATAGCACGAAGTGGTTTAATACATGAGTGTGGATTGATTTTACCTCATTACAATGAAGATAATTCTTTACAGAATCAACTAAATTTAAATTGTTGTAGTTTTACCGATGTTTTTAGCATTAACAAACTACAAACCCTTCACAACACCATCAATAACGGTGAGTCTCAAGAGAAAGCACTTATGATAATGGTACGAATGATCTTTTCGAATCTTTCCCTTTGATTTTTTACTGCCTCGGTAGCCTAGTGGTAAATGACCCATGACATGGAGGTTCGGTTCGAGCCCCACTGTTGCCGGGGTGTGCATTTGGGCAAAATACGTAATAGCAAGCCCCAGTTCACCAAGCTGTAAAAATGGGTAGCAGTAGGTTTAAACCACTGCCTCTCTCTCAGGGACGTGAAAACATCAGGGTTGGGTGTTTGAGTGTGAACAAAAATAAAGTAGTATAAATTAGTTTTGTACCAGCGTCGCCTATTTTGCAATGATCATGTTCTACGTTGGTGAATGATCATTAACAGCCCATGGATTTCAAGTGCTCGCGATCCTATACTTGAGAAAGTATTTTTGGAGAAAAAAAATGAAGAAAAAGCTTGTAAACAAAAACAAAGTGTCTATTCAAATGTAGTATGCAGTCTTTTCGTTAATGTTTACTAATCGGGAATTTCAAAACAAGAGTACCTGAATTGCCCTTAATCGCTCACCTGAATATAATAAGATGAACGACATAAAGATTTCAAAGTCGAATCCCTCCCCCCTCCCCTTATACGCCCATTTTCGGAGATAAATCAAACTTTTATGATTTTGAGAAGGGACACACAAGGAACATTTTTGCCAAGTCTACTTGAATTTGACTTGTTTGGGAACAGAAGACATTGAAAGATTACAAGGTCAAAATCAGCCCGGTCCTGCCACGATCATAATTAGGGTTCCATAACAATTTCAACAAAAAAATAAAAAGGGACCCCATAGAAGAATTAGTGCCAATCTTAGTTGAATTTGGATCACTGGTTTGAGACGTAAAAAGTTTTCAAAGTCCGAAAAACATTTAGTCAAAATTTTACGGACAATTTTGGAGGAGAGCCACTAGAGGAACATTTCTGTGTAGTTTGGTCAAAATCCGACGAATGGTTACTGATCGGAGATGTTTAAAGGAATTGTTTACCACGTACTACGCACAAATCATCTCAAATATTTCAGGGGTCGATCATAATTTCACGAAGAAGTTGTGAGAATGGATGCCCAAGCGACAGTTCTGCACTGTTTGGTTGAAACCCACCCATTGGTTACCGAGGAGAAAATGTTCAAAGAAATTGTTGACGACGGACTCAAAATTACCGATAAATCTCTCCTACAGGGGAGGGGGGGTCAAACCTAAAGAGAGTGAATCCGTCTGATAATTCATTAAAAGAAAAGATATAAGATATAATCCTTCTAACGAGAGATAACATTTTTGTTGGGGCACAGTTTCCTCGGGTAAACGTGTACCCGGGGGAAAGTTACCCAAGCTTGCGTAGCCTGTCCTATCTCCAATAGCAGAAGTTATTTGACACTTTCATTTAGTGATATTTAGTTTTCTCAGACGAAATTGTGGATTTCCAAGTAAACTTGTTAAATTATTTGGCTTCAAACCAGAATTTTCTCTCTAATTTACTCTTATGAGTCCGCTTTGAAATTTGTCCTTTTCCATCTACATTCCAAGTGAAATCCATCTGATTAACTATTTAAAAGAAAACTTCTGACAGAAAAAATACATATTCTCATGAAAAATAACAAATCTTATAGGGAGACAGGTTAGCCCGGGGTAAATTGCCCAGGGGGACACGTTACCAAAGCTTTCCATGTTAACTAGTTGAAATATCTCCTCAAACCAGAATTTTGTCTCTTTAATTATTTGTTATGAGTTCACCTAGAAATTTGTACTTTTCTGATTTCCATGTTAACTAGTTGAAATATTTCCTCCACCCAGAATGTTGTCTCTTTAATAATTTTTATGAGTTCACCTAGAAATTTGTACTTTTCTGTAAACATTGCCAGTGGAATCCATTTGATAATTTCTCATATAGGAATTCTAACACAAAAGAAAACATTAAAATGAAAAATAACAATTCTGATAAGGGATACTAACACTTTCGAGAGGGGGGGTTCAGGGTACTCCATGAGGGACTTGTTAGACTGTTACACCGGTACTATCATAACATCATTTCCTAGCTTAAAGCTGGTATCCTTCTTGCGTTTACACTTATCCACCAATTAATGGGAGAAAAATTTCGGATGAATGTACAGTCGACGGGGATTGAACCATGCCCCAACGGGGTCTTGTTCTGCTTCATGTACTAGAACCTTAAAGAAACAAGAGGACCATGATGGTCCTACATTGCTCACCTAAGTCTGACCCTGAACATCACATCAATAAAGTAGACAAATGTCCTATATTCAAAAGGATCCACTTTGTATCCTGACCAACATCATGACCAACATCATGACCAAGTTTCATGAAGATTGGGTGATTTTTGTGGCATCTACAGCATAAACAAGTAAACTGTAAACTGTAAAAGGCCCCTTTTCCCATGATATAGCATGGATCCTTTTCATTTTCAAAAGGGTTTATACTTGTGACCTGTCCAACATTCTGACCAAGGTCCATGATGATTTGGCCATATTTATGGCCTCTAAAGTGATAACACAAAAATTGTCATTAAGAACCCTTTTCCTGTGATTTCGCAAAAATAATTTCCATTTTCAAAAAAGGATACATCCTTGTGACCTAGCCAACATTCTGACCAAGTTTCATGAAGATTTGGCGATATTTGTGGCCTCTACAGCATAAATAAGAAAAATGTCATTAAGGCCTCTTTTCCCATGATATGGCATGGATTCTTTCTATTTTCAAAAGGGTTCATCCTTGTGACCTGTCCAACATTTTGACCATTTTTATGAAGATTCGGTCATTATTGTGGCCTCTGGAGCGTAAACACTTAAATTGTTGACGCTGGACTACATACGACGCACGACACACGACGGACATTCAATGATCACAAAAGCTCACCTTGAGCGATGTGCTCAGGTGAGCTAAAATGCAGAAAACTAATCAAACTTAAGGTTCATGTAAAGAGTTTGAGACCCAATTTTAAGGGCATTCGTTTGCCAAGATTAAGCAGTAAGTCCAGGAATATTATATATCAAAATGAAGCTATTTATTAGCACAAGCAGTTGAAAAACATAAGACTGTTATAACTATAGCGGTATAGCCAAAACATTGTGGAAAAGGGTCATTTTGTACAGAACAAGCAACTGCATGACTGTTGGATAGAATTGGCTCATATTTTAACAAAGTCTAGCCTAAAGTACCATCCAGGTAGTGCTACAACAATTGGTATAAAACTCAGCCCCAAAACGTAGTTATGCAAGCAATTTATTTTGACTTATTTCATAAACACATATGTCATATATGTCATTCTAATTTTGTAAACGTGTAGATCTTTTTAGGGTATGGTGTGTTATCACAACATAAATAGACATTTATTGTTTATATACCTGTAAGGTTGTTTAGCAATATATCAATTTCTATTTCACAGAATGATAAATATATAGTAATATTGTAGATCATTGAATTATAAAAAACTATAATTTGAAATAAATCGCAGAAAATATTTCACAATATTATGGTGTGATGTTGCACCATACCTTACATCTATTTTGAAAACAGACCAAACCGGTTTGACATGTATGTTGATAAAATAAATGGAAATTGATTGTTTCAAAGGAGCCTTTTGAGACTGAGTTTTATATCTAAGGTTGTAGCACTACCTGGATGGTACTTCAGACTGTACTTTGTTAAAATACGGGGCAATTTTATGCAACCGTCATGCAGTTGCTTGTTCTGTACAAAATGACCCTTTTCCACAATGTTTTGGCTATAACAATATAGCTATGGTGGTCTTATGATGCCTAACTGCTTGTGCTCACAAATAGCTTCATTTTGATATATAATATACCTGGACATAGTGCTTTTTCTTGGCTAATGAAGTGCCCTAAATATTGGGTCTCAAACTCTTTACATGAACCTTAAACGCAAACTACACCAAGGTAAAGACAACAGATCGATTTTCTTCAAAAACAGCTGAGCTATGTAGCAACCATTTATGTAATAAAAACGAGAAATGTAATTATTATTACAGAACTCGTTGAGATCGATAATTTCGTATTACATTTCAGCTAGCAACCAGAAATGTAATAAAGTCGAGAAATGTAAAAAACGTGTTTTTGAATATTTTTCTTTTTCAAAAAGTGTCTTCTACTGAATCGAAGTGCAAAAATGTCACAGTTTGGTATTCATGTCTCGATTTTTTTTTCTTTTCTTGTTGACTGATACAAATGAGTTTTATAACAAACGAACAAATATATACATTTTACGTTAAATATTTATTCATTATCTCACTGTTTTGATTTATGGAGATGATTCTTTTCTATATATGGGGGTCATCATAATCATGTGGCTGTGGTAAAAAATTGAAAAGTCATAAAACGACTTGACTGATCGCCCTAATGATAAAAATTGTAACAAAATTAGATATTGCCGTTAGAACAAAAAACGACTATATGATTCGATATAAATTATCTGAAATGAAGTTGTTTGCTAGTTTTATTACATTTACCGTCGGTAGGTATAGTGCGGTTTTATTAACTTGAATCTGACCCCTGCTATTTAGATGAATAAAAACAAGATTATTCCTACTTGGCTTTGCACGTGCTTTCATAGGAATGAATAACAAACGCTATTGAATGTATTATACATTTTGTTTATTGATAAAATATGTCGGTAATTGTTATTTAAGCATTTTTTCCACAGAGGTCAAAGTCGGGTCAAATTAACCAGGCTATAGCAACCAGTTTTGCAATAAAACCGAGAAATGTAATACACTTTTTTATGTACATTTCCGCCAAAGAAAGTAGCTTATACTAAAACTAAAAGCTAAGTGTATTTGGGTTTACGCCGTTTACAACTGCTATGGTCATATCGTGGAGGCCAGAGCACCTAACCATGGGTTGATGTTGTTTCTCATACCAGTACTACCACAACACCCTAACCGATCTTCCAGATGCTCGCCTATATAGGTTCACAATATCACGTCGTGATATTGAAATTGTCAGCGCCCGGTGTCTATCTTGTATTTTGGTAAATATGAAATACTGAACCGGAGCATTTACTTTTGATATAAAATATTTTTCTAAATGTTAAAACATACATATCAAAATCTATTACATTTCTCGATTTTGTTACAAAAATGGCTACTACCCATCGACGAGAAATGTAATAAATCGAAAAATCTAACAAAATTACCAAACTATCACATTTTACCGAACTATATGAAATTCAACCTTTGTTTGATATTATGCTACTAACAATAAACAGATACTGAAATAATCGACTCTATGACGTTTAGCATTATGTTTTCTAAACACACTGAAATGCGACCAGATTTTGGCTACATCAAAATTGTTTGCGTCCAATGTCTATCCTGTATTTTGGTAAGATTGAAAATACTGAATTTGAGCATTAAGTTTTTGCATAAGATACTTTTTCAAAATGTTAAAACATACATATGAAAGTTTATTACAAAACTGTTTACTTTACATGAACGAGAAATGTAATAAAATCTAGAAATGTAACAAAACTATGACATTTATCTTTTATATAAGATTCGCCCTTTGTCTGATATTCTGATACTGAAATTAGAAAGATAATGTCACTGTGACGTTTATTGAAGTCGTTTTCACACTTTCAAAATTGGACCAGGTTTGAAAAATATTGCTGTTGTCTTTATTTAAATTGGTAACGTTCAGTGTCTGTATTGAATGTAATTATTCGCTAAGAACTGACCTGAAGTCTTTTGTTTGATTTCTGACAAACTATCACCCCATCAATGGTTTGATATCGTTAATCTATGTGGGCGAACAGTTGGAGGCTCGGTTAGGGTGTTGTGGTAGTACTGGCACGAGAAACAACAGCACCCCGTGGTTATGTGCTCTGGCCTTCGCGATATGACCATACCAGTTGAAAACGGCGTAAACCCCAATACACTTAGCTTTAAGTTTGAGTATAATCTACTTTCCTCGGCGGAAATGTACATAAAAAAGCCTCTCTTACAACCGGTTGTAGGTGCTCCTGTGTGTGGTCTGCGCGTAAAACGTAGGCATAGTCGTGCGATGCACGCACGTGCAACGTACGATATTGGTGGACGTAACCACGACGCAGTCTGTACGCAGCAAAGAATTGACCGGACAATTCTTAAACCTCTCTTACAACCCGCTGTGCGTCTTTATAAATCGTACGTTTTAAAACTCCCCGAAGACGCAAGATTCATAAAAACGCACGACGGGTTGTAAGAGATACTAAAGTTTATTACACTACTCGGTTTGATTGCAAAACTTGTTGCAACCTACTGACGAGAAATGTTATAAAATCAAGAAATGTAATAAAACTAGCAAACAACTACATTTCAGATAATTTATATTCGAATCATATATTCGTTTTTTGTTCAAACCGTAAAATCTTTTTTTTTTTTTAAATTTTGTCATCAGAACGATCAGTCAAGTCGTTTTATAACTTTTCAATTTTTTACCACAGCTACATGATTATTATGACCCCATTCAGAAATGTCATAAACTCGAGAAATGAATACCAAACTGTGACATTTTTGCACTTGGATTCAGTAGAAGACACTTTTTGAAAAAGTAATATATTCAAAAACACCTTTATTACATTTCTCGATATTATTACATTTCTGGTTGATAGCTGAAATGTAATACGAAATTTGCCATCTCAACGAGTTTTGTAATAATTATTACCTTTCTAGTTTTTATTACAAAAATGGTTGCTACAGAGCTATAGATAATGAAAATCTGAAGGAAAAAGGAAAAACAAAAACCCAGAAATATCATTAAAATTTATTTTTTCATATAAAAAGTCTTAACAGATAAGGAAATACATGCACATGTAACAGAGCATTTCTTTTACAAAAAGTAGATGCTGCTAAAAAAATCAAAGTAATGAAGGTGGACGTTTCTGGTGGCATTGTTGAAAAAATAACGAAACAGGAAAGTATCGATGTAAATGCAAAATTAACATGTATATGATAAATGTAAAATGTGTCGACCAAAGTACGGCAAGTTTCAAAGTTAAGGACGATTTCTCGACTTTATTTCCTGAGATAGAATTTTCTTAAATTTTCATATTTTGTAGATTAAAGTATGGCGATTGCAAAATTGGAAAGAAAATAGGGGGTCACCGAATCAGATTTTTCGTAAAACGTCATAGAATGTCATAGGTATCGAGTAAATTTTTGTCCGATTTTTTCCCCGATTTTCATTTCTTGGTAATGACATAAAACCATAATACAAGCAAATCTTATCACACAACTCATATTAATTTTATTTTGATTCCAAAAATAAGAAGTTATTTGCACTGAATGGAAACATAGTGATTTTTTTGGTATTTTTTTCCCAATTCGTAAAAACCGGGAATATCGAAAATGAACGAGAATATTTTCAAAATTTAGTACTTTTTATGATATTTCTCCAAAACCCTGAGATAGAAAATTTAAATTTTTCAACATTTTGTCGATAATTATATGTTCGTGTGATATTGATATTAAAAAGGTATGGTCACCGTGCTATTTTTTTTAGAAAAAAATGCAAAATTCTAGGTCACCCATTTTTGACGATAAGGAAAAAAAATCACTCCTGATTCTTTTTCTCGCGCCAATTTTATGAACAAAATCAATGATATTCGATCCTTCTTAAACGATCGATTATGAAGTTGAATTCCTCAACAAATAGGGTATCTCTTTGTTTTGCGTCAACAAAATCCAAGGTCAAATCATATGAAAAAGTCAAGGTCATATATCAAGGTCAACGTTAAATAAATCACGCAAAAATCTAGTATTTTCAAAAATATTCAAGCCTATTGTAAATAGAATACTCACATATGGAATAATAATTAATCTTGTCAATAAACATCATCGAATTCCTCGATCGAAGTTATATCATAAAGATCAAGGTCATCTACCTGGCTCACACCCCCATCCCCAAATAAATTTCAAATACACCCAGGTCTGTTAAAAATTAATCTAAACATTGTAAATTAAAAATCTGACAAGACCATATGACAACGACAGGATCGGTTATCGAAGTCAACCTTTTCAAAAATTAACCCCGTCGAAAATGAAATGTGACGGTTATATGTAGCTATCAGATTCACGACTGATAACGTTGTTTGATGTCTCATTATGCGCGGGAACGTTAACGTCACAAATACCTACAAAACGGCGCTGACGTCACATCCCATATTCAATAAAATAAAATGGCTGCAATAATTTATATATTTTTTTAGTGACAGGATTTGTTAATCGTCTTCATGAAAGCATTTTCCGCGCAATATGAAAAATTAGAGGGGTTTCGTTGTGTTTTCGTTACGTTGGAGATAGGTGCAATTTTGGAGCGCTTACTCCTTTTTGAAGAGTTCGATGCGCAAAGACGTTGCGCAAGAATGAACTCCCGAAATCGTCCTTAAAGCTGACTTTACGCTCTTTTTTAATATGGCATTAACACTTCAGGTATTTTTTTTTAAAGAAATACGTGTGACCCGTCACACAAAAAAGGGAACACCGAAAAAGAATTTGAACAAGAGTGCCATAGAGGCCCTTAATCACTCCCCTGAATTAACTGTCTAAAATTTTCAAAAGAAGTATTAGAAATAGAATGATGAATGACTAAGCTAAACAATGCTGTTGCTTTCTATACAACTTGAGAATCTCCTTTTTACAATTTTGACTTACAATGATTTCTATTATTTGACTGCGTGACCTAGTTTTTGACCCAAGTTGACCCTATTTCATACTCATCAAGAATTGCATCAATTCAATCATTCTGACCAAATTTCAGGTTGATCGGGCAAAAAAAAAATGTGACCTCTACGAGGTTTTTCTAAGAATTGACCCCGTGACCTTTTTTGGACCCCAGTTGAACCAATTGGAACTTATCCGAGCTTTTTGACCCCACTTGACCCAATTTCGAATTTGTCCGAAATTTCATCAAGACAATCATTCTGACCAAATTTCAGGTTGATCGGGCAAAAAAAAGTGGCCCCTAGAGTGTCTACAAGGTTTTTCTAAGATTTGACCCCGTGACCTCATTTTTGACTCCACTTGACCCAATTTCGAACTTGTCCGAGATTTCATCAAGCTTATCATTCTGACTAAATTTAAGGTTGATCGGACAAAAATATGGTTTCTAGAAAGTCTACAAGGTTTTTCTAAGATTTCACCCCGTGACCTCATTTTTGACCCCACTTGATCCAACTTCGAACTTGTTCGAAATTTTATCAAGACAATCATCTTGACCAATTTTCAGGTTGATTGAGCGAAAATATGGCGTCAAGAGTGTCTACAATGTTTTTCTAAGATTTGACCCCGTGACCTCATTTTTGACCCCACTTGATCCAATTTCGAACCTGCCCGAGATTTGCGGGGATGAAAGACGGAGAAAGAAAGAGATTCCGGTGACTAAAATGACGTAACAACAACCGATTAACTAAAAGCCGTTAAAAGATTATTTATCTAAAATTAGTGTATTGCATAAAATTTGAATTGCAAGACTCATTGATTTGATTGTGTTGATTCTTCTCATACTTTCATGGAGATTGCTTAAAGATATTATTTATTCTGGATGAGAAAAACGAATCTTTCACTAAAACAAGTGGACCTTGCTGGCCCTATGTTACTCACCTTAGTATCATTGTCTAAATTAAGAAAAATAAAATTTTCCAGCCTAAGTCGAAATTGTAATTTTAAGATTTGTGGTCTCTAGAGTGTAACGAGAATATTGTCATAAAAGTCCCTTTTCCCATGACAATGCACGTATCCTTCCCATTTTCAATATAATTCATCCTTGCGACCTGACAAACATTTAAACCAAGTTTCTTGGAGATTGGACCATATTTGTGGCCAGTAAAGTGTAAACAAGAAAATTGTCGTAAAGGCCCCTTTTCCCCTGATATGACAGGGTTCCTTCCTATTTTCAATAGGGTTCATTTTAATGACCTCACAAACATTCTGACCAAGTTTCATATGTGGCCTCCAGAGTTTAAACAAGAAAATTGTCATTTAGGCCCTTTTTCCGCGATATGGCTCAGGTCCCTCATTTGTTGCCTCTAGAGTGTAAACAAGAAAACCGTCATTAAGGCCCCTCTTCCTGTGATATGACACGGATCCTTCTCATTTTCAATAGGTTGAATTCTTGTGATCAGCCAACATTCTGATCATGTTTCATAAAGATTTGACGATATTTGTGGCCTCTAGGGCGTGAACAAGAAATATGTCTTTAAGGCACATTTTCATGTGATAATGCACGTATCCTTCCCATTTTCAATATGGTTCATTCTTGTGACCAGACAAACATTCTGACCACGTTTCATGATGACTGAGCAATATTTGTGGCCTCTAGAGTGTACCCACTTAAATTGTTGACGTCTGACGACTCACAACGCACGACGGAAGACAGACGACGGACAAACAATGATCACAAAAGCTCATCTTGAGCACGATGTGCTAAAAATCAGAAATCTTTACTGTGAAATACTTTACTGAAAATATTTAGCGGAATTTTCGTCTACCTTTACGACAGACATCTGATTATCAATTTACAGATAGTGAAAGAACTAAGGGTATTATATAGTACCACGTGGCTCATGGAAATATTCCGACCTAATTGAGACAGTGTTTTCTTTGTATTCAGATCAAATTCGTTTTGAAAAGGTTATTTTTAATGTCTCGGACTTGGACCGACAATTTCATCTAATCACACATAAGAATGACAGGTATAAAGTCATGAGAACCTATAATCGTGGGTACAGGAATGACTTGATATTTGCATTTTTAGCCACAAGGAAGAAACAAAGATGCATATAGTCACTCTTTTTGAAATGGTACGAAATATGTTAACAAAAGGGCAAGAAATGGTAATGGACATGAAACAATGGACAAATCGTTGATGGGCGACCTAAACTCCGGAGCTACAGTTACTGAAAGATAAAACTCGGAGAATGGGAAACGGCTTCTCGACCTTTGATCTGTAATTGTCACAGATCAACATCAGTTCAGTATCATAAAGATATATTTCACATTTAAGTTCATCATTTTGGATCAGATCGATATGAAAATAGTACTCATCAAATGGTTATGCGATACAGAAATTGTGTTTTTTGTTGATTTGAGTGTTTGAAAAATGATGACTTTAAACGAAAGTTATCAATACCGTAGCGTCATAATGACGTCGTTACCGTGCGCCGGTACCAAATAACTACATGTTGTAGAATGGTTGCTTCAGGTGTACAACTGAAGGATTTCATCCAAATTTACACGACAAAAAGAAAAATGCCACAATCTAATAACAGTGTAGGTTTCTTTCCATGGTCTGTGAAATCAAAATTTCTGTAACACAAGTCTACGTAATTTTTATTCACCCTCGTACAAAGGTGAGGCAGCCAGTATCAGATAGAATCAGCCTGTACAGACTTGTAGTCTGAGCTTATCATACAATGCTTGCTTTCTACTAAAATCAAAACTATAAACGCGACTTCGATTGATTGAAATATTCGAAACTTGATTGAAACAAAATTTTGGATTTGGCAGGATAATGGTTAAGACCGGGATGAAATATTCGAGATGGAATGTGGTTCATCAAAGGCATTTCCCCAAAGCAACAGTTTCAGTTTCGGATTCGAGGATGTCACAATTCTTATCCGATATTTTAAGTTATCTGACGTTGCTTCAGGGTTTTCGTGTTCTCGACCTAGTCTGTTATAACACAGTTTCAAAAGCTTAATAGTTGGATTTGCTTCTAGAATATCCAGAAGTTTCGAAAACCCATCGTTCGAGACTCCACACATGTTTAAACCTAGTGTTTGTATTTGTTTATTACGCTGAAAAGCGTTTGATAACTTCCCGATTCCATGGTCACCGATGAAATTTACACTTAAATCTAGATTACGAATAGATTTGTTGGTCAGAATAATATCCGATAATGTTCCGCAACCCGTTGATGTAAGACCACAATTTTCAAGATTAAGCTCCTTTAGTACAGACTCGTCCTTTAGGTGCTGCATCAACATTTCTATACCTCCATCACCGATGAAATTTCTACTTAAATCGAGTTCAGTAACTGTTTTACCTTGCTCAATACCTTCAATTAGAAATCCACAACCAATCCACGATATTCCTGCACTTCTGAGCCGCAGTTTTTTCAAGCACCTGTTTTGTCTTAACATATCGCTTAATGCCAAGCAACCACTGTCACCAATATCCAGGAAACTAAGGTCAAGGTCAATGAGATTTGTATTTGAATATAACGCATCGGCAATAAACTTACAACCTTCGGAATCAATCCCTGTTGAAGATAGATTCAACTGTCGTAAAGATTTATTCTGCTTAAGACAGTGACCGATGTGTGCTGCACCTTCATTTTTAATACTATTGAGTCTTAGATCCATAATACGGAGACTAGTGTTCATGGCAAGTCCTTGCATCATATGTTCAGCGTCCGGTCCTTTGAGATGAGTTTTCCCGATGTGTAATTCTAATATACAACCATGGTTCTTAATCACATCGGCCAATCCTTCTGCCCTTTTAGCACCTAGACTATGACCGGCTATACTTACAGTGACCATAGGAATTCCTGTATTTATAATGTCTTCAGTGCACATGCTCGAGGCTTCACTTGTCAGAGAATGGAATGATAATCGAGAGTTTCTCTTGCTAGATAGCGATAACATATCACGCGAGTATCTCTTATTTTCACCAGCCCTATTTTTCTCTAACTCAACTACTGAACGTATTTTCCCCGTTTCAACACTATAGTAAACCACATCAAAATTAACAGATTTTTCGTCTTCAGGAATTGGTGAATCCTTCTGATCTTCAGGGATCTCATATATTAGGTCATACACAGCTCTCATTGCGTCCAACACAGATGCCACAGAAATGTAGTCTGTTTTACACCTTAGAAGATCGCAGAACGTAAGGAACGATTGGTAGTCACCGTCTGTAACAGTCTGAACAATATTATCACAGATCATTCTTCTATCTTGAAGTTCTCTGAAGTTTGACAGATCTTCTTTAGCAAGGATACCTGTTTGTCCCAGGTCTTCTATAATCATAAAAGGATCAATTTTCTGACAAAGCAGTTCAGTTGAACTTTGCATTATTAGGACATGCCGATCCCCTGATGTCACTTCCGCTGACTTCTTACGTACTTTTGACGTAATTTTCCTTGATAGCTCTGGTGACACAATTTTTATTTTAGTTGCTGAAGATCTTCGCTGGTTTCTTTTTATGACAACGTGACTGAAGGGCACAGAATGGTTGTGAGGCAAAGACTGTGTTTTGAGTTTTGTTAAAGGTTGAAAGACCAAAACAACTGGGGAGTCTTTAACAAGTATTTCTTCTTCTCCTTTCGTTCCTTGTCCCTTTTCTTTTGCAGTATCACTAGAATCAACTTTGATAGATTTTTCTTGCAGAGTTACTTCACCCATTCCGCGATTTTGGTACGCCTGAGAAAGAATGAACGAGTCCCTATCGGATTCCCCAACATAAGATGACCTCGGAGTATTAATAGAACTGGATCTAAATATAAACAACCTTGGTGGTTTAGGCGGATGTTTCAAACTAGAACTTCGTCTTATTTCGGCCTTACTGTCCACAACATCTGGCAGGTTTACCGGTCTATCTATAGCTTCGCAAAATGGGCTAGAAATTACGTATTTATCAATTGTTGACTTTGAACTTTTAGTCTTTCTTTGTGAAATTCTTTGCCACAATTTCAAACCTCCATATTTTCTATCCTGTCCTTTTAAATCGTAGTTATTGTTGTTGTTCCCGTTTTTTATTTTCGTCATATCTGAAAAGATAAAGAGGAAATATGGTTAACGTTCTTTGAAATTTCCTCAGTTTCGAATCGAAATATCAAATCTACATTGATATCTTAGATAAAAGACTTAAGCCGTTACCATGCAGAAATTTCTGAAGTCCGTGTTATTATTTTCACTCTTTCTACAAATTATATTCAACATTTGCTATGTTTAACATCTTCGGATTGGTTTTCATGTTAGAGCGTTATTGGAAAAAGTGAATGAAAGAAAAGTTAAGGCAAAGACTTCTTTTCTATTTGATGATCGAGAGGTCTTTTATTTCGTTCTAAATAATGAGAGACTTTACCTTAAAATTACACTAACTGGCATGAATAATTTATGAAATGGCCCCGTCATTCTTAAACCACAAGTATTGCATAATGCTCTGGTATCTATCGATCTATAAAAAGCAAATTAGAATTATCGATCATGTTTAGCTCAAAGGGTATCCCGTCGTCATGTGAATGTGATGTGAAAAGCGACATTCCCATGAGTGTTTGCTTGCTGTCTAAAGGCTGCAATATAGCGTGATTATGGGAAGTGGTCTTATTTTGTATTAACATATCTGCGTTTGGGCAATCAGAATGCCGAAGCTACAGCTTGATTTAAGGTAAAGATACGATATTTTGGACGCCCAACAACGATATATAACCAAGTACACCTTCAATTTTTGACAGTGTGCATTCATTTATAATAAAAGATATACATGTGTAAATGTACCCGGTCACACAAACCGGACGATCTGGACAGTGCCAAAAGAAAACACGAGGACCCTGAGGGCCCGAAATCGCTCACCTGATAGTTCAAGTAAATTATCAATAAGACTCCTTTTCCTGTGAAATGGCATGAACCTTCCCATTTTCAACAGAGTTCATTCTTGAGACCTGACAAACACTTTGACCAAGTTTCATGGAGATTGGACCATATTTGTGGCTTCTAGAGTGTAAACAAGATATTTGTCATTAAGGCCCCTTTTCCCGTGATATGGCCTGTATCCTTTCCAATTTCGCATTTTTTACAAAGGACTACCCAAGGAATATTTCTGCCAAGTTTGGTTGACCTTGACTCATTAGTTTAGGAGGAGATGTCGTTTAAAGAAATTGTTGACAAAATTTTCATAAGGCCTCTTTTCCCGTGTTATGGCACGGATCCTTCGCATTTTCAATAGAGTTCATCCTCATGACCTAACAAACATTCTGACACAGTTTCATTGAGATTGGACCATATTTGTGACTTCTAGAGTGTAAACAAGATATTTGTCATTAAGGCCCCTTTTCCCGTGATATGGCCTGTATCCTTTCCATTTTCGCAATTTTTACAAAGGACTACCCAACGAATATTTCTGCCAAGTTTGGTTGATTTTGACTCAGTAGTTTATGAGGAGAAATCGTTTAAAGAAAATGTTGACGCCGTGACGGACAGACGGACGTCGGACTTCGTGCTCAGGTGAGCTTAAAAAAGCGACCTGCTATCAGGCTGTAAAATATTTTCAAATTTTGTAAAAGGTATCCCCGCTTTGCACAAAGCGCGGTATCATTTCTAAAACGTTTTGGGAAAGTTTTCATTCTGAACGCATGATAATCCATGTATGGGTTTTTCGGAGCTTGTAACAATCTTTCAGTCTTATCACGGCGGCTAGAGCACCTATCAATGGAGTATTTCTCATATCAGTACTGCAATTACATCCTTTCCTAGCCTCCAACTGCTATCCCATAAATGGAAATAATTATCAGCTAATTATGTTACACTCCTGTCTGATTAGGCCTAGTTTAATTATGTAGTAAATTGACACATTTTGACAGTCTGTAGCTCCTCAAAAAACTAATTTTGATTTTAAAACTTAGTGCGGCTTAAAGAGCGTTCTTTGTTCTCGAAAAACCATCCCGAGAAACGATTCAATGAGGGATAAAATTTTTAAAATTCTTCATTGTGTACGACAACCCTCGAAATTCTCTTGGTACGAAAGCCTATGTTGACTTGGGTACCCCCATCAAAGGTCAGACTCCAAGAAACAAGAGGTTAAAGAAGGCCTCCACTGATTTTTAACATCCCAAAACTTCATTAAAGCTTACAATTTGACTGAAAACAGCACTTTGAAGTCTCTTTAGAACTATTTTGTAATGATTAACTGGGTCTAGTTCACATTGCACCAAAATACTCCATAACCATTAACTTGCATACCCTTTACCCATTTTATTACCAACATAAAGGTGATTGCAATAAGTAGACCATTCTAAACGCATTTTCAGGGGAAAAAATAAGTAAAGGGTCACTGCAATATTCAATGAAACTAGTCGAATTAATTGGGACGAGAAGCTTTTTTATAATTTCAAAGTGAAAATAAGCTCCTTCCTGCCACACCCGCATTATGGGCCCATCAAAAATTATTGACCAATTTGAAGGTGCACCTGAGGAATATTCATGTCAGGTTTCATTGAAATTGGCCAAAGTGAGTGGGAAGTAGAAGTTTTTAAAAGATATTAACTTGAAAATAAGTCCCGCCCTGCCACTGGGGGTCAATCCAAATTTCTGGAACACTTTTAGAAGAGGGTTACCCAAAGACCCTTATGTCTAGTTTCATTCCCAATGGTTTGGGAGGAGAAGATTTTTAAAGATTTGAAAATGAAATAAGCCACAGCCCTGCCCCGCCCATATTTGGGGTCAATCCAAATATAGAAGAGGGTCAGACAAGGATCACTAATGCCAAGTTTCATTGAAATGGGGCCAATAGTTTGGTAGGAAAGACTTCTTAAGATCTATATATTAAAAAACAAGCCCCGACCTTACAAGCCCATAAACGGGGTTCAATCCAAACCTCTTGAATAATTCTAAAAGGTGATCATCCAAGGATCATTCATGCACAGTTTCATTGAAATCGGAGCCGCCGTCATAGCGCAGTTGGTAGCGCGTCGGACTGTCATTCTAGAGGTCCCGGGTTCGACCCCCGACGGCGGGACTCATTCTTTCCGACTATTTGTCTCTCATCAATGGGTTGATAATCGTAGACCTATGTGAGATAGCAGCTGGTGGCTAGGAAAGAATGTGATGGTTGTACCGGTGAGAGAAATACCAGGGATCCATTGTTAGGTACTCCAGCCGCCGCGATATAACTGAAAACTGTTGAAAGCGGAGTAAAACTCCATTCAATCAATCTTTACTGAATAATAGAGGTTTTTCGTGTAAGTTTCTGCCTTGCATTCTCTTCAGGAAAAGAGAAATAACAATGTAATCGAGGGAGGCTATATTCTTTTCTCCACTCTATTTCATTGAAATTTATTTGGATTAATCAGTCGATTTTGACTATTAACAAAATAGTGTATCATTTTTTTATGTTTCAAAACAATACTTAGATGTCAATAGAAACTAATTTCGGCGACTTTAGGAATTTTTAATTGAAATATTGAAACAAAAGCGACTTTTAATTTCAGTTAGTGAAATAAAATCCTAAGGTAATGCATCAGAGTTTTTATACAAGCTGAATTTTATTCATTATGTTCGAATCAAATATTCGCCATTGAAAATCATTAAAGGTAAGTTGTTTAGAAAATACTTGGATATGCATAATTGTTCGGAATGAAATGATCGTAATTAATTAGCAAAATAAAAACAAACAAAAAGAAAAAAAACAGACAACAAGAACGAAAGACGACTAAATGCAAATTCGAGACGGATATAAACTTTACTATAATAAAAAATAAAAGATGAAAACATATCGACAGATAAAGACATGGTGAAATACACATAGTCTATCGAAGCTATTTACAAGTTGCTATTTCATTTTGTTAATGATCCAAATCTATACACATTCTTATATCTGAAAAGACTTTTAAATACATTAAAAAACGTGATTATTTCAAAATCAATGATATAATATTTGTAGTTCTGAGTTGCATTTGAATATCTTTCTTTGTGTGCAATTTTTTTAACACTAACCTCTTACGAACCAATTAATTTTTCCAAATCCATTTATAATTGAACACACCCCTTTAATGGATATACCTTCATATTAAGATGTGATAGAATTAAGGCTCTCCGACACCATTGGAAACCCTAACTTAAACAAGAGGGCCATAGTGGCCCTTAATCGCTCACCTGAATGAACTGTCTAAAATTTTCAAAAGAAGAATGAGAAATAGAATGATGAATGACTGAGCTAAACAAAGCTGTTGCTTTTATACAACTTGAGAATCCGTTTTTTTTACAATTTTAAGGTTGACTAACAAGGATTTTTATAATTGATTTCGTGACCTATTTTTTAACCCCAGATGACCCAATTTCGATCTCATCCGAGATTTCATCTTGACAATCATTTTGACCAAATGTCAGGTTGATTGGCCAAAAATTGTGGCCTCTAGAGTGCAAACAAGGTTTTTCTTAGATTTGACCCTGTGACCTAGTTTTTGACCCCAGATGAACCAATTTCAAACTTGTCGCGAGATTTCAACAAGACAATCATTCTGACCAACTTTCAGATTGATCGAGCAAAAATGTGGCCCCTAGAGTGCATACAAGGTTTTCTTAGATTTGACCCTGTGACCTAGTTTTTGATCCCGGTTGTCCCAATTTCAAACTTGTCCGAGATTTCATCAAGACAATCATTCTGACCAAATTCAGGTTGATCGGGCAAAAAATGTGGCCTCTAGAGTGCATACAAGGTTTTTCTTAGATTTGACCCAGTGACCTAGTTTTTGACCCCAGTTGACCAAATTTCAAACTTGTCCGAGATTTCATCAAGACAATCATTTTGACCAAATTTCAGGTTGATCTGGAAATAAACGTGGCCTCTAGAGTGCATACAAGGTTTTCTTAGATTTGACTCTGTGACCTAGTTTTTGATCCCGGTTGTCCCAATTTCAAACTCAGGTTGATCGGGCAAAAAATGTGGCCTCTAGAGTGCATACAAGGTTTTTCTTAGATTTGACCCAGTGACCTAGTTTTTGACCCCAGTTGACCAAATTTCAAACTTGTCCGAGATTTCATCAAGACAATCATTTTGACCAAATTTCAGGTTGATCTGGAAATAAACGTGGCCTCTAGAGTGCATACAAGGTTTTCTTAGATTTGACTCTGTGACCTAGTTTTTGATCCCGGTTGTCCCAATTTCAAACTTGTCCGAGATTTCATCAAGACAATCATTCTGAGCAAATTCAGGTTGATCGGGCAAAAAATGTGGCCTCTAGAGTGCATACAAGGTTTTTCTTAGATTTGACCCAGTGACCTAGTTTTTGACCCCAGTTGACAAAATTTCAAACTTGTCCGAAATTTCATCAAGACAATCATTTTGACCAAATTTCAGGTTGATCTGGCAATAAACGTGGATTCTAGAGTGCATACAACGTTTTCTTAGATTTGACCCTGTGACCTAGTTTTTGACCGCAGATGACCCAATTTCAAACTTGTCTGAGATTTCATCAAGACAATCATTCTGACTTATTCAGATTGATTAAGCAAAAAATGTGGCCTCTAGGGTGCGTACAAGGTTTTTCTTAGATTTGACCCCATGACCTAGTTTTTGACCCCAGTTGACCCAATTACGAACTTGTCCAAATTTCATCAAAACAATCATTTTGACCAAATTTCAGGTTGATCTGACAAAAAAGGTGGTCTCTAGAGTGCATACAGTGTTTTTCTTTCATTTGACCCCGTGACCTTGTTTTTGACCCTGGTTGACCCAATTACGAACTTGTCCGAATTTCATCAAAACAATCATTTTGACCAAATTTCAGGTTTATCGGGCAAAAAATGTGGCCTCTAGAGTGCATACAAGGTTTTTCTTAGATTTGACCCCGTGACCTAGTTTTTGACAATGGTTGACCCAATTACGAACTTGTTCGAATTTCATCAAAACAATCATTTTGACCAAATTTCAGGTTTATCTGGCAAAAAATGTGGCCTCTAGAGTGCATACAAGGTTTTTCTTAGTTTTTGACCCCAGTTGACCCAATTTTAAACTTGTCCGAGATTTCATCAAGACAATCATTCTGACCAAATTTCAGGTTGATCTGGCAAAAAATGTGGCCTCTAGAGTGCATACAAGGTTTTTCTTAGATTTGACCCTGTGACCTAGTTTTTGACCCCAGTTGACCCAATTACAAACTCGTCCGAGATTTCATCAAGACAATCATTCTGACCAAAGTTCAAGTTGATCGGGCAAAAAATGTGGCCTCTAGAGTGCATACAAGGTTTTTCTTAGATTTGACCCCGCGACCTAGTTTTTGACCCCAGTTAACCCAATTTCGAACTCGTCCGAGATTTTATCAAGACAATCATTCTGACCAAAATTCAGGTTGATCGGGCAAAAAATGTGGCCTCTAGAGTACATACAAGGCAAATGTTGACGACGGACATCGCACGACGGACGACGGACATCAGCCTAACCACAATAGCTCACCTTGAGCACTTCGTGCTCAGGTGAGCTAATAAGCAAAAATAACGAAAACATATTACCTCCCTTATATAAAAGTTTATCCGCTTTCGTATCTTTTCATATTGAAGATTCGTGCCTTTTGGTATTCCAACTTTATTGTTATACTGTTTTGAAATTATATTGCATGAACTGAATTTTTTCTAAATTTTTCCTTTCCATCGTTACTAGAACTTGTTACGACGGGGTCAATGGAACAAAACTTGTTAATTAACAATGCCACAGAAGCTGAAAAGGTTGACGTTTATTTCTTTACTTTGTGAAAAATCGGGATATTTGTTGGAAAGTGAGAAGACTGTTGTGACAAGCAAGCTTTCCTTTTTGGTGGACGTTTACGTCCACCAGTGTTAATACCACGTTTGAACAATCCTGTCAGATGTTAATAGGTTTTCAAAACAGTAGTGCTCACTAAGATTCAATTTTTTTCTTTTTCAAGAACTATATCCGTCTGACGATTATGCATTTTGAAAATGAAGAGAAACAAGGATTCTACATAACTTGTTGAAACCTCAAAGACATCTTTTAAGTACGAAATCATATGTAATTCTGAGATCAGATGAATGTTTTGCTTGCGTAGAACTACTTTTCAGGCAGAGTGAGTAATTTGCCCCTTGATTGCCAATGGTCAATGGGAGGTCACTCATGAAAAATTTGTGAATGGAATTACTGGAATGGTAACCTCCCCTGACACTACCTTTGTATATAAAACAATGGCCAATTAATGGGAATGCAGAAATATACTTGATACAGCTCGAGCAGGTAAAGTAAAGCATTCGGATCATGCGATAAAGATTTATGCGAAGGGGTTTTACTTTACTTTCAACACGCGACAGCCAATCTCGAGAGACAAGTGTATGCAATGTGTTACGTGTTTATATAAACTCTTTAACCTTTTTTTTCTCTATTTGAGAATGAAAATCGCAGAACAATTAATTATTATCCTTTTATAGATTTTTTTCAAGCAGATAACACCATAATTTGAATTATGAGATTACAAAGAATCGATTAGCATTACAAAAAAAGAATAATAACCTAGATCATCTAATAGTCATTTCTTTCCTTTTATACCCAATGGATCAGCCAATCACTCTTTAAACTAAGCCGGTACAATGCCGAAAGTTATCAAAACCTTGTAATTACAGGACTTTGGTTGACAATCGACGATATATAATGAGGAATGTACGTATATCTGAAGCTAGATGCGAACTTGGGTCAGGTCATTTTCCTTTTATCTTAATTTTACATGTAAAATTTCTCTTTTCTCAACAAATGCAAGAATCACTCTAGCATGCCAACAGAAACGTCCACCATCAGTACTTACAGTGCTTTGATCTAATAATGTTATAACCTGACCTTTCTCTGCTATTGCATTACCTTTCAAATGTCTTTTGTCATTTGAATATTTTTTTCTAGAAAATTCAACAAATGACACTTAGATATTTAGTTTGTCATGGACGCTTAAAGTTTATTGCCTGAAGTGCATCATCTCAAGTCTGATATGCGTAATGATTGGGCTGTTTATAGATAATTTTTTTTCTTACATATGTATTTTCCGTGGTAAAAGCACAGTAGAAGAAGACCCCTCCTTTCTCAATTTTTACTTCAAGTGTAGAAATCGAAATTTCATTTTGTCTTGTATTGAAAAAAGAACCCCAAAGGAACGAGTGTTCATCTAACCCTACCATCCATCTAAATTGCTTCCTACGTTCCTGGATTATTAGTAATTGAAACTTAAATAGCAGTTACATAAATATCATCGAGGTATATTTTTTTTACAGCAAATATTATTAAACTCTTGGATATTTATCACCAAAATACGATTCCCTTCTGGATAACTTTTCTTTTCGTTTCGGATAAGTTTTCCAATTCAAGGGATTGCAAATACTACAACTGCCTGTGACTGTATTTTTTTTTTTCTTCTTAATTTAATATTTACACCTTTTGCCTTTTCTACACAAGTATATTTTCTATACACTATGTTTTTCTGTCTATCTCCGAACTTGCTTTTCCTCATTCCTACTCATATGTACTATCTATCTATATATACTGATTCGGGTATTACTGGCAGGTGTACTTGCTGTTATATTATGTGAAATCTTGTTTGTTTGCTTTCATGTCCATGTAATTTTTGTATATATCATGTATCTTCATTTATGGAGGAAATAAAGAACAATGAAAATATTTTAAAGGGCAGTACAGCTATGTATCTCGTATTGAAATATTTGAAATGAATGTTACAAAATAAAGAAAATAGTTAATGGTTTAGTAAAATGAATTTCAGCGTTATCTTTGTTTTCCATTGGTAGGGGTGTATTTAAAGTAAAGATTATCCGATTTTGTCCTCGGTATAACACCTACTTGAAATATTTCTTGTACTTTATAAGTATGTTATATCTTGCAGTTCTATTGTGGGGTTATAACGACACAAAAACCACATGCTCACAATAATAAGAAGCAGAAATTACGTAACTAATTGGTGTACAACATAGTATGGATCGTTCGAAAACTTCATGCGGCGTCGGTATATTACATGAACGATACTTTTGAACCAGATTTTCTGAATGTAGCTTTGTTCAATCACCACACACCTGTTTCACATGTTAAATAATTATGTCTTATTCAATATATTTCTGCTGTCAGGAATTGGCCTAGCGGACTTTGGCCTCACTTTCTTTATAACGTAGAAGTCAAGGTGCTCGTATTCCAGACTATTTACTTTTCCTTTAATTCGTTTATGAATTATATCCTGTGTTCAAGATCCAGAGCGCTAAGTGAAATGTTTGGCATAGTTTTAATCGGAATAAATATCAATTTCATGATATTTTTTATCTAGATACGCTTCTAGATATGTTTCACTCATTGTGAAAGTAGTCATGTAACTATAGTTTTATGGACAGAAGAATAATATATTGTTTAAAGTCACAAGCAGCCGTGTTTCTAACGCAATATGTAACTGTCTTTTTGTTAACATGTACCATTGTAATATTGTCTGTGCATAAAACTCGTCACTTTTGTATTTAGTGAAGGGTCATTCACTGCAGAACCTATCTAGCACAGATCTTGACGAACCATTCGAGTTTTTCTTTTAATAGTGAGCAAACATCCGTCAGCGTAATTCTAAAACATCTTCATTCTATCTTTTCCCAAGCGGTAGTTACGAGGTTTTTGAATTATCGAAACACATTACTTTCAATAACATATAACAGCTGACGAACATTGACCATCCGACCAATAAAATTGGCAATTAATTAATTACATAGACAGCAAAGTTTCCCTTGTCTAGATATTTGATAAGAATTTCCCGTAGACACGTGGATAGCTATCAATATGCTAATTAGTCATGCCAACAACTGAGACAAATGTCAACAAGTAATATGACGCAAGGATGGAATTCAATAACAATTCCTTTTTTTTTTTTTTTTTAGATATGATTAGAATAAGTAGACGGTTACCAGTATAAAGTGATATATAATCAAGTTACGAAGCACTCGACTTCGAACTTTGTGATCTAGGATTTGAGCCATCGCTTGATCCAATAAACACAATAATTCATTTCTTCTTAAAACTGAAAGAAAGGATGGCTGTGTTTTTCGGTACACAATTATGCTTTTATAAGGCCCGGTCCCACTGTCAAACAGAGACAAAACTTACAAAAGAGTGAAATTTCCATCCGTTTACGTACGCTTGATAAAAAACTGATTACGATGGCCAAAATTTTCGAAAACAGAACGGAAAATATCGAAGGCGTAAAAGTATTTAGCCGGGATGATGAGCGGATGTTCATCGGAAACCCTGCGAATAAGAGTGGGTGTCAGCTCAGTAGAGGTTACCGGGTGTAATTTGACGTGTACGAATAGCGAAGAGCGGAAGCATAAAGCAATGGAAGTTTTCACAACGAATGCTGAGGCAAACAAAACGGATACAGTGCGGATCATTCAATTTTACGTGTTGCATACGCATACATACTTGACGATCCGTGCTAATTCCCTTTTATATACTTTTCATTTACCTAATCATTCCGACCCCTTTACGTATTCATTCAAAGCGGATAAAAGTTCTGAGAATACCTAGCGGATGGGTTGAGGATGCAGCGGGAGTATAACGGATGATATCGGATACGTAGCGTTTGTTCCTCGTATTGTTTTGCAATTATATCGTACATAGCGGATGGTTTATCCGCTCTGCAAGTTTTGTGCAGCTCAAAACTTTCTGCGCGGATAAATCATAATGGACGGATGCTCGACGGACAGAGCGTATGCATAGCGTATGTGTAGGGTAAGAAAGCGTCTTTTCAACGGACATAAAGATTTCCATACGTTTTACAATCCCAATGCATCCGTAAGTGCAGTCCGGTCCGGGCCTTTAAGCTTTCGATTTTCAAGAGCCATCGCGTTTAGGTAAAATTTGGAAAGGAAGGTCAAAACGGTCACAAAACTTCGATAGAGATTTCTACCAACAGAGCACTTTTATATGTATTTTCACCTGCAACGGCCCTCCGTCTATCTGATACGTAACTGATGTTTATTGATGTGTATTGAACACACAATTGACCTAAATTGACAGATACCTGCTAGCCCTCAATTACGGTGATTTTTGTCAGTAGTAATTAACTGTGTCACTGAACAAAATAATAATCTAAATTTGAGGTCAATTGTATTTGGGTGTTTCCTTCTTAACGTATATCCATGTAATACTATATGTTGTTTTTCCGAAGCCGTATAAAGTGTAACTAAAGACCCACACATGTACATATTGTTTGCTATGACCTCGTAGCTGTGGACTGAGTAAGCAATGGACATACTGGTTCCTGTGCTATAAGTCATAATGAAAATATCATTAAGATAATCCAAGATTATTGCCCTGGCAGGGCGGTGCCTAAGTATCGGGTTGTTGCATTTAAGGTAAAGGTAAATCACCTTTCATTTATCAGTACTCAGTTAAGCCGCCGTCCTAGCGCAGTTGGTAGCATGTCGGACTATCAATCAAGCGGTCCCGGGTTCGATCCCCGACAGCGGGACTCATTCTTTCCGACTTTTTATCTCTCACCAATGGGTTGATAATCATAGACCTATGTGAGATAGCAGCTGGAGTCTAGGAAAGGATGTGATTGTAGTACTTGTGAGAGAAATACCATGAATCCATTATTAGGTGCTTCAGCCGCCACGTTATAAGTGAACTAGAGGCGCTTGAGCGCCTGATTCGCTCCACAGGCCTGAATATCCAAATAAGGACTATTAGAGGATGATAAAGCTGTTTAAATGAGAATTGAAGTGAATGAATGAGTGAATGTTTATTTCAAGTAAATAAGGGTCATATGCTGAAATATTTCTGCATAAAAAACTCATGATCAGTGAATAACAAAGTTGACCTCTACCTGTTACACAAATATTTTTCATTTCATCACAATAATTTTGTGCAGTCTGATAATGGGTCACCCAAGGATCATTCTAGTGATATTTTGTTAAAATCCAAATATAAGAATTTCAAAACTAACAGAATGTTACTGCACAATATACTGGTGTTGGTCTGCAAAATTTTGATTGTAGATCTTTCCACTTTTAATTAAACACTACTAAAAGATTTTACTTCACAATTGTTTGTCGTCAAAACAAAATTCTAACTAATGATAGTAAGAAGTAAAATATTCAATCCAATATATTTATTTTATTCTGCCCAATGCCTTAGAGTGCAGTAAACTCAACTCTTTCTACCCCACTCTGAATGTCAGGAGGTCAGAACATCATTTTACACTCTGTGCAGATTCACCCTTGGTTCAACTAAACTCACCAATTCTGAGTGGGTATTCTCAGGCTACTTATTTCAACTAATGTTTCTATACATTTGAATTTCAACAAAGGTTTTGTTCCTTCTAATCTATAATCATTACACCTATTAAATTTAACAAGTCTAGAAAAATTCATCATTGAG
Organism: Fragum whitleyi; assembly: GCA_948146395.1. Classification (NCBI taxonomy): domain Eukaryota; kingdom Metazoa; phylum Mollusca; class Bivalvia; order Cardiida; family Cardiidae; genus Fragum; species Fragum whitleyi. The sequence goes on from OX411550.1 coordinate 33,450,611, forward strand.
AAGATACCAAAAGGGTGATCAAATATTCACTTTATATGTTATAATACCCTCTACCAATAAAAAAATATGCTGTTCATCTTCTCATATTTTTTTGCAGACTGATACAACTTCACAGAAATAAAATTTCCATGATATCTAATCCATCTGTTTAACCTTTCAGGATAGTTTGTTTTACCCTATATATGAAGAAATTACCTCTCCCCATAAAAGACATATTTTTGATCTGATCACAATATTTTTAATAGACTGATAAAGGATCACTAAAGAATCATTCTAGTAAAATTTGGTTGATATCTATCAATTAGGTTCTGAGAAAATGATTTTCAAAGTTTACACTATATAACATATAGGGAAATGACCTCCGCACATAAAATATATATTTTTTATCGGATCACAATAATTTTTGCTATACTGAAAAAGGGTCACTCAAGTATCATTCATGTAAAATTTGGTTTATATCTATCAATTAGGTTCTGAGAAAATGATTTTCAAAGTTTTCACTATATAACATATAGAGAAATGACCTCCGCACATAAAATACACATTTTTCATCCGATCACAATAATTTTTGCTATACTGATAAAGGGTCACTCAAGTATCATTCATGTAAAATTTGGTTGATATCTATCAATTAGATTCTGAGAAAATGATTTTCAAAGTTTTCACTATATAACATATATAGAAATGACCTCCGCCCATAAAATACATATTTTTCATCTGATCACAATGATTTTTTGTAGGCTGATAGAGGACCCCTCAAGGATAATGCATGTGAAGTTTGGTAAATATCCATCAATTACTTTCTGAGAAAAGCCACCTATTACCATATATGGAAATTAGCCACGCCCACTACAGCCATGATTTTCAACCGATTAAAAATCTTTGAAGGAATCTGATAGAGGGTCACCCAAGGGACATTCCTGTGAAATTTGATTGAAATCCACCCAGTACTTTATGAGGAGAAGATTTTTAAAGTAAAAGTTTACGGACGGACGGACGCACGGACGCACGGACGCACGCACGCACGGACGAACGGACGACGGACACCTCGCCATGACAATAGCCCGCTGGCCTTTCGGCCAGTGGAGCTAAAAATTGTTGAAAATGAATAAAACTCCAATCAAACAAACAAACATTACTCAGTTTAATAGAAAGTCGACTTTCTTTAAATCGAAGGTTGGCAAACAAACCCTCGTAACTTAAGCTTAGACAAGCTGTAGTTACCAGGATTCGGTAACCAAACGATGAAAGGGGGTGTTCCAAATATATAGTAAAATGTGCCCACGCTTAGATTTTTATGATATTGTGGGTAATTGTAGTACTGGGTATACTGATTAAGGAAATGACTTTTTTTTCCAAAATGAGTAAAGAGGGTCGACCATAAAGTACCCGAAAGCACATCTTATCAAATGCAAAGGGGTGTCAGGAAAAAAATCACATTGCAAGGAAATTTTGGAATCTGTAAAAAGAATTTGTTACTGATTTAAAAGACAATTGGTACCTTTATGTTTTTATATAGGTTGGGATCTTATGTCTGTTTCCTCCTAACAGATTTCCCAAAAAGTTCTTGAAAAATTCATGAAAATTTGAAAAAAATGAAATAATGTTCTGAGTTAAAGGGTTAAAATTTTTAAGTTGTAGCTCTAGTCCAGTTATCAAACTCTTTTAAAATTAAGATACATATGTTCTTAATGTTTACAGAAAGTTTCATTGAAATCGAAAACCGGTAAGTTAGTCGAAAATCTTTAAGTGTAGAAGATAGTGGGTGGGGTAATATATAGATTTCACCAATCTGATAATCTTAAAGTGTGAATAACTTTACAACGGCTATAGACAGGATGTTCATATTTCATACATGAATCCTTTGTGACAAAGCCTATTTACAAAGATTAATCAAAATCATCTGTCAAGGTCAAGGTTAATTATCAAGGTCATTGTTATAAATAAAAAAAACAACTTCATTGAGCTTTGAGAACATACTTTGCAAAAGTAATGAATGATGATTTTGATTTTCAATTATAGTATCTTTTAAACAAATGTATTTCAGTTTGTTCCTAACTTAAAGTCATTCGTGAAGGTCAATGTCAGATTTTCTTTTAAACAAACTCATTTCAGTTGTTTCCTTACTCAATTTCATGTTTGAAGGTCAATGCCACATATGAGGATGGTGTTTAGGATTTGACACTACGTATTTTCTGTCACAATCCTGTAGAAGTTACTTGTTCTATGCTTTACAGGTCCGTTTTAGAAATAAAATTCCTCCAAAGAAAACGCGAGACACTTTTAGCAATAAATCAAAATTTAATTGAACTGTAGGTTATGAAATGAAAAACTTTGGAAGGAAAAACAGTGTGGGAAAAGAAGGAATCTCTTGTTACAAGCATTTTCTTCTTTTTATACAGTGTTTTCCTTTGGGATATGAAAATGTCGAGTTTTGGGATAGGCAATATATATATTTGAATTTTTAAGTTAACAAATGAAGATGAACAATCACTACGTTCCTGAAGGACCTGCAACATTCCGGTGTAACAGTGTAACGTGTCCCCCTGGGTAACGTGTCCCCGGGGACAGGTTACCCCGGGGTAACGTGTCCCCCCCTGGGGAAACGTGTCCCCCCCATGGAAAACATTATTTCTTTTCAAAATTTTAATTTTTCATTCATGCTATTTTGTATAACTCTAAATCATTTTTAAAAAAACATATAAAAAGTATATCTGTACTTTTGAGTGGTTTTCAATTCTTCAAACCAAAATATAATTTGCTTACTATGATTTTCTAATCAAATCAACTTTCCTTTTTTTATTATAATTATTATTATTATTAAAGTCAATCTTGGTATTTCATGCAAACATTTAAAAATTTAATGAAAAAAATAGAAATAAATAAAACTTTAGTGGGGGGACAGGTTACCCCGGGGTAACCTGTCCCCGGGGACATGTTACCCTGGGGTAACCCGTCCCCCTATTCAAAATGCTTTTATTCATTTGATTTCACCTTCCAGTCATTCATTTTTCTTAATGATATTCATTGAAAAATATTTCATTTATTTTTATTAAAATTGATGCATTTTTAAAGAAAAATCTTAGCGCTTGCACTTTTTTGACTTTTTGCAAAATTAATTTTGCAATATCTAAATTTTTAGTCCATATTTAGATTGATTAATAGCATTTGTCAACATATCATGTTAATATTGCAGTTTTCGTAAGAAAGCAACATGACAAATTCATTCAATACTTCTTCTTTTGAAAGGGGGACAGGTTACCCAAGCCTGGGTAACATGTCCCCGGGGGACAGGTTACCCCGGGGTAACCTGTCCCCCTATTCCAAACACTTTTTTCATTAAAGATATAACCTTCCAGTCATTCTTTTTTATTAAGAAAGATATTCTTAGAAAAATTCCTCAATATTTCTTTTTTTTTGTACCTTTTGAAAGAAAAGTCTTAGCGCTTGAATATTTTTTATTACTGCATCATTTCAATTTTATCAGTCCGTTATCAGATTGAATAATAGCTTTTAAAAACACAATTATCATGTCAGCATTGCAGTTTTGATAAAAAAACAACATGTCAATTGACACATTGTTTATAACTTGTATTTTGGAAACGGGGACAGGTTACCCAAGCCTGGGTAACTTGTCCCTGGGGGACAGGTTACCCTGGAGTAATTGACCTATCCCCCCCATTCAAAATGCTTTTTTCAGTTAAGTTACTACCTTTCAGTCATTCTTTTTTAAGCACTTGAATATTTTTTATTATTGCATCATTTCAATTTTTTCAGTGTCATCAGATTGAATAATAGCTTTTAAAAACACAATTATCATGTCAGCATTGCAGTTTTGATAAAAAAAACAACATGTCAATTGACAAATTATTTATAACTTGTATTTTGGAAAGGGGGACAGGTTACCCAAGCCCACTGTTTGGGAAACCTTATCCACAAACAGTTTAAAATATAAATTAGAAATTGAAAATATTTTGGTAAATTTGTGCACAGAACATTGTTGATAACCTTTTTGGGGGTTGGACAGGTTACTCCAGCTCGGGTAACATGTTCCCCCCCCTACATACACATACACTCTCAATGAATTTTCTAATAAGTGAATAACTAATTTGTTAAACAGATTTGATATAAAGTAGATTATCACACACTGTTCCAAAAAAGAACAAGATGTTTGTGAAACACAAATGTCCCCGTAACAGCGATCTCTCGATAAGGCAAAGGTTAAGTTTTCGGGTTAAGTTTTCGGACAGATGGACGGACAGACAGACCGACAGGTAGACAGACAGACAGACGGACATGAGTAAAACAATATGCCCCCGATCTCTCGATACGGGGGCATAAAAATGTATTTGCAAGTTTTATTGAATAAATCCTCATTAACAACCTTTTTTTGAGTTTTCACTGGGTTAACAGGCCTGGATAACATGTTTAAGAGACAAGTGACCACAGCTTTGGAAACCTTACCCCCAAACAATTTGAAATATTATTAAATAATTGAAAACATATGGGTTAATTTTGCATATATCATTGCTGACAGTATTTTGGGGGGGTGGGACACTTGAGATAGGTTACCCCAGCTTGGGTAACATGTCCCCCTAACAATACACTCACCCACAGTCACAATTAATTTTCTCATAAGTTAATGTTTTTTGTAGTAAAAACAGTTGTGATATAATTAAGACTATAAAATAACTTTCAAAGAAAAGAAATTGTTTTTGTAAACTTTTGTGAAAATTCCTGACTAACATGTTAGCAATGTTTTCCTAGGCTGGGGTAATATTTTTTAGAGACAAGTGACCACAGATAGGAAAATCTTTCATTTACCCAAAACAATTTAGAATAAATAAGAAAAAGAAAATATTTTGGTAAATTTGTGCACAGATCATTGTTGACAACCTTTTCAAAGGTGGGACAGGTTACCCAGGCCTGGGTAACGTGTCCCCGGGGACAGGTTACCCCAGCCTGGGTAACATGTCCCCCCCCCCGCCTACATACACATACACTCACAATAAATTTTCTAATAAGTGAATAACTAATTTGTTTAATAGTTTTGATATAAATGAGACTTTCACACAATTTTCAAATACAAAAAAATGTATTTGCAAGTTTTGTTGAATAAATCCTCATTTACAACCTTTTTCTTGTGTTTTCACTGGGTTAACAGGCCTTGGTAACATGTTTCAGAGACAAGTGACCACAGCTTTGGAAACCTTACCCCCAAACAATTTGAAATATTATTATTAAATAATTGAAAACATATGGGTTTATTTTTGCATATAACATTGCTGACAGCATTTTAAGGGGTGGGACAGGTTACCCAGGCCTGGGTAACGTGTCCCCTGGGACAGGTTACCCAAGCTTGGGTAACGTGTCCCCCCCTCCCTACAAAGAAAAAAATCATGATTTTGAATATTTTTTCAAAGACAAGATCACTCTTAGATATGTCCATAGTCATGACGACAATAAACAATTATTTTTCTTAAAAAAAACCCAGGTTTTATTATTATAATACTTATCATGAAAAATTTAAAAATCTTTCAAAACTGAAACAGTTTGCAAAACAAATTAAAATCACATACAGATCAAAGAAATAGACTTGTAACACAAAGAATGAAAATTTCTTGGTAAAAGAAATGTGACTAAATATTGGTTTACAATATCTGTAGGGGGGGACAGGTTACCCCAGGGGGGGACAGGTTACCCCGGCTGATTTCTAGGGTAACCTGTCCCCGGGGACACGTTACCCCGGGGTAACCTGTCCCCGGGGACACGTTACCCAGGGGACAGGTTACCCTGGGACACCGGCATTGCTGATACATGTACTAGTCCTTCCTAAAATATACTTGCCTCCGGCCCAAGGGTTATTGTCTGTGCTGACCCCTAGTCTTAATTCAAATAAGAAATACTACTTTAACGATAATACAATTTGAAAGAATCTTTTTCCTTCATAAATAAATGATTCTCCTAGGTCTTAAGGTAAGTGTTGTTTGTAAATAAGGGGTAAATAATGAAACTAAATCACTCAACTGAGTTTTATTGGTCACTGAAGTGACATTCTGGCAAAGATTCGTAGAATTTAGCCTAGTTGTTGAGATGTAATTCAATGAAAATGGTCAGCTTAGAAATTATTGAAATTGGTATATTGGTTAAAAAGATGACGATGTTTTCATCCGCCAAGTCAAACAGATTTTTATGCCAATTTCAAGAACAATATTTGCAATGGGTTTCCAAAGGAATATTGTGGAAAAGTTGCATTCAAATTAGCTTGATGGTTCAGGAGGAAATGTTGTTCAATGATTTAATAGTGAAAAAAAGCCATGGTCATATTTATGGGCCAATCCGAATTTTGCGAACAATCTTTGAGATGGGTTATCCAAGAAAAGTTCTGGCAAAGTGTCATTGAAATTGCCTTGAGGGTTAAGGAGGAGAAGAAGTTTTGAAAAATTTGGAAGACGGAAACCACATGATGCACGACCTGCGACGGACTAGGGATCCTAAAAGCTCCCTTCTGGAATGTTGTGCTCTGGTGAGCTAGAAATCAAGAAACGTTTCAGTTCCCTATTACGTTAAATTATATCTTAATATTACATTTATAATTAAACTAAAAAGTTTAAGAGATATTGTGTAGCCAATTAAGTGAAAGTATGACTTTAACCTTTGAACTCGAGTTGCGACAAACGACATATTTTCTGTTTCTTTCTGATCTAGAACTGTGTTTATTTAATCAAAATCATCCAAATAGTTTATGGTAATTCTTTTAGACATTTGGGACAGAATTAGGACATTGAACCTAAAAGAAACAAAAGATGTTTTAAAAACATTTATGCCCCCATTAGAGCAAGCCAATGACCTATTCCTTGTCATTTAACACGGGCAATATCTCAAAAATTATGATGAGTAGAGTTACTTTTGAACTGTACTTCTCTTCAATAGATGAACAGACCGACAAAGAGTGGTGCAAAACAACAGCAAAATCTCAAATATGTCTCCTAGAGGATATTACCGGCCGCTTTTCCGTTGCCATTCAAATTAAAAAAAACCCACAATTTATTGTTATAATAATTTGTTTATATACTTTTTTTTTCATAACTGTCCGCGATACTTATACATTGTACTTGGCCAGGTCGATGATATCATAAGGTTATGCATAAACATATTATGGAAATCTTTCATAAACCCTAGAAGGAGTATTGCATCTTAAAAACAAGAGGATCGTGATGGTCCTAGATCGCTCACCTGAGTCTATTTGATCCCTGGGAGATCACATGAATTGAATAGGCATATGTCAACAACGTGACACTTTCTACATAATATCAATACCATCAACTGTTTTCAGCCAAGAGCAAGACAGATATGCCTTTTCGCTCTTTGATTCTATGTAAAAAAGGGATGCACCAAAGCCCAAATGTGACCCCAGGGTCTTGATATGAACAAACTTGGTCCATTAGATTATGCTACATACCAAATATGAAAGCTGTCTGCCTTCTTGTTTCAGAAGAGAAGTTTTTTTTTTAAGTTTTTCGCTCTTTAATTCTATGTAAAAAGGGTTGCGCCCAAATGGAGCCCAAATATGACCCCAGGGTCTTGATAGAAACAAACTTGGTAGAGGTCCACTAGATGATGCTACATACCAAATATGAAAGCTGTCAACCTTCTTGTTTCAGAGAATAAGATTTTTGAAGATTTTCATATTTTCACTCGTTTTGTTAAAGGTAAAGGGAAAGCTAAGGGTGGATTTTATTTATTTGAACAACTTTGGTAAGGCTTGACCAAAGGAACATATCTGCCAAGTTTCATCAAGATTGGTCCCTTGGTTTAGGAGGAGAAGGTGTTTAAAGAAATTGTGGACGACGCACGACTGGCGACGGACATTCTACGTTCACATTAGCTTACCTTGAGCACTTTGTGCTCAGGTGAGCTAAAAACAAACATAGAATAAACAAAAATGCTAAGTTTTTGTTTTTTTATTTTAGTGTAACCTTGTTTGCTGACAATGACCTTGCACATGTAAGACTATCATCAAGTAACTGGATGTGTGAACCTGAGATCACATATCCAACCAAAAATAAACATTGTATATCTTGAATAGGCTCGCATGTTTGTTTATTTTTGCTCAGTTTAACCTTTTATGTGAAATTGGACATAGAACTTGAATGTGTATACATACATACTTTGAAGCATTTTTTATTTTCGAGTGTGTAAAAAATTGTCGAACAACTTTTCATTTTATATATTCATTATCTTAATCACTTTTATAGGCTTTACAGCACATGAAAACTAAATGCAATGCATAAATTGATAAGTATAAAAAAAAAATATAGCATATTTAACTACCCCATCAACTTACCTAAACATGGATGACCTTGACCTCAGAGATTTCAGATCTCAAGTGATTTGATTCATTATGATGTCACATATGAGTAGTGTATCTAGAAAAGGATTGAAGTAATTTGCAAATATCATTTTTTATGATGTGCAGACAGATAGGCAAATTTCTAAGAGACAGACAGACAGATAGATAGATAGCCAGTCACTAGCACACAATATTTTTCCTATTTTTTTCAACTCAGGAAAATAAGAAACTAATTCTGTAAAACTTACTGTAAGATACTATTGAATTTTTTGCAAGGATTAAAGAAAATCAAGTAAATTATATTTTTCATCTTACCCCACCCACTTTTTCAACATTGGGGTAAAGCAAGGGCTGTAATTTGCCCAGTTTAGTGATACAAAAAAAACATCTTATGCAGTATATGCCTCGACTAGTAATTATTTGCAAATTTGTATAAAGATAAATGCAAGGACATTTAAATAATGTCTATTTCAGGACATAATACAAGATTTTGGATGAATTTTGAAAATAAAGATGTGTATTTATAAGCATAAAAAATAATGTTACCGGTTTTCAATCTTCTTTAAATTTTTACACAAGAAAGAAGGATAGTAGAGCTTATTTTTTGAAGAGTAACTAAACTGGACTAGCATCAGAAGGTACTAATCTATGCGCTCAAAATTTATATTCACCTCAATTTTTTTTAAAAAAATAAGAAATTTTCATATTCAAGAGTATAAAAATTCGTCAAACAACGTAAAACTTGCCATTTAGATATTAATTATCTTAATAAATACTATAAACTTTACAGTACATAAAAAACAATTCAAAAATTGATAAGTATAAAGAAATTATAGCATATTAAATTACCCCACCCACTTACCTCAACATGGATTAAGACAAGGGGCTGTAATTTGACCTCTTTTTAAGATATTGACAAATGAAAGTTTGTTCTGTGGAACATTTGATGTGTAGTATGTATTTGCAAAGTTTCATGAAAATCCATGCGTGGGCACTTTTGGAACACCTCCTTTGTGCACTTTCGCTCAGCACGTTTATCATTCTGGCTTTTAAGATACAGTTATTTACTTGCGTTCACGTGAACTTCTGAAAGAACCTAAACTTTTAAAAGTAAACGGGTCTCATTACGTCACGACTTTACTACTCCATACCAATTGAATAATAACGCAGAATAGATGCGTCGCAGGTTCGTGTAAGCAGTCAAGACCCCAACAATTTAATTTGTAGCAGTAGTAAATGACCTTTGGTAGCACGTCGACGATTTTAGTCGATTTGTTACCTGTACTTTTTTAAATACATGAACAGATAATAACATCGTTTAATTGACAAGGTAAATGATTGCGGAATGAAATTGAATGAGTGAAAGGAACGAATTTTGAATGTACCAACAACAAAGAGCTTGTACAAGCATTGGTGACATACTTTGGTTCTAAATTCAAAAATACTCCCTCTATCTGCAGCTCTGATATTTTGGTAACATAGCGCAGATAACGTCCAAATAAACGAAATCAGTGATATTTCATAATCCCCCCCGCACGTTTAATAAAATCTTTATGTTTCTCTGCGTATGTATCTTCCTGGACCAAACAGAAAGTTTAAATTCTACACGAGCTTATAAAATCGTGGAATAATCTGATCGATTTGTTAGAAATAATGGTTGTTTTGAAAAAAAAATGAAGCGATTTCGGAGTGTTTATGAGTGGTGTAAGTAAGCGCAATTGAATGGATGGTTAAGTAAGCGGTTTGGAATGGTTACGATCGAGCTGAGTGTCGATTAATCTATATTTCTTACTTTTCAACAGCTTACAATGCAATGATGAAGAAGTAAAAGGAGTAGTGTATGTGGTGCTGGCCCTGGGTCGCTCACCTGAGAAAATAGCTCTATCAGCTTTGTATATGCAACCAAACAAAAAAGAGATTTCTTCTATATTCCTTCTTAAGATATAAAGATGTAGAATGCCTATTCTCTTTTCCCTTGGTCAAGTGATATTAACTTTTTTACTAAAGATCTCTGAACAGCCAGATATACAGGCTATCAGCATAATGTCTCTGAGGCGACTTTAAAGATTTCTATGTAGATCCAAGATTTCCCTCCTGGTAGTCAAATATCAATGGCGCGATCTATTCTAAAAGGTATGAACTGATGATTCATGCCAAATATGAAAGCCGTCAGCCCCTAGTTTGGAAAAGGAAAATTTAAAGATCAAGATAAAGACCCTGAGAGTTACACCCTCCCCTTGGTGCTCTGCTCCTGGTAGCACAACAGCAATCCTTTCATTTATTTTCAAACGGGTCCATTAATTGATGATCCATATCAAATATGTTAGCCACTAGGTTTAGGAGTAGAAGAATTTCAACGATTTTATATATGGTCCCCTAGTCTTATCCCATCCCCTTATGCTCTACACCAGGTTACTCAAAAGTGACGCTATTTGTTTTTAGCTATTTTGGAAGAGAACCACCCAGGGAACATTCCTTAAAGTGACAATGGAAGAAAACAACATACTCGGTCTTACAAAAACAATCATAGTCCATATGTTTTTCTAGTACTTTTTATTTCCGCTATAAGCAACACCGGAATGCACTTCTTCCTGGTACAGAAAAAGACTCGTAGATATATTTGAATGTCAAAAAAGGTATCTTTAAAAACATGATTTGTCGTTGTTTGACCAAAAGATCGTATCTGAAGCTTTATCTAAGTTGAAGAGCCGACACTTTGGTCGCCTTATATTCTACATGTGGGAATAATCGCTGTTCATCATTTTTAACGACACCGAAAGAGATAATCATCTTCGTGGATAGTCGATTAAACGTCGTAACTATAGCTTGAGCTACGACATTTAAGGACCCGTAATAGTTCCGATACATTTCGGAACTCATGATCTTACACAGTGGTAACCGATGTTTCCTGATACCATTAGGAAAACTCGGTTAACTCTGTGGTTTCCGAATCGTGGCGGAACTATAACGGGTCCACTACCATAAGCCGTCCTAAAACGATTTGCACGTTGTTTTATTTTCATACATTTTAACGATAAAATTTTAACGATGGCAGCCTGTGTATCTGCCAGTCTGACCAGAGTCTTCACCATGCGCTCTAGTGAAAAGATAAGGTCTTAACTTCTCGTCAGGAGGCCAAAGGATAGTCTTATTGCATTGTGTGGCTGTTTAAGTTGCCCAATATCTCTCAATCAGGCCAACATGAATTTATTGGAAATGTCACATACAGGCCCATATTTCGGGGACGTGTTATGAAGGCGGTCGATGGTGGAGCCAGAGCTCCATCCTGTCCCTAGTGTTGTGTACAGGGTGCAATGAAAGTAATTGTAAAAGAAATCGAATATATCAAATATCACCCAGATATACAGCTAGTATACTAAATGTATTAATGAACACATTCACAGAGGTAGAAAAACTATTTCACATTAAGAATGTTAATATTATACATGCGTTTGTTTCACGTTTCAACCTTTGAAATACGTGTTATTACATGTATATAAGACTTATTTAATATCATAAAAGACTAAAACGTATTACGAAACTGTTGCATGTGGCCAAGAATACGGTTGGTTATTTGAAATTGATCCAAATCCCCACAAAATATCCTTCTGTGTATAAGTTGAAACTTCTAAATCAAACCGGGCAACAATTTCATTTCAAGACAAGTTAATGTATCGATAACAATAGAAATTCATAACGAGTACAGTAAAACTTTTTGTTCTAATCCAAGATTTTTGCCCTGGCAGGGCGGAGCCTAAGAAATGGCTCGTTGCATTAAAGGTTAGGGTAAATGAGCTTTTTATAAATTTACCCACTTTTGTGGATAGGTGTCAATGTACACTTGAAACGGAACTAAACCCTCGCAACTTCAGCTAAGAAAAAGGCTAAAGCTATGACGTTTTGGTAACCGACGATGCAACGTGTTCACTTGCGCTCAGTTCATTAATACTTCTGGTTTTAGGATACTGTTATTTACGTGCGTTTACGAATTGATGACAAATCTTCGAAAGAACTAAAAGTATTGAAAAGTAAATCCGCGAAATTACGTCACGGCTAAGCCACGAACCGCCAGTTGAATAATAACGCAGAATACGCTTATGGAAATGATCGGTATAAATGCAATATTATAAACAGATACATGAATATTCACGTTAATATTGGTGCTGTCCTATGTAAAACCAAGAGAGGTAAACATAAACTGGAAATTTAACAAATGAAACATTTCTTACTTAACCTTTTTTTAGTCTCACATACCAGAATTGTTGATAATACATTCTTATTTCACACATTCCATGTTCAAGTTCAAGATCAAGTCTTTTTTTGGCAAAAATCAGCAAAGCTGGTTTCCTTTGGCCATACAATTATTATACATTAATATGACAGAAACACGAATCTTTACAAATAAGCAAGCATTCTAATAAAAGAACTGATGGATAAATGGACCTCTCAACTCTATCAATGAATCTTTTATAATTTAATCAAATATACAGTTTATATTTTTCTGGGCTCTAACATGACATTTTTGTACATCTAAAATGTCGTAACCACAGTTCCAAAAAGCGATGTAAACGACATCTCGGAAGTCTGGTATCAAGTTTTATCTTTTTAATACTACTTATCGATTACAGTTTGCAATGTGGGCAGCGCACGTTAGTATGCGTGTGTTATTAGTTACTTATCGGCAGCGTTATTTAAATACCCCGTAACTACAGCGTGTTTCCAGCTGCAGCTACGAGGAACAAAAACAGCCGCGATTGTTTGATATCATTGCATAGGATATCATGAATATTTTTGGAGAAGGGAAGTGTATGGGAGATGGTTATAAGCGACATAGTTTTTTGAATAGTATGATCATTGAAAATGCGTTTTGGGCTGATAATTGGCGACCATTAGAGAAAATGGAAAATAGGACCAAATAAACATCAATGACCTTTCAATGCCCTTTACTTATACCTAACAATAAATATGAGCAGTACAAGATAAACCAATTATCAAGGGATATTTTAAGAAATAATTTTATGACTATTCCAATGCAATGTATATATATACTTATTGAACTCGCGATGATTTCAGAATCCATCCTTAAATGTAGGGTTTCATTGAAAAATTTTATTTATAAACATTGAACGTGCATGGTTTCAAGTCTGATGACAAGTACGGACATAGTTAACACTGCAGATTTTTTTTTTCTGTCGAAAGCACGGGCTCCACTCTTTATTTCTAAATAACCTGTGTTTTCGATTAACAGTAACCTTCGTTTTCGATAAAAAAAAAAACAAAAAACCAAAACAACCCCGATTGATTATTTTGAAAAAATAATTCTGCCTAAGTAAAAATTCTTTTTTAAAATACATAGTCTTTCAGATTTACCTTGTTATTCATAACATACATTTAATTTTAAAGCTCATTTATTCTTGGTATAGGTTGACAGTGGGTAGTGATATTTACGAAAGACCGGTGGTGACTTCTTTTATTCACACTTCACGCTTCAAACTTCAAACATGAAGTTTGAAGTTTGAAGTATGAAGTGTGAACTTTGAAGTGTGAACTGTGAACTGTGAAGTATGAAGTGTGAAGTGTGAACTGTGAAGTGAGAAGTATGAAGTGTGAACTTTGAAGTTTGAAGTGTGAAGTGTGAACTGTGAATTGTAAACTAGGAAGTTTACATATATGGCAACTTTGAAAAAATTCAACTTCACATTTCACACTTCACATTTCACACTTCATACTTCACACTTCAAACTTCAAAGTTCACACTTCATAGTTCACACTTCACAGTTCACACTTCACACTTCAAAGTTCACACTTCACACTTCATACTTCACACTTCATACTTCACACTTCAAAGTTCACACTTCATACTTCACACTTCACACTTCACACTTCAAAGTTCACACTTCAAAGTTCACACTTCAAAGTTCACAGTTCATACTTCACACTTCACACTTCAAAGTTCACACTTCATACTTCACACTTCACAGTTCACACTTCATACTTCACACTTCACAGTTCACACTTCAAACTTCACAATTCACATTTCATAGTTCACACTTCACACTTCACACTTCACACTTCAAAGATATTATGTTTGAAATGTGAAGTGAGAAGTTTGAATTTAAGAAATGTCACCTCCAGTTCACGCTTCAGAGTTCACATTTCAAAGAAAATATGTTTGAAGTGTGAAGCGTGAAGTGTGAATAAAAGAAGTCACCACCGGTCTTTCGTAGATATTATCTCAAATTTATCGATGTTGATTTATATGAGATAGTAATAAGGAGTTCATTCACATAACAAACGATGGCCATCAAAAATGGTTATTCAAAACGAAATAATACTGATTCTTCTTTAAATCTATTTCACCGGTGGGGTTATTCAGGACGTTAAATGATCCCGATAATATGTGTACATCTATAATATGAGACCAGTCAGGTTGAATAGTGACAAATTGTCCAAAACGATCCATAACTGCATTCAAATCTCTCAATACGACCCACACATTTATTGAAACGTACTTTGTCAGCTTTTGTTATCCACCAAGGATCGAAACCTATTTTTTCCGCGATTGCCCATCCTTCATATGAAGAAGGGTGTAAAAATAAAAGGACTCGTTTGAACTTTCTTCAAAGAAGATATTTATCTGAGATATCATACAAGATACGATTGAATTGAGAGCTAAGTAAAGTTTGCGATCTGACTTACTAAAGAAGGTCTTCTTAAGTCTTCAGAATGGGCCAATTCTGACGTGTCGACGAAGTGTAGTATTCGACATAGTCTGGCCGCCAGACTCTTCTTCAATACCAAAATTCCAATTAACCCCCCCCCCCCCCCCTGTCTCTTAAAAGACGGTATTTGTTCAGCACTTGTCAATATGAACCGGTCCAAAGAGGTTTATTGAACTACAACTAAAAAATTTTCTGAAAATGCTTACAAAAACGAGGTCAGTCTATATTTGACAAATTTTCTTTCGACGAAATGTCATCTTTAGCACTGATAGCGGATGTTAATTCCCAGGAGTATATAAATTTAGCTATAATTATTCGTTGACGTCTCTTTTGACAATGTCCAATGTCCCGATATTCATTTTTTCTCTTAGCATTCATTTCGTCAAAAATCTTATATTCAGTGCCAAGTGCAGATATATCAAATGTTTTCGGAAGTTCGTTTATAAGCCCATAAGGAACCAAGGAAATTTCACTGTACAAAGGTGCAGCAATATGATTTTCGGGCCTGTTTTTTACACTCATACAAGGGGTTTTGACACTCAAAAATTTGAAAATATCGTATTTTGGCGCTTGTCATTGTCTGTCAAGGAGTCAGTTTTACCCTTTGACCCATTCACAAGCAGTTTTGATCCTTAGAATTATTGAGTCAATTACTCTTGACTGACTTTTAAAGCAAGGACAAGTTCTGTTTTTGTCATTTACTGAACAATTAAAGTATTGTAAAAAGGTAGATCTAGTAAAGGTATTAAACCGGTACAATGCTATTTTATATCATCGTTACGTAGGAATGTCATAAAATGTAACTATAATCTGCTTGATTCAAACACTGAAGGTAAGTCTTGTTATGAATTCAAATAATCATTTGGGAGATGATGGTGTCGTCAGTAAAAAATAATCCCATTGTTGACCATATACCTACTGCTAATTTCTGTTATAATGTTTAAAATTAATTTAGTCAATAAATGATATTTGAAATCCATACTTGGAAATATACTACTCAAAGTTTGCTAGGCACCAAACTTATTCGCTGTTCTACAGGAGCTGATTTAAAAAAAAATCGTGTTCGTGTTTAAAATTGTACAATAATGTATTGACAAGATATCTAATGTAAACATTACCAAATTTGACTCGTGCAAAATGAGGAACCCCGGTTTCTTACCTCTCCTCATTTTCTACATGTACAGGTTTCGTGAAGATGCTTAGTGTCTGTTTTTCAGTGCTTGATTGACTTTTAAGTTGTTAGTCATGGGTAATCCAAAAGTTAGACGACATTTATCTGTCGAACAATTGTAGCGTTCTGTAGGTATGGTGGAGCAAGTGGCTTCCCACCGTGATGTTGGCATGGTACTGGGGGTATACCATACTGTAACAGAGCTTGGGCACGATACCAACAGTATTGTACACCTGTAAGGAGACATGGTAGAGGTAGGGGAAGAGCTACCTCCGTCGCAGAAGACCGTTTTTTGGTAATTCAAGTCCGAAGGAACAGGTATACTACGGCAACGCAGCTACATTCCGACCTTCAAAACGCCTCAGGGGTGCGATTTTCGACTCAAACAATACGAACACGGCTACATGAGCATAACATGAGGCCAAGAAGACCATGTATTCGTATTCCGCTGTCCGCTGTTTTTATTGTCGGCGTCGGTCAACATGGGCATTGTACCACGTTGGCTGGCGCATAAGACGCTGGCGCCCCGTTCTGTTCACGAATGAGTCAAGGTATTGCCTGGACTACACTGAAAGGCCGGCTTGCTCATCGGACTTAAATTCGGTATGTGGAATGAGCTACAGGTTCGAGTTTCGGCTCGCCAGGTCTAGCCAAGGACACTCCAGATCCTTAGAGAAAAATGGTCTGTTATTCCCCAAAAAGTAATCCAGAACTTAATCAGGAGTATGCAGAAGCGCTGTCATGCTGTTATTGAAAGTACCGGCTCTCATACTCATTATTGAACGAAATACAATCGAAAGAACATCTTTTTGGTCGAATCGACTACTACTTTTTTATACTATAATTTCGGGAAAAAATGAAATTTGATTATAAGAATGTTGGAAAATGGTCGATTCTTATCAGTTCATCAAATTTTAAGAAGAAAATAGATCGTTATAATGCTAAGAAGACTTAAAAAGTACACCAAACAGAGAGACCCAAGAAATTGGTCTGTTTTCTTGAAAATTGAAGTAAACACCTTTTTCGGTCGATTCTACTTTTTTTCTTTTTTTTTTTATCGATTTCACTACGTTTAATGGATGATAAAGTGCAATTGCCTTAGCACAAGGCTTAAACATAACGCTCTACGGGCTTTATTTACCATGTGCTATGGCACATTGCGTGTCGTGAAAAATACACTCATCCCTATAAAGGAGATTTGCTCCGAACAATATCTCAGTATCAAAAATAAAAAGGGCAATAACTCCAAAATTATGCAAGCAAGAGTTGTAGTTCTTTTGCATAGCACTTCTCCTCCATGAGATCTATCCACCCATAAAGATTCAAGTTGATAGCTATCAAACTTTAAGAGATATGCTCCAGACATAATCTTAGTATCAAAAAATAACAAAAGGCAATAACTCCAAAATAATGCAGGCAAGAGTTGTAGTTCTAGTGCACTGCACTTGTCCTCCATAAGATCCATCCACCCATAAAGTTTCGGTTTGATAGCTTTTATACTTTAGGGGATATGCTCTGTGGTCAGATTGCAAGGACTCAAATAAGGTATTTTCTTATATAGCTAACATAAAGGTTACAAACATTAACCCCCCTTTTGGCATGACATATTTTTAGACACAAATTTCAAATAGTTTTGCGTGAAGGACATCTGATTTGCTACTCAAATGTGAAATGTCATCAAATTCTGAACATAAGACTAGGAGAAATGAAAGAATAACTGTATTTTACACGCTAAGGTAAAGGTAAATTTGAGAAAACTGTTTTTTTTACCCTAAGTCCCCTTTTCCCGTGACGAGGCCTCAAATCCAAAAACCGTCACAGATGCATCATCATAGGAAGTTCACATGGTAAGTTTCATTTGATTTGGCCTAAGGGTTATGGAGAAATAGGTGGGGACGGACGGACGGACGAACGGAATTACGGACGGACGGACGGAATGACAGACGAAGCGGCGGCTATATGCTTTCCCTTCGAGGAGCATAAAAAATAACGGAGTAGCAATGTACGAGTAAGAATAACATGCGGTAAAGATCGTCCAGAATTTTAATTCCTTAAAGAACCCCCAATGTTGTGGGTACTCGTTTGAATCGCCTCGATAGGGCGATCCAATGAATCAAATGGTTTGCATAAGTATTTCCAGAATAAATTGAAAATCCAAAATATCTCCTACTCTTTAGTCCTGAAAATGATTAGGTCTAGGGAAGTCTGGCCGCAAGACTCTTTTTCACAGTATTTTTTGAAAGGGAATTAAATGTGTCAGTCATTACATAAATTCCAATTAAGTACCCTGTCTCTGAAAAGGAGAAATTTTGTTCAGCACTTGTAAATATGAACATGGATTAAAGAGGCTTGTAATAGAACTACTACAACATATTTCTGAAAATGCCAACAAAAAAGGGACTGCGGCCAGTCTAGGTTCGGGTTGCATTGACATAATGTTGCGTGATGTTTTATGATCCCGATAGACATTGATTGGATCCTGTACATAGCCGACATGATTAATTACGTATTATCAGGCAACCATCTTATCCTTCAATCCAGGGCAGCTCAGCATGGGGTTTAAAAAATAGATCCGTGTATTTTGTCGGTGCGAACATTCTGGTATGAAATTGAGAGCATGATATCAACCTAACAATTAACCTTAAAACAAGAGGACCAAGATGGTCCTAGATCGCTCACCTGTGTCTCTTTGACCCCTGGGACATCACATTAATTAGATAGGCAGATGTCAAAAAGAAGATAATTGCCTAAGATCAATACCATGGAACGTTTTCAGCGAAGAGCAAGACAGATATGCCTCTTTGATTCTATGTAAAAAGGGATGCACCCGGGTGAACCCAAAATGAAACCCCAGGGTCTTGATATGAACAAACTTGGAAGAGGTCCATAAGATCATGCTACATACTAACTATGTAAGATGTCTGCCTACTGGTTTCAGAGAAGAAGATTTTTGAAGGTTTTCCTATTTTCACCCTTAGTGCTCAGATGAGCTTAAAGGGGTGGGCCCGGGTGGAGCCCAAATATGACCCAAAGGTCTTGATATGAACAAACTTGGTAGGGGCCCACAAGATGATGCTACATACCAAAAATGAAAGCAGTGTACCCTCTGGTTTCGATTAAAGAAGATTTTAAAAGAGTTTCGCTCTTTGATTCTATGTAAAAAGGGTTGCGCCTGGGTGGAGCCAAAATATGATCCTAGGGTATTCATATGAACAAACTTGGTAGAGGTCTACTAGACGATGCTACATACCAAATATGAAAGCTGACTGCCTTCTGGTTTCAAAGAAGAAGATTTTTGAAGATTTTCACTTTTTTAACCTTCGTGCTCATAAGAGATAAAGGGATGCACCCGTGCAAAGCGCAAATATGACCCAAGGGTCTTGATATGAAAAAACTTGGTAGAGGCCCACTAGGTGATGCTACATACCAAATATGAAAGCTGTCTGCCATCTGGTTTCAGAGAAGAAGATTTTTAAAGATTTTCGCTCTTTGATTCTATGTAAAAAGGGTTGAGCCCGGGAAAAGCCCAAATATGACCCAAGGGTCTTGATATGAACAAACTTGGTAGAGGTCCACTAGATGATGCTACATACCAAATATGAAAGCTGTCTGCCTTCTGGTTTCAGAGAAGAAGATTTTGAAAGATTTTCATATTTTCACCCTTTTTGTTAAGGGTAAAGGGAAAGTTAAAGGTGGATTTCATTTATTTGAACAACTTTGGTAGAGCTTGACCCAAGGAACATCCCTGCCAAATTTCATCAAGATTGGCCCACTGGTTTATGAGGAGAAGATGTTTAAAGAAATTGTGGACGACGCACGACGGACGACGCACGACGCACGTCGCACGACTGACGACGGACGACGGACATTCTACGATCACAAAAGCTCACCTTGAGCACTTCGTGCTCAGGTGAGCTAAAAAGGGTTTGGCCCGGGCAAAGCCCAAATATGACCCCAGGGTCTTGATATGAACAAACTTGGTAGAGGTTCACTAGATGATGCTACATACCAAATATGAAAGCTGTCTGCCTTCTGGTTTCAGAGAAGAATATTTTTAAAGATTTTCATATTTTCACCCTTTTTGTTAAGGGTAAAGGGAAAGTTAAGGGTGGATTTCATTTATTTGAACAACTTTGGTAGAGCTTGACCCAAGGAACATCCCTGCCAAGTTTCATCAAGATTGGCTCACTAGTTTAGGAGGAGAAGATGATTAAAGAAATTGTGGACGACGGACGACGCACGACGCACGACTGACGACGGACGACGGACATTATACGATCACAATAGCTCACCTTGAGCACTTCGTGCTCAGGTGAGCTAACAATATCTACTAGTACAAATTAACGAAGGTCGTCGTTTGCATTAATATCATAACTCGTTTCTGCTTTTCATACGAACAAAGATGATTAGACATCCTTGAACGTTTATCTTTATTGACAATCTTCACGTGACAGTCCGAGCAAACAAACCTGTGTTTACACATAAATCTGGGCTTTTATCTGAGTGAATGACCCATAATTCAAAACAAATATACTCGAACAATACATGACTGATAAGGTAGAGGGGAGGAATTCAATAGCCTATCAAGATTGTAATGAAATTGAAAAAAAAAAAATGTTTCTTTATTTTCCGACATCAGATAAGTAGCTGTGGTGAAATGGGGCTCCATTTCAAAATGCCCAATTCGGTTTGAGTAGACGTAAAATCGTAAATATCTCTGAATGGCCGAGTAAACAGTATTTGCACAGTTGTGAAATGTAATACGAAAAGGGGTTTTCTAGAAAATGCCAAAACGGTACTGGTCCATTCACTTTGCCTCGATGACCTATTGCAACAACGACAACAATTATATATAGTGCTTCGTTATCAATAACATTTTGGATTCATACGATTTCTCATATCTTGTAGGAAAACCCGTCAAAACGTAACTTGAAGGTTTTCCAACAAGATTTTAAGAAAAGACTGATGGATGTTTTAACAGTCATGTCTTAATAACGTGCACTCTTGTAGAACACTTAATTTGTAAAAAGAATTTAAGACGAGGTTTAGTTTTGAAAGTTACCTAGACAATTAATCGGGCAATTGCAGAATTTCTAAGGCTATCCTCTTATAAAATACGCATTGAAACAGGTCGTTATAACGGCGAATTTACTGATTCATAACGTAGAAACTGCCTGTTTTGTGACTCAGGATATATAGAGGACGAATGCCATTTGGTCTGGTCTGACCGATTAATAAATATTTAAGAAAAAAGTATATAGACAAGTTTTATTAAAACAGACAAACGTTTTCAAAATTGTTACATTAATGACTACTGAAAAATATCCGTTTTAAGAAACTCGTACAATTCATTCGTGAGTCATTTATGCTTGGTAATTCGCTATGCTAGCTTCTTAATTACTTCACAAGTGTAATCGTATTACAATCTCGCCGAAAATGATGATAGTTGCTGCAATAACAATTCGATTGAAGTTGTTGCTGTAGTTACTATTCTCATTCTCGCAAATGAATGTAGACCACGATTTCACTCAATTTCAGAAAAGCGTTAGTA
This sequence comes from Fragum whitleyi, assembly GCA_948146395.1. Lineage (NCBI taxonomy): Eukaryota > Metazoa > Mollusca > Bivalvia > Cardiida > Cardiidae > Fragum > Fragum whitleyi. The sequence continues at coordinate 33,472,408 of OX411550.1, forward strand.
TCCATCCAGAAAAGACCATTATAGCTAGGAATGTGTGCAGCTAACGGTATTGTGACTGACCTTTCACATATCTAGATATTACACGGGGGGTGATGTCCATAATCGGAGCCACTGGCTCCGCTTTCCAAATCATGTGTGGAACTTCCGCTCCACGTGCGTCTCCGATTATGTAGATGTAAACATTTCATTTTTGGACTGAAAAAATGGGATAGGTGTCGGAACTTCCTCATTTATATCGGATTTTATTCATTAATCATAAAAAAGTCGAATGCTATTCGACCAGTTATACATTTTGCCACGTTAACGTACTCAAGAACTGTAAAAACGCTCGTTGGTTTTTGTTAGAAATGATTTCTTCTCAGAGCAATCTTGAGCCAGGAATATCAAACACGTGGTTTTACCTCCAAAATGCAATATTTTGAACAAGATTAATAACGTATACTATTGTTTTCAGTATGCACGCTAAACTCTACCTCAATATATTTGCCTACAATATGAGATAAATCAAAGAAAATAATTTGGTTCCGATTATGTGGATTGGCTCTGATTATGTATCCTGGCTCTGAAGTTGTGGAGTGTCTTATTCTTTTTCCCTAACCTCCTTCGATATGAAGTTTCTGCTGGTTTCATGGTGCGACTTATCTCGTCATTCCACGACGCATGTTGTCTATGTTACGTCTCACCTCATCGTGTTTACTTTTATTATAAAATTCCGGTGACTAGACAGTCAGCTACATTAATATTCCTTAAAACATGTACCAGATAATTATATGGGTATCATTTAGTATTGAATTTGAAAAGAGATAAAGATTTCTGCGGAGCCTGCCAGTGGTTTTGGCCAGCCTATTATACTTCGCACGTTAAGCCGTAACGGCAAAAGTTGGCGGTTACGACTGTGACAAATGACGTCCTTTTATAAATAACGTATAATGGATGGTTTTCAATTAAAATTCAAGGAAAAGCAACGAAAATAGTTTATATTCCGTCAGTCATTTGTAAAAATATACCATATTAAGCAAGTTATTAAAAATAAAAATTGTTAACATATTACAGAAATATTATTTATATCACATTCAATATACTATACTCGCGAGAGCAGTGATACGGAAACCACTGAGTGCAAAATCCTAACCGAAGGGAAACCATATTGCACGGTTCCCTGATCCTGAAATATTTCGGAACTGCTTATAAAATGATATGACGTTCAAACAAAACGAACAAAAAAAATCACCGTCATTGGGACAATTTTAAGACCAACATTACGATGTTTATTTCCTTTAGTAGAAGAAATATTGATATATATTTCATTATGGATTCTTTAAATATATGGTTTTGTACATAAAGTTGGAATGAAGAGAGCGTCGATGGGTGTTCAAACATCAACCTGACGTCGCAAAAACGCACGGTTTTAATTTGTATAGGAAACATCTGAAAACCCTACTTCAGATATATCTTTTACTTACACATAAACTATTTTTAACACAATGTTAGAAACTATTTTTTATTTCAACTTTATGTACAAAAACCGCATAGAATCAATTCATCAATAATTTAAGTCATCTCAACAGAAATAAACCATTTCACAGAAAAATCACACACTTTCCGTGTGCAATGTTTATGGAGACAAACGATAGCGCCAATAAAATGTCGCACTATACAATATTTTTTTGCATTTTGATTATCTAAAGAATTTTACTTTAATGCCTTATATATTTTGTTTAAAAATCCTACATAGTTATTCAATTTTGTTCATTTTTTTCGTAACGAAAAAATTTTCAAACGCGATTATTTTTTAGGGTGGACTTTTAGCTTATTTCTTAGCGATCTACGAAAATTGTTTAAACATATTTGATTAAAAAAATATCTTGTTGTACCTGACAATTTTAAGTTTTTAAAACAACACATTTTGCTCTATGTAAGAACAATCATTTTCTTTGTCTGCTTCAAAATTTTCCATAAAATGACGTCCCGGACACCATGAAGGGTAATGGATCGTATATTGATTAAATCACAATGGTCACATACATGTATTTTGATCTATTGTGATACGTATTTTCGCCCTTGTATATTATCCGTTTTGCTAAATGTCAAATTTATATACATATGTAATTCTGTTTAAATCTTAACACCGCATTTATAAAACGCACCCCTTTACCGCAAAACGACCGGGACATTTCTAAGTACTTTATTTCATTGTCTTTAATAATTTTTAATTTCAATAAATTTAGATAAATTCCTTTCCCATTGGAAAGTTGACAAATATCAAATCCTAAGATGAATTAGTTAATTCTGACATTGATATAGGGTTAATTCACGTTTTTGAGGGCGTTAACATTTGCAGAGACCCGAAAAATGGTTTAACGCCTGAGTGCGAAGCACGAGGTCGTTAAAGCATTTTGAGGGTCTCTGCAAATGTTATCGCCTAAAAAACGTGAATTGACGCTATTTTTGCATAAAAAGAAAGACTATAGTATCCATTTTAACAGACATTGTAAATTCATTCGCAGGAACTAGCTGTAAAAATATCACCAAAACCGATAATGTGTCGAAAAAATTGCTTTATGCATTTTGCCGTCACATTTGTTTAAACCGACGTTGCTTGGTAAATCAATGACGTCATAAAAAATAACGCGAGAATAGAATCGACGTTTTTATTTATGCTATATATTAATGGGAACAAAGGAACTGATACAGTGTAAAGGCTCCCGGGTTCGATTCCCGACGATGGTACTCATTCTTTCCGATTATTTGTCTCTCACCAATGGGTTGATAATCGTAGACCTATGTGAGATAGCGGCTGGAGGCAAGGAAAGGATGTGATGCTTGTACTAGTGAGAGAAATACCAGGAATTCATTGTTAGGAGCTCCAGCCGCCGCGATATAACTGAAAAATGTTGAAAGCGGCGTAAAATACCATTCAACAGTGTATAGGCCTAGACCGAGAATATTTACGTAAAAGAAAACCGGGCGTTAACGGCACGTGAATTTACTTATTAATACACGTTTTCTCCCTTTAACGCCCTGGTTTTGTCGGTTAACGTATGCCAATGATGACCCGAAAACGTACATTTTATGCTATAATCGAAATTTAAACATATGCTTAAAACTTTCCGAAAATTCCAAACTAAATGGTACGAGAGACTTTGAATCCGAGCGCGAACTTTGTGACAATTTGTTTGATACCACTCGCTATATTACCTGATTAAATTTCATGGAATTGTCGACGTTGAAAGAGCGACAGTAGTGACGTTGCTATAACAGGAATGCTAAACGTGCTAAGTATGATAATCATGGCAAACTATTGTCAGGTTCCGTAGAAATTTTTATCTTTTTTCAAATTCTATTCTAAATAATGGTCATACAATTCTCTTGTACGCCTACGGTTTTCAGTAAAATTAATGTAGCTGACTGTCTAGTCACCGAATTTTTATAATAAAAGTAAACACGATGAGGTGAGACGTAACATAGACAACATGCGTCGTGGAATGACGAGAAAAGTCGCACCATGAAACCAACAGAAACTTCATATCGAAGGAGGTTAGGGAAGAGGATTAAGACACTCCACAACTTCAGAGCCAGGATACATAATCAGAGCCAATCCACATAATCGGAACCAAACTATTTTCTTTGATTTATCTCATATTGTAGGCAAATATATTGGGGTAGAGTATTGTGGTTGTTTTGTTAAACCCGTGCATACTGAAAACAATAGTATACGTTATTAATCTTGTCCAGAATATTGCATTTTGGAGGTAAAACCACGTGTTTTGATATCCCTGGCTCAAGATTGCTCTGAGAAGAAATCGTTTTTAACAAAAACCAACGAGCGTTTTTACAGTTCTTGAGTACGTTAACGTGGCAAAATGTATAACTGGTCGAATAGCATTCGACTTTTTAATGATTAATGAATAAAATCCGATATAAATTAGGAAGTTACGACACCTATCCCATTTTTTCAGTCCAAAAATGAAATGTTTACATCTACATATTCGTAGACGAACGTGGAGCGGAAGTTCCACACATGATTTTGAAAGCGGAGCCAGTGGCTCCGATTATGGACATCACCCCCGTGTATTATGTTACTTGTAATTTGACCAGAACTTTATGTAAGTGTGGGTCAATAAAGAATATGACCTAAGTCTTATTTAGACTGAGCGGACAGCACAATTAGACTAGGGTTTTTACTTTCCTCTCTTGACGGATCTTTCCGAGTCTATAACGACTATTCAAAACATTTGATTATGTACTAAATAAGACCAGGGGCCCGTTTTACTAAACATCTTACGATCATTTTTTCTTAAGTCAAAAATTAAAGTTGCTTCTAGACTAGTAACTAGATATGGAATCCCGCCATGCATTTAGAGATATTGCAAGGCAGAATCTAACAATTTATGATTTTAGCTCCCGATTAATTTTTTTGTAAGACGTTTAGAAAACGGACCCCTTGTCGTTCTCTACTCTTTTTTAAATGTATTAAAAGTGTTCCAGCTTTTCGATTTACGGGTCAAATTATAGATATATTGTATCTAAATAAAAGCATGGCATCTTACATGGTAAAGTCCAACCGCGTTTTTCGAAAACGCGGGAAAATTTAGTATAGCCAGGAGTACGGGTGGACTGAACTGAAATTTAACAACGGGAGATAACGGTACTTGATTACAAAAGTAATCACCTATACACTGAAAGAGTAAAGAAACTCATCACGAAAAACACTTTTTTTCGCTTGTTGTCGTTTAAATTTTAGCTTTTTCATGATGAAGTCGCTTTCGAATGCATGTTTCTTTTACGCTATTGACACATGGCGTTTACCGATGTATATCAAAGGATGATAAAAATGTCAGTAGTTTTGCGTTTCTTTGATCTTTCAGTATAGTCAGAGACCGTGACAGCAAAACTTTCGTTGGTCCCAATTTATCTTTATTTACTCGTCGAAAGTCTGTTTATAATCATTCGAATTGCGTGGTTTATTCTGCGTAACAATTCAACTGGCAGGGCGTGGCTTAGCCGTGACGTCATTCGAAGAGTTCACTTTTAAATATTTTGGTCTTGTATAAATCGGCAATATTCGTCGGTCATTTTCGTAAACGCATGTTTTACATATGATGTATAACTGTAACCTGTTGATTTACCCTTTACATGATTTTATATCTAACTAGAAAGCCATGAATGGCTTGAGTCGCTCCACATGCTTGAAATTCTTATAAAGCAATAAAAGTTTTGACTAGACTTTTAGACATTTTGGATTCTACTGATGTTGAAAATGATTTTCAAAGTTTCAACTATATAACATATAGAAAAATGACCTCCGCCCATAAAAGACATATTTTTCATCCAATCAAAATGATTTGCATGATAATGGGTCACCCTAAGATCACACCAAGAATGTTTGATTGATATCCATTAGTTACATTCTGAGGAAATGATTTTCATAGTTTCCACTATATAACATATAGAGAAATGACCTCCTCCCATAAAATACATATTCTTCATCCGATAACAATAATTTTTGGTAGACTGAAAAAGGGTCACTCAAGGATCAATCCAGGGAAATTATGTTGATATCCAAAAATTAGATTCTTAGAAAATGATTTTCAAAGTTTACATGATATAAGATATTGAGAAATGACGTCCGCCCAAAAAATGCATATTTACCATCAGATCACAATGATTTTTTGTAAACTGATAAAGGGTCACTCAAGGATCATTCCATTGAAATTTGGTTGATATCCACCAGTTACATTCTGAAAAAATGATTTTCAAAGTTTCCACTTTATTACATATAGAGAAATGACCTCTGCCTATAAAAAACATATTTTCCTTCCAATCACAATGATTTTTTGTAGACTGATCAAGGGTCACCGAAGGATCATTCATATTAAAATTTATTGGTATCCATTGATAAAACTGAGAAAACTTACTTTTTACCATATTTGGAAATTAGCCACGCCCATTAAAACCATGTTTTTCATTGGATCAAAATTTCTTGAACAACTTTGATAAAGGGTCACCCAAGGATCATTCCTGTGAAGTTTGGTTGAAATTCATACAGTAGTTTCTGAGGAGAAGATTTTTAAAGAAAGGGTTTACGACCGGACGCACGGACGCACTGATGCACGGACGGACGCACGACGGACACAACGCCATGACAATAGCCCCGGTGGCTTTCAGCCAGTGGAGCTAGAATTAAATAATCTTAATCTTTAATATAAAAGTAAATCGACATGATTTTAAATCAAGTTTGTCGATTCAATTTTTGTAACCTATATCTAAATGGTCCAGCGAAAAATATTATTTTTGCGAAGGGATGGAGAAAGGGGGGGGGGGCTTAAAATTTTGATCAAGCCTTTATTAATAATTTTCATTTCCAATAATGTATGATATATATCTATTTTGAAACTTGTCTTTTTAAGGGTAAAGCGTTGAAAGAGAAAACCGTGCACGAGCGTGGAATATTTCATTTTTGAAAGAACATATCCTCTTACGTGTATACGGTAGCAATGGCTCTGCCATCAAAAGTTAGAGATATTGTCGCGAACGTGATTGATTTTTTTAGGGAAGAAGAAACCACAAATACTGCATTCATATCTAGGACATCGGGAGCCACTGGCGTTAGTGAGCGGACAGTATACAGAATTCAAAAGGAGAGCCGTAAACCAACCCAGTATGCAGCACAAAACGCACCGACTATGAGCCGATTTACGATTTTGATCGCGTAGCCATATGTAATAAGATTATTGAATTTTACACCGTCAGACGACAACTCCCGACCCTGAGAAACTTACATGACACATTAAAGGAGGATCTACATTATCCGGGCAGTTTATATCACCTTCGTAAGGTTATTAGGGAGATAGGTTTTCGATGGAAGAAGACAAAGACGAATAGAAAGTTGTTGATGGAAAGAGACTCTGTAGTCCAGCTCAGAATTCAATTCTATCAGAGGAAGAAGGAATTACAGGATGCTGATAATCATTTTGTATATCTAGACGAGACGTGGATATATAGCTCCTATACATCCCCATACTGTTGGCAAGGACCGGGAACAGATGGAGTTAAGTCCCCGATCAGCAAGAGACAAAGGCTCATCATCGTGCATGCTGGTTCGAATCGAGGGTTTGTTCCAGGCGCCCTGATTATACATAAGGCAACAACGGCATAAGGCGACTATCAACTTGAAATGAACGGAACAAACTTTTTGAGGTGGATCCAAGAAAAGCTGCTACCAAACCTTACGGATAAAAGCGCTATAGTAATGGATAATGCTTCCTATCACTGTGTACAGTCAGACAAATGTCCTACTTCTAGCACTAAAAGGCTGATATTCAGGCAAATAATCAGGCAAATAATCGTTATTTTTTTATTTAATTGGATTCAATACTAAGCAACCTATTATGTTAAAAATAAACTGATTTATTATTTATTGTGAGATAAAAATTCATAGATCTGCAGGAAAAACGGGAAATATATTTAAGGTCCACTAAATGATTCTACATGCCAAATATGAAAATTGTCTGCCTTCTGGTTTCAGAGAAGAGGATGTTTAAAGATTTTCACTCTTTGATTGTTTGTTGTAAAAAGGGTTGCGCCCGGGAGGAGCCCAAATATAACCCCAGGGTCTTGATATGAACAAATTTGGTAGAGGACCACTAGACGATGCTACATGCCAAATATGAAAACTGTCTGCCTTCTGGTTTCAGAGAAGAAGATTTTTAAAGATTTTCCTATTTTCACACTTTTTGTTAAGGGTAAAGGGATTGGCCCACTGGTTTAGGAGGAGAAGATGTTTAAAGAAATTGCGGACGACGCACGACGGACGACGGAAAACGGACGACAGACGACTGACGACGGACATTGTACAATCACAATAGCTCACCTTGAGCACTTTGTGCTCAGGTGATCTAAAAAGCGTAACTCACGCTTAAAAAGATTAATAACTGATAAAAACAAATTATTACATCCCTAATCAAATCCCAATCCGAAGGACCCAAGTGATGAGCAACGATTATTTTGCACTTAAATACGAAAAAAAAAGTTTTTTAAAAAATAAGGGCCTCGGCGGAGATTCGATCTCGAGTCCTCTTGATCAAAGGACATTTGTTGGCTGTACTCTACCAACTGCGCCATTTTACCTTTTCAATAGAATGTAAACACAATTTAAAGTGAATCTTTAATGACGGTAAATTCATTGTCGGAAATGTTCGATGATATCCGAAAAAAGCTGTTCAACCTCGACCTTAAATGCAATGAACCGTTTATTAGGCTCCGCCCTATCAGGGCATTAATAATGGATAAACCTATAATACAAAACAAAGTGACGTAATGTAAGGTGTGGCCGCCTTACTAGGGGCTCGTAGGGTTTTCGTTTGATCCGGGTCCCGGGTTTTGACGCTCAGAAATCCAAAAATGATGCAATTTTCGGCAGGCATAATGAACACAATTAAGACCACTCTGCGACTGTTGAAGTTGTTTGTTGTTGTTGTTGTTGTTTTTAATTCATTTATTTTAGAAATTCGTTTACGCCCTCGTACAGGTTGGAAAGGGTGTAAAGGGTTCAGAATTATTTTAACTAGTCGTACATGTTAAGCTAGATTTAGTGGTTATCTATGCAAAATCACATCCCATTAAATCTAGTAAAAGGTCGGACCGATCGCTGTTCAATAAATCGGCGAACCAACAATTGTTATCTTCTCGTAAAAGTTTAAAGCTCAATTATACCCTCAATGTTTAACTTCTACTTAAATCTTAAATATTCAGAGAAGTGTAGTTAATTTTTGAAAAACAAATTGTTTGAAATATTATCAGTAAAATCCCCACATGTTGACAAAAAGAGCGTACCTTGTCACAAAGATTTTGTGAATTTTAAAATTAGCATACCGAGCTTTACGTGAAAATGCTAATGCTTACACATTTGACTTAGAGAGAAAGAGAGGAGTTAAAGGGCTAAAGGGTAGAAGAGAATGAATATGCACGTGGATAACCGTTCTCCACTTCAAAATGCCGTTTAAAGATCTACTTTACCTCCTGAAGTGAATTCCAGTGAGGTCACTCCCTCTCTTGCACCCTTCTAACGTCGCCGGATGTTTTGCCCTCCTACCCCCTACCCCAGATGATACCTTTGGCACTTTAAATCGAGGGGGGTCAGCGTAATACTATTTTCAGTAAAATTATAGGCACTTACAATAGCATTGCACTGACCCCCCTCGTTATGCAATGAGGGTATAAAGGAATGCTGGTCCATTTCATAAAATTTCGAAAAGCACCAATGTTGACAAACACGCAGTATCGAAGAAATTATAAAATAATAATCATTAAATAATGACAAGGTGTCTTTCAAAATATCCAGGTCAACTTTTAAATCAATATTACAAAGATTTTTTTGGAAAAATACAAAAAATTAAAATGCATCTTTGAAACCCATGTTAATTTCTATACGAACGCAAAATTTTGTTGAAATTGGCCATATACATAGGAAAAATACACCCTCAATTTGCAAGGACATCACTGAGGTGACAATTTGTCTTTGTTTAGAAGCACTCCAAATAATCCACACAATTCCATTGGCTATAAGAAAACATCCCTTATTCCATCATATTATTTACAGGCCGATCAACCAATCAAATCAGCTTAAACCATTTGGTGTGACCCAGCTTCTGATTAAAAAGGTTAGAAACATTTTAAAACTCCCTTTAATCAAAATAAATGACTTGATTTACGGTATAGATAACATGTCCTTGTATGACGAACATTTCCTGAATATCTTTTACTTTAATTTTATCAATTTTCCCTGACATTTAAGGAATCTAATTGCTGCTAATCTCAGTGATGTCCTCGAGTATTTTCAATGAAAGAAACCTTATCTATTTAGCATATATATAAATTATTGTAAAATGTTTTGATACTGCCCCTTATGTTGACAAAATGTTTATAGTTGGAGGTGGTAAGTCGACCCACTGTGACTTATTTCAACAGGATGACCGAGGAATAAAAGTGTAGAATCTAAGTTTACGACATCGTGAATTTGATGAGGTGAGTGAATCTCGACTGATTTCGGAATGAAAATAAATAAGTGAAAAAAAGAAGCACTCGATTCAAGTATAGATGATGTTAAGGGGAAGTAATATGTTGTCGACCATTTCAAACTGAATGAGACGTTTCTCTGTAATCTTATTTATAAGTGTGTCTTAAAGGGTAAAAAAGACATTTCCGCATTTACACCTGCAAGTGATATAATGGATTGTTGAAGCGATTAGAACAAAGTTGCTCAGTGTTTTGGATGATTATGGAGCGTTTTGAATGGTTTTGGTGAGCGTTTAGAATACGATGAATGGGGTGATGAGCGGGGGATTTAGCCTTACTGATTTTGAGAAGAGGGAGAGTAGAGTTCTTAACATCAAAATGAATGTGTCATACTTTAAAAGAAAATGGTGTGTCTGTTTCGGGAAAAGGAAACCGATTTGATTGAAGGAAATGTCTGCTTGTGGTTTAAACCACCAATGCGATAAGATCAAGTCATTTGTAGTTCATGATACTTTGACTTCAAATTAGGGAGGTCAGCTTCATGTATGATCATACAAAATGCTGATATTCGATGCCCCCGAAATTATCTTCACCTAATTTAGGCTATTTCATAGCACTCTCCTCTCCAGAAAGATTTCGCCTACATACTCTTGAATACTTTTATATTATGTTAAGACCAACATGGTTCCTATCTTTTATCCTTCGGCATCGTTAGAGACTAAGGGATCCGATAGTATAAGAAAATTTGGGTTCCTGTGAAGCTTAGTTTTTGATTTAATGTTTGTTAATATTTGTTATGATATTGCTTAGTCACGTTCATTCTGCCTTTCGAGTAACGCTCTTCAAGCGAATCCAAATCCCCGAACTAAATTGTGAGCAGGTGTTATAGAAGTAGATCATATTGCATATAATATGGAGTCTCGTCTCTGTCTACCATGTACGCTATTGATATGATGTAACAGGCCCAGTGGCCAACGAACCTAGAGCTGCTTAAGCAGGCCTGAATCGACTGATTTGATGAAAAAATCAGAAAATGGATGAATTAAGTGATTAATTTGATTAGAAAAAATCAAGATTGATGAATAACACATCCGTCCATATCCATAAAAGACGTATTTTACATCTGATCACCATAATATTCGGTAGAGTGATATAGAGCCACTCAAAGATCATTCCAGTGAAATTTGGTTGTTATTTATCAGTGATGTTCTGAAAATAATACAGAAAATGTTTTCCAAAGTTTCTACTATATAATATATAAAGAAATGAACTCCGCCCATAACAGACATATTTTCATCTGATCACAATATTTTTTGTATGCTGCTAAAGGGTCACTCAAGGATTATTCCAGTGAAATTTGGTCGATATCCATCAGTTTGATTCTGAGAAAATGATTTTCAAAGTTTCCACTAAATAACATATAGAGAAATGACCTCCGTCAATAAAATACATATCTTTTATCTGATCACAATAATTTTTGGTAGACTGATAAATGGTCATTCAAGGACCATTCTTTTACAATTAAATTGGTATCCATAGATTTGGTTCTGAGAAAAGTCACTTTTTACCATATTTGGAAATTAGCCACGCCCATTAAATCCATGTTTTTAATTGGATCAAAGATTTTCCAAGAAAAAAGTGTACGACTGGACGGACGCACGACGGACAAAGCGCCATGACAATAGCCCCAGTGGCCTTCACCAAATGAAGCTAAAAATCAAAAAGTATTTAAGATTGCGAAGGGAGACGGCTGATCCTTGTTTATATTTGATATAAACATATTTGTACGTTAATCGCTGATTATACAATTCTTATACAGTATTGGTTTTTAAATAAACATTCAAATGACACGATGGTATTTAAAAGGTGACCATACAATGAGTTCTGCCATTCGTACAAAATTTAGCCAAAATTTTAGACTACCTTTAATCAAAAGAAATAAAACTTAAACCACGAAGTTGCTTCTTTTCTAATATCAATCGCATATGTACTGTCTTGATATTAGACGTTTATTTTGATTCTAGGAATTCGCTGGCGCTCGTGTCTATTTCCCATATACCACGGCATTCGTTCTCTACCCTATACATAACCTACTGATGTATGGGGGAAGGGTTGCATTAACTCATAAACTATTACCTGTTGTATGAATATCATTTTCTTTAGGGTGTATAACACTCCCGCTAGACTTTGGCGCCGAAGTCCCATATGGCACATTGTCGTCTGTTATGGGGCGATGTTGGTTTCCCGTCCCACAGGACAATGTTCCACCCATTTTATACAATCCCCGATCAATATACCAATATTCAGAGATGTCGTAATTAACAAATTATCCGTTCATCGAATACTTGTATTAGTTTCACAAACAATCCACCTTTTTACATATCCTTAACAAATTATCCGTTCATCGAATACTTGTATTAGTTTCACAAACAACCCACCTTTTTACATATCCTTTCACATTAATCACTGTTCAAGTTAGTATCCATTAAAGTAAGCAAGACATATTTCAAACCACTTTGAATATTATCAACCATGACACCTTTTAAAAGTCACGCCACGAGCAGACGTTCAATTCTAATTGTAAATACAGCTGCAGTTATCGTCTGCTATGTCACAAGTCGCGTGGTCACATTCCTCGGTATGTTCACTAGTATTGATCCGATCAAATTAATATCGATCTTGTTCCTACAAACACATATAAAAATATCTAACACCGGAATAATATCTACGAACGACGCATGTGTTTAAACTGTAGCGTACACGAATCGACACGGTAGTAACGTACATTTATGTGGGAGTTCGTAAAATCCGATATGCGAGGACGGTGCAGCTTTAATCAGCAAGATTTACTCCGTTTGAAATCGTACCTGTCGAACCATGAGCAACATTTTCTTCTGCTACTCTGGAATGCAGTGCCCGTATTGCTTTTGTGCGGGCTGTATCTACCTGAAAAATGAGCGAAACAATAAACTTGGTGGAGTAAATCTGCTGAGAGATATGAGGTATCATTATGCTTAGCGAAACAAAGGCTAGAAGGGCGTGGGAAAGTTTCAATTACAGATAATAACTGATCTTTTGTTTTTTCTGGTTGTTGATAAGACATGTCTTGAGATAGTTCTCGAGGTCTAGCTCGATAGTTTTATTGAGACCGAGTTATTTTGTTTTATTTCTATCATTTATTAAAAAAAAAAAAAAGATAAAAAAAGTAGACTGCAAGGGCGCCCAACCCGCCAAGTACTACCCAAAAACACGATGACTGGATGTAGTGGTAGGTACGAACGGCAAAATCGTAGCAGGGACAATATCCCGTCCTCACAAACCCTATGTAGTCGTGAAACATGCCATTCAAATGAGTATACACAACACAGGCTTAATCATTGCTACTCAATACCCAGAGTTCTAAACGGCCGTTTGTCAGCGTGGTAGCGCGGGTTTATTTCAGCAATAGCTGCATTGTTGATTAGATATTGGTGCATCTAGCTATGGCTTGCTGATATTTCCCACACGAGCACAACCAAAATATTAACCATTGCTCCATGCAGCATTATTTTGAGACAATATATGACGCGAGTCTATTAAATCGGGTTAATAAATCAAAGTGCTGTCAGCACTGTAAATCGTACATCATTGAGAGGCTGGGATAGTGCAATAGTTCGCCAATCAAAAGGGCTCAAATTTGGAAAATAAAAGTTGGTAAAATCTTTAAATTTGTGAGTTTTTTGTCTTAACACTCCATCTTTTCGAGGACATCGCCAGCGCATCCAACCTCGTGGGTCCGATTTTGAAAGTTTGCTGATTCGATAGCCCTCTGCTAGTCTAAATTATTTCTTAGCAGATTTTTACGTTGTTATAATGAGCACGCGCCAAGCTAAAAGCTTGTCTGTTAATATTATTCCTCTCTCTATAGAGTTTAAAAGCCTGTTTAGCAACAAACATTTTTCATTAAACTATTTACAATTTTGATTACCAACATGTTTGTATTTCAAGCATTGGGTTTTCCCAAATACTGTAAATGCATTTTCCCTCAAGAAACACGTGAAATCGCCAACTATGCTATTTATATCTTTGGTTTCTGACAAATCGATTAAATCTAGCAGCACTCTATGATTATTCATGAGTTGTTCTAAGAATAGATCGCTCTTGCTGCTATCCTAGGGGAAATTCAAATGGCAGCCCGAGAGACGCGTGAGATGATGTAATAATCTAAAATTGACTGTAATATGCATGCGCAGAAAAGACATTCATGTGAACGGAGTTACTCACTGGTGGTAGTAAACAAACTTCTCATTTACCGCTACAATAATTAATTTACCATGAAATATCGTTATCCCATTAAGAAATGTGATAAACTCGTGCAAAATACTATATAAAATAAGAAAAAAAGTATGTTATTTAAAGTAATAGAGAATATTTATTTTTTTTGTAATCGAACTGTTGTGCACTATTCTCGACGCCATTTTGGAACCCAAGTAACACCGGCCTGACCCAGGATCAGAAGCGTCGAGGTTGAGGGGGTTACAATGACATCACTAGTGTCGAAACCGAGGCCGTTCTGATGGAAACCCGGTTAACTCGGGTCGAAACCGAGTCCGATATGAACTTACCCCTATATCAGTTTATCGTATGTTTTTGTCGGTTTATTTGTTGTTGAATAATTTTTCTTCATACTCAAATTTGAATTTAATGAAAATAGGATTGGAGCGTGATCAGAGTGCTCATTGAAATCAAATATTTCAAAATTACAAAATTATTTCTATTTGTTAACACATGCGAAAAAAAGTAAACTTCCCACGCTCCCTGTTTGAGTGCAGACGACTATTGATAAACAAGTTAATTGACACATTTCGAGCAGACGATGTCCATTTTCATCTATACCACGTGGTCTGAATTTACGCGTGGGTTTTGACCGAGTGATAATCATAACAGAATTTGATTGGTTGTCAGCCCTACAACTGGTAAATCACCGTTCGAGAAAGTTCAGAGCAGTAATATTGTAAGTGCTACAAATTAATTATACAGTTAACCTATTGTACGTTTCAACTCCTTTACTCAACCGAAAATCTTGTTATAAACACTGGAAATACTAACTGGTAATTACTAAAAGCGAAAGTTGCATCAAATTTTGTATTAGCCTCTTCTCTATTTGTCGAAAAGTAAATAAGGTATAAACAAAGTTTGTAGATTGTGACTGAAAAGACCGTTTCTTCGGTGTTTGAAAACACATAATTTGGTTTGAACACATTGCTCAGAAGATAATGGTAAAAATGTAGTGGGTCAAACAGACTGGATTTCTGGAAAACGGTAGATATAAATCTACTGCTTCGCAGTACGATTTAAAAAATAAAACTTCAAGGTGACATTGCAGGGATACTTTTTTCGCAAGTAAAGTGAGTCAAAAGCATAACGAACTGACAAATTCATTTTCCTTTGTAAATGTTATAAAATGTATGATTAAATTGATGGAAGCGACATGAAATGCCGTATAAACTGCACAGTTAATAAGGTCGAATACATGAATCGTATCGGATGTATTCAGATTGAAAAAGGTACCCGTTGTCTAGGGTAGAGCGTCGGCCTCGTGACCAAAAGGTCCTGAGTTCGATTCACGCGAGCGGCTATCGATCTAGGTTCCTTCATTTGCCCACACATTTGGCGCGAGTACTGGTGAATTTTCCAGGAAGCAGAATCGAGAGGGATTAATCTAAGTTGTAAGAACTTGTTTCCCAATCGATGTAAAATCAATAGGTTTAAACCATTGAAAAAAGGTCAATATCGTAAAACTACATGACTTTTATAAAACGAATGAATTGAAAATTCGTTGGAAAAGGTATGAATTTCCGCATTTACTGGACAAATAATATGTACAAGTAAGTATGTAATAGAAAGACATTCAGATGAAAATAAAAACAGACCCAGTAAATATTGAACATATTGATTATCTCATGCAGCAAGTTGTGAACTATATTAATATTCTTTTCCTATTTCTAACAATTTATATTTTTTGTGTATGCGTGTATGTATCTTTCTCCTCTTCACATATGCATGTTCATCTTCATATGTTTGTACATAAATTCCACTATGTTATCTTCATTATTTGAGGAAAATAGAAGAATCTATCCTTTTCAAGATTTCTGTTGATTTTTTCAATTATCACACAATCACAGAATTCGACTTTTTTAGTTGAACAATTTTATTGAATTCTTATTATAGCAATTCTTTGAGTATAGGCAAAGATTAAAATGTCTCACCTGTATTTTCTGGAATTTACAAAGGGTGCATTCCAAGGACTCGTATAGTGTGTGAACAATATTCAAGTATGCGGTTCACATAGCACATTCCAAACACGAAACCAAATATCACCCAGTCGACAACACCATGTTATTCACGGGAACGCTACAACATTTGACAGGTTCGTCAGGACACGTGTCAAACCTAACATGTTGTAAATTGCATTTTCAATGGTATGTTAGTGTCATTTAACAGATAATTGAAGTAGTCCAAACAAGACGGACCGATGAACCTGACAGGTACGGTGTGAAACACTTTCGGGCATACACCCTTTATCTTGTGAGAGCTTCAAACTTCACTTCGCCTCTTCTTGCAGGGGAAATAGATAGCGGGAATGAACTGTTTTTCTCTCTACTTTATTTATCTTTTATATAACATATATATGCTCACGAGCAATGAAAACGACCACCTGATTTTTGGTGAACGAAATTTTCGTTCACCAGTGTTATATACTGTGTATGGAAAATCCTGTAGGATCTTAATAGGTTTTGAATAAAGCAGTACCTCTTTAGATTAAATTTTGTATCTCTAAAGACTTCTTTTAACAAAATCACTGTTTGTATCGTTAAATGCATGATACTAGCATTCTTCATCAAGTGAAGATAATGAAAATTACCCTTTAAAACCACAAAAATATATTGGAATGTCTATACCAGCGAATTTTTGATCGGCGTAAGATTGTCGATACTTGAGAGCAAAAACAAAGTTTGTGTCTGTACACTGTATAGACAGATACTATGTTACTATGATTTAAATCTTCGCTATTGCATCTTGTAGTAATTTGCCGGAAATGTGTGTTTATTGAGGTCGTGAACTTTTGGACTTCTACACACCCCTGATTGGCCATACCACACGTGATGACCTACTACGATTTTACATGCCTTCTTATGAATGAATACTTTGCTTATAAGTTACGAAAGGTCAAGTTTACAAACGAATGGAATGTTCCTGCCGTATTTCTCCTATTAAACGCACCCGAGCAAAACGTCGCGGGGCGCTATTATTTCAGACTCTTTTACTTAATCAAAAAAAAAATACTTATTTTGGTACGTAAGAGAAGCAAACTGTTAACATGTTTGTAATTATCGATTGAAATACGTACGCTACCCAATACGCTTTTCTATTTATCTATTAAGGCTATAGATTTAAAAAATGACATAAAATGTTAGCTAATGAATTGTAATTCTGTCATTTAAAGTCATCTATCGAAATACGGTCACCCTCGACCATTAATTGCAGCTTTCAAAAGCAAGTGATTGTGTTAGCAGAAGCCGAGATATTATTGGTAGGCCGCAGAAGCGGCCTACCAGTATGAATGCGTTTTGAATATGACCATGGGGGATTAGGGATACATTATTACAAAACTTGTCCAATGTAATTAATCAAAATATTGAAAACCGTATAATGCAGCCTGGATCAAACAACAGTTTTTCAAAAACTGTTTTAGAATGATAATTATTGAGCAATAAAATCAGGGTTTTTGGTTATGAACTTGATTTTACAAATATTGCACATTTCATTAAAATGACTGATCACTCAGACATGTTTGACCTAGTTTTACTCTCTTTCTCCCTGTTTTATGCATTTTTTTTTACATCGAAGTGATTCTCCCAGGAGATACATCTTACACCCCTGTCTGTTTTGGTCTTGTTAAACATATAGTAAAAATGGCATTTTTGCGGTTTAAAAAAACAACACAATACTTCATTGTGCACAATTACACTCGAAATTCTTTTGGTACAAAAGTGTGTGATGACTTATATCAAAGCTCTGGTCTAGAGAATAAATGTTTCTACCTTAATTAATCAAATCCTGTGTGTGATATGTAGCAGTTGTCTGGCACTTAGCATAACATAATTTCAAGGGTTTATTCCCGATTCTCCCACATTTGGAAAAATCGATAAAAAAACGATACAGGTAAGGTGTTGGATAATCCCTGCCTGGGGCTAAATTATTGATAAGTTCACCAACCTCGTTCCACGAGCGTTTCAATAGGAATTATTAGATTTTAGTCACGAACATTCACGTTATCCCCTCACCTTTTTTTGCAAACGAGAATTAAAATTCTCATTGAAATAAAAGGATCAGTTCTTTATTCCAAGTAACTTTCTTTTACCTCACAATATTTCATATCCTTTCCGGCTTACGTTTTCCAATTGCAGTTACGAGATAATTGTGGTCATCAGACGACATGTTTTTTGCGACAGAGAAAGTAAGGAAGAATGACTAATTCACAAAACCATTCATATGCTGTGGTTAATAAAATATTCGAAAAGTGACTTATGAAAAATGTGTATCGCAGAGAAAACTAGTATTGGCGTTATTGTTATTTCCTTGTCATTCTACCTTTGTCGCAAAAAGTAAATCACAAAAATCGACATTTAACTATATTTCTTATATTTGATTCAAAGAAAATAGTAAGAAATTCATTTAGATGTAGTCTTAGATCCTATATTTTCCAAAGTCTTAGAGTTTGAGAGCGTCTCTATATCTATAAATGTAAAAGATACGAAGATGCATCAGCATTCTGGACTAGCGTCAAAGTCTCTTCACGGAGTCTGACTTTCAGGGTAGCCAAGCGCTCTGTCGATACTTTCTTCTCTTAAAAGCCTTGTTCTCCCAGAGGCATATTGTATTTTCCTAATACAGGAAAGGGCACCAACCACTTGTAATAGCACGAATGAATGTTCGGATTACTTTAGAATACTGTACCAGCCCTCGAGGTGGTTCGTAGTTCTGGAGCATTGTGTTCGGAAGTGGTTCCATGTCTCCTTTGCGCCTTCAACCCAGTATTCTGTGACGTAGTCCATAAATGTTTCGACGACAGTTCCAAGTGACCAACGCCTCTTGCTGATGGTACCAGAGGTAGTGATGCCGCGCGTGGTACTGATCTGTGAATATCCCTACATTCCTATTTCTTTTTTTCTTACTTTCGCCATAATTACAAAATTTAACTTGATTATTACTTAAACTTTGAAAGCCTAATTTCGTAAGAATACTTAAAGGCCGACTTTTTATTTTACAGACCGGTTTTGGTTTGATTGAACTTATCGCACAAACCGTCCTAATACTGTAGAGTTTGCTATTATCGATAAAAACTTATAAAAAACTGGAATACAATTTGAACCTGACTGTAATCACACATTTTCCCTTACCCCCGTCTCCCCACCAGGTATATGGTATTATTGGATTTTCAAATGTGGGAGAAACGGGAAGACACCATTTCAAGCCAGTTACTGTTATTGAAGCATTTAAACAATGCGACAAAGGGAGCATATCACTTTTTCTAACCAAACTATTTTGGGACAACCGAAGTAGGTCCTTTTACTTCAAATAGGTGCAGTCTTAGTACTAGCTATCGAATGATAACTTGAATCTTTTGCCTCGTGTTCTGATTTCAGAATTGTTTGTGCTATTATTTTGAGTCTGTATTTTCTTTCTTTATGCTCATTTCTTCGGATAACTCCGCATACATCAGCATGAAGGTTGAGTGAATATATTATTCTAACAAGAGCACCGCATATGGGTGAAACCCTTGGCTGTGCTTGGCTGCAGGTGCTGGATAATACAAAAACTGAGTGGAAAAAGGGGCTCTTACAAAAACCCTTTTTCAGAGTTGTCCCCCTTCATTGTCTGGATAGCTCTTCAGATAGTGAACATACATGCTAAATCTTGTGGAGATATCTTCAATAACAACAGGTCAACAACAATAATGCCAACGCCGCTAAAATGATCCCAGTACCTCAAGTTTTCTTAGAAAACAGACAAGCTAAAAAAGGCAATCACTTTACCATCATGTGTAATTCATTGTGCCTATGTTGAAATAAAGTACTCCTTAGAGAGCGTTTACACTGTATGTTTAAGCAGATGTGAAAAAGCACATGTGTAAAAGCGTATCTGTCTTTTTGCGTTTACACTGTATGCTTTAACATATCTGCTTCGGTTGACCTCGGTCATGGCTGTCAGTCATTTTCAAGATCAAATAGTGTATTGTATTACTGGTATGGTGAGGGAATATTTTATCGCTCACCGAAACTAAATGTATTTCTAAATAATTGAATTTTATTTATGTTCATCAATATTGGTATGTTCTGATTGGCTTAAGATTGGTTCCATTGTACAATGAAAGCAATTTTGAGTATGCAGTTATTTTTAAGCTTCCGCGAAAAGTAATCAAATTAATAATAAATATTATTATTGACTAATCTTAATGATTTTTGCTTCATGATATTAAGATATGAAGAGAATATTTTTAAATTGCATGGAGGTATGAAACAAAAATTCCTAATCCACTCACACATGAATCCGCTTTGCGTATTTGTACAGTGTGATTATGTTTTTAGTTTCACACCTCAATGAAATCAACAAACAGTCTCTTTTCGTCACTGAAATGATAATAAAGACATTGAAATATAGCCCAATTAATCTATTTGAATCCTTCTCTAAGTTGTCTTAGAGCTGGTAAATGGTCACAGAATTTTCTGTTTCTGTAATTAATCATTTTATCTCTTTTTGAACATGTGTTTAAAAAAAATATTTTATTTCTTATTTAATTTGAGACTCAAAGGGACAATAAAACGAATAACTCATCACAATTTCATACTTGATATATAACCAACACATTTTTGTCTCGTCGTTCACCACTATTCTCTCGATTGAGAGGAGCCACGGGAAATTTGATTCCCGAAAATGCCATTGATCTAGCTTCATTCTCTTACTTATCTGTAACATTTGGTGTCAGTATTTAAGAATTTCACAGGAGGTAGAATCGAGAGGGAGTTATAAGAACTTGAACCTCGATTGATATTAACCAAGTAAAATGAATAGACATAAACAAACTAATTAAAAGGTAGAGAATTATTTTTTAAGTGATCAGGCTAGACAATTAAGAACAGTAGGATGACAATTCTAAGTTAAGTTGGGCCACAAATATTCCTGACATATAGACTGATTATGGTCAATATGTTCTGCTATTTCCTGATAGGTCAGTAAATTGCAATGGGTATTTAAACATATTACTTTTCAATTTTAATATTATATTTATTTTTCAATATACTATAAGTACCACTGGAAGAACTTATCTGTATTATGGTAATAGGCTAAATTTTCTCCCTGGTCATTGAAGGAATCATATTTCACAAAATATGTCTATTTGACAGGCTGCTTGAAAGAGCTGACCAGTAATTGTTTATTTTATCAGCTTATCAGCAGGTCATCAGAGGTATCAATGGTCGTTTCGGTATTGAAAAGCAGACGGAAATAGAGCATGTTCTATTCCGTATGTTTTGCAGATCTGTTAACAGAACGCTCATTATCTAGGGGTTTACACTGCATGTTTTGACATATATGAAAAAGCAGATGTGAAAAAACATACAGTCTAAACCCCCTCTTAGTGTATTTAAGCCGGGTGTGCATGCTAAAGTAGGGCCATTATTGTTGTTAATTTTTTAAAAATTTAGATAGGTATTGTTTGCAAAAAATATTTTTATAAGAAAAATACATTATTCATTGATGATAACCAAATAATTTGCGGCCTACTTTGATACATTGCATCAAAATTTTGTCTTGTTATTATTATTTTTATTATTTGTACAAGGTAGGAAGTTCCAGACGATGCAATATTCAATGTTCCGCTACCGATGGACAAAGCGGTCTAATAAATCATTACCTATTTTCGTATGAAATAAATAATCCTGTATTAAATCCTAAAATTTCGTGATGTGTAAGTGCACCCAGTACATGAAATGAAAGTGTTTCGTAGTGAAAACACAATACGTCTGGAGCTAGCTGGGTCATCGCGTGTCGGCACCCTTTGAAGTCCCCAGATTCTTGCAAGCGGCGACGTCGCTTTTGAAATAAGTCACACACGAGATTTTACGGGGTTTTTCCTATTTTAACAGTATGAATTGTGACTAGGATTTAATCATTTGACTCGGAAATTTTGTATATTTGCAGAAGGTGAAATGATTTCAGAAATATTTTCGTAACAACGAAAGGGGATTTTGTTCGCATGTGTCTTATGAAGAATAACGAGAAATAGTTTTAATTTTGTGTAAAAATTTTAACCTTTCGCACTTCCGGAAGATTGCGCGATTTAGGACGCGCTAGTTTTTCAGATGTTGAACGATCTTTTAATGACGCAACCAGCCTTATCCTGATAGGAATTTAAGATAGTTAACCCACAATCTATTGAACATTACGCCGTGGAGTAGCAAATTCGAGACCGGATTTTCACTACGGCCCGTGGACGGTTGGATGTTGTTGATCGTATAGTCAAGGGCCTGGGAATCGTATTTATGGGGAGCGCGTTTATTAGGGAGGGCGCGTCTAAAAGGTGAAATACGATATATTTAGTCCAAGTTATCACTAAAACATAAACACGCACCACTTGACCGTGACCAACCTTGATATGAAGTAAAATTTAACCCATTGCCAGACAACTTATGTTCTCAACTACCAAATTTACACCTCTTCCTTAAATCCCGTTTTTATCTTAAAGCTTGTTGTTGCATACTTGTGTAATGTAAATATCTTCGGTTACGGGTATTTTTGTATCATATTACCCAAATCCCGTTCCCTGTTTTTGGTTGTTTTTTTTTCCGTTTCAAACAAGGCCGGAAAACAGGGGATATAGCAATCTCGGTACGATTTACTGTTAATATATGAATGTCGTGAATAGATAAATAAATAAAAGAATCAAATGAACAAATATCCCAACACGATAAACCTAATTTCAAATTTTAACATCGAATGGATTTTTTTTTCAAAGTACTTGAAATCGTAACTACAACTGCATAGTAGCGCTTCTATCCCTCGGGTGGCTCTAGAATTTCCTCAATACAATCATTCATCTATTTGTTTTACCGGAAGTATGTAAAATATTACAAAAAACGAAACTTGGATTGTGAATCAATCGCCTGTGGACTGGAGCACCTTTACCTTAACATGTAAATTAGTATTTCTCGCACCAGAACTATAATGAGCATACATCCGTACGTAGCTGCCATCTTCTACCCTCTTAGGTTTACGATTATCCGCCGTTTGGTAGGAATAGAATTTAAACAACGACTACATTTGGACAATTCATTAGCTGGACAAAATACCTTCCTACATAGATTTCATCGAATTGTTTTTTGTTGTTGTTGTTTTTTTTTTTTTTTTTTTTTAATTCTTTTTTACGCAATGACATCAGATAATTATTCTTTCACGAGACTGAATATTACCGAAAGAGACCAAAACCCTGTTATTACCATTACGAAACAGCGGTCTTTTAATTCGGAGGATGAAGGGGGGGGGGGGCATTCATGTCGTACCAGAGCCATAGCGGATAACGTTTAAAAGTCAAAATGCAGAAAGACTGCTGTTTAATCTGCTAAAATATGGGTTCCGCATGTGGAAATTGAATTACCTTTCTGACTGCTATTTTTTGAGTTAAGAAAAGAATCATTAGTATAGACACTATAGTTGCCTGCTTTCTTTTCTCTAGGCTTATCGCTCTCTGTCTATCGGTCTGTCTCTGTCTGTCACTCTCTCTACCTTTCTTTTCCTCTCTTTCCCTTTCTTTGAATTTAGAATTTTGACGAGACACTTTCCCTTGATTATTTTTTACATTTATAATTTCTCTTTTCTCAACGAATTCAATATATCACTTTAGAATGCCAACAGATTCGTTCACCATCAGTACTTTCAGTGCTTTGATTTCTTCGTATATCTATTTAATGTACCAAAACTTCAGACACGAATATAACCAATCTAAATAAATGTGTAATGGACCATTTACTTCACAATGATGTTAGAGTAAGCTCAGAAACGGTCGAAGGTTTTTGAACCTATGACTAAAACAAAAAGTTAAAAACCGTTAATCATAAATTTTCAAAGTAGGTTTGCACAACCTTTCTGTCGTTCGATTTTTGGTAACATAACCTCTTACTCCGTACAAAATTCTGGCTATCACTTTGTGAAACGATTATCATAGTCCTGACAGTTGATGTATTGACATGAGTATTCATAATTCCCGTCAAAACGTTCACGTAGTTTTGTACGGGAAATAACGTGACGCTTTTGTCCCAAATTTCAAAATTGAGACGTCATTTGTATGTCAACAAGGCTTGTTTAACGGAATTTGTATAAAAAAATCTGGTAGCGTAAAATGGCGACGTTTGAAGAAATGGCGACGCACCGTACAGTCATACGTTTTCTGTGATGAGATCGGTATGACGCCTATCGATACAACAAGAGGGCCGTTGGCCCTGGGTCGCTCACCTGAGAAAAAAGCTTCATTACCTAGGTATGTCCATGCAACCACAGAAAAAGAGATTTTCACTTATTCAATCAGATAACATTTTAGCTAATTCAATTAATGTCCATATGCTGATCATTCATACCAATATTCAAGTCTGTAGGACTCCTGGTTCATTAGAAGAAGTTTAAAGATTTCAAAATTGATCCAAAGTACTACCCCCTCCCCCCTAATGCTCCACATCTGGTGGCCCTACATTCATGCTTTTAGCTATTTTATTTAAGATCCATATGCTTATCATCCATGCCAATATTGAAGTCTGTAGGGCTCCTGGTTCATTAGAAGATGAAGGTTAAAGTTACAAATTTTCACAAAAGTACTACCCTCTCCCCCCTGGTGCTCCGCCCCTGGTGGCATTACAGTCATGATTTTAGCTTTTTTTATTAACGTCTATGAGCTGATCCTCCATGCCAATTTTCAAGTCTGCAGGGCTTGTGGTTCAGAAGAAGAAGAAGGTTAAAGATTACAAAATTTTCACAAAAGTACTACCCTCTCCCCCCTGGTGCTCCGCACCTGGTGAATCTACAGTCATGGTTCTAGCTATTTTTATAAAGGTTAAAGTTACAAATTTTCACAAAAGTACTACCCTCTCCCCCCTGGTGCTCCGCCCCTGGTGGCATTACAGTCATGATTTTAGCTTTTTTTATTAACGTCTATGAGCTGATCCTCCATGCCAATTTTCAAGTCTGCAGGGCTTGTGGTTCAGAAGAAGAAGAAGGTTAAAGATTACAAAATTTTCACAAAAGTACTACCCTCTCCCCCCTGGTGCTCCGCACCTGGTGAATCTACAGTCATGGTTCTAGCTATTTTTATAAAGGTCCATATGCTGATCATCCATGCCAATATTCAAATCTGTCAGGCTCCTAGTTCATCAGAAGAATAAGGTTAAAGATTACAAAATTTTCACAAAAGTACTACCCCCTCCCCCCTGGTGCTCCGCACCTGGCAGCCCAACAGATATGGTTTTAGCTATTTTTATTCAGGTCTATGAGCTTATCATCCATGCCAATTTTCAAGTCTGTAGGGCTCCTGGTTCCAAAGAAGAAGAAGGTTAAAGATTACAAAATTTACCCAAAGTACTACCCCCTCCCCCCTGGTGCTCCGCACCTGGTGGCCCAAAAGATATGATTTTAGCTATTTTAATTCATGTCTATGAACTGATCATCCATGCCAAGTTTTAAGTCTGTAGGACTACTGGTTGAGAAGAAGAAGAATTTTAAAGATTTTCTTAAAATTTCACTGTTTGTTGCCATAGCAACCAGAGTTTTTCATGGATTTCAATTCTTTTAGCTATTTTTGAAGGGGACCACCTAAGCAAAATTTCTGTAAAATTTGGCGTAAATTGGCCAAGTAGTTTAGGAGGAGATGTCGTTTAAAGAAATTGTTGACGGACGCCGGACGACGGACGACGACCGACGACCGACGACCGACGGACGGACGCCGGATGAAAGGTGATCACAATAGCTCACATGAGCACTTCGTGCTCAGGTGAGCTAAAAAGAAAACGAGAACTGAGAGACATAGCAACGTGTACAGGGCACTTGTATACAAATGGCATAAGAAATTTTCATCGCGAAAATTTGAAGATGCACAACGGGGAAGACCGAAGAAGTGTAGAGAGGCCGACGTCAAAGAGGTTAGTGACGGGATCGATTGTGATCGACGCAGAATAGTAAGGAGGGTAGCGGAGAAAGGAGACTTTGGGAAATCGAAAGTCCATCGCACTCTAAAGAAGGACCTGATTATGTCACGAGTGGCTGCTAGATGGGTTCCGAGACTATTTTAGGCAGATGAAGAGGCGGTTCGGGATGATTTATCAAAGACGTTTCTGCGAAAGTGTAAGCGGGAAAGCGAGTTCCTCTCGCGCATCATTACGACCGACGAGACATGGGCACATTATTATGAGCAGAAACTAAACAGCAGTCGATGGCGAGAGTCCTCCACAGAAGAAAGCTAAGACTGTCAGGTCAATGGGGAAGGTGATGAGTGTCGTGTTTATGGACTGTCGTGGAGTGATACTTGTGCACGTGGTTACTGCTGGGCAGACTGTCAACACCTCCTATTATTCAAAGGTTGGTTGATTTGAAAAAAAAACAAGATAAATTAATAATAAGAACAATAACAACAACCATAAAAATAGTAATAATGATAATATTAAACAGCCGATAAACGTCGTTTTTACAGTCCGGTTTCTTTTCAGGTGCTTCGGCGTGACCTACTACATGCCATTAGGAAGAAAAGGCCGACACTCGCCGAGAATTTAGAAAATATCCTGTTTCGACAAGACAACGCCTCCACCCACAAGGCTGTGATATCGAAAATGGAAATCGACCTCATCGGGTTTGAACGATTGAAACATACTCCGTATTCGCCGTATTTGGCGCCCATGGACTTTGCGTATTTCCCAACACCGAAAGCCTTTATGAAAGAAGAAAAATACGAAAACAGAAAGATAATCAGAAATGTAAATACCACACCGTATAACCGGTTGCGGCGACGACAGGTGAGAATCAACTGCGACTTATTCGAATATTTATGCCGATGAGACGGTAGGTCAAATAAATTTATTCGTGTAAAGAAACGAAAGAAGCTCTGGTATTCTAAATTTGATAAATGATCGTGTTCAGCGCTTCTATAGAATAAATCTTTACTCATATCCCTCCCCAAAAGGCCACAATCATTGATTTTTCGGAAACGTACAAAATTACAAAATTACAAAATTAGACTTTATGCTCTCATACTTCGCCTATCTCCCAATCAATGCTAGTTGTACACAGCTGAAGTTGTACACATCATCCGCCGATATTTCTTCCAAATTTGGAATTTAAAAAAAATGACAGCGGGTCCTCGAGACGACATGTTTAAAAAAAATGTTACCTCTGTAGACAGAAGGAATTTCACGGGGTTGATGAAGGCGACAGATCAGAAATAATTGTGATTGCCGACGTCGACAGACACGCGTTATTTTGAAAAGGCTTTCAAATACTATTTTTCAGCCTTGAGCTCTATTTCATAAGCAAAACATATTATATATATTAAAAACCACACGCAGCGCCCTTTTCCTCATCAGAGACACACTATTTGTACAAATATTAAATAAAGAAAAATGTGATAAGTACTTGGCATAAGACGACTTATCTTTTACTGCTTCATAATTGATCCGATTGAGTTAAAAAAAGAATACTACATAAGTTATCCATCCAAACTCGACATATACTGACGTAAATAAAAATGCCTCGGTCACGTAAAAAGGGCATTTGTTTACAAAAGACACATTCCATGTTAAAAATTATTAATCATATTAAAGACAAATTTATTGCAGTCCGGCTCACGCAAGAATTAATTTTGAGTCAAGATTTGTAGATGATTTATCCAGCTATAAAAATTGACACTCCATAGTTTGATAAAATACTCGGTATCATGGTTTAATAATGATAATGTAACTAAAAACGTCATCGACGTTGTTTGATGCGCTTGCCTTATGGTATTAAGACGTCACAAGTGACCTACCTCGACAAAGTCTAGCAGATTATCTGTGGCTAGTTTTTACAAGGCGCACTATTTTCACAGAAGTCGTTCTTACTCAGTTTAAAGCTTAGAACAGTTTCTTCTGGATGCGACCGTATTTCAAGAGGTCTATCCATTTATCATCTTCGCAAAACATAAGTCGGAATATCACACCACACTTCATGCGAGAATCACCGACATGCATATCAAATGCTTAAGATACAAGTGAAAATTTTAATCGAATGAACAATCTGAAAAAGACGCACATGACGCTCGAAAACATCAGTCGCTACTGATGTTAAGACTGCCCTTTACATAACTTAAAATTCGGTTTTAGAAAGGTCATATTCCTCTTCTTTCGATCTCTGGCTATGTCTGATGGTCTATTAAGAAAAATGATGGGACTCGAAAAGAATAACATTAAGAATTCTGCTAGAGGAATTAACAGAAGTAACGGCAAGCAATGAAATATATGGAGAAAAAAGCAATAACAGCATTAGCATTAGATGTCATGAACGAAAGAAGATTAACTAATTCAGTGTCTTAGGTGCTGTTTTTAGAGAAACAAAAAAGGCTAGATTGCCAATCAGAAGCCTTATGACCTAAGCTTGAAAAGGTGACAACAGCTTCTATATTAATTACATGTACTTGGTATTAAAGGAAAGAGAGATTTAATGGAGAAAAAACGTCTATACAAAATATTATTATTGAAATATTACAGAGACAATAAAATTGCCCCTTTATTTGACGATAAAAACAAATTTGAAACACTTAAGAAAAGAAATAAATGTTTACGACTGCCTGCGAATTCGAACCGGGTCTGTGTGTATATTCCCGTTTATTTATCGTCGCTACCGTAGCAAATGCCCATATGAGCAACGCCCCCAGAAGACGGTTAGTTGTTACGGGGGATAGTGCAAGGATAAAAAAAGAATACTACATAAGTTATCCACCGAAACTCGACGGTTAGTTGTTACGGGGGATAGTGCAAGGATAAAAAAAGAATACTACATAAGTTATCCATCCAAACTCGACATATACTGACGTAAATAAAAATGCCTCGGTCATGCCCCCAGAAGACGGTTAGTTGTTACGGGGGATAGTGCAAGGAGCAAATGCCAATATGAGCGACGCCCCCAGAAGACGGTTAGTTGTTACGGGGGATGGTGCAAGGATACATGATGCAACTACTGCTGAGATCCGCCATGGTTCTCTAACGTGCTTTGCGTAAAGCACCGTCTCACGGAGCCTCGGTTTAACGTCTCATGTCTCTAAAGACAATTAGTTTTTTTTGTTAGTGTGTCAGCCCGGGTTTGAACCCACACCGTCGAACTTCAACGGTTTTGAAGTCCAGTGCTCTACCAACTGAGCTAATCGAATTCGAACCGGGTCTGTCAGTTCCTTGACACTATTTGACGGACGGTTTTGACCAATGGACTACGGATGCAATTAAAACAATGTTTGCAAGATTTTATGTTATCTAAATTAAAAAAAGAAACATTCTAGGATATTTTCGAAAGTTTACGAAAGATAATGAGTGCCAGGTCAAGTATGATTTAAATAGAATTTGCTATTTTGACTCGTCGATTGTATACAAAGTCACTGAAATTACAAGTAAAAAGCCTTATACGAGACACACAGTCTGATCACAGCTGTTTTTCTTGGTTTGTGGGTATTTGAAAAACAACTCCGACGTTCACCCATTTGGTTTCAAGGGACTTTGCACTATTTAAGAACGAAAAGAAACGAAATGCACTGAGTCACCGATCTGAATCCATTGCCGTGTCAAAAGCCTTTAGGGCCCTGTTCCATGTCTACGCATAGATGACTTCCCAAATTCCACTTTTTCTTATATTTAAATCCCTTGAAATATTTCTTAGTATAATACACCATTTAAAAACAGTGCACATCAATGTCAGCATGTATGTCGATCTGAATTATTTTGATGTAATATTGAAAAATACGACACCAAAAATGAATATTTTTCTGCGAGAATCTGAGTATATATCTGTCGACTTCGGCAAACAGAAATAATTCTGACCTGTCATCTACAGCAACCCCGTAAAATTCCGTCTGTCTACAGAGGCAGCATTTTTGTGACTACGTGTCGTCTTTGAGGACCCGCTGTCAAATTATTGTTTTGAATTATGGCTTCAAATTTGGAAGAAATATCGGCGGATAATAAGACTTCAACTATGTACAAGTTAAACTAGCATTTATTGGGAGATAGGCAAAGTATGAGAGCATGAAGTCTAATTTCGTAATTTTTGAACTTGGGAAAGATCCGAAATAATTAATGATTGTGGCCTTTTTTGAGGTACGTGAGTAAACATTTCTTCTATAGAAGCGCTGAACACTTATACGATCATTTATCAACTTTACAATACCAAAGCTTCGTTCATTTCTTTACACGAATAAATTTAATTGACCTATCGTCTCCGCGGCATAATTCTCCGATTCTGTCGTAGTTTACTCTCACTTGTCGTCGCCGCAACCGGTTGTACGGTGTGAATACCACACATAATAAAGTAGACTGGTGGTTTAGACCGAAATTTTTCGAAGTGTGGGCATTTTTGCGGGATAAGTTCTCACTAGGGTAAATAGCTTCGGCAACCCCCCCTGAACAGATTTTGCCCTGTTGCCCAAAAATAAAATCATAAATGAGGTCAAAATCGGGGTCAAAGGTCACAAAGTACATTTCACGTAGACGAATTCTATGGATATGATTGTTTTTGATATAAGATTCGCCTTTAAAACGAAAATAAACTTTAACAAGATCAGTCAATGATAAAGGGACATTTTTCCTTAATTTTAAAAGTATTTGGTGTTGGGTTATATAATGTAAGGTCATATTCTTACCCCTTAACTCGACTAAAAGGCTGGCTTACCTTGCTAAACAGACTACTGCTTTATGATTTTAGACAGAAAGCGTTGTTTAACCTTAGGTTAACTTACGATAACATTTATTTCGTATTTTGAGGATGTCTTGATTTCATTAACATATCAACAATGCTGTCTCAAACAATTACCAAACGTTTGTTAGTCAATGACATTATACTTTTCAGCCTATAAAAACGATAAATCGGCCTCAAGTACTTTTCCATGTTAGAAAATGAAATTCTCGATAAATGTTCAGAGTTTAAATACGTATATTTAGCCGGTGATACAAATTGCCGTGTAGGTTCTATGAGAGATTTTGTCAAATCAGACAGCCACATGAATGAGTCTCTTTGAATAGATCTTTACGTCCAAATGGAACTCCATAACTACCAGATTCTGGAAGGCCTGTCCACTGACCTGGAAAGGAAATCGAAAGATAAATGTACAGATGCAAACGGGTTTAAACTCCTTGATATGTGTATAAATAACAATCTGTTTATTCTAAATGGTAGAGTATTTTTAGATAAAGATGTGGGAGAGCTTACTTTCAGAGATAAGTCCATCATAGATTACGTCATTGCCACCTCAGACTGTTTCAGATTTTTGAATAATTTTGAAATCATAGAAACTGACCCACTCCTCTCTGACGGGCATACTATTCTGGTTTGGGAAATCAAAGTTGAAGAACCAAATCCCAAAATAAATGATATCCCACGAACGGAAGTCCAAAATGGGCACCTTCACTCGAATCTGAATTTATACAAAATATTGATCAAAACAAAGTGAAAAGCCTATTTAATGAACTAAATACCTACCCGCAATCACAGTGTACACTTGAACACATAACCAATGAAATCCAGTCAGTCTTTGAACATTCAGCAGAGGTATCCTTTCCCAACAGAAATTCAGGTCATGCCCCTCTTTTCTCATACCCAAATAATCAGCCATGGTTTGGTCCCCAATGCCACCAAGCTAGAGAGAAATATCATAAAGCAAAGGATCAATACTCTGAAAATAAAACTCTCTAAAACAAATTAAAACTTAGACAAACAAGCAAAGAATACAAAAGAAAAATACACTACTTCAAAAACACAGACAAAGATAGACAAAGTAAAAAGTTAAGAGAGTTGAATGATAAAACACCTAAAAAGTATTAGAAGTTTCTCAAAAATCTTAAACCAAAGAAAAAAAGCACTGAACAACCAACTATTGAACAATTTTATAATTATTTTGAGGAAATCAATAAAAATTGTATTGAGGATGATAGATTTAATCATGACTATGATAATAACAATAATACAAATACTATTTTGAATGCAAAAATCACTGACGGAGAAATCCTCAAGTGTATAAACAACTTGAAGAATTCAAAGTCACCTAGTCCTTTTGACCAAATCCTTAATGAATGTATCAAATCAACAAAACATATCTTCTTAGCATTATATTTTAAACTATTTAATGCAATGCTTATCACTGGTATAATACCAAAGACATGGCTGAAAGGCACAATTATCCCCATTTTCAAAAACAAGGGAGACCCAAAGAACACTAACAATTATAGACCAATCACAATCTTAAGTTGTCTGGGAAATTATTTACCGCAGTCCTTAACGAAAGACTTAATATATATTTAGAAGAAAATAAAATATCAGAAGAAAATCAAGCCGGATTTAGAAAAAAATATTCATGGTGTGACCATATTTTCACTCTCCACTCCTTATTTGAAATACTCAAGAAAAAGAAAAAAGAAACTTTACACAGCATTTGTAGACTTTTCACAAGCCTTTGATAAGGTCTGGAGAACAGGCCTCTGGCACAAACTAATTTTAAACCCTATCTCTATCACTATAATGTCCAGAATGTTGTCCTTTTGGAATAAACTAATAGTGGGAAATACAGATAAAATATCTCTCAAAGTATACAAAAATATGGTGTCTCAACCCCAATACAATTATAATTGGCCAAATAAAATAAAGGAAATTTTAATTACTGCAGGAAGATCAGATTTACTATAACCCAAGAAAATATACATAAAATGTTAAAACAGACACTTATAGATCAATTCAGGCAAAAATGATATCAAGAATTAACAAACTCAAATAAAGGAAGAATTTATCTAAGTTTTAAAGAACACCATATCTTTGAAGAATACCTGAGAACTTTAAATAGAAATGAATAACTAAAAATTCTTAAATTTAAAACAGCCAATCATCGTCTACCAATTAAAACAGGTCGATATGATGGAACCCTCATAGAAAACAGACTGTGTACTTTTTGCGACCTAAACGCAGTTAGCTCTGAAATCCATTACTTGTTTCACTGTCCCTTCCTCAATGAAGACCGTCAAAGATATCTACCAGAGCTGCAACGATACGAAAATAATATCAAAGATCTCTTTCATTCAAACTAAAGCAAAAAGCTCAAACAACTAAGCTCCTTTCTTAAAGTATTACTAAGTAAATGTAATAACAATTAAACCCCTATCACACCCCAATTACCTCAATGATTTATATTCATTAATTATTTATGATAAAACAGACAAGCAACAAAACTTCAGTATCTAAATTGATTATGTGCTGCCCTTTTTAACACATAGAACCATGTAAAATTGCTAAAACATGCTGTCTGTTTCTGTGGCATTATTAAAAGAACTGCCTTGAGGAAGCCATGAGTATGTGTACAAGTTTCTAAACAACTACAGTGTAATTAGGTTGTCAATGAGGCTTTGAGACTTGATAGCTGCATCCAAGCTTGCTGTAGCTATGAAGTTTCAAAACCGAGATGACAAAATTCTAAAGGCCAACCACTTTACAATTTTATTTATTCAAATGTAAATACTTTGGAAAATTAATGAAATTTTTGCCTAAGTTTTTTCCTTGAATGTGCGACAGCCAAATTGTAGAATATGCATATTATCTATAAATGGGCTAGTGTATGTTGTATTATAGTACATTGTAGTATATTGTGTCATGCCATACAATAAGGTTTTAAACTGAGATGACAATACCCTAAATCAATCAGTGCTTGTATTTTTTTCTTTGGAAGAAGAAATAGAAAATATCAGTTAATGAACCAATCGATTGGAAAATTTGCAAAAAATGCATAAATCTCAGATCACATATGTTGTAAATATCAATTACTAATTATTATGTGTAGATTTATTTCTTTACATAGGCCTATCTATTCATTGCATTCATCTTTTTATTTTCCAATTTTCCACGAAGCTTCCTGTGTCTTTATCCAATTGATGATTATAGACTTTTTGAAAGCTTATGGTTGATTCTGACTCTGTTAGTGAGGATCAAAATCTTGTGGCCTTGTGCCAACTGGTCTGGAGCTGCACTATCAGGCCCCAACCCTGATCCATATTATTTTTGTTGTTGTTGTTGTCTTTCTCTCTCCAATTTAGTAAGCCTGGTAAATATAGATTCAAATAATAATAAAATAGCAGATGGTGCTTGTCTTGATTGGACGACACACAGTGTCATTCGATCTTGATTAGCACCGTCCATGCTATAACTTAGCATGGTGTGTAAAGAACCAATAAATGCAATAAGTTAAAGCCAAGGGTCAATATTATTGAATGCAAATCTTAAGCAATGATGCAAATAATAACAATAACTTAACTTACCTAATCCTTATTGTAACGTTAGTAAATAACTCACTCGGATAAAAACAAAAACAAAGTAGATCTAGCGTATAAGTCTCCTAAAATGGAACTTTCATTGACTGGGCTAAGTGAGTTGTGTGAAAAAGCGTGCAGCGGGAAGTCACGTCATCACTAGGTAACACAACTGTAAATAGCATACGATACATTGGCCTATCTAGGACTTTGAAATGTACATGCATTCAAAAGGCGACAACTGGAGAATATTAAGGAAAATGGCAATATGAAAACTGTGACAAAAGATAAATGCCCTCCGCCCGCTCCCTTTTTATGATTTGAGCGATGGTGAGTGGTCAAAGCATCGTCACTACAGCTTAAATAAGCTGTGGTTACGATGTTGTGATCATTCATCAACGATATTTTTCAACAGAGGATTATTTCCTTTACGCACTTGCGTAAATTGCGTAATGGGGGTTACGCCCTTGCGATAAATATTGTTGCAGAACTGTGGTAATTCCATTCACAAAGTGAATGTATTTGCGCCATTTCTGCATAAAATTATAGATATTGATTTTAAAAAAAATGCCTTAAGGGTTTATGGCCATTTGAATTAACAGAAACTGGGTCAATGGACATGAAATTAAAAACGCATACAAAGTACTCTATTGGGCCAAAAGTGATATAGTAGCTTTAAAATATTACTAAAGAATGCAAAATAGTTGGATATGTACAAAAAAATATCAAAAAATGTCTTTAAAGCATGAAAATATGACACATTTACAACATTTTCTATTTGCGTTCAACTAAAGATTCAGTTGCACAATAGACAAAACAAGAAATGTCTACATGTAGAGGAAAAGCTAAAGAACAATAAAGGAGGCTTAAATTTTGCATAAACATTTCACATAACTCACATTTTGCATCTGAAAATGACCAACTCCAGAAAAATAATTTTTAAATGGCAGACATAGAGTTTGTTTACATTTACTATTCCCACGCCAAATGATGTTTCATTCATAAAAAAAAGGAGACCGCTTCATAACATATGGTGACCAAGTTAATACTATGTCTGAATATTTCAAGTTGTTTAATCAATTTTTACCTGTTACCTGTGCGTCAAGACCATTAAATTTCACTTTAAAGAGGAAGATGAATATCAAAACTGTATGATTAACTTTGATTTTTGATTGATATTTAAAAATAAAAAAAAATACCCATCAAAATATAGTGGAAACACGTATGGTTCCTTTTGGTCTCCATACATAAGGTTATTTGAAAGATTTCTGTTGTAATTACATCATGTGAAATCTACGTTTAGCGTAAATTAACAAAATTGGCTGATTTTGTTGATTAAACTGAAATTGTTTGGCGTTTCCTTCTTCCTGCATATAAGGAATGGTGTAATGAACAGAAAAATGGCAAAAACTACCTTGATCTATCGATTAAGCTGTTGATTTTCCAGGTTTTCTTCGATTTTCAACTGTTCGCGGAAAAACCTAACTACACTTCCGGTTTTTATTCTTGATACAAAAAGTAGGCCTATTTTAATTTTGACTGGCTAGCCTGTCCTCATTTATCGATACTAGGACAGGTGAATCCTAAAGTAAGCATGGACACCATTGGTCCGTTGCTTCCTCTCGTTTGATTGGTCAAAATGTATTGAGGCCTTTGATTGGTCGGCTTACCTACAAGCGTAGCGTGTTTAAACTGAAGAGGGGGAAAAACGGAATTTATGACTTTCATGGTTTTTATTGGTGCTTAATAAATGAAGTATCATATGCTAACGATTTTGAATACATAATTTCTACTCAGATTTTTTTTTAATAAGGTTGACCTTTGATATTCAGATTAGTAATTATTATAATTCTGAAGAAACTTGACTCTCTCTCTCCTCTATTCTTCTTTCTCTGTCTATTTCCCTCTCAAAATTAATAAAATGCATAGTTTCTAATCCCTAAAAACTTAGCTCTTCGTTTGTCAAGCGGAAAACGGTTTTGATAAAAGATAATTTATTACTGTATTTTCAAACATCATTTATAATCAAGACAACAGGCTTAACCGCTTGAAATACCGGATAATAAGATGATATTTGATAACAGTCAATTTAATCCCAAAAAAACCTGTTGTTGATAAAGTGTTTTATAAAAAGAGTACAGAGTATTATATATATAGTGTATATACTATCATATGGAAAAAGGTGTCCTCCAGGGAGTCGCATTAATTGTCCTTCGATTATACTGAAAAAATAGGAAGCATTAACGAAATTAAGTGTTACTTTTTCCATTTTGAAAAAGTACCTATTAACGTCTTTGAATTGCCTCACCCTTTTAAACCTGTACTCTCTAAATGAATTTCTGACGTTATAGAGAATATACCGATTATATATGTAAAACAATCAATCTCTGCGAGCCTCCTTTTTGAATGTCTCAACCATACCTGTCTTTGAATGTGGTCTGATTATTCGGTCATGAACTATTTACAACAGATAGCGAGCCGCTGGGCAGCATGCCAGTGTGTGGGTAGATCAGGTGAACTTGTTCTGTTAGGAATGTATACATACAAGAGGTATATAAAGGCGCCCACAGAGCGGTTAGCGGGGAGAGACTTCTTTGGAAGATAAGCAGACAGGCCAATTTTAGTTAAACGTTTATTAAAGAAGTGTAGTGTAGAAAATTTGACTTTGATTCGTGACACCAATATAAAAATTGGTGTCACAGTCTTTCTTTATACGAATTTCTGAAAAATATAAAGTATAATTATGACCACATTATTATCAACATGTTCTTCACAATTCCTTGTTAATAGTAGGGCAATATTTCACAATAGAGCTTGTGATAGTATCTCCTTTGTTCAATTGAAAAAAGGCTGAAGCTCAATTAAAGAAGTCATATTTTCATTCTTATGTATGAAATCCCAATATTGTATTCGTGTTTGAATTAAAGTGGTAGATTTCGCAAACGAAACGTCGAAAAAGGGCCATCCACAATAGGATTGTCTTTTGAACTCAATAATAATGATACAATTTAATTAAAAGTAATTTTCAAGCGCAAATTTTGCTTATCATAATATTTTTTTTTCAATCTATTACCATGAAAAATTATGTTTTCAGGATTTTTTACAGTAAAATAATGATTTTGTCTGTCCGTCTACATGAAACTCCTGGCCTATTACACCTTATTGTTTCTATAATAATGGAAAAGCAAAGTGTCTTTATCAAAATAGGTACTAATTTGCATAGGGGTCGAATCAAAAGATGACGATTCAAAAGGAGCCGGGTTTTTCATATAATATCGAGTATTTCTTAAGAATTAATTATGTTTGTGTAATTCACTCGTAAAGTATATTAAAATGAGTGTGTCCTGGTTTTGTTCGTAAACCTTTTTGACAAGATATTAATAATCGCCTTTATCTTTTCATTGATAAACCCTGTGCTCTCTAATTCGGACCAATCAAATTACGGATTATTTAACGAAATCGTTGCGTTTTTCACAA
The DNA here is from genome assembly GCA_948146395.1 of Fragum whitleyi. Taxonomy (NCBI): domain Eukaryota; kingdom Metazoa; phylum Mollusca; class Bivalvia; order Cardiida; family Cardiidae; genus Fragum; species Fragum whitleyi. The sequence goes on from OX411550.1 coordinate 33,510,498, forward strand.
GATATACCAAGTAAATAGCGAGTTATGAGCGGTAAAAAAATACGTGATATTTTAGTTTAAAATTGGATACTGTCGATATGAAAATAAGCATGTCCAACAAAAGAAAATTGGTCATTTATTTTGTCAAAAGTTTAGTATAAAAACACAAGTTTTTAGTATATGTGTACATTTTCTTACTACTTAGCAGCCTTAAGAGCGGAAAATGCGAAAAATTATCATTTACTAAGTAGACATTCTGCAACCATTTTATAGTCTAAAATTAATTTGGATTAAGCTAAAATTAAGATATTACCTCATACAAAAGATTTTACCAACGTATTTTTGTTTAATTGCTGAAAACACCGGTCCTTATACAAGTCAATCGGACAATAATAATAACACATTTATATGAATAAGGGTATTGGTCTTCAATTTGAAACAAACCTTTATAGATGTAATGTGAGAGACTGAAACAAGTAAATTGAGGTGTATTTACCTGTTACCTGTGCGTCGAGACCATTTGTAGGCTGTTGCCTCTGCGGTCCTTTTCTTTAATTGTGTTTAGTACAATGCCCGCTTCCGGCCCATAACAATCCGGTAAAAATTCACTGGAATATTTTTCCAGTGATTGTTTAGTGCATTCTTAAAACTTTTTACAGTTTTACAATTTACAACATCCCGTGGCAGTCTGTTCCATGTATTTACAACACGTTGTGTAAAGTTAGACTTCCTTGTATTTGATTTGCATAGCTTTTTGTGGATTTTGAAGTCGTGACCTCTAGTTGTGTTTTGTGACGATTTAAAAGGAAAAAGCTTGTTTTTATTTACTTTATCTATGTTGTTCATTATTTTGTAAACCTGTATAACATCTGATCTCTGTCGTCTGTATTGTAGAGTTGGAAGGCCAAGGTGGAGTAATCGCTCATTGTAATTTTTGTCTTTGATGTTATGTATGATCTTTGTTGCTCTTTTCTGGATGTTTTCTAGTTTTATTTCTTCCTTTTTATAGGTTGTTGACCATACATTTGAACCATACTCAAGTTGTGGACGGATAAGACTTTTATAAAGGATGAGAAACATCGATTTGTCCATATAGGTGAAGGTTCTTTTTATCATTCCCAGGAGTTTATTTGCTTGTTTAGCCTTTTGATTGATGTGATCCTTAAACGATAATTTGGAATCTATTTGGATTCCTAGGTCTTTTTCGGATGTGTCCTTAGATATATCTTTACCGGCTAGCTTATATTGTGTATTTGTTTCTTTTCCAATTTGCAGATGCTTACATTTGACTTCATTGAATTTTAGTAGCCATGTTTGTTATCAATTGTTCAGCTTATCAAAATCGGCTTGGAGTACTTCTTGGTTTGCTATTTACTTTGGAATAGATTTTTGTGTCATCTGCAAATAATTTTGTTCAGTTACTGGTGATGTCTGGCAGATCATTTATGAAAATAACGAAAAGAGTGGGGCCCAGGACACTTCCTTGGGGGATTCCGCTTGTGACTGGCGCTGATTTTGATTGTTTCCCATTTAAAGTTACCCTTTGTTTCCTGTCTGTCAAGAAGTCTTTAATCCATTGCAACAGATTTCCCTGGATTCCGTATCCAACAAGTTTCCTGAAAAGACAATCGTGAGGGATTGTGTCGAAAGCCTTTTGGAAGTCTAAGTAGATGACGTCAACGCTATTATTTTTATCCAATTCTTCCGTCCAGTCATCCATTACCTCTATTAGCTGGGAAGTACATGATTTACCCTTCCTAAATACGTGTTGCTTTTCTGAAAAAAGATTATTGTTCTCCATGTGTGTTGTGATTTCATCTCGTATTTGTCGTTTCATTATTTTACAAAGAATAGAGGCAAGGCTGATTGGTCGATAGTTTGATACTTCCTGTTTTGATCCTTTTTTGTGTATTGGTGTTACGTTTGCTACTTTCCAACTCTTTGGTATTTTGTTTTCTTCCAGTGATTTGTCAAATATTATTTTTAGAGGTTTTGTTAAGGATTTTGCACATTCTATAAGTAATTTAGGATGGATATCATCAGGTCCTGGTAATTTGGACTCATTAAAGTTTTCTAGATGTTTGACTATGTTTTCTTCATTAATAGTCACATTGTTAAGGATTTTATCTGTTCTCTTTTCAAATAGTGGGATATCAGATTTGTCTTCAGTGATAAATACACTCTTGAAAAAGTTATTGAGAATCTCAGCTTAATCCTCATCCTATGTTATGATTTCTGCCCTTTCGTTTTTTTAAACATGGTAAGACGTCGTTTACTTTTGTTTTTGTTCGGATATATTTCCAGATTTTTTTAGGATTGGACTTCATACCCTCTACTAGGTCTTTTTCATAATTTTTCTTGGCCTCACGGACTATTTTTGATGCATATGCTTTTGCTTTGTTGTAGTTATCATGATTTTGGTCACTTTTGCAATATTTGTATTTCTTCCATTTCCTTCTCTTGGTTTTGACTGCTTCAAGGATGTCGGATTTCATCCATGGAATATTAAACAATTTGGCTTTGAAGTTGTAAACCGGTATGTTTTCCCAAGTGATTTTATAAAGTATCTCGACAAACTTCTGCCATGTCTCTTCAATACTCCAATAGTTGATTTCTTTGTCGCAGTCGACATTGTTAATTTTTCCCCGAATTGTTTCGTAGTCTCCTCTGTTGTTATTAAGTTTTTGGTTTGTATTTATTGCTTGTTTGATTTCTTGAGTTTTTATGTCAAATTCTATAATTTCGTAGTCACTTTTTCCTAAAGGTGCATTGTGGATTACATTTTCCACTAGTTCCATTTCGTTTGATATAATTAAATCTAGGATGTTTGCTGATTCACCTCTATGTCTGGTAGGTTTTAGGATATGTTGGGTAAGGAATATGTATTCTAATATTTCAAGGAATTCGTTGTAGTTATTTGTAGCTCCCAGTCTATGTCTTTTATGTTGAAGTCACCCACATGAACAATCTGGTCAAATTTTATGTTTTGGATTTTGCTTGAAGATAGAAGACATTACAATGCATCAATTACTCCTGGGGGTGTAGAAGTTGGGCTCTTATATATGCATGAGAGGAGTAGATTTGAATTTTGGTTTATTTTCATTCCTATTTGGATGTATTCTAAGGGATCTGTCTGTAGTTTTTCACTTCAAAGAATGGTAACTTGTCTTTTGTGAAAATCAAACAACCTCTCCCTGTGAATGTTTTGTTAGTTGGTTTGTGGCAAATATAACCCTCGTTGTTCCAGAGTGGAGATTCATATTCTAAAGAAGAGCAATTATTGGAGAAAACTTTTGTAACTGCTATGATGTCATAATCATTTTTATTACTTAATGAGTTTAGTTCTGTCAGTTTGTTCGATAACGAGTCTGCATTTGTATACATGACTTTAAGATTTGTATTTACAATATTTGTGTGATTAAAAATAAAACTTGCATCCTAGCTGTTTGGTGTTGAATTGTTTTGTCTATGATGATTTAGTGTGTCGAAACCACCCAGGATAGTTTCATCAAATGGTAATGTTTCGTTTTGACGGTTACTTTTGTTGACCAATTCACTTGCTATAATCTTTTGAGATATAAGTTGATGTTGTGATATTACCGGATCTCTGCCAGATTGATGTTCAGTTTTGGTTGTGTCTTTAGTTTTTGAACTGGATACCTCTATGACTGACTCGTCTATGATCGTTCGTTTGTTCATCATAATCGTATTGATTGATATGACTGATTCTATCAGGCGATTTCTCTTTCTTTTTGTTTTGTCTCCTCTGTTTGTTTTGGCATCTTTGTTCGGGTGTGAGGTCTTTCACGATGATACAAGTTTTCAAGTCATCATCTTCTCTGATGTGTTTCATTTTGGAAGCATTATCTAGTATATTTTTTCTTTGTTGTTTGTTTGTCAGGATTATCTTTAATGGTCGCGTTGTCCCCTCTTTAATATTTCCGAGCCTATACATAGTGGTAATATCCGGGTTTTCAACTCCAATTATACTACATAATTCCCCAAATTTTCTTTCATCATGTTTTTTTCGTAATATAGGGGTTTGTCTACTGCTTTCTGGAATGTTAAAGATAACTTAGTTTAGGGCTCGTCGTCGTTGGTTTTCTATCTCTATAAGTTCTTTCCTCACTTGATCCTGTAATTCTTGTTTAATTGTTTCTTTTTCTTCTTTAACATTTTTCTTTATATTTTTGTTTATATTGGTAATTTCTCCTTCCATTTTGTTAAGTCGGCGCTCTGTATTATCTTCAATATCATTTATTCTTTCTGAGATGTTGCTCATACTGGGAAAGTTCCTTTTACAGTTATTACAGGTCCATTTGAAATTGTCGTTTTGCTCTTCCTTAAGTAGTGCGATTAAGGCTTTAGATATACTTGTACATTCTATTCAGAATGTTAATTCACACACACTGCAACAAAGAGTTTCTGTTTTTTCATTTATCATTTTTTCACAGGCTGGACAGCTATCACTTGGTATACGTGGTCTTTTCATCTTTGGAGTTGAGCTAGCCATAGAGTATGCCATCTTTATTGAACAAGGCTTCCTTATTCAATATACAAATATTTATTTCTTCGTTTTATTTTGGGGGCAGTGAAGATGATTTTGTAGTTGGTTTTTTTGAACAAGGCTTCCTTATTCAGTTTTGGTTTTTTTTTTTGTTTTTTTTTTATTAGATGAATTTTGTTGTTGATTTTGACAGACAGGAATTTTAAGGGTGAATGGGATTCTGTTCTCTATACCGGACTTTTTCCAAAATTTTCTTTATTTAGATTGTTTGCGACAGAACAGGGCTTCCCTATACTGTGAACTGTACAGTACTTGTTGCAGTAACGTAAATTGATTAAGGAACAGAGCTTCCCTATTCAAATCGGATTTGGTTTCAAAGATGTTTTCTCGATTATGTCCTTATAGTCCGGCAGAAAAACGGCATATTTTACTTGAACCTAGTAGTGTGGTATAAAGTTTTTTTCTTAGCTGATTCTTATAGCCCAAGTCCTACTCATCAAGAATCTGCCTGATGACACCTTGTCATCATTGAGCATTTTGAGAAAATCGAGGTGGTAGCCAGGACCCCTTGAACGAGTACATGTTGCCACTTAACTTATCTTGATGATAGGTTTTTATGCATTTTTGAGCTAAGTTTTGTCGTAAAGATCATACTTTTAAGTATTATGATGAAATTAGTCAATAAAACAAAGGGAAAATAACTAAATAGACAACATGGCAGCCGATCAGTAATATAACACGGCATTTAGAGAACAATAGATAGTATTTGACAAACCAAACTTTGGAATTGGTTCAATTATAGCTGCACTCCTGCCTATTTAAAGTTAGATTGATAGCCCCATCACTACTTGTAATTTGACGTCTTATCTAGATGGCAGCCAGGAATGCAGAATTGAGAATAATACCATTTTGGTTAACTACAAATGTTAATTGATTTTTATTCCTGCATTCAAAATTACTATTTGTCTGCTAACTTTTCGTTTTCTGATAAAGCAAACACAAGTTTTTAAATTGATAATCAAAATTGTGTTTGTCAGTTAAGATGGTTGCCAAACAGAACGGGTGATTGTTTGGCAACATTGAACTGTGAATGGGAGTTAACACAGTTTTTCTAAATGTTTTTTAATTCATATCAAATTTTATTATCTTTTCATCCGCTTTTTATCAAGCGGATTGTCTATATCACATAAGTCATTTTTCTTAGTTTGAAATGGCAGCCAGGAATGTTGACGATAGCATATTTAACCCTATCTTTATACTGACCACTTGTTTTGCCCTTAGATCTTGTAATTTTATATGAAGTCACACCCAAAAGTACATAATGTAAACGTCCTTATTTAGGCTCAGTGAGGTTCAATGAACAAATAAATATCACTCTTCCCACTTTCCTTAGTAGTTATAGGGTGATTCTTACTGGTCCACAGACTAAAAGAAAAAGAGAGACATTTCTTGTTTTTAAAACTGGCTGTCATCTCGAAATTTTGATTGACCATGATTTATTATGATGCTTTAAAGAATTAAAAAACAGATGTTTCAGTGATAAAATTAAGAAACAAATGTGGAAGGATATCTACAAAAGTGTTTCTTACACATAAGTTATTTGGCTGCCATCTTGAACTTTACCCTAAAATAACAATGCCGACCAGAGAAAAACATATATTAACATCTTGAATCTGCTTAAAGAGGTCAAATGAATAATTCCATACCTTGAGGAGTGTATGATGCCCCCTCCTAATGATTATACAACATGTATTTGAATTTAAGCAAATTTCGTTTTTATGACTGGCTGACAACTGGCATTGAGAAAGTTGTGATCTTAGAATTAACACTCAATAGGTGAAATGAATTTTGAAATCCTAAGAAAAAGATGCATGGGCCACTATAATTATATAAAAGATAATGAGAAGCGTAGACAGTGTTTTTCAGCAAATTTTTGAATTCGTTAGTGGATATCTTGAGACCGCTCGGAACGACAAGTAGAACCAAAAATATCCAATGTTGACATCTTTAGTCTTACTTAAGAAGGTCAAATGATCGTTTCAATCGATTGCCTTTTGGGCTGTCATTTCATATTTACAATTATTATTAACATTTGTTTATTGCCAATTAAAATTCGATGTTTGTCTGCGCTTGGTAGAAAGCTTAATGACCAAAGAAATGTAAGGTAAGGGACAGCTGCAAAATCAGTTGACTTTTTTTTAATTGCGTTTACTACCACTTTTATCAGTATTTCAGTAAAACTGCCTGGCTTTGAGCAAGGGTTAACACACGTTCACACGATATTTGCGTTGGCCGGTGATCCAACCATTGTACCTATGGTTGAGTCAGACAATGTGCAATGGTCTAGGTAAAAAAAAAGTTAACTGTGATAAACATTCTAAACCTTTCCTCTGTTCAGATGTGTTATTATACTTTAAATAGCTTGTACTGTAATCCTCATCATAACAAAATTCCGATGAATAGTCTGCATCTTTAAAAGGGAAGTTCTATTGCAAACTCTAGAGCAAATTCAATGTAAAGGTTTGAAATAAACTGAAACATTTTGTTTTTTTACTTTCGCGGCTGCTATCTTGAATATCAAAAAGCAAAAGGCATTTTTTAATATATATTTTGTTTCATTTAGAGAAATACATTATTATTCACATTTCTGACTTTTATTTTTGGTTTTACGACAAAAATACACACGATAAAGGCTTTTATCCATCCAAGTTTTAAACAATTGATTGATTGAATGGAGTTTAACGCCGCTTTCAACATTATTTCAGTTATATCGCGGCGGCTGGAGCACCTAACAATGGATTCCTGGTATTTCTATCACCAGTACAACCACCACATTCTTTCCTAGCCTCCAGCCGCTATCTCACATAGGTCTACGATTATCAACCCATTGGTGAGAGACAAATAGTCGGAAAGAATGAGTGCCGCCGTCGGGGATCGAACCCGCGAACTCTAGATTGACAGTCCGACGCGCTACCAACTGCGCTATGACGGCGGCCAAGTTTTAAACAAGCATGATCTCAGATTCAAAATCAGCTAGGAACAATATATTTTAATTTTCAAATGGCATGTGCATATAACTGGAATTTATTTAGAGCTATTGCCTTTAACCTTTATGAAGAGCTCAACTTGCTAAACACTACCCTTATAACTAAAATCAATTTCAGTTTATTTATGGCAGTCGTTTTCTCACCTATTTCGGCAGGGTATCCTAACAGCAAAACTGGTTTGTGAAAGGTTTATTTGTTTTTAGGGGGAAACCCACATTTCATTTTTCCTGGCTGAATTCCAATTTCAGAAAGAAATTCAAATCTGAGGTTGGTCTTATTAGCCTACTTTTCAAAATTGGTTTCCAGATCAATTTACTTGCGGACTAAATGTTTTAAGTTATTCAAAGGCTTTAGTTGGTTTCAACTTGACTTTCAGAATCTGATTTGGCTACCATCTTTATTACAATTCTAAATGTATATTTAAATGTGAGCATGTTTTGTTTTTCCAGTTCTTTTAGCTCAGAAAAGAAGAAATGATGAGTTAAATGTAGAAATGAGGCTTATGCCGAGCTTATATATTGTATGAAAGTCCTGGCGGCCATCTTCATCTAAAAAAAAATCTCATGGTTACAATATGCAATCAATATATTATTGATATGTTATGCCGGGTTCGTTGGAGGAATCAATCAAGAAATTAGCTTAACTGACCTTAAAAATCTTTCAGATTGACAATTTATTTTGAGCACAAATTTGCATCTATGCATTCCTGGCTGCCAAGTTTAATTTCAGATAAAAAGCAAATAAGATAACTAGATTTATTTACCCGTTTTAAAAACAAAACGGTTTCAGCCCTTAAACAAAATGGTTGAAATCATTCTGAGATTGAAGTATGTAAATACTATGGCTTTTTACACTGTTTACTAACCCGAAATTGCCATCTTGATTACAAATCAAAATTCAAATTTCAATTCAAATATTTATTTATTTTGTGCGTTCTTACAAGCATCTTAGTGACCAGAACAAGTGGAAAAATAGTTTCAGAAAAATGAATATAGCTAGTTAATGATCAGTTTGTATATTTTACGATAACCCTGGCTGCCATCTCCATTTTTTCAAAATGCTCAATGATGACAAGATGTCATCAGCCAGATTCTTGATGTACAATGTCTAAGCTACCAGAATCAATCAAGAAAAAAACTTTATACCACAACACTAGGTCCAGCTTAATTTCTGCCGGACTATTATTTATATTGAACAGGGCTTCCCTATTCATTAATAGATTTATACATTTCAGTGCTGGTAGTTTAATGAGATCTTTCAATTTAAAATTTGAGTCCGATGAATCTTTCAATCCAAAGTTTGGCTCGACCTGGGTGTACACCATCAAGTAAGAGGTTGAAGTTATTTTTGTATCGGACGGCAGTGGAATTTCTCCTTTTGTTAGATTTAACTAAGTCCTGCTCAATATCTGGAGTTTTGTGTATATTTAGCCTTTCTAGCTTGTCGTTGTAATAGTCTATTACTTTGCACAAATTTCGATCCTGTTCTCTGTAGTTATCAAGTAAACTGGTCGGGCAACCTTTCTTTTCATTCCATTTAGCAATGGAGTAGTAGGGTCAATTTAGAAATACAACATCAGATTCACGATTTTGTTGTTGGATGGCAGATCTCATGTATCTGTATTTGACGATTAGTCGGTCCACAAATTCATATGGGTCATTTTTGAGTTCGATATATCTTCCAATTTTGTTGGTGAATTCACAAGTTCCAAACCATATGAAGACTAACGGCTTAGTTGAATATTTAATTATGTTGATTGCTTCCCTTTGAAACGTCAAATTGTCAACAGTTGCCCCTAGTCTGTGGATAATTTTTAGAAGCCCATAGTGTTCTTGCTGTTAATGCCGGCTTAAATAATTTCCCTTGCTGTCACATATAATGAAAGTGTCTCTGTTTATCTGAGTATTTGATTCACGGTTTAGTTGACTGTTACGGTGGTACTCCTTTTTTAGTTTTGAGACCGACATTTTGAATGATTTTCTTTTTGCTCCATATTGGATCATTTTGGTTTTTTTATTATTGAAAACAAATTGTTTTTGTATGTAAAGATCCAAAAATTGTGATTTCAAGGATTTCAGAATTTAGTTCCCAGTTCTTCACAGTGCTTCTATTTTATTTTTGGAATTTCATAAATCATTATTTATATTCGTTTCTGTTGACCAATTATTATTTATTTATTGTTTTCTGTATGTTGGTTGTTGTTTTACTTTTCTCAATCTTGTTGAGGGGCAGTAGTCCAAACTTTAATACAAGATGGCTGCCACCATTTTAATTCACATTTGGTCATAGTTCAGTTGGGGTTTTCAACAAAAAATCAGGATACTTCCATCAAATTTTTTGTACAGTCTGTAGGACGGATACTTCTTGAACACTGTTGTAACTTTTATGATTACAGGTGATGGATTTCTTCGAAGATTACGATGGATTTTTTCAATAAAATTCGGACACGAAAATTTTCATGTCTTCCCGGGCCGGAAGCGGAAGTCTCTTGTATTGAAAAAAACCAAAAATAAAGCTATTTAATTTGTGATCTTATAAAAAAAAGATGTATAAAATGTATAAATCCAGCCATTAATTGTATATATTCTTATATGACATAAAAAATATCAATTTTTGCTTTTTTGACCAAATGAGTAAAAGTTTTGACTTGGTACTGACTGGTTTAAGCGAATTTGGGGTCGTTTTGACTTTGGGCCGTTTTGACTTCAGGCCGTTTTAACTTGCTCTCAAATAATTATGAAAGGTCCCACTCTATTATTTTAGAGGAGTGATAATTTTATATCTTTTTCGGTGAAGCGGTTCATGACAAATTTCCCATGGCAGTTTTTTTTTTTATTTGACAGCTAAGAAAAACAGAACAATAGCAAGGATTTCTAAATAGAAATGTTCAAATCAAGGTAAATTTAGTCTCATTTTTAAAGTAGAAATGCCCAAGAGTGATAATCGATGGTAACCTTCGGCTGTCAAGGAATACGATCGTTGCAATTCCTTAAAACGTCTTTGTTTACATGTTTTGTTGTTGTAAAAAAGGCTGCCATGTCTCCATGAAAATATACACGTGTCTTTCAACGCTCAAATATCTTTCCCACAGGCATTTTAGCCAAAAGTAAGCCTCGTTGATCGTACTCTGGATATTCCAGTTGACGTCTGCAAGTTTTTGTCCCAAATGCATCGGTACATTTTTCAAATGGATGCAAATGCGAAAGTGCAATGTTGAACTCTGTTTTCAGCTATTCTTTGCAAATATTTTTATCAAAAACATCTTCATTTCCCCGTTTTAATTCATTTTATAACATATTCAGATGACTTTGCATAAAGAAAAGCCTTAATTTTGCATATCAATTTTTGGCCAAAAAAATACAAATGGCCTCCATTTATATTTGCGGCGAACCCTTAAACTAGCAAGTCACAGTTCGAAATGAAAGTCAGTTCGCCCTTGCTTCTGTATTGTATTTATTGTATAATTCTTGACTTTTGTAGATATATTTGCAAGTTAACCAAACAAGAGGACCATAATGGTCCTAGATCGCTCACCTGAGTCTATTTGATCCCTGGGACATCACATTAATTCAGCCATCTTGCTCAGATGAGCCAAAAGGAATGCGCCAGGGCAAAAGCCAAATATGACCCCAGGGTCTTGATATGAACGAACTTGGTAGAGGTCCGATAGATGATGCTACATTTCAAATATGAAAGCTGTCTGCCTTCTGCTTTCAAAGAAGAAAATTTTTGAAGATTTTCATTTTTTTACCCTTCGTGCTCAGAAGAGCTAAAAGGGATGCGCCTGGGCAAAGCCCAAATATAGCCCCATGGTCTTGATATGAACAAACTAGGTAGAGGTACACTAGGTGATGTTACATACAAAATATGAAAGCTGTCTGCCATCTGGTTTCAGAGAAAAAGATTGTTGAAGATTTTCACTCTTTGATTTTATATAAAATGGGTTGCGCCTGGGTTGAGCCCATATATGACCCTGGGGTCTTGATATGAACAAACTGTGTAGAGGTCCACTAGATGATGCTACATACCAAATATGAAAGATGTCTTCCATCTGGTTTCAAAGAAGAAGATTTTTTAAGATTTTTCATTTTTTTACCCTTCGTGCTCGGAAGAGCTAAAAGGGACGGGCCTGGACAAAGCCCAAATATAACCCCAGGGTCTTGATATGAACAAACTAGGTAGAGGTACACTAGCTGATGCTACATATCAAATATAAAAGCTGTCTTCCATCTGTTTTCAGAAAAGAAGATTGTTGAAGATTTTCAATCTTTGATTTTATGTAAAAAGGGTTGCGCCCGGGTGAAGCCCAAATTTGACCCCATGGTCTAGATATCAACAAACTTTGTAGAGCTCCACTAGATGATGCTACATACCAAATATGAAAGTTGTCTGCCTTCTGTTTCAGAGAAGAATATTTTTGAAGATTTTCATTTTTTTACCCTTTTTGTTAAGGGTAAAGGGAAAGTTACGGGTGGATTTCATTTATTTGAACAGATTTGGTAGAGCTTGACCCAAGGAAGATCCCTGCCAAGTTTCATCAAGATTTACCCACCGGTTAAGCAGGTGAATATGTTTAAAGAAACTGTGGACGACGCACGACGCACGACTTACGACGGACGACGGACGTTCTACGATCACAAAAGCTCACCTGAGCACGAAGTGCGAAATAAACCAACAATAAGAATAATGATAATAAGTTCTTTATATATGTAGGAAATGGGGGTTCTACGATATAACTCATTTTTTTGCCTCCAAAGAGGGCACAGACAACAAAAAATCGCTGAAACACCATAAATGAAATATCGCCACATACAATACTGCGATACATATATATATCGTAGTATCCGAGGGTTTGTGTAAACACATATATCTGACGCAAAAATAACTAATCAGTCATTTATGTGTATCCTATTCGATCTTGCCAATTCTTTGCCTCCAAATTATGAGTGTCTTTTTTCAAGCAAAGAAAATAATGCTGACACCATCGCAATAACTTTACGCTGTGATAAACGCTGGTGTTTACATAACACAGCAAAGTACTTTTGAGCGTAAATTTTTGCGTATGTTGATAACAAAAATTGATAGATCTGTCATGTGCAACAACTTGGCTAGTTTTTGGTCACAGTAAGATAACAGGTTTAAGGTATGAAATACAGTCGAACTTTTTTATCAAGTTGATAAATCTTATCAGTGACACACAAATGATTTAACTTGTGAAATTGTGATTACCGTATTTATTGTAATAAACGCACCCTGCGCAAAATTAATGATACTTTGGAGGCGGGTCGTTTATAAATATAAACTTATTAAACAAAATTATGTGTCTTTTATCTTTTTTTTGAATGATACTTAATGCCTGCGCTTTCCCCTCTTCTATCAACTTTTTTCTTTCTACTTCACTCATACTTGACTGTTTTGAGCGAGTCTTATATTATTATATCTTTCAAGTTCATAAATAACCGTCTTGAATTCTTGCTGATATTTGTCCATCATTCAATGCTTTGGAAATCAAATCTTTCACACTGTTTATCTTACTCTCTGCAATCATTTTAATTTCATCATGCTTCTTTGCTTTTGCATGCAATCGCCTTCTAATAAACTTTACAAATACCCCCGCTACACCACACACTATTGCCGCAACTTCTAATGGTAACATCAAGGCAATGTAATTCCAATACCACCCAAAATCACACTCCAAGAAATGAGAGTTGTATCAATTCCATCTGTGGCATTTATACTCCTTTTATATTTCTTATACAATGACTGCCCATTATCCCTTTCCTTAATTAATGTCTGCTCGATTTCTGATATTTCCTGTAATCTATAATACTGCCCATCTTGCAACTCTGGATACAAACTCGTAGCCGTCGGTTGTTTCATATTTTATCATTACAGACAAAAAAAAATTAAAGTAATTCAATTAACAATGAAGCAACTGTATTCTCTGTTGTTGCGTTACCCGTCTTACATACAAAATTAATTACACTCCCAGAATCAACAATAAAAGGTTTATCAAATTGTCTTGCTTTCTTGATGTAGTGTGAAGTGTTTTTCACAACCCGGTAATATTTTTTCATTTACAGGAATACCCACAGACACTTCTCCACTCCTTTTTTTACATGAAATACCTATAACCAGCACCGTTTTCTCTACCACCATTCCCAAAAGAAAACACTTCATTCTCTACAAGAGCCCCTTTACTTGAAATTACCAACTTGTCTTTGATATTGTTAATGCTATTTCGTAATAAACTATTGTTTATGGCCATTTCTTTTACATTTTCTCGAAGTTCATTATGCCTATCTACCTGTGTACTAATTTCTTGAAACAAAGCGCTTCTACTATCACGACTTTGCTGAAAGTCTGAAATTCTCTGCTCTAAATCTGTAAATGGTTTCACTCGCTTATGCAAATCATGAATATGCTGCTTAACTCAAAGTCGTCGTTTCTTCTATGTGATTTGATACCAAAGATACTCATTTTTTTATAGTGAGAAAATTAAATAATTTCTAAAACAGCACTCATTGGCCTGGTTATCTATTTTTTTGTTGTATTTATATCTAACAGATATTTCAAATTCTATAATTGCTCCGTTTGACAAATATATATATTCTGGATGTTCAAATCTTACAGACACAATTTCACCATACGCTTCATTTTCAATTGGTACAACTGCTAATATTTTGCTTGGCATCCCATTGAATTAGTTATGTGATGTGTTTAATTGCTCTAGATGGGTGTATAATGACTTTACTATTGCAAAATCAAGACATTTATTACCAAAATGAGTAGTATTTGCTTAAAATATTCTTTTATCAAACCCTAGCATCAACTTGAGTCCTTTACTTATCTTGATTTCAGTATCAGTAATTAATGATGCAATACCATTAGTTTCATTCACAGACAATGAAATGTTTAAACTTTGAAATAAATCCACAATTTGTTGAAAACTATAATAACCATCCTGAATGCGGTGAGGTCTCTCTTTACCCTTTTGCTCATATTCATTAACAACAATATACCAACCCAGTGTATATGTGAAACTTTTCAATCCAACCCGTTTATTTCCATCTTTGTTATCAATATACTGTTGCAAATTAATAGTGTTATCAATGTTTGAAATTATGTGATATTTTTTTTCTATAAATCATAAAATAAAAATGTCAGTACAAAAAGAATTCAAATATAGTGATGCGGCTCACTATCAACACGCTGGTGTTTAGTAATAAAACAATAAATATAATAAAACAATCCATCGTAATTTCATCTGGTGGAAAAAGATTCTTTAAAGTAGATTTTCCAAATATATTTGAAAAAACCTATTACCACACGAAGTATCAGATGAAATAGTTCAACGATGGAACACAGATTGGTTATCTTTCTGGCAAAATCAACTTAACCTCGCAATCTGATGTGCCGCTACAGGTTGTGGTGTAGACTATAACAACCATTTAAAAGCAGGTGGGTTGACTGGCTCACTATTCTTATTCCACGTTTACTATCAAACAAGACGAATACTATTTGAATTAGGCATTGCCTTACCACAAGATAAAAGTTGGAATGCCTTCAACGACAATTATGACCGTGGTGCTTATGAACGTTTATGCAAAGAGATCAATATAGACCCTAATGCAGACTGGAGACAAAAATTAAACCCAAGTGGTGATGATCTTGGAGTAATCTATACAACCAGTCATACTGCTTGGAAACGAACAGATTTCAGACATGTCAATTCTTCTCAACACATTGCAAGTAGCACATCATCAAATTTAGATTTATCAAAAATGATATTTGGACCTGAAGTTTCAGGAGCAAGGAAATGTGGTGTTTCATAATGTGAATATCTTCCGCCTGCTAAAGTTCACATTTATTATCTTCAACAAGAAGATGCCGTTATGAATGTATGGAAAACATTTATCCTTGATTCTTCATTAGGTTTTACAAGAGCGGGTGTTGAACAGATTAACGAATCTATAAGAACTTTTTGTTGTGCTATCCTTGGTTCACAATCTCAAACAAGAACGGATATAATCGGAACAGGAACAGCGTTTGATGCTCAGAACGTTTCTCGCAAACGTTGAGGATGCTATCAATAGTCCTGTAGATTTACCAAGTCAAATTTCGAGATATCAAAACACACTCAAATATGCTCGTAGTAAAGTTGACTATGTTTACGGAATCGGGTTATATATGTTTCCAAGCAATATGGAATTACGAATTGGAACAGACCAAAGATTAAAACAACAAGATCATTGTGGCTACTGATAATCAAGAACTTGGTTTAAATAATGGTGTGAACGTTGAACCCATCCCACCAAAACAAAACGTAGAAGTAAAAGGAACACCAAAAAAGCAAACATAACCAGTACAAGTCAGCCCTGAAGATTATAAGAAAATTACAACTTTTGCAAAAGAGCATTATTTACCAAAAGATTGGGTTACAAAAGCCGCCAATACACCGGGATTTTTTTAATTTATGTGTTAAACAACACGCATATCTACTTGATGCTGTTGATATGCAACCTCATATTACCGTTAATACAAAACCATCTAGTATCATTGTCACCATACTACCCCTCCGCCTGAAATTATGTCACCAGAAAAAAAAGCAATTCAACATGAAGATACTAAAACAGCATTAATCGTTGGTAGCATAGCAGTTGGTCTTACCACTTTATTTATTTGTAAAAATGCTATTTAGCAGCAGCATATAACAATCCAACAACAAGAACAACCAATGCCCATAAATGTTCACCAAACCAGTTGACAACCTTTCCAGTTGTTGATACAATAGAACCAATTACACCTGGTAAAGCGGTTGCATTTTTCCAGCAAGACTAGCCAATAGTTTTCCAAGATTAGAAAGTTGTTTTTTTATCCAGTCCTTTGCATTTGATGTTGGTTGTTTGCTTCGAGGAGTTGTTGCACCAGATGGAAGAATGATTTCAACAATAACCCAAATAATCAAACCGATAGGCAGTCAAAATATTGACAATTGTTATACCTTGTTCTCTGAATAATGTTCTCAACCTCTGACCAAGTGTTGTGTCTTCTTTCAAAATCTTATTTATGGTCTCCTTAATCCTATTAACCTGACTCCTCAGTTTTTCTTTGTTAATATTTATCACTTCCAACTTTGCACTTCTTTCTGATTCTAAATCAGATATTCTTGATTGAATATGTTTTTTTTTTTTTTTTTTTTTTTGTATTTTCATCCTCTCTATTAGCAAGTTTTTCCTTTTCCTTTGCTATTTCTTTATTTGTTTCATTAAGTTTCGTCAACTCATTAGCGATTTCCTCAGCTTTCATAATGTCATCCATTTCTCGCCCTTCTATAGATGTTTGAGTTTCTTCTTCCTTAAAAGATGTTTCAAGAGTTTGAACTGCGGTTTCAATTTCGTCAACTGTGCTAGTTAAATCTTGTATTTCTTGTGATGAAGAAAGATCTTGCATAGGAATGTTCTCTGCTTCAATTTCGTTTCATGTTTCAATTAATTGTGAAAACTCCTTTCTACCTTGATTCACTCTAGTTGCAAGAGATTTATAATCAGTTATTCCTAAATTTTCTCTAACAAAATCGACACCATATTTTTTTTTTTTTTTTTTTTTTTTTTTTGAAGAGTGTCAATTGAATAAAATTGCAATATAGCATCCAACTTGTTTGACTTGTAATACGAAAGAATGTAATCTATATTTATGTCAAATACACTTTGAACGCAAAACAAAGGTCTACCCAGTTAATCTTCTTTTAAAATCAAATAAAATCATCAGCACTATCAGGCAATGGTTTCTTGATTTCTATCATAAAATCTTTTTGTCATCTGTTTCAGTAAAGAATTTTGTGCATTTTTTCTGTCATCTCCTGTAAGAGTATCTAATGCTTTATATTGAGTATTCAGTGTACTTTGAAACTGTTCTTCATATGTAAAAGATGTTTTTGCTTCGTCTATATCGTCTCTGTCATATTCAGGGTTGTGAAATTCCATCCCACCTTCAGCCATTATTTATTTATTTATGAAAAAAAAAAGACTTAAAAGAAAAAAAATGTCATCATACGGAGATAAACTCAACCCTTACAGAAAACTAAGAGAACCACGAGTAGTAAAAGGAATTCGTCAGAGTCAGAGTGTAGTAATAACCAACAACCCTAGCACTATAAACCAGAACCAACAACTACGAGTCAGATTTCCCAAACTCAGTTATAACGATGTTATCGTACCAAAGTCTGCACGTCTTGCTTTTGAAATTGAATTAAAAAGCACAGATGATAATGCAACAGTATACTAAAACCTTGGAAGAGCCATCATTAAAAAGACAACAATACGAATATCAGAAATCGATGATAGTGATATTTACCGTTGCTATGTTGATTTGTGGAAGTCCCCTTCTGAACGTATTAATATGGCATATCAAGGTATTGGTAACGATGACATGTTAAAACACAGAGTTGGTGCTGGTTATGCCTCCTCAGACAAAGAAGGCAAGATGCACAGATTAATTTTGAAGATGGTAGATTTAAAGAAGTTTTGTATTAATTTTTTTTTTTTACCATTAATAAAAATGGAACTACCAAAATAATCTCACTGTGCAATCATTTGTAGGCAAACCGGTTGTGGTAAAACTGAATTTGTTTTGGATTTGCTTGAAGGTGAATACAGTGTTTTGAACATATTGTTATTCTTTGTCCTACCAATGGAATAGAGCATATAAAAACAGAGAGTGGATTGGAGATATTAGGAAACCAAAGAACAAGAATGTTATAATTGTAAATCCGGCAATCAATGGTGAAGAGAAATTACAAGAACTATTAAGAATGTTTTTCAATAAATATGCTGGTTCTCCTACATGATGATTGCAGTGCTACAAAATAATTAACTAAGAAAAAGGACATGATGTCAGAGTTGGCATTCTCTGGAAGACATGCGGAACAATCAGTGTGGGTTATTTCACAGAGATATAATTCTGTGTTGAAGGATTTGAGAGAGCAGACCAAGTGGTTGTGTATGTTCTACACTAAAGACAGCGATAGTTTTGAAAATTGTCTTCGAGAGAATGATGTCATTCCGACACTGGAAGAAAGAAAGAGAATAAAAGATGAATTAAGATGAAAGTTGATATTGAGAGGGTATTGGCTTGTTGATTAGTAATGCTTATTTTTTTAGCATTGTTAATAGCATTGTTAATAGAAATGGCAGCAAATGCTTTGAGCAAATTAGCAATTCTGTAAGTAAAATCTGTAATAAATATCAAGAAAGTTAGCAATGCTATTAGCAAAATTAGGAATGCTATTAGCAATACTTATAAAACTTTAATAATGCTTTTAGAAAAAACATGTTAATTGAAATATTATCAATTATATCTACATATAGACATATCAGTTGGATATTTGATATTCTTTTATTATTTTAAATTAAAAAAAAATATAAAAATGAACGCTGAAGAATTATTTAACACTGAAGAATTAAATGATGTAGAACAAGACACTTAACGAGATAGATTATCTGCCATTGTTGCTGGAGGTTGCAGCAAGCAATATTTAGGTCGTGAATTACAACTCTCAGATATAGATGATATGTCTGCTGAGCAAATCAATAAACTCTTTTGAAGGTATGAAGCACGATTAGGTGCAAGTATGACAAAGACATTGGGAAATTCTTTCATCAGTTTGTATGTGATGGGTGTATCCAAGTACTTTAATGTAATTAACCCACCAAAGTTAATAGAAGATTTAGAGGAAGACCCTTTTATCAACCATGCTTAAACCAATGTTTGCTGTGATTCTTTTTTTCAGAGTATTGTAATACCAATCATACATATGGTGCTTTGACAGTTCTAAAACAGAGAACCCTACATAGATTGGTTTGTTAAGTGTTACTTTTGTTTTATTCATTTTAATGGCAGATAAGTCATCAGAGAACTTTACTTATCTATTAAAGTTTGGTTTGGCAATTATTTTTCTTAGTTTTTCATTTTCACTACCATCTGTTTTACTAACTTTATATCTACTCTTTAACGTATGTTTTCCATTGTCTAACCAAATACTGAGTTGTTCATAAGTTTAAATAAATCTTTTTCAAAAGTCTTTGCTTTTTTACGTAATTCTGTATTCAGACGTATGTAAGATTCCATCCAAGGTTTCTCATCAAATTCTAATATTCTAATATTATGTAAATTTCTTCTTCACCTGGATTATAATATGCAACATATTTATTATTTGCTTTTGCGTGTCTTTTAGAAACCATACTGATTCCACCTCTCATTCCTTTTCAATGAATAGATGCATGTCCAAATCTGATAGAAGCTGTAGTTCTATTTTTGTGTATTTTAGAAGGGCATCCCAAGACAATCCCGGTGCTGTGTAATAATGTAGAGGGTCAAGTTTATAGTTATTCATACAGGTTTCTCTGAATTTTTGAAAAAAAAATGTTTTAATTGGTTTGATTGCTAGTTTGAGATTACAAGATTTGTGTGCTGTTCCTCTGTATTCGCCTGTGAAATGACAGTGGTCTCTAACCTTTGGATTTTTTTTCATTGTTAATTTCATTTTCACATATCCAACAGTTGGTAGCATTTTCAAAATCTTGTATGTTCTGTTCTGTCATTGTTAGTGGTTAAGGATGTTTGAAAATATTGTTAATATTTTCTACTTCACATTCTAGATGATTTAGAAAAATCTCTGCGGCATCATCACCTCTGTATATTACTGGTTTGTCTGCTTTATTATCATATCTAGCAACTTGATATCCAAATCCACATGCTTCATGTTCACTTGTTATTTCTGTTTTGTCTCCTTTTTGTTCTGTTTTTGGTTTGATTATGCTTTCAAAATCAGCATAAGTTACAAATGGGACATGCATTTGATTTTGATGGTTTTTAAATTTAACATGGTCATTTGATGGCATTTCTATTCGCATTGAAGATATATTAATGCCTCTTTGTGTTTGATTAGGAGTTCTTCACGTGAGAAGCCATAAAGACATCGGTCACAAAAGTGTGTTTTCTCTTTGTGTTTGTTCTGGTCGTACAGCAGTCTGTTCAGGTTCTTTATCCAACTATAATGGTATTTTGTGTCATCCCCAGATAAAAGGAGTAGATAAATTTTTTGTAGTTCTTTTGATTGTTCTGATATGAAGTATGGCAACACGGTTAGTTTTTGTAATTTCTTTGATAGTGTATACCCGTAAACGTTGATTGCAAGATTGTTTTGTCGTTCCATCTTTAACATTTGTGAGATGAGTGTCGGAAAATCGATTCCTGTCTTGTTCAAATCTGGACATTTAGTGTAACTGTACATGTTATTCATGTTGGTTTTGGCTGGATAAAAGGCTGATTTTAATGCCCATTCCAAGCATCTGTCATCTTTATTCTTCACGTTTATTATGGCTTTCTTCTTGGCTAGTGCTTCAGGCAATGGTAAGTAAGTGGTTCGTACTTTGCATTTTTTTTTTTCAAAAATATGAAAAATAAGTTTCCCATTTAAAATATATTTAAAAGAAGATACAATATATGGAGTTATCAAAGATTAGAACTTCTTTCATTTTCGAGTTTCAATGTTTCTTTTTATTTTCAAAATGTCTCGAACATAAAGGTATTGTGTGACACTCGAATATCAATAAAATATAAGTTTAAGTAACTACATTTTACGCTTTGAAACCCTAGTTATTAATATTGGCATCTTCAAAATGACTCGCAGCTTATTTATTAAGTATGTTACATTTAAGTGAATCATGAATGAAAATGAGTAACGTCTTCAAGTACACGTATTGCGGTGGACGAACCAACATAAGAATCTTTATTTGTCAAGTCAAATATGTGTAATATACGTTACCCATAAAATCTTAATTTGATAATTAGAAGATACGTTATAAATGTATTTCGCGGAATGCATATCACAGTGTCTTTCATTTATCCAAAATCCATATTTTGTAGGGTATCGCGTCACAATTTTATTGCCCTGAACCATTTGTTTATAAGATACGTGCTATTTGTATTTTACATTTTTGAAAGCATAAAAGACCTGTCTAACTTTATTCACCTTAACACATCTATTAACACTCAATAGAGAAGTTCAATTGCTAGAACCTAAATGCCTCCCAATTCTACATCTGGGTTGACTGGCCCTGGCTATTAAGTTGTTTGCCCATTAACAGTCCCTGTAATGTTGGGCTAAAACCACGGACCTAAAGGTCGCGAGTCAAACGAGGCAGTCGAGACAGTAAAGATAAATTTGAGATACTTTGACTCGAAAACTATTCTTTTGTATATTCATTGTTACTTTGTATCAAGCATAAAGCTTGAAAACAGATTCCATGTTACGAAAAGTATTACGATTTCAAAGATGTATAAGTTAGCAACTTACAGCGGTATGCAATAATAAAGAACTGAGAACTGCAAAAGGCAATCTCAAAGACACCACTTTATATCTTACGTGAATAAACAGGCGAAAAAGGAACTTACTCCATAGATGGCTAATGAATAATAATCAAAACAGCAAAGCTTTATGAAGGAATTTGTTTGAAGAATATGAAAAAACTAGATGTGATTACGACGAACAGCTTGTTGACGGAAGTCCGGAAACCAAAGGGAACTATGACCTATAATATATTTAAGCGCAAGCTTACGTCTGTGTATACTTATAACGCACAGTGCTACGATCGTACTAGCGTGTCGATCAAAAATATCACCACGTCAGAAACGCAATTTGACTTGACTGAAATAAAAAGTAAAAACCTCTAGTGTCGGGATCTAATATGTATATTTTTCGCTGCTATATTCGTCGAAAAGAACCAAATTGGAGGCATTGTCTTTTCACACCGGCTGTTGGTATAGCCGTTAACCAACATACGTTTTTCTTAATCATTGATCGGCTTTTGTTCTTTATGGTAAATCTAGGCTTTTTGAACAGGACATATGCATAAATCCGAGCAATGAAACTGATCGGTTTCCATGAAAAATGTATAATTTAAAAACAAAATTGGTTAGGGTTATAAATTACCACGGTGTTAAATTTAACAATGCGAGCTCCCAGTTCTCTCTTTTCCTACAAAAGATTGGTTACTTAGTTTGACTTGATCAAGATGAGTGCGTAGACAATTTATTGTGGAACGTGAGTTACATTCAGAAATCAGAATCTAAACAAAGGTAGTTACAATGTTTAAGTCTTTTAAATTGTAAATGCTTTGAAAAGGTGCATTTTGACAGAATTGTTTCCAATTATATTATGAATATTGTTATTTTTAAGACAACCTGTAATATTGTGGCGCATCTTTTATTACTCGTATTCGTGTTTAAAATTGAGGATGTAACACTGATATTTTTTCAAAAGGCCATTTTATCTTGAATCGAAGTAGCTTGTATCGATACATATTGCTCTAAAGTTTTCTTTTTTGTCCGAAAGGGCAACCTTAGATTATAAAGACCATGCTTTTTTGTTTAATGCGGAATTCAAATATCGTTATTCTTTAAATGATCAATGTATCTCGCTACCAAGGTTTCGCCGTCAGATATATTCTTTTGGCAGAAAGTGATCGATTTATCATCAGTGATAATTTTCTAAATACAATATTGGCAGTTTTCAGTGATACGCATTGTCATAACTCTTAATTGTTCTCGTCAACATTTATCAATTTCATTTAATAAAACAAGAAATAGTATTATTCATATATAGTATTATCGATGCATAAAATGACGTAATATAAGATGCATTTTCCCTCTTCTGCCCTTCTAGAAATTGATTCAAACTCAATAATCAATAGAACAAGAGATTGTAAATATAGAAAAAGATTTAAATCGATTTTACAAAAAGGTAGGATCACATTTCGCAACAATGCTTATTACATTCGTTACGTTTTTATGCCGCGTTAACGCAGATCTTTCGATTACAAAGGTATTACATATTCTTTCACGGTTAGTCGTGCTTTTGAACAACGGTTCTATGAGATATATAACAGCCTTAACACAAAAACACACACAAAAAAATAAAAAAAAAAGAATAAATAAAACCAATCAAATAAAAGTCAAAACATAAAAATGCAGGCGAATTTTAAGAACAATATTCTGGGATATCACGTATTATACCAGTATTTTCGTTACATCTTTTATTTGTGATCGGCTATAGCTACGGCTTAACTGATCAGTACGATTATTATCAAAAGTATTGCTAGAATTGTCAGGTGAAAGGCCCAATGATATTTCCTATGTGGAGTGTATAAAAGTAGTCTTGGTATAACTGGTAACAATTATATACGAAAAAGTTATATTCTATTATATAAAAAGAATACACAAAAATTGTTAAAGAATACGAATTATTAGTCACAAAAACGTTTTTTCTATAAAAAGTTTTTTTAAAGTAACGTATTTTACCATTACGCGGATTGTAAGAGGATTTGTGCTTCCAATTATTGATATTATTTTGATTGTGAAAAAGTTATAATCCACCAAAACAGATAAAGATCACAAAAATTTTTCGCTCTGATATTTTGAGCGATAAGTCGCGAAAATAGGATCTCATGGTGATGAATTTTAAGTGGACAAAGAGCAATTATGATGGACTTTAAATCGCGAGGATAAAAGAATTCAAAATATCGTGTTTTAGGACTTATTTCAACAATTTTCGTTTTTCCTTTGTTTCGGAAAACCGGTTTGAGGATAAAAATAGATCTGCACGAGGATTTCACTCTATGTGTAACGGTAAGGGCCCTCGAGCTATGTAAACTATGTAAACTGACTATCTTATTTATTCGGATCTTACATTCTTTCATACAACATGGCCGCGAAAAGTACGCCAAGTGCAAATAAAGCCTCAAAGGGTAAAGCTAAGAAAGGAATAGAGGAAATGAATGAGTCGGTAGAGGTAATCAAAGAAATCGGTGAAACTGATAGACAACTTATGACTATTGTGAAAGATATAAAAGAAATAAAAACCGATATCAAAAAAACTTTGAAAAAATCAGATATTCAAGATCTCATCACAAAGACAGTAAATGAACTCATGATTTCATTCGAGAAAAGGATGAATGACGAAATAAAGAATCGTGTAGACGATCGATGTAATAAACTACAAGAAGAGTTGGATACCCTGAAATTTGAAAACCAAGAATTAAAGGATAGACAAAAAAAGCATGAGGATAAATATGAAAATCATTCCGTAAGTCATTCTAAGAAACTAGATGAAATTCAAGTAAAGGTAAATCTGGCAATAAAGCTAGGTAATCACAACGAACAGTATTCACGCAAAAACAATATTAAAATAATGAAGATTCCAGAAGAAACGTCAGAAACAGTTGACCAACTTTCACAAAAAGTACTTTCCATTCTTAATGATCAGGGAGTCGATATTACAAAGAGCGATGTCCTAGCGATTCACAGAATTCCAGGAAAAGAGGCATTCGAGCGACCGGTCATAATGAAAACTGTTAATAACAGTATTAAATCCAGAATTATGACAAAACGAAAAGAAATGATAACAGCAGGTTACCGCTTAGTTCAGCATAATTAAGAGAATAAGTGCATTTTTATCTATGGAACTTTTTACTATATCAGTTCTTATACCTGTCTACTGCAAATGAATACAAAGTAAAAGGGATCATTTCTATTCAAAACAAACTCAAACATCACCATAAAATATAGAATACTATTTTTTCGCGTATTATTGCTTAAGCGCATTTCACTGTGACATGTTTTTTCTATACTTACCAGCAAGCACTGATCACACTTTAATATACACCTATACATTTACACTTTGCATCGATCTTGGCCTTTTGTCGGGAAGTAAAACGTCTGAAATAATGCTATGTTCAAAATTACGTTTATTAGATGATTGGTAGTCTGAAAATTTGCTCTTACAATTGTAGAGGTCTAAATAATAATAAAAAACGTTTCGATCTGCTTAATCTGTTTAAACAAAAGCAAGTAGATATTTTATGTTTTACAGGAAACCTTTTTTTAAGAAATTCTTGAAAAAAGAATATATTCTGAGTGGGAAGGTAAATGCGTTTTTAGTCATCGGAACAATAACTCAAAAGGCGTGGCTATTATGTTTAGGAAAGGTCTTGATTTTGAAATAACAGCGTGTAAAAAAGATAACAATGGACAATGTATTGCTGTCAGTTTAATATATAACGACACACCCCTTACTCTTGTTAACATATATGCACCAAATTCGGATAACCCGGCATTTTTTACAAATGTATTTACTGAGGTTGACTCTTTAAATAATGAAAGATACATAATATGTGGAGATTTCAATCTTGTAATGAACCCTTCATTAGATTATGAAAATTACAAATCAGTGATACATTTAAATTAAGCGAAAATGAGAAAAATGTATTGAAGGTATTTTAAGCTACGACGAAGTAACCGATACTTTGAAAAAAATTAGCAATGATAAAAGCCCGGGAATGGATGGTTTTTCAGTAAATTTCTTTAAAGTTTTCTGGGGTAAGATAGGACACTTTGTCGTAAGGGCGCTTAATCACGCTTTCAACAATAATTATTTTTCGCCAAATATCAAACTTGGAACAATCATTTGCATTCCAAAAGACAACAAACCTAAACAATATCTGAAAATTGGAGACCTATCACTCTTTTAAATGTACTTTACAAGCTTGCATCAGGCAGCATTGCAAACAGAATGAAATTAGTTTTGAATAGAATCATTTCAAAAGAACAAACGGGTTTTTTGAAAGGTCGATATATTGGCGAAAACACCAGATTAGTTTACGATATTATGCATCATTGTGAGATTAACAAAATTCATGGTCTTTTAATGTTAATTGATTTTGAAAAGGCTTTTGACTCTTTATCATTTAAATTCATTGAAGAAGCATTACAATTTTTTAACTTCGGAGAACTGTTCATTAAATGGGTGAAATTATTTCTCCATGATACTGAAGTATGCGTGCAACTAAATGGTTTTCTATCTGGCCTTTTTAAAGTTAAAAGAGGTTGTCGTCAAGGTGATCCTTTGTCATCTTATATATTCATATTATGCGCAGAAATTCTCAATATTATGATTAAAAATGACAAAGATATAAAAGGTATTAATGTAAATGATAGAGAATATATATTATCTCAGTTTGCAGATGACACAACACTATTTTTAGATGGATCGACTAATTCATTAAATAAAACATTAGATTTACTACAATCTTTTTCCGAAATATCAGGACTGAAAGTAAATTTTGACAAAACTAAGCTAATATGGATTGGACCGCAAAAACACACTACACGTTCTATCAAAACGAAATGGAAATTGTCATGGGGAGAAACCCAATTTAAATTGCTAGGCATAAATTTTCACGTTGACTTGGATAAAATTGTACAATTAAATTTTGAACCAAAAATACAAAGTTTGAAAAACAGCATATCATACTGGAAAAAACGGGCTTTAACACCTATTGGTAAAATAACTGTCATTAAGTCAATTCTAATCCCACTTCTTTCACACCTGTTTATAAGCATCCCATCCCCCTCAAATGAGTTTATGAAAGAAATTAATGAAATATTGTACAAATTTGTATGGGATGGTCCAGATAAAATTAAAAGGACGGTGCTTAAAAAGGCTTATAATGAAGGGGGGTTGAAAATGATCGACATTGAAAATTATAACATAAGCCTAAAGATTAAATGATTAAAAAGGGTAATATGTGAAACAAATGACTGCTTTGAATTCACTAAAAATATATTTGATGTAAACAAGATAATAAATTTGGGCAATGTGTATTGTGAAAAGATTTGTAAAAATATTACAAACAAATTCTGGGTTGATGTTTTGAAATCATTTCTAATATATACCTCAAAATACCAGTTTAAAAACTGGACATCAATTATTCATATGCCTTTGTTTTATAATGAAAAACTCCTCATAGGATCTAAATATTTTTATAAGAAACCTTTATATGACTGCGGTTTTAGATACATTAAAGACATATTAAACGAAAATGGTAAATTTCGAAGTTGGGATGAAATTAAAATGATAACAAAAGGTAAACTAACCTTTTTAGAATTTTATGGTATTATAAATTCAGTTAAGAAATTACTTTCAAACCATGACTTTGAGATCAATGAAGAATTTATGCAAGGATTCCATAATCCCTCGATCAGTTGTTTCTTCTTCCACATTTTTACCAATACGAGTAATAACAATATCGTGTATAAGACTTTGATAGCAAACAATGATACGCCTCCATGTCGTAGAAAGTGGATTATGGAATTTCCTAATATAGATATTGTTTGGGGTCAAATACATGGTAATGTTTTTAAATTCACAAAGGATTCATACAGTCAATGGTTTCAAACCAGAATTACCCATAGAATAATTGCAACCAATTCACTCCTTTATAAAATGAACATTAGAAATGACAATAAATGTAGTTTTTGCGGCATACATGAAGAAACGATTTCGCATCTGTTCTACTACTGTGAAATAATTAAACCATTAATAAACCAGATATCTATAGTTTTAAGGAATATAGATGAAAGACTTATAGTCGATTGTCGAAATGTGATATTAGGATCAGATGATTCAAAGCTTAAAGGAGCAGGTTCACTAACTACAGAATTTGGCCCTAAAAATTCTTGATTTTTTAATTTGATTCAATTATTGATATTGATGTATCATACATGCAAGTGGAGATTGAACTTCAAAATACTGGCATCGAAGTGTATGTTGAGCGTCCTTTCTTGTCGAAAATGGAAGAGAAGCACATGCAAATTATGCAAATTCCTAGAAAAAAGGTGAAAATCACAACTTTAGACCCAGTAAAACCATGGGCGCCACTGTACAACCAACTTTATTTCATTTATAGTGAAATTCTTACAATTTATAAAAACTAAAACTTACAAGCAATTTTTGGTTGTCAGGTGGCTCCCAGCTTAAAAATGAACTTTTTGCCCTCGGAGGTCAAAGGTCAAAACTTGGGTATGATATTCATTTTTGTTCAATATCACAGGCATTTGACAATGGATTTCCACATAAGTTGGCAAAATTGTACATAGGCATAAGATGTTTTGTTTTTTCCTGAACCTCGTGTTTTGGTTTCAAGGGTCAAGGTCACAGCAAGAGGTCAAAAGTCAAAATTGGGATAAAATATTGATTTTTGGTCGATAACCCCCCCATCTATGGATGGATTTTCACATAAGGTAGCAAAATTGTCCATGAAAAAAATATTTGTGAATATCGTGTTTTGTTTTCTCTGAACCTTGTGTTTGAGTTCCAGTGGTCAAGGTCAGAGAAAGGGGTCAAAGGTCAAAATTGGTTTATAATATTGTTTTTGGTAGGTTACACTCCCATCTTTGAATGAATTTTCACATTAGTTGGCAAAATTGCCCATAGTTTGTGAATATCATGTTTTGTTTTCTCTGAACCTCGTGTTTTGGTTTCAAAAGTCAAGGTCACAGCAAGAGGTCAAGGTCAAAATTAGGGTATAAAATTGATTTTTAGTCGTTTACTCTCCTATCTATGAATGGATTTTCACATAAGTTGGCAAAATTGTCCATGAAAAAATTATTTGTGAATATCGTGTCTTGATCACAAAGGTCAAGGTTACTCCAAGGGGTAAGGCCAAATCTTGTTTTAGCACTAGAGGTCACTACTTTGGCTTGATCTTCCTCAAACTTGCTCAGAATGTTTGTCTAGACAAAATGTTGCCTGTGGTGGCACTCTGACACATGTTACAAGAAAAGGAGCCTTAAAGACGATTTCCTTCTTACAACTTTGGATCAATCTTTCCTTAACCTTGCTTAGGATGTTTGTCATTGTATTTTTCAGTTATATCGCGGCGGCTGGAGCACCTTACAATGGTTTGCACCTGCATTTTGATAATGTACTTGGGCGGAGGGGGGGGGGGGGTATGTCCGCTCTTTGACAGTTCTAGTTTCTTGCAAAACTGATGGATGCGACTTCAAAAACTCCTGAAATGAGTTTTTTTTCACTATAACAAGTCATTTTCCATGGCAACCAGAAGTAATTTGGATATTTTTAACTCAATTCATTACTGTAGACACACCATTTTCCTAAAGTTTTTCTTGAAATCAAGGACATGCCATGGAAAATGTCCTACTGTAAAAATGAAATTCTAATAACTCTTGATAAACCTGTAAGCGGTTGCCATAGTAACATATTTCCCTTTGTTAGAATAATAGAATTATCTATCAAACATCTAATAAATGGATATATATAAATATGAATTCAAAAAAAAAATAATAATAATAAATGAATAAATAAAAAGGTTCTGTCATTCAATAGAATATTGTCAAATATGCCTCATTTTTTACCAATTTCTGATATTTTTATATTAAAATTGGTTGTGTTTCCATGGCAATATGTCTCATCATGTTTTGATGTAAAAATACAATTTTTTTTATAGCATGTTCAAAGTTTTTCACACATTTTATACATACCTAAATCTATATTATATCAAAAATGGGTGAATCGGATAAATTTGTAGATCAAGGGTTTATGGTTGCCATGGCAACGCAAGATAGAACTATCATGTTTTCGGCTTGCATTTTACATATCATAGATCATAAACAAACTCATAAGCACATTTTTATTAAAATTTGCAACAGGGCCAAAAATGCCACTTTCTGAACCTGCCCCTTTGACAGATTTTTGTTAGAAATGAAAAAGTATATTTATCAATGCAGGAATAAACAAATAAAACCATCCATAGATGGTTTTAAAAACTACTTACTTTTTCACCTGAAAATATATAAATCAACACACTCTTACGCACGCGAAAGTGTCTACCTTTCAATTGTAGAGAGCGTATCAATTAATCTCCCGTAAGGGCCAAGAATCAAGACGATGCACCACACACACTATACAACTCAACAGATACTCATATTCAATAATAAAGTGTACAAGCACCCATATAGTCATTCACACACACACACACATGTATGGCGCGCGAACGGGGTCAAAAGTCAGAATACCGCTATACCTACAAAATAATGGAGGTATACCCCTAATATTATATCGGTATACCGATAAAAATGAGGGTAAACCTATAAAATGAGGGTAAACCCATAAGAAAATGGGGGTATACCGATAAAAGATGGAGGTTTACCGTTAATTTATAGGTACACCCTCATTATTTTTGACCCCTTTCATGAAAATCTCATTATCCAATCAGAATGCGCGTTACATCCCGACTTTTCGGTACTTCCCGTACTTTTCTGCGGCGCTGGTTTGTTTACACTGGAGACCGACAACCGGTTTTTAACTCCGAAAAATCAGTTAAACTGGCATTTAAGCAACGATTTCAGTAACTTACGGTAAGAATTAAAGTTTAAATTTCTTTTTCGATAACACTTTGTTAAACGTTGCAAAGAGAATTTGTATCGACGAAAAACTGAATTCGTCCCATCGAATTTCGTTCCAAACTAGACAGTGACATAAAATCACACACACCTGCTGTTGAGCAACCGAGATATTTATTATATGATAGAATTAAAGAAACTATGTATAAAGTGCTGTTCAATTGAACTAATACGCAGAACCTGGCAAGCTCAGTCGGTACCGCTTTGGCTATCTTTTAACAGCATGGGGCTGTGAGTTTGAACTAATGAAGTGTAGTGATCGACAGTGGTTAGACTCATGACCAGGTGCCCGGCAAGCTCTGTTGGTAGAGCGCCGTGCTAGTGTTCCGAGGGTCATGTGTTCGCGTCTCATGTAGGGCACAACTTTTCTTCCTAAATTTACTTTTAAGGCTCATGCAGATAACTTTAATGCAACATTTGACATAAGTGGATGGCACAAGTTCTCCATAGGGTCATATGTCTCCCAACAATATAGGTATGATAATCAGTATCCTAGATCACTCACTTCTCAATAGGGTAAAACATGGTCTGAATTTCTCTTTTGTTTTCCAGCAATTTGATTGAGCATATGCTTATTAATTCCACTCAAGTTATGGGGTAATCCCGTGTATCGGCTTAAGCTTCACAGCTATATGACATGATGAAACACCAGAATAGGGCCACAAAATCTAACAGCAAATAACCTGTTTTTTCATGTTCAAAAAATTAATCACTAAATCAATTTTAAACACTAAGTTTTCATCTGAATTATACAGAAAAAAAGATTGCTGACTTTTATCAGTGTTTTTCTTTCACAGGTATATTAAAGTTAGGTTCTTTTCTGAACTGCACTTGTTTAGCAGACAAAAATGTGGCTATTAAACACAACAGTGTCTTTAATCATCACCCAATTCTGTAATTTAAGAGACAGTTTCTTCTAGATAAAATGCCATTTACATTGCAAAAATAGTTCGAAAATTCAGTCGTGTCTTGATTTTTTGTGTATATATGCAATAAATTATATATTTACATGATTGATGCACTTGACTTTCTTATGTGTACAGTATTAACCAACAGGACTGTATATCGCTTTTGAAAAATTTTAACAATTGTAAGAAATAACACATACTTCCTTCGTCGTCCTTGATAAATAACTTTTCCGCAAGATTATACTGACTTAATTTCAATAAAAGGTACCTTATCCAGGGTTGTGGAAATCCCATGCCCGACTTGTCCGACTCGGGCTTTTGTACTTGCGGACAAGTAAATTTTTCTAAGCCACTTGTCCAAGGACAAGTAAATACCAGGGCAAATCTTGGAATGTTACTTAAAAGAACTAAGAGAGAAATCATCCTAATGTTCATATCATAGGGTAGAAACATTGTTTTTAATGAAGGAAATGTTGGATACCAGCATTTTCTTCATCAAAAGGCAATGTTTCTCAATTTTTTTTCTATTTACTCTGTAGCGGACAAGTTCATTTTGATCCTGGACGAGTAGAAAATCCGCCTTTACTTGTCCAGGGACAAGTGGAGAAAACTCGTATTTCCACAGCCCTGCCTTATCCAATTATGATATCTATTTTAAGACTTGAATGTAAGATGATTAAATTAGAATAGAAAAAGATGGCTAAGGTAGAGACAAAAAGGTAATATTGAAAAATTTATAGTATATGGATAATGAAGGGTTTTTAGCTCCACTAACCGAAGGCCAGCAAGCTAAATTGTCATAGCATTGTGTGTCTGTCTGTACTTGCATTAACTTTTCTTAAAACATCTTTTCCTCACAAAGCAATGGGTGGATTTTAAAATTACTTGACAGAAATGTTTCTTTGGTGAGCCTCTTCTTAAACTGTTAGTGAAAAATTTATTGAACACCCCCCCCCCCCCCCCAAAAAAAATGGGGCTTATTTCAACTAAACTTGGCCTGAATGTTCCTTGTGTGACCCTTTACTAAAATTGTTCAAATATTTACCCTTAATGTAGGCGTGAATGGCTTTTTTCACTTTTATTTTTCATGCCCTTGCATTGAAAGATCGGAGGCATATTTTACCATTATCCGTCTGTACGTCTGCAAAATTTA
Source organism: Fragum whitleyi (assembly GCA_948146395.1). Taxonomy (NCBI): domain Eukaryota; kingdom Metazoa; phylum Mollusca; class Bivalvia; order Cardiida; family Cardiidae; genus Fragum; species Fragum whitleyi. The sequence continues at coordinate 33,543,414 of OX411550.1, forward strand.
AACAAACAAATTAACAAGGCCAATTACTTCAAGCTATTTGGTATAATGATAGGTTTCAATGATATACATCTGCTGGTACCAAGGTCAGGGTCATGTCATGTGAAAAGGTTAAGATAATATGTAAAGGTAATTTTTTTTTAAAAGAATTGCCGTTTCATGGACATACATGTTTTACAAACATGTCTTGTTTAAAAATCTCCTACCCACTCATGGTGGTCAATTCCATGAATTATGAAACTTGGCATGAATGTTCCCTGAGTGACCCTTTACTCCAATTGTTCAAGAACCTTTCATTGACCCCCAAATATGGGCATAGTAAAGCAGGGCTGACATAAAATCTTGTTTACCTATGCCTGCTGTCTGTCTGTCTGACTGTTTGTCTGCAAAACTTAACCAAAGAACTTAACATTGCCAATATCTTCAGGCCTATTCAAGATACAAGGCTCATATTTGGCATGATGTAAGATCTCAATGATACTCATCTGCCAATACCAAAGTCAAGGTCAAGTTCATCTGTCAAGGTCAAATAAGTCAAAAACCTAACCGAAAAACCAAACATTGCCAATATCGTCAAGCTAATTTAAGATACAAGGCTCATATTAGGTATGATAAAAGATCTCAATAATATGCATCTGCTGAAACCAAAGTCAAGGTCATGTGACAAGGTCAAGGTCATCTGTCAAGGTCAAATAAGTAAAAAACTTAACAAAAAAAACTAACATTAACAAAATCATCAAGCTTATCTCATATTTGGCATGGTGATAGATCTCAATGATATGCATCTGCTGAAACCAAAGTCAAGGTCATGTGACAAGGTCCTGTTCATCTATCAAGGTCAAATAAGTCAATAACTTAACGGAAAAACCCAACATTACCAATATCGTTCAGCTTATTCAAGATACAAGGCTCATATTTAGCATGATGATAGATCTCAATGATATGCATCTGCTGTTGGTACCAAATCAAGGTCATGTGACAAGGTCAGGGTCATCTGTCAGGTCTAATAACTTAAAATCTTAACCAAGAAAACTTAACATTACCAATAACTTCAAGCCTATTCAAAATACAAGCCTCATATTTAGCATAGTGATAGATGAAACGCATAAGCATCTTCTGATAGCAAAGTCAATGTAATGTGACAAAGTCAAGGTAATCTGTAAAGGTCAATATTTTTATAAAAAAATGCTGTTGCAGGGGGGGGGGGGTGCATTTGTGTTTCACAAACACATCTTGTATACTTTTATAAGCTCCTCCCTACTCATTTTGACTAATTTAAATGAAACTTGACTTGAATACTTCTTGGATGACCCCTCACTTAAATGTTCATGAATTTTTGATGGGTACGTGAATATTGGCATGGCAGGGTTGGTCCAATTTTCACTTTGAAAATTTAAAAAAGACTTTTCCTCTTTATCAATTGGACTGATTTCAATGAATCTTTGAATGTTGCATTCAAACTGGAGGTCCTGGGTTTGATCCCCCATGGCGACACTCATTCTTTGAGACTTTTTGTCTCTCACCAATGGGTTGATAATCAAAGATCTATGTGAGATAGCAGCTGGAGGCTAGGAAAGGATATGGTGATTGTACTGGTGAGAGAAATACCAGGAAACCAATTTTATGTGCTCCAGCAACTGAAAAAATGTTGAAAGTGGTGTTTTACTTCATGCAATCAATCAATCAAATGAATGTTCCATGTATGACCCTTACTTTAATTGTCTTTTATTATTGTGCATATCTCTTATTCAAATCTGGAGATGTTATAAAACCCTTGAGATGCTGAACCGGGAATATTTCTGCTTTCAATGGCAGGAGGTGAAGACCATGATCAGCTTGCATATATGTGCAGTCTGATCTTAGTCTTTATCATCTGATTTCCATTTTAACTAGAAAAGAGACACAGGAAAATGAATTTTCATTATATAACTCTTCCCAATTAGTGCATATGGTATCTTTGAACATGCAGTTATTTGACTTTGATGCAATTTTTAACAAGGTTTTTATTCAGTATGACAAGGGTTAAAACCAGCAGAGAGCAACCGTCAAAGCGCTGTGGAAGCACATCTGAATATTATTAAAAAGGTCACATGTTTGATTCCCAACGTCAGCACTCATCCTTTCCAACTACATGAATTTTGTCTTTCACCATTGGGTAATGGATAATCATAGACCTGTGGGATAGCAGCTTGAGGCTAGGAAATAATGAAAATCCAGAAATCCATTGTTTATTGCTTTAGCCACCATTAGATATAACTGAAAGAATGTTGAAAACAACATAAAGCCCAATCAGTACATGTATAAACAAACTAAGTTAAAGCCAGTGGAACAATACAGGCATCTTTGTCTTTTAACTAAGATAGTGGGGCAAAATATTGCCCCCTCCCATCTGAGAATATTTCTCTTAAAACTGCATTTCCCCCTAATATGTCAATTTTACAATCTTCAAGATTCTCTCATGATAGTATTCTTGTTTACAATTACAGAGCTCAAGCTATCAGCTTGCAAACTGCTTTGTAAATATATTTTCTTTGTGTATATAAATTAATTTCAAAGGTTTTCAGTAGTCAAGCAAAATACACAAGTGAAGATTTCTTTCTCATAGAAAGTCATGCAACATAATCATTTCCCTGAAATAAGGGGCCCTGCTCCCTTCCCCTATGCATGAAAAGAACCATTGCTATTAGTTTTTTGAAATGCACATTATTATCATTCATTCATCTAATTTAAAAAAAAATACTGATTTAATCTGGAGAAATACAGTAGATGTAACTTTGATGTTGAAATCTGAGGCGTGGAGGTCAAAACTTCTAATTCAATACCAAACTATCAAGAACGACAGTAAGTTGAGAACTCCATTTAGCGAAAATACGACAAAAGTGGATGACCAGCTGGTGGTTTGGACTAAATGATGTGGTTGTACAGGTGTCAGAAATGATAGGAAACTATGGATAGGTCCACATGCTGCAGCAATATAACTCCAATAATGTTGAAAGTGGTGTTAAACCATTGAAAATTAATCAAAAACAACAGATAAGTTTATACTGTATGTATGTATAGAAATAACACCAGTTATAGCATACTAAAACTTGTTCACTGGATAAAGGCCTTGGTCACCCAACCATGGGAGTAAATACAAAAGAAGGGAGAATTAATAAAAGTATCATTATCCTTGCTTCAATAGATCAGGCCCATATTTATTTACTGGTGCCTGTCTGTCTTTCTGTCTTAGAAAACCTAAACTGAGAACCAAACATGTTGCTGTATCTTCAACACTGTATGAGAGATAATGCTCTCATCAATATGCTTCATTCGATGTCAAGTTCATGGGTCAAGGTCATAGGGTTCCACATTAGTCTAGGAGTTAAGAGGTCTGAGACCCCTTGTTTACCAGTTGGGACTCCTTCATTTTGCTAGCAATGACTCAGAAGGACTCATATGAGAGTATTTTGAGAAACAAAAGATCTTAAAAAATAAATACAAAAATAGTTGAAGATAACATTTGCTTGGAACAAGTAGTGTTTTTAAAGAAAAACAACTTCCTTGGGGAAGAAGCTTGTGGCAAGGAAGAGGCAAAGAAGAAATTGCTTGTGACAAGCAATTTTTGTCTTTTACATTATGGTCTCCAAATATTAAAATTCAGACTCCTTACTTTGAGATTGGACTCCTTGATTAAAATAAGTTGGGAGTCCCATTGACTCCTGACTCACAGTTCTAAGTAAGTGTTGATCCCTCAGGGCTTTGGGTGTAATTCAAATTAACAAACAAAAAATGTTGTTTCAGTCTCATTCAGTCATTAGTGTTTTAGATGAGCACATCCTGTACTTATTTTGGGTCTTATTTTCTTCTTCATTTCTGTTAGATGGCAGCCTTGATAATATTATCATATTGATTTTAAATTTTAAATAAACAGAAGTTACACAATATTACACTTGTTTCAGACAGTTCTGTGTGATGTCTGTATCAGGGCATTTTATTTGATATTGTGGAACAGAAGAGCTAATCCACACATAACAAATGATAGAGCTTTATAAACTTCAGTCTTCTTCAATGTAAGGTACTTAGTATAACCCTTGGATAGAAATGTATAAGTTACATTAATTTTGTCTTGTATACTAGTTTTTGATCAAGAGAAAGGCCCTTATTTATGGGCATTATTTAGGCTTGTTCTGAATGACAGCCTTACCAAAGTTACCATTGACAATTCCTTTTAGATATGACAAACCACATTAAAAGGAACTATCAGGGGACTACTTAAAAACATTTGAAAAAGAGGTTATATATAGCAGAGGTCAACCTGGTATACTTTCAAGAAAATTATCTCATGGGAAGGAATAATGCCCATTCTAGAATCGGGAATATTTTTGCAACCCATATCTTTAAAGGATGTGGCTTTTTACTTTAATTGTTTCTGTTTTTCTGTCTGTCTTTCTTTCTGTGTGCCTATCCATTTCTTCTGTCTGCAAACCTCAACCATAAAACTTAATAGTGCCAATTACTTTGAATCTTTAATTGATGCAATAATCAAAATTGGTGTGATGATATATCTCACTGAATTGATATAAATTATCCTAGGTACTAAGAGCAATGTTGTCTGACAAGATCAATAACATCTTTTAAATTCAAACATGAGAAAACTTATCATTTTCAAATGACTTCAAGCCTATGTTTGATCAGTTTTATTCAGCAAGATTATAGATCTCATTGACAAGTGATTGCATGAACTAATGTCAAAGTCATATGATGAAGTCAGTAAATTATCTTTTAAAGACATAGAAAACATAACATTTTGAAATAATATCCAGCTTATTAATATGCAATCCTATATTTTTGGCATGCTTATAAATCTATTTGATCCTCATAATATGCAGGTAGAAAAGTCAAGATTATTTGACAAGGTCAGGGCAATCTATCATGGTTAAACAAGGCAAACCTAAATCAAAAACATAAATTTCAAATTACTTCAAGCCTTCTCAGAACTCAATGCTTACACTAAGCAAGACAATAAATTTCTTTGATCTTCATCTGCAGTTATATAGCTCAAGGACAAGGTCACTGTCCATTCTATCAAGGCATCTTCATGGGTCAAGGGGTATCTAATTGATACTTTCTTCAAATAAAACACTCGCAACGCTATGTGCGACAAGATGCTGTCATGGGAAAGTGAAGCAACTCTTTAAATTTTTAATTTAGTTCAAAGAATCACAAAAGTAGCAAATGTTTTGATCCTTGTCAGCCAGCCCATGCCACACAGGAAAGCAATGCTAAATACTTTCATTTTTGCTTGATGGACCACTTATTGTGTTTGTTATTTTAGGACCTTTTTGATGATATAAAGTACATCCCTGTGTTAAGGTTGGAAAAAACAGCACAAACTGTTTGCAAATTATACCCTGTTTTGCATGCGAGCTAGTGCTAATGCAAAGCAGGGTATAATTTGTAAAGAGTATGCAGCATTTTGTCATCCTGAACTCAAGGAAAGTTCATCTGAAAAATTTAAATAAAAGTAGGCACTTAAACATTTAGCAAAGCTCTAGAAAGTTTGGTGATGAGGCTTTGAAAAAATAACATATTTCTAACTAATAAGCTTTTTCTTTGATATCATAAAAACTTGCTAAGAATGTTCCTTGGGTGACCCTTTACTTAAATTGTTCAAGAAATTTTGACTGACCTCCAAATATGGGCGTGGCAGGGTGGGGCTTTTTTAGCTCACCTGAGCACATCGTGCTCAAGGTGATCTTTTGTGATCATTGAATGTCTATTGTCTGTCGTCTGTTGTCTGTCGTCCGGCGTCTGGCGTCAACAGTGTTTACACTCTAGATGCCACAAATATGGCCCAATCTTTACAATGATGAACCCTTTTGAAAATGGGAAGGTTCCATGCCATATCACTGGAAAAGGGGCCTTAATGACAATTTTCTTGTTTACGCTCTAGAAGCCACAAATATAATTCAATTTTCATGAAACATGGTCAGAATAATGGCTAGGTCACAAGGATGAACCTTATTTATAATTGGAAAGATCCATGTCATATCACGGGAAAAGGGGCCTAAATGATTACAAATGTATTTTCTTTTTAGAGGCCACAAACATTGCCCAATCTATATGAAACTTGGTCAGAATGTTGGCCAGGTCACATGAAACTTGTTTAGAAAAGGCGAGAAATTTATGCAGCGATCATAGAAATAGAGTAATGTCTTTTTTTGAAAAATTTAATGACCATTTAATGATCTTTCAAGTATTTAATTTTGCCAAGGGCGAAGTCAAAGAGACAAAGGTGAGCGATATAGGACCATCATGGTCTTCTTGTTTTCACGTTAAAATCTTTAAAAATCTTCTCCTCCCAAACCATTGGGCAGATTTCAAATGAAACTTGGTAAGAATGTTCCTTGGGCAACCCTTTACTTAAATTGTTCAAGAAATTTTGATTGATTTTGGGTGTGGTAGGGGGGGGGATTTTTTCACATTGAAATCTTTAAAAATCTCCTCCTCCCAAACCTTTGGGCCAATTACAATGAAACTTGGCAAAAAATAACATATTTCTAACTGATAAGCTTTTTCTTTGATATCATAAAAACTTGGCATGAATGTTCCTTGGGTGACCCTTTACCAAAATTGTTCAAGAAATTTTGATTGACCCCCAAATATGTGCATGGCAGGATGGGGCATTCTTTCACCTTGAAATCTTTAAAAATCTTCTCCTCCTAAACTATTAGGCCTATTTTAATTTAACTTGTCATGGATGTTTCTTTACTGACCCTTTACTTAAATTGTTTAAGAAATTTTGATTGACCCCCAAATATGGTTGTGGCAGGGCAGGGCATTTTTTTTTTTTTGAAAAATCCTTAAAAATCTTCTCCTCCCAAACCATTGGGCCAATTACAATGAAACTTGGCATAGATGTTCCTTGGGTGACCCTTAACTTAAATTGTTAAAGAAATTTTGAGTGATCCCAAAATATAGGTGTGGCAGGGCAATAGTCTTGGGGTTATTAAAGCCAGTGGAGCAATACAGGCCCTCTTTGGCCTTTCACTTGACATTGGACAATGACCAATCTCATGAAACTTGTTCAGAGTATTGGTCAGGTCACAAGGATCAATCCTTTTGAAAATGGGAAGGATCCATGCTTTATCACGGGTAAAGAAGCCTTAATGACAATTTTCTTGCTCACACTCTAGAGACCACAAATATGGTCCAATCTTTATGAAACTATTTCTAATTGTTTAGCGTCACAAGGATCAACCCTTTTGGAATTGGGAAGGATCCATTTGATATTGCAGGAAAATGGGGCTTAAGGAAAAGTTTCTTGCCTAAACAGTAGGAGCCACAATTCTGGTGAGAATGTATATCTAGTCAAAAGGAAAATGTAGTGTCCTTTCAGAGAATACAGGAAAAAGAGCCTTTATTCTCTTAATCCACTCTAGGGGTTATTTTCTCAGTATTTCAGTATGTTTGTTTTATCAAAGAAAGAATTTCTTCATGAAAATTGTTTAGAAAAGGCTAGAAACTTATCCATGGATCATAGGAATAAAATAATGTATTTCTTTGAAAAATTTAGTGATCATTAAATGTTCTCCAAAGCATTTAAATTTGTTTAAGGAGAAGTCAAGGAGATGACGGTGAGCCATTTAAGTCAATTATGGTACTCTTGTTTTCTCTTTTCAGGAAACAGACACCGTAGTGCAAGATTTATAAGCATAATAGAGATTCAACTCAAAAAGTATTCTTGTATCAAGATGATGCAATTCATAAAGACAATGCCTAACAAAGTTAAAAGTCACAGTGAAGTGTGTCACAGACTCACAGAAACAGATGGACCAATTCCAAAAAGCATAAACACTGATGGACAGTTCATGAACAGAGAAATATATACCATTAAATTGTAAAGATTCTAAATGCCCGTGCTGAGAGGAAAGAAATTTAAAGGGCCAAAAGTTGTGAATGTTATGAAATTCCATTTTCCAAAAGAGAAATTTGCTTGAAAGTTGCAGAGTGCTGTGATATGGTCAGGTGACAGATAAGAAACTCTTAATCGTGTGATAAATCAAATTATTAAACCGTGCTTGTTTTGTCTAGAATCATACAAGATTCATTTTGACAATTTGTGTTTAATTTTTTTAAGCTCGCCTGAGCAGAAAGTGCTCAATGTGAACTTTTGTGGTTGTGTGATGTCTGTTGTGTGTTGTCCATTGTGCGTCGTCAACATAACCTTTTAAGATACTCTAAAACCATTTCTTTTTGCTCAATCAACCTGAGAATTTGTTAGATTGATTGTCTTGAAGGAATCTCAGTCAAGTTCACAATTGGGTCAAGTGATGTTAAAAACTATGTCACTAGGTCAAATCTTTAAAAAATAACTGGAAACACTCTACAGGCCGTTTGTTTTGCTTAATCAACCTAAAATTTGGTCACATTGCTTATCTACATGCAATTTTGATTGAACACCCCCCCATATGGGCGTGGCAGGTTGGAGCTTATTTTTACGTTGAAATATTTGAAAAATCTTCTTTTTCCCAAACTACTGTGCCGATTTCAACAAAACTTGGAATAAATTTGTTCTCAGAGGACCATGTATCTTAGTCGTTCAAGAAATTTCAATTGACTGTCAAATATGGGTGTGGCAGGGCAGGGCTTATTTTAACTTTTAAATCACCTCCCAAACCATCAGCCTATTTTCAATAAAACTTGGCATGAATGTTCTGTAAGTGACCATGTTCTGAAAATGTTTTATATTTTAAATATCTTTTCAAATCGAGAGATGTTATATCCAGTAGAACGATACAGGGCCTCTAGGCAGCTTGACTATTCGTTGAATAGGGGGGAGCTATCCCTGTCACCCGGGCGTCGGTGTCGGTGTTTACGTAATGCTTTGGTTAAGATTTTAGCTGTGACTGTGTCAAATTTCTTTTTCTACTGAAGCTATTGGTTTGAAACTTTACACATACTTCTGTGACCATAATATCAACATCTAGACAAAGATTCAGTACCCTGATAATGAAATCAGTGAAGTTCAATTTTAACCATTAGCGGACCTAGAAATTTTTGGTTAAGTTTTTACGTGCAACTGTTGTATTTTATTATATATCTATTAATCACTCATCGGACGTGTCACCATCAACGGTTTTTGGCTCACCTGAGCACGAAGTGCTCAAGGTGAGCTATTGTGATCGTATTATGTCCATCGTCTGTCGTCAGTCGTGCTTCGACCGTCGTCCACAATTTCTTTAAACATCTTCTCCTCCTAAACCAGAGGGCCAATCTTGATGAAATTTGGTAGGGATGTTCCTTGGGTCAAGCTCTACCAAAGTTGTTCAAATAAATGAAATCCACTTTTAACTTTCCCTTTACCCTTAACAAAAAGGGTGAAAATATGACAAACTTTGGAAATCTTCTGCTATGAAACCAGAAGGCAGACAGCTTTCATATTTGGTATGTAGCATCATCTAGTGGACCTCTACCAAGTTTGTTCATATCAAGACCCTTGGGTCATATTTTGGCTTTGCATGGGTGCATCTCTTTATCTCTTATGAGCACGAAGGGTAAAGAAATGAAAATCTTCAAAAATCTTCTTCTATGAAGAAGATGGCAGACAGCTTTCATATTTGGTATGTAGCATCATCTAGTGGACTTCTTACAAGTTTGTTCATATCAAGACCCTAGGATCATATTTGGGCTCCATCCGGGCGCAACCTTTTTTACATAGAATCAAAGAGCTAAAATCTTTTAAAATCTTCTTTAATCGAAACCAGAGGGCACACTGCTTTCATTTTAAGCTCACCTGAGCACGAAGTGCTCATGTGAGCTATTGTGATCACCTTTCATCCGGCGTCCGTCCGTCGGTCGTCGGTCGTCGTCCAGCGTCCGTCAACAATTTCTTTAAACGACATCTCCTCCTAAACTACTTGGCCAATTTACACCAAATTTTACAGAAATGATGCTTAGGTGGTCCCCTTCAAAAATAGCTAAAAGAATTGAAATCCATGAAAAACTCTGGTTGCTATGGCAACAAACAGTGAAATTTTAAGAAAATCTTTAAAATTCTTCTTCTTCTCAACCAGTAGTCCTACAGACTTAAAACTTGGCATGGATGATCAGTTCATAGACCTGAATTAAAATAGCTAAAATCATATCTTTTGGGCCACCAGGTGCGGAGCACCAGGGGGGAGGGGGTAGTACTTTCGGTAAATTTTGTAATCTTTAATCTCCTTCTTCTTTGGAACCAGGAGCCCTACAGACTTGAAAATTGGCATGGATGATCAGCTCATAGACCTGAATAAAAATAGCTAAAACCATATCTGTTGGGCTGCCAGGTGCGGAGCACCAGGGGGGAGGGGGTAGTACTTTTGTGAAAATTTTGTAATCTTTAACCTTCTTCTTCTGATGAACTAGGAGCCTGACAGATTTGAATATTGGCATGGATGATCAGCATATGGACCTTTATAAAAATAGCTAGAACCATGACTGTAGATTCACCAGGTGCGGAGCACCAGGGGGAGAGGGTAGTACTTTTGTGAAAATTTTGTAATCTTTAACCTTCTTCTTCTTCTGAACCACAAGCCCTACAGACTTGAAAATTGGCATGGAGGATCAGCTCATATACCTTAATAAAAATAGCTAAAATCATGACTGTAATGCCACCAGGGGCGGAGCACTAGGGGGGAGAGGGTAGTACTTTTGTGAAAATTTTGTAACTTTAACCTTCATCTTCTAATGAACCAGGAGCCCTACAGACTTCAATATTGGCATGGATGATAAGCATATGGATCTTAAATAAAATAGCTAAAAGCATGAATGTTGGGCCACCAGATGCGGAGCATTAGGGGGGAGAGGGTAGTACTTTGGATCAATTTTGAAATCTTTAACCTTATTCTTCTTCTGGATCAGGAACCCTACAGACTTGAAAATTGTTATGGGTGATCAATATATGGACATTAATAAAAATAGCTTAAATCAGAACTGTAGGGTTACCAGGTGCTGAGTGTCTTGGGGAGGGGGTAGTACTTTGGATCATTTTTAAAATCTTTAAACTTCTTCTAATGAACCAGGAGTCCTACAGACTTGAAAATTGGTATGAAAGATCAGCATATGGACATTAATTGAATTAGCTAAAATCATGACTGTAGATTCACCAGGTGCAGAGCATCTTGGGGGAGGGGGAGTGCTTTGTTGAGAATTTTGAATCTCTACAGCCTTTATATTTGACATGGATGGATCAACTCATTAAAGAAAACTTTGAAAGTCTCAGACTCAGCCTGTATATCTGGCATAGATTAGCTGATCACTGACCTTTTATGAAAAAAGCTTAAATAAATAATGACCAGGGGAGGAGCAGAGGGGGGGGGGAGGATTATTTCAAATGTTATCTGATTGAATAAGTGAAAATCTCTTTTTCTGTGGTTGCATGGACATACCTAGGTAATGAAGCTTTTTTCTCAGGTGAGCGACCCAGGGCCAACGGCCCTCTTGTTGGTATTTTGCATCATCTAGTGGACCCCTACCAAGTTTGTTCATATCAAGACCCTTGGGTAATATTTCGGCTCCACCCAGGCGCATCCCTTTCAGCTCATCTAATGGTTGATTGATTGAATGGAGTTTAACGCCGCTTTCAACATTATTTCAGTTATATCGCGGCGGCTGGAGCACCTAACAATGGAGTCCTGGTATTTCTATCACCAGTACAACCACCACATTCTTTCCTAGCCTCCAGCCGCTATCTCACATAGGTCTACGATTATCAACCCATTGGTGAGAGACAAATAGTCGGAAAGAATGAATGCCACCGTCGGGGATCGAACCCGCGAACTCTAGATTGACAGTCCGACGCGCTACCAACTGCGCTATGACGGCGGCTTCTTCAGCTCATCTAAGCACAATGGGTGAAAATAGGAAATTCTTTAAAAAACTTCTTCTCTGAAACCAGAAAGCAGACAGCTTTCATATTTAGTATGTAGCATCATCTTATGGACCTCTTCCAAGTTTGTTCATATCAAGACCCTGGGGTCACATTTGGGGTCCACGGGTGCATCCCTTTGTACATAGAATCAAAGAGCGAAAAGGCATATCTATCTTGCTCTTCGCTGAAAACATTCCATTGTATTGATCTTAGGCAATTATCTTCTTTTTGACATCTGCCTATCTAATTAATGTGATGTCCCAGGGGTCAAAGAGACTCAGGTGAGCGATCTAGGACCATCTTGGTCCTCTTGTTATGTGACTTTAGCATTACCAATTGAATTAGACGGGCTCGGCAGTTCTGTACTGAAATTTTGATATGTGAATTGTAAGCTCAGAAGAGCCAAACTGTATGTCGACGCGAATTACACACACGCAAGCCATTACCAAAACGGAAATCTCATTTCTGACCTTTTAGCTCAGCTGAGCACCAAGTGCTCAATGTGAGCTATTGTGGTTAGGTTGATGTCCGTCGTGCGACATGTGTCGACAACATATCTACCGTGTATTCACATTTTTGTTTGATAAACTGAATTTGTTCATTATGATTTTAATGATGTTATCTCAGATAAGTTCGAAATTGGCTCAACAAGGGTCGAAAACTGGGTCAAATCCTAATGTGTATGAGAGACCTTTTTTTCAAGATGACCAAGATACTCTAATAGGTCGGGCCTCGTAACGTCTCTAATAGGTCGGGCCTCGTAAGACGTTAAAATATAGTCTTCTGGAAATTCAAATTATGACCTTGCCAAATTGATTTCCGGTCTTAGCTTTACTGACCGAATATCAGAACAGAAGAGCTATTGCGATACCGATACTATTGCGTCCGGCGACGGTCCGTCTGGCTCTCCGTCAGTTAACATTTGCTTCTTATCGCTCTAGAGACCATTGTCCGATTGTCTCCAAACTTGGTCAGAATGATTGGGTAATCACAAGGATTGTCACTTTCGAAAATGGGTCAGATCTGTCAAACGTCTAGGAAAAAGGAGCCTAATGAAAATTTTATAACCGCACTTATGTTCGATTTTCTTCAAAATTGCTCAGAATTATTATGCCATAACAAGGATCGTTCCTTCCGAAAATCGGCCCGATCCGTCAAGTCCTACGGTAAAAATGAGCCTACTTAAAATGTAGTTTGAAAATTCTCGTAAACGCTCTAGAGTCCACAGTTTTCATCCGATTGTCTTCAAACTTGCTCAGAAAGAAAGTACTAGAGCAAGACTGTTTCCTTGCGAAGATAGGTCAGGTACGTCAAGCGTCGCGGAAAAAAGGACCAAATGAAAATTTAATCAGAAAATCTTCAAACAGTCTTGAGACCACAGTTCAGATATGAATAAGACTAAATGCAGAATGCTTAAAGACGGGTTCATAATGACGTCGAATTTGACGTTCTTACTACCCCGCTCAGAGGTATACCCATTGTTATACGCCCGAAGGGTTGTATTATGTTATGGCCTCGGTCGTCTGTCCGTCTGTCTGCCCGTCTGTCCGTCCGTTAGCAATTTTTTGTGTGCGCCACTCCTCCAAACCTATCAATGGGAATGAGCTGAAACTTGGCACAATTACTCCCTATAATGTCTAGTTGTGCATAAGACCTTTGAAATTCAAATCGCTCCAGTCATTCCTGAGGAATCTTGAATTATCTGCCCTTTAATACAACCAAAATCACTGTTTTTTGTGTGCGCAACTCCTCCTAAACTATCAATGGGAATGAGCTGAAATTTGGCACAATCACTCCCTATGATGTCTAGTTATGCATAAGACCTTTGAAATTCAAATAGCTCCAGTCATTCCTGAGAAATCTTGAATTACCTGCCCTTTAATACAACCAAAATCACTGTTTTTTGTGTGCGCAACTCCTCCTAAACTATCAATGGGAATGAGCTGAAATTTGGCACAATCACTCCCTATGATGTCTAGTTATGCATAAGACCTTTGAAATTCAAACCTGAGAAATCTTGAATTACCTGCCCTTTAATATAACCAAAATCACTGTTTTTTTGTGTGCGCAACTCCTCCTAAACTATTTATGGGAATGAGCTGAAACTACACACAATTACTCACTATGATGTCAAGTTGTGCATAAGACCTTTGAAATTCAAATCGCTCCAGTCATTCCTGAGGAATCTTGAATTATCTGCCCTTTAAAACAACCAAAATCACTGTTTTTTGTGTGCGCAACTCCTCCTAAACTATCAATGGGAATGAGCTGAAATTTGGCACAATCACTCCCTATGATGTCTAGTTATGCATAAGACCTTTGAAATTCAAATCGCTCCAGTCATTCCTGAGAAATCTTGAATTACCTGCCCTTTAATACAACCAAAATCACTGTTTTTTGTGTGCGCAACTCCTCCTAAACTATCAATGGGAATGAGCTGAAATTTGGCACAATCACTCCCTATGATGTCTAGTTATGCATAAGACCTTTGAAATTCAAACCTGAGAAATCTTGAATTACCTGCCCTTTAATATAACCAAAATCACTGTTTTTTGTGTGCGCAACTCCTCCTAAACTATTTATGGGAATGAGCTGAAACTACACACAATTACTCACTATGATGTCTTGTTGTGCATAAGACCTTTGAAATTCAAATCGCTCCAGTCATTCCTGAGGAATCTTGAATTATCTGCCCTTTAAAACAACCAAAATCACTGTTTTTTGTGTGCGCAACTCCTCCTAAACTATCAATGGGAATGAGCTGTAACTTGGCACAATCACTCCCTATGATGTCTAGTTGTGCCTTAGACCCTTGAAATTCAAATCGTTCCAGTCAATCCTGAGAAATCTTGAATTATCTGCCCTTGAATTTAACGAAAATCACTGTATTTTGTGTGCAACTCCTCCTTAACTATCAATTGAAATGAGCTGAAACTTGACACAATTACTCTCTATATTGTCTAGTTTTGCATAAGACTTTTCAATTCAAAATGATCCAGTTATTCTAGAGTTGTCTATGATTATCTGCCCTTGAGTTGATGAAAAACAAAATTTCTTGTCAGCTCATTTTCTCCTACATTATGGATGGGAATGAAAGGAATCTTGACATAATGACTCTGTATGTTGTCTTTTTGTGCTTAGGGCTAAATATATTTTCATATGTAAATGTTATTGCACCAGTTGTCTGTCTGTCTGTTTGCAATATTTTTAGCTATCATTCAAGCTCACGTTACTGACAAGTCAAGGTTACTGACAAGCCCCATCGGGCGTATATGCGCCGCTCTGCGAAGCTCTTGTTGTAGATTTGTCTCTGCACAACCACTCTTGCAAGTACTCTCATAAACAAACTGTTCGCAACTTAAATAGCTGAGCCGGTGTCGACCCCACGCGGGTAAGGAATAATGAAATTAATGGTATGCGAGTCTAATGCGCTAACTCTGAGGTAAAGAAGATCTTCCTCGATGCAGGTGTCAGACATTGTATTTAAACTAAAGAGTACATTAATAAGATGTTGAGACCTGTACCTGCTCAATTCATCCGCCAGCTCGCCCCTTCACATTTATGCACAACAATGCTCGCCCGCATACGGCTCGCATCCCGCGACAATATTTGAATACAAATGGCGTTGGAAACTTGCCGTGGCAAGCCGTTTCTCATGATCTTTACCCTACCGGGGATATTTGGGATCTGCTTGGTCGAATAGCAAGGGCCAGGCATAATGTTAACTTACATGAAATTGTTTCGTATCCATCCTTTGATGGGTCTAAAACCTCAATTCAGTTCGTTCGAAACCATATTGTATTTTTTTTTTTTATTTTGACCCCTTACGCAGTTTAATAGATATCACATATCTTTACAATCTTTGGTTTACAAACGAACCATCCCATCTTGTAAATTATTAAATAATCTAAACTTTGGTTTCAAAATTTATTGGGTTTAGGTCATATATATATATATATATATATATATATATATATATATATATATATATATATATATATATATATATATATATATATATATATATATATATATATATATATATATATATATATATATATATATATATATATATATATATATATATATACTCTTTAAAAAAGTTCTTTGACAATGAATACATATTTTAATTAAGACAAAAAATATGTTTATATATTTTGAGTAAGTCACGGATGGTGGAGATCAGCCTTCTTTCCACAAAATGAAATC
Source organism: Fragum whitleyi (assembly GCA_948146395.1). NCBI lineage: Eukaryota > Metazoa > Mollusca > Bivalvia > Cardiida > Cardiidae > Fragum > Fragum whitleyi. Next base: position 33,559,513 of record OX411550.1, read on the forward strand.
AGAATAAACGTTTATTGATCAATGGTGACGTCGATTAAGACCGTTCCGGCGAAATTGTCGCAGGCCTGACCTCTTGAATCTTGCTCTACAATTTTTAATCCGGAGTTTTACGCCGTCAAGAGACTAAGTTCTTTTAGGTTGCGGTAACAGTGAAAAAACTCAACCGTCGTTGCGATATTTGCCGTGCTGGGCGAACGTTGTCTTACGCGTCAGACTTATCTAGCTCTTAAAATAAAGCAGTGAGTCGCTTTAAAGTGGTGTTCTAGGTAGGAGATAGTGTGTCCCGAAACAGCAAAGTTATTTACAACGGCTTGTCTAACGAATCCTGCCTTACAGCGACCTTTAGCATTATGACGTCGTTCCTTCGTACATTTAACCATATTTCATTTCAAATATGTGCAAAGACGTTTATTTCCAAAGACGATTTAGGAGTGGCATTTCATTCACAGCATAATGAAGATCTTTTATTACTATCCATTGAATCTGAAATGACACGTGCTGTGTAAGAAGAATAGATTTTGCTTTATTAGACGTTGACTTTCTTGAAATACAATCGCTGTTTACAAAATAATCAACTTCAATCGCAGAATTTATTTACATAAGACAATGTCGATTTCTAATCGATGTCAAAATACTTTTTTTGAAGAGTATATTATTGATCTATAATGACCTGGCACTCATTAGATATTCCTTTTGACCCCTATTATTAGTTGACATGTGCGTTTTAAACTCGCGAAGTTTAGATTTAAGATTTAAGAAAATGTATTAATATATATTATGCATACGGAAGTTTAGCGCAGGTGGTATCGATGTTGTTCCGTAACTGGGGTCATAAGTTCAAGCCGGACCAGTTATTTTTCTTTTTCTTTTTTAGGGCAACGCTGTATCAATAAGTACCATTTTTTATACAACAGTGTTGCATTAGGCTATCGGTATTCTGCACAGAAATAAGTCAGACTTTGATTTGGTTCAAAATAAAGTCATTGCAAAGTACTCTCCATTCATCACTGTAAGTTAAATTTGTGCCTTGAGAGGTCGTACTGGATACGCAATCACTTGTGTAGTTCTTTTTTGTAGTTCAAAATACCTCGCAAGCAAAAATGAATAGCTGAAAATTTGACACGTATTCATATCTAATGCAGGCGGTTTTTTTTTTATTTTCTTCTTTTTTTGTTGTTGTTGTTGTTGTTTTGTTGTTGTTTTAGCTCACCTGAGCACATCGTGCTCAATGTGATCTTTTGTGATCATTGTGTCGTGCGTCGTCAGACGTCAACAATTTAAGTGTTTACACTCTAGACGCCACACTTATGGACCAATCATCATGAAACTTTGTCAAAATGTTTGTCAAGTCACAAGGATGATCCATATTGAAATGGGTATGATTGGTCAAGTCACAAGGATGAAGCCTATTGAAAATGAGAAGAATCTGCCATAGAACGGAAAAAGGCGCCTTAAAGACAATTTTCTTGTTTACACTCTAGATGCCAGAAACATTGTCCAATCTTCATGAAACTCGGTCAGAATAATTGTCAGATCACAAGGATAAAGCCTATAGAAAGTGGGAAGGATTAATGCAATTTATAAGGGTATAAAATAAAAAAAAACTATACTTGGCTTTAATAGGTTAATCGAATTCTTGTTTAAGTGTGATTAGGTTATTAATGTCAAATACTAGATTCTTTTCATATCTTATAATTCCACATTATGAAGCAAATGAAATTTCCATTGGAACCACTTTTTAGTGCAAGCTTACTTGATACTAAATGTTGTTTTAATTGAGGAATGAAACCAATACAAGTTTTGGTTGGTGCAAACAACCAAACAACCACGTTTCCATGTCACGGCGGGTATTGAACTCGAACCTACATCTTATTGCATTTTGGGAAGGCGTCTGTAACCAATGTTCTACAGCGACTTATTTAGTCTATGTGCTATGATATGAATACAACGGTAAAACGATATTTTACGCTGTGGAAATACTCGAACACTGACGGAAGTTAATGAGATAATTAGATAAATAGATGCCTGCAAAAAAGACCCTAAACACTATGCCTTGTTTCTTTTGTGTTTGAGTATATAAAGAAGGGAAAGGAACTGTATTAAAAATTTAACATATCACAAAACGCGGGAACATTTTACGGCATACAAAAGATATGGTTGATACTACGGTGTGTACATATACAGACGGACAGTCAGTTTGTGTACCCCGCCCACTCCGTTGATAAAGGGTATAGCAACGATAGAAAAAGTTCTAGTTAGGCATTTTAGATATTAGTTAGTTACAGTAAATAACTTGAAATTGTCACTCAATCCTCATTTAGTTGCGATTTACACATTCCAAATACTCTTTCCAATCACTCGAAAACGCTCCAAAATTATTCAAACACTTCGAATCAATCAAAACGATCAAAATTGCATTCAAATCGATCAAATCATTCCACGATTTTATGGGTTTCTGTTGATTTTAAAGCTGAATGGTCCATGAAGAGACACAGACAAGTTCGTAAGTTTTTGTCCTAAAAAACTAATTTCGTAAAGATTGCCGAAACTAGCGATATTGTATTACCCCCCCCCCCCCCCCCCCTTTAATTATATTCAAAACTCGATCCTTCCACTCATACAATTCCATACGGTAAGTGGGCAATATAATTCTGCGTTTAAGGTATTGGAGGCCCTCTTTTTCCGAATATGATAAGTAGCTAGTCAGCAAAAATGTCTGGACCAAGAGCTAATTTTCAAGATGATTTGTTACCGGAAATAGAGAAAAGGCTCTACATTTTCTTATAATCGACAGGATTTTATTCATCCCAGCCAACTTAGTTTGCTATGAGTGTCACCTCGCCAGATCGCTCGCAGAATAACACGAGCGCCCCAGATAGAGCACACCGTTCAACTTCCGAAAACGTAAACCGTTTTGTTAAGTAAGCGAGTGCTTTCGTATCCCACGCTTATTGCTGATTTTGGGCATTAAAGTTTCAATAAAATAATGTTTAGTTGTTAGTCCACGGACTTGCTCGTACCCATTTGTCTAACACGCAAGATCTTAATAGTCTTGTGCGCATAAATCTTGTTAATAGGTCATGATCACTTCTTAGTTGGCAAAGAAAAGAACAAGGGTTCGAGTCCGAAAATCCACGAATATTAAGTTTTCAATAAGGACCAGGTGTGCAAGAACGCTTCTTTGTGTAACATACAGGACTGAGTATTTCTAACCATTGTAGAGACGGGAATAAAACCTAGTTTACATTTGGCTTACGGAGGGCGTAGGGCGCCGGTAATTCGCCGATTCCTTAAAATCGTGCGGTGCACGTGCGGCGGCTTGCGGTGTCCGTGCGATCATCGCACGGTTTTACGTGAGCTATGGACACTTGCGATTTTGTATAAAAAATAGCTATACAAGTTTTTTTTTTTTTTTTTTTTTTTTTAAATGGCAAGACCGCGCGGAGACCGCAGTTGTAGACACGCCGTAGAGGCATCGTACGATCGCCGCACGAACATCGCACGGCCACCGTGCGATGTTTTGCCTATAAGTCTTTAACGGATCATTGTACGATCCCCGCGCGGGTACCGTACGATGATCGTACGACAACCGCACAATTTACAGTGTTAATAATTGACAAATCGCACGGACTCCGTGCGATGATCGCGCGATTACCTTGAGATCGCCATATTGGCACCTCAATTATTCTTGTAATAGTTTTATGAAAATCCGTGCGGACACCGCACGATTTTGTGAACACATACGCCGTAGATAATAAAATCGCACGATGTCATACATATCATACAAGAAATCGCAGGCTGCGATATCGTATGGCGACCGTGGCAAATGTAAACTAGGCGAAAGGTTTTGTAGGGGAACGGGGGTATTAAAAACTGCACGACATCTAGTGGGTTTTCTTACTTAATTTTTGGTGCTTTGTTCCATATATTTATCCGTCCGTATATCCGTCCGTCTGTCCGTATTTTTGATTGACTGTTTTTTTTATTGTGACATTCTGGCTTTTCACTTGATTTTACACCCATATAGAAATTTAGTTTGCATATTCATTATTCTCACACTTGGAAATTTAATCGGGCTCAGATAAAAAGTTAATCATATGTACACGTATACACTGCTAGAATTACATGTTGTTCTATCTTCAACGCCATATTTGAGAATTCAAATGCGTTGCAGACAGCCAGTTTAACTCGTGTCTTATATCATATGAATTAATAAACACACCTTTTCTTAATATATAGCAATGCACTTATTCATTTTCAATATTTGTTTTCGTTTGTATAAATAATGAATCCGGCATTATACAATAAAGGGAAATTTTGATACATTTTCGAAATATTTCAAACAGAAAATTCTCCACAATTTCATTTAATAATGACTGTGTTTACATACGTTTCTTAGAAGCCAAAATAATAATAAACTGGTACATATCATATAAGACAATTCATTCATGGTTCAATTAATGATTGTACCTGCGTTTTGTCCATGGACGTTTTGGCTGGGACTTTTTTGGTTAGGGCGTTTTGGTCATGACGTTTTGGCCACGAAGGATATGGTCACTATATTTTTCAAGGTAGGACATTTTTTGGCAAAATAGCTATTATGAGAGGAAATACAATTATATGTGCCATTTTTTGTTCAAAATCTTTTTTTTCTTAATTACCTCTTTGTCCACATGAGAAGTTTACTTTCGAGATTCAGTTAATAAGACATACATGTATACAAAAGTGTTTGTGAGAAAAGGAGACAGTTTCTATTAGTATTTATACACTTAACTTTTATCCAAATATTTGATGTATATTTGAATATGGATTGCTTTTGAATTTCCCCTTTTACTAAATGATTTATCCTTTTGTGATAATTTCATTTATTCATTTAATTTTTTTTCTTATTAAGGTATTGATTTGAGTCTTATTCCATTTCATTTTTGTATTAACATAGTGAATACTCTATCTTTCTGAATCATTATCAAACTAAACAAACTTTAAAGGGGCATGTATTTAACACAAAAAAATCGATTTTTTTAATTCATTGGGGTATGAAATATTGGGGTATGAAACTAAAAACAAAAAATCATATTGTATGAACTCGCGAAGCGGATTCGTGCAAAAGTGATAGTAGTTTAAATTTGGTGCAATACCTCAATAAATTAAAAAAAAAATCTCTCCATACCTCAATGAATTCAAAGAAATTTTCTTATCAAATCTTATTACTTAATGATACTAAATGATCAAATAAAATAATTTACTAAAGATATGCAGTTTCATAGCTTAACGGGTACATAGACAATTACTGCGTACTAAAAGTTGTTCTCGTCGGGGAATGAAACCAATGTTCAAGCAAATAAAAAAATGCAAGGGACACAATTAAATTGAATTAAACTACAAATTGAATTGAACTACAGTAATGTTCATGGTTGGTTATTTAAATATCAAGGTGTCATAAAACTCGATGACAGGTATACACAGGATATTGGTCAGACTTTTATTGTCCAATCAATGTTAATTTCTTTGTTTCACACATAGTTGCCCCTTTAGGATAAAATTACTATGTTCAGTTAATTTCGAAGTGATTGTTGTTTTAAAGATATGTGAAATACGTGGATAAATGGCTCATTTGAAAAAAAATCGGAGACTTGATGTTATTCATAGCAATTCTTTCCATAATGGATCTTTCCTTTGCTGTTTACTTGTATTTTACATATTATTTGTTTTCAAATCAGGAATCTTTCAAATGTATTCATTTTATTGACACTAGAATAATCACGAAAAAGTCGTCTATTCATGCACTAATTTTATTAATGTAAAAACGGATAACCTAACAAGTGCTCGTGACGTCACGGAGACACTGATGAAATAAACTAATGTGAAAAAGGTAAGAAAAACAAAATAAATACTAAATTATTACTTGGCTAAATTGTTAATCATTTACATTATTCTTTGATAGTTTTGTCTTTTTTTCATTCCGAAAAACAACCGAAAAATGCCCGAGACTGTGTAAGAAAATACTGGATAAAACGCCTTCTCTGATTGGTTGACGGAAAAATTATAGGTATACCCTCATTATTATAGGTAAACCCATAATAATACCGGTGTACCGCTAAATATTGTAGGTATACCGGTAATATTATGGCGGTTTACCCCCAATTTGTAGGTGTAGCTCCATTTTTATGGGTATACCGATAAAAATATGTAAGTATACCCTCATTTTTATGGGTATACCGCCATTATTTTGTCGGTATAGCGGTAGTTTTACTTTTGACCCCGTTCGCGCGCCATACACATGAATATATACATAAGCACTCACGCACACTCGCACAAAAAAGCTTCAAACCACTGTGATTGATAACGCATTAATAAATACAAATGGTATACTTTATGTTAGATGTTAGAACAAAATATTTAACAAAGATAAAAGATCATTTTTTATGATAAAAGATCAACTTTATCCTCAATCTTTGCTACTCAAAAGAAAAAAATCGATATGTTATGTAAAACCAAATTGTCAAAAACATATTTGTCAATTTTTTTATTACAAACATACTATAAACGAACAAAGTTTTTAATCACATTGTCAGTAGGCCACTGAACTATTGTGATTCCCGCTTATTATAGCTGTAATCAGAATACTTTAGTCGTCAGCTCGACAATTAGTATTGCAAACAATAAAATACTACCAAAAATTTAATAAAACAAAATATCCATTATAATAAGTATGAAATTAGACATGAAACTTTATTTTGATAACTTTCCTTTTCATGTTTAATTATGTTACTAACATCTCCATACTAACATAGCAATTGTAAGGTATGTAGAGGGATGCCCACGACCCTCACATACCTATGGACGTGGAAAATAAAGCTTAAAAAAAAAAAAAAAGATCACAAAAATCGCATAAGAAAGGCTTACGACAAATGAGATTTTCTTAAAGGGTAAACTGAAAAAGGAAACACAGCTCTTCATTTGGCAGCTGATTATAATAACAGACAGGTGGACGAATGTATCAAGATAATTGTGTATGATGTGAGAAAACAGTCTATAGATTAAAGGCATTTCTGATACGCACAGATTACAAATGTCCGTCGTTCATAGCCTATATGCCATAAGTATTGAATTTTACACCCTTTTGCACCCAATGACCTTTTACCTCATTTGGTGACCTTAATTATGATATTTTCAATTGGGCGACAGGAAGATTATGAAAGAGCAGATGTTAGTCTTCAACTTAAGCTCTGTTGCCCTTCATGCCGCGAAAGTGCCCACAAACCTGATTTCTAGCGCACTGACTATGCATTCAAAAGTCGAAGATACCGAATCACAGTCAAAACAAGTGATAAAAAGGTGTATTTCGATATTTGATAAAACAAGCATATCTCACCTGAACGTTGCATTTAAGGTAGTGGAACCGTAATAGTGCTGCAACATTTCGAAACTATGCACGACAAAAAGTACTTTCTCCTGGAACTGCGTCATATTGGGGCATGTCCTAGATAGATATTTCGCGGCCTTTTTACTGGTTTTATTGTTCCGATATATTACGTGCACTACAAGTTAAATGAGTAAAATGAGACTAAGAGGAGTTATTGGAGAGAAGAATGAGGTCATGAGGAGTTTGTGGCGAGCAACTTTACAAGTCAAATCTTTACTCATGTAAGCTTCTTTGAGCGTTTTTCGCTCATCCTTCAATATTCGGTTTTTGAAAACGAGTGTCTCCGATGTTCTAAACAACATTTGTTGTTTCCGATTTCAACTTTCCGGTTTACTGCTAATCAGAAGACAATTCACGTTTATGCGGTTGCGTCCCAACCTCATTTGTCGGTCAGGGTGAAAAATAATAAAGTGATTATGATAAATGAGTAAAATGAGACAAAGAGGAGTAATTGGAGAGTAGAATGAGGTCATTAGGAGTTTGTGGCGAGCAACTCTACAAGTCAAATCTTTACTCTTATAAGCTTCTTTGAGCGTTTTTCGCTAATCATTATTCTGCATCGGTAGAATGAAGAAATATATCCCTGACCCCGAAAAGTGGGCAAGGGGATTACCCTACTTGGGCAAAGACCAGAAGTCATAGCGATCGAAGAGAGAAAGCCTGTAAATCGAGAAAACAAATTGTTTACGCTAAAAGCAGTTACACCCGTGGACAGATTAAATGAGCGTGTAAAGGCTGGTCTAAATATGATTGGATACGGTATGAAGAAAACGCCAACCTGCAAAGAAACGACGACTGCTTCAATAAAACGCCGACTTAACAAATGCGTGATATGACGTCATCAAAAAAGGTGATATGACGTCATCAAAAAAGGTGCGACGGGTCAAAGTACTAACAATTCTGGGTTTTGAGGGTATAAAAATGACAAGGGCTTTAGAGATGTATACTTGCGATCTCTGCAACAAAACGTTTAAACGTAAAGATAATATGTTACGTCAAAAAGAAAAACTCACAGTGACAAGGACATTTTAGACCAAGACGATTCAATGGACGTCGAAGAAGACTCGTCAATCGATGAGGAATCGGACAGCGAGTCTACGTGCAACGACTACGATCCGTGGGATAGCTTAATTGACAGGGCTTTAGAGCAATGTTAAGGTGAATTTGAGGAAGCAGTATCCAAGCTGAGACGTCAGACCAGTCTTGATGAAACTCAAATACGCAATATGGCTTATGAGATCTTAGATCGCGATATAGGAAAGCTCTGGCCAAACACCTGTGTAACCGAATCATGTGGTTTAATGTCAGGCAAAAGCAGCCGGTTTATCGAAGTATGAGTAATGTTATGCATGTATGAATGTAAAATGTATAATGGTTATCCCATGTCTATTTTTAGAATTAGTCTGGGATTTTTCCAATACAATGCAAATACCTTTATTTTCTTTCTCAGTTTACAACATGTTTATAGAAACAAATTGTAAAGACATGCGAGCAAGTGAATCAAATGCAAACTATACATAGGTAGTACGAACAGATGGGGAAGGTGGTAAAGGTTCGTGTTAAACTTAACGTTTAGATAAAATAGTAGTCGAGCTTTCCCTAGTTTAACCGTTTATGAGATGACACGTTGTCCTTTCCAATGCCATGGTATATATATAGCACTAGAGCAAACTACGTGCTACCTCAAAATATAAATCATAATCAGTGCACTTTTTTTTAGAATGCTTTAACCGTTAAACAAGGTAAAACTGGACCGTTCACGATTGATATTAGATTGAAGAATGTACATGTATAGGGTCCAGTTTCCCCTGTGATGTGAACCCGTGTAATAATTTTAAATCTATTCATACAATTAAGCGAATATTCTTACTTATACTGATGAAAAAAGAATACGAGAGAAAAAGTAGGAAAAGATCTCAGGAAAAGTTTAACAAATTAATCTTTATTCAACTGACGCTAGAACATATTTCATTAAAAGCGCAAGTTTGTGCAATACCTTAGGGTTTTGCGAGTTCATTAAACTCTGGATATTCAAAATATTTGGACTGTTATAAAATTTTCTATTTATATACTTTTTTCTCTTCATTTCGAATTTAGTACAGATTAAAAGAAAATGCATTTGATCACCAATATCACCTGAATTACAAAGATGGCATTTACGTTCTGAGTATGGTTTGATGTTATTTTCCAACGGCCGATCTCGACTGGAAATTTGTTGTTTCCGGTTCTATAACGCATCATAGAAATTCTCAATGAATAAGGAAGCTTAAGTAGGTACATTTCCAAACAAAAATTCACTTTGAAACTGGAGTAAAGCTTTCCTTTCTGGGACAACTGTGTCTGTTCATGCCAATTTTGCATAAACTGGTCTATCAACGTCTGTTTGATCAATTTATGGGTGTTATTGCTTACTGTAAAATTTTGGTTAATCCATAGATGATAGGTACCAGTAGTGTTAAGAATGTTTTCATTATCCGTTTGGAGTCAATGGACTGGTAGTTAGCATGCTTATAGAATAGAAAGGGGAAAACCGGGTAAATTCGGACGTTTTTTACCAACCTTATTTCAGGCTTGATTCTGAAGCTATAGGTGGAAACCCGGACACTAGCCGTATTCTCACACTCGAGCGGTCATTAAACTTGCATTTTATCCAAAAAGTGTAAAGCCAATGCTGGCCAAAACGTTGTGAAAATGAGAAGTTTGAGAGTACTGTGAAACGGGTAAATTCAGACGGAGTTGAAAAATTCGGACATGCAAGCGGCAAAACTCGGACATGTTTATCGTCAAAGGGTGAAATTCGGACTATTAAGGAATTTCAATAATTAGAGGAATAAAGTCACGGATTTTCTTAGTTTAAACGAAGAATGTTAATACGAAGCTTCAAAACTTCAATTCAGGAATGCTTTGACTATAGATACGTTTTTTGTTCATCACATTTGATGGTGGAAATTGGAAAATATTTCGAATAAAATACAGACAAATGAGTATAGTAACAGACGCCAACATGAAATGTCTAAACGGGTTATAAGTTCGCATGTATTCAAAGAAAAAAAGATATCAGGGGATAAATTGATATTACTTGGTTTTCAAAGCATACAATTTATATAGTCCGAATTTTTACTTCTGCTGAAAATTGAAGGTGGAAATTCGGACACTTCAAAAAAAGCTGTATGTAACGATTCTGAGCAAATAATTGTTGATTATTTTTTTAAAAACTGTTAACCTCTTTGACATTTTAATCGAATAATAACCGTTTTACAATTAATTCTCGCCAATCCATACCAATTTCTTAACTGTTGACCGAACCTATATTCGTCAGCAATTTATGAGTGTCAGCTCAATTCGCTAGGTAGCCAGGGGTTTGTGACTTCCAATAGTTTTATTTCCACCAACATATCTATCATTTAATAAGAAATTAAACTGACTTGTGCGAGATATATCTTAGAATATATAGAACTATTTGATAAAACGCTGTTGTCATTGCTTTTTCAAAAAATTATCTTAAAAAGGATGTCCGAATTTATACGTTTGTCCGACCTTCTACGGTTTTCCCCTACGCGATTTTTTTCGTTTTTGATTGAATGAGCTTTGCCCAAAAATTAATCATTCTTGTTTTGATAACTATGTCTAGGGGATAGCGTCTAAACTCCCTATAAAGCATATATCTTGGTGTGCTTTTCCTAGTTTTACTAATTTTTCGAAGAAAGTTGCAGAGGAATTGTTCTAAAACATCTAGATTTGCAAAACCCCATACTTCGCACCCGTACAGTAAGATTGGGACGATTGTACAATCAAAAAGCTTTAGTTGCAAATCAACTGGAAGGTTAAGGTTAGAAATTTTGACAAAAAGCGAAAAAAAGTGCTTTTCTGGCTTGCTTAATATTATTTTGAATGCAGTCTAGGAAACTTCCAGATGCTTAAAAGTATACACCTAGATATTTATACGACTTTACTATCTCGATTGGTTCACGATCTATAGTAAATGAGTACTTTTGAGGTTTGTTTGTGCCAAATATGACTATTTTGGATTTAGACTTGTTAATTACTAGTTTCCATTTTTTACAATATTCATTAAATTGATTTAAGAGACCTTGAAATTTAATTTCGTTGTCACTTAGATGGACTGTATCATCTGCATAAAGTAATACTAGAAGGTGTATATAGTAAACAGTATCATTTTCAGATATTCCCAGAGTGATTCCTTCATTTGTTTTCGTTAAAAAATCTTCAAGATCATTCATGTAAAGAGAAAATAATAAGTTTTTCACCTTGACGTACACCACTATAGCTCGAAAAAAAAACAGAGAGGTTTCGCCTTGAAGAGATACACAGGATTTGATTCCTGAATACCTATTACGTATAAAATTAAAAATTTTACCTTTAATTCCAATTGCAAATAATTTTTGCCAGAGACCAATTCTCCAAATGCTGTCAAAAGCCGAAGAAAAATCGATAAATGAACAAAAAAGCTTCTTCTTTTGTTGTCGCTATTTTTCAATCAGAACAAGGAGAATGAAGAAGTGGTCTAAAGTCGAATATTTTGCACGGAAACCTGCTTGGTTCTCTAACAATAATTCATTTTTATCTAAAAACCTTGTTATTCTTTCATTTCGAATAGCTGTAAAAATTTTACTTAAGCAACTTATTATAGGACGGTAATTATTTGGATCAAGTACCCCGCCCTTATTTTTATAGATTGGTCTAATACTTCCTATAAGCCAGGAATCAGGAAGTACACCCGTATCAAGTATAATGTTGAATAATTTTTGATATATAGGGATCATAATAGATTTGGTACACTTCAGATATGCATTAATAATGTTGTCATAAGGTGAAGGTGATTTACCATTTTTGCTTTTGTTTATCATTTGTCGATTTCCTGTGCATTGATAGGTTCATTCAGACAGTTAACGTCAAATTCAAGATTTGCATGACTATACTCATTTGAAAATTTTCTGTATGGTCATGTTGGCTATTTGTTTCTTTAAAATGGTTAACAAACTCGGTTAAGTCTAAGTCATGCGTTTTTTGTTTATTTAAACGATTTAACATTTTCCAATATTGTTTTGGATTAGACCTGTTCAAGTTGCGTATTTTTTTTTCTTCGCTATACTTATATTTATGAATGAATGAATTCATATCATAGTACGTTTGTAGTTTTTACTGGCTTGATTGAGGCGTTGTTTATTTAGAGCAGTCCGCGATAAATGGTATGTTTATCGCGCGCTATTGTAAATATTTCGTGCACGGTTACATTGAGGCCCGTACCAAGGTTTTTGGTTACTTTTGAACTTTGAATCATTGTTGGAAAAAGCTAAAATTTGGAGAAAAAGTTTTTTCCGACGCATTTGCAAATAATTTGCTAATATTATCATTGACTATATTAATTAACTTTTTTGGATTGTCAAAATCATCTTTACAAAGAAATTGTTCAATTTTTTGTACTAATGAAAAATCAATGTTATATAAAAACTGGTCACTCTTTGACGTTTTCCACGTTTGTCTACTTTGCGTGTTTGAATTTTTAAGCTTTTCACGTTCTACAATTTCGAGATTTACAGTTAATAGTTTATGTCCATCAGACAATAACGAATCCGTTTCTATAATGCTAGAATTAGTGCAGAATTTCAATAAATAATGGGACGCTGCAGCGTAATCAATAATTGACGTGTCTCTAAATGTAATATCTCCAATTCCACAATCTTTTCCCATTCTTCCGTTTAAGATTAGCAAGTTGCAGTCAATACACATATTCAAAAGTAATTTACCTAATGAGTTAACCTTTTTGCATTTTGAAGCTCGACAAATTGGTATATTTAATTGATTTATTAGAGTATTAAAAGACATTGTTGCATCACCATCAAGTTCGAAATGTTTAATGAAAAAATCATTATTTGGCTCAAAGTCTGGTAGATTCGACGTATGTCCATTAAAATTGCCAATTAAAAGAATATTCTCAAATTGTGAACATTTACTAGTGACGTCACATTCAAATTTAAAAAGATCGTCAGCATTATAAAAACGCGACTGTTCTGGGGGTATATAAACACCTCCTATGATATAATTATTCTGATCTTGGTCCGTATATTTTATCCAGTAAAATTCACAATCAGAGTCAATTGGTTCCACTTGTTTGGCAATATCGTTTCGGACAAAAAATCCTATTCCTCCGGACTTGCGTTTGTAGTTATCTGACCTTGGTTTAGAATGAAAGGTGTAGTTTTGACACTCGATTATGTCTGATTTGTCTAACTTTGTTTCCAGTGCACAAAATATTGAGTATTTTTGGACTGTCGTCACGAACTCTGTATAATAAATCTATTTTTTAATCCACAAACATTCAATGATTCAATAGATAATAATCGTTTATTCACATTTAATTAACGTTGTGAATGTGAATAAACGATTATTATCTATTGCATCATTCAGATGAACGTTGAAAGGCGAACTTTTATTACACTTTTGGTTATAAAATGAACTCTTACTAGCCTTACATGTATTATCAGGGATTATATCTAATAAACTGGTGAGATTTTCGTTTGTCTGTCTAGGAGTTGGATGAGAGAAGCAGAATTGATCCTTAGTAGTATCATCGTATTCTGGTAAATGTTTACAGTGTGTTGTCGTTGATGAGCATGACAAAAGAATACACTTTTCGCAGAAGGCCACATTCCCCGCGTGACCCTAGGTTGTCGACTGTTGACACGGTGACTGGTCCTTCTCACTGTCTGGTGGCTTCGGATCCTGATCTGGAGCCTTGGACATCGGAGACTTTTGATTAAGAAGAATTGGATGGACATCTAGAAGGTACCCTGGTCGTTGTAACAAAGCTGTGTGACCCTGGTTTGACTGTGGCTGTATTGATTTACCAGGCTTCGATGGACCTTCTACGTCATCATGTTCCCCATCTGATTCAATTATGTCTGGTTGTAATGGTCCTGTTTTAAGGCTGTATGACTTTAAGGAATCTTCCCCAAAACATTTGTAGCGCAGTTGTACGTCTGTACGTCGGAGTTTCTTGACCCACGTAGAACCTCATGCCAGTTCGGGAACAAGTTGCAGACCGTCTCACCTTTAACGAAAAGCGATGCAGGGTATGCTATCTTGACGTGTTTTGCGCCGTATTTATTGCGGGCTTCTTTGAATGCTGGCCAAAGCTCCTTCCTAGCCTCCCGTATTTCACGTGGATAGTCACGGGAGATACCAAATCCCTTGCCCTTTAATTGGTATGCCTTTTCAATAATGAGATCAGCCTGGTATGGGCTCATAAATGTGACTAATATTGACCGATGTCTGACATTTGCTGGTGTGCGCGAGACCTAACGGCGCCCTATGCGGTAGGTTGACACAATTTGAATCGTGTCAAGATCAACATCACGGTTAGTCTGAATAAATTTTAACACAGCCGTGAGACAGTTTTCTTCTTTTTCGGGAATACCGGACAATACCAAGTTACATCTTAGTTGACGTGCCTCTAATTCAATACTTTTGTATTTAAGAAGTCGAAGACTGGCCTCATTTACATCATGGATGGCCTTTGAATGGTACAAACTCTGGGTAATGTGGTCTTATTTTAAATGAAGGGGCCCGTACGAAGACATCATATCAAAAAGCGAGTCAAAACAGTCATATTTGAAAATTGAAGCTTTGTAGGGACCGTCCGATCCATGCGAATTTGTGGCTGGGGAGCATCGGTACTGCTTTTTTGTGACGTGTCATTCGCTGACCTGCATTTTCGTTTACGAGCGTTTTCAAAGTAATTTTCAGCAAATGGGGTGTATTTACCAGTGTATAAATTGCACGCGATAAGGTTAACATTTAGACGGTTGTATCGATATTTTCTATAGGTAGTGCAGGTTACTTATCGAATATGTTACCTTCCTGTACAGAACCTGATATAATATGATTAAAATACCGTGACGTATGTAAATAACTGCGTTGGCTCAGTGGATACGCATGCTAGACCATCGACTGATTGTTACCAAAACGCTCTCGGTTCGTATCCTGTCATCGGCACATTTTGTTATTGTCGGTTTTATTCGAGAAAATTAAATATTTTACATCATCAAATACACGCAGATAAATTTCTTTTCTATGTGTTTCTTTATATTTTAGATATGTATCATAGGATTAAACATACAGGATTATACCGTTCGGAGAAACCTTTATCGATTCTATGCAATAAAATATCGAATCATGAAACAATCGCCTTTGGTCTACAATTGTTTTGGCTATTGCATTCGGTTTATCAGCGTGAAATCTTTTTAATTTGGAATCGAATAGTAAAATTACAGTTTCAAGCTCTATCTTAAAGCTGCTCTTGCACAGTTTTTCATAGAAAAAATACAAAACTTGTTCTAAGTTTTGGAAATGTGTGTATTTTTAGACTATGAAGAATTGCCCAAAGCATTGGCACTAGAAAGAACATATTTCAATAATTTTGTAACCTTTTTTTTTCGAAGTGGCAAGCTCGGTAAGGTATCCAGTCTATTTATTTCTAGTCTATTTATTACAAAATCGTTATTTTCCGTGAATAACCTTTCATTTTTTGCCTGTATTGATATAAAGTTTCTAGCTGTCAAATACTTTAACCTTAATCTTTGATTGAATAAGACAAACATGCCGAATGTCAAGCAAAAATAGTTGGCTCGAAATTGAAGAATAATTTTTTAGCGTTAGTAGTCACTTTATTTTTTAGAATGAATTTAACCTAAATTCGGGTATATCGGTCTTTCTTTCGATGCATTACCAGATTGAATCTTGTTATTTTAAAGGCTTCAACATGAATGGGTAGTTTATTCCGATTGATTTTACGAAAAATGTTAAAATTCACATTTTCCCAATCTGTGCAAGAGCAGCTTTAGTGGCCTTTATATCCATCCCCACGGTGAAGTAAATATAGTATATATCTTTTCAATCCAAAGAATACAAAAAGCCTTGAAGAATTTTCAAAATTAGCACAACATTTCACATTTTTTTTAAAAAAATATGTAATTGTAGGTATAAATTGAAAAAGTTAATTTTCATGTCGCAATGCAGAATTGAACTCGGTCCGCTTGGTCTAAATTCTGTCGTCCTTATCCACTCGACTACGCCACTCCGATAAACTACTGCATGTTTTTTCAGTATAATAAACACAGCCAATCGACATGAACACTGTTTTCAATAACATGGATTGATCCCGTGTTTATATACAATATCGCGCTTATCGTGTGAGCATAATATATCGATGTCGTCTGTTTATTGACCCTTCTGTAGTTTCCGCGTTTTCGTCCATTCTATATTCAGTCAGTAAGACACTGATTTAGTATGAAATTTGCAACACGATAAAAAACATGTCCGCCATGTCCGACTACCCACAATGCAATACCTTGACTAATAGGTAAATGTATGTAGAATATTTTAGATCTTTCTAGAAAGGTCTTTTAGAAAGTGATACAAGCTCTAGAATCTTAAAATGTTCTATGCTATTCTAGATTGTTCTATGGTATTATATAAAGGGATTCCTACAGCATTCTTGGTTCACTTGGTTTAGACTAATGGTTTCATTTAGTAGTTAAACTAAAAGGGGATTTATCGTTATCTTTAAATATTGTTAATTGTAAAGTTTGTTGCTGAGTTCTTTTGTTCTTTTTACATTGGTACGTAACAGAATTCGGGGCTCGTTCCGAGATACGAACATCAGACAAACAAACAAACAAACAAACAAAACATAACAAATTGAACAATTTTTTTTATTTAAATCTGCTGTTCAAAATTATTTTAGAAATTAATTTCATATTTCAATTTTAATAAATTTAAGGTATTCTTTATCAAAATCCTACATTCTAATTTGAACCCAGCAACAGGCTACCATGCCCTTGACCTACAAAAATTTACGAAAGAACCTTCCGTGGAGCTATTGAATTTGGGTAAGAAGCCTGATTTGCTCAATCTTGCCAAGCATTAAAAGAATTAGAAATTCAAGATAGAGCAAATCAGCCCAGATATATGTATAATGACCATTTTTATGTTACAAAACATTTTAGGCTTGTTCCTCCATTTCAAGAAAATGAAGTTGATACATATTTCGAACATTTTGAAAAGTTGCAAATAACTTTCAAGTCTACTGGTGAAACCAATGCTCAAATTGAACAATTATTTTATTTAAATCTGCTGTTCAAAATTATTTTAGAAATTAATTTCATATTTCAATTTTAATAAATTTAAGGTATTCTTTATCAAAATCGTACATTCTAATTTGAACCCAGCAACAGGCTACCATGCCCTTGACCTACAAAAATTTACGAAAGAACCTTCCGTGGAGCTATTGAATTTGGGTAAGAAGCCTGATTTTCTCAATCTTGCCAAGCATTATGAATTTAAAGAAGTCCAGTCCTCATTGCGAAAGCATGAAATTAAGAATATTTTGATTCAATATTTTGTTGAGGACATTTTTTATGAAAAGGCTCTGTCTCTCATTGTTGATGTTCCATCAGTTGCAAGGTCAAGAAAGCTTGAATTGTTAAAACTTCAAGCAAGAGAGAAGAAAATGGAAATAAAAAGAGAGAGAAAAGAGAGAAAATTTCGAGAAAGACAATTAGAAATAGAAGAAAAAGAAAGAGAAAGGCAATTTCAAAGATAAAAGGAAGAGCGAGAAAGTGAAAGAGAAAAGGGAGAGAGAGAAAGAGAAAGAGAAGAAAGAGCATTTCAATTACGATTTAAAGAATTAGAAATTCAAGATAGAGCAAATCAGCCCAGATATATGTATAATGACCATTTTTATGTAACAAAACATTTTAGGCTTGTTCCTCCATTTCAAGAAAATGAAGTTGATACATATTTCGAACATTTTGAAAAGTTGCAAATAACTTTCAAGTCTACTGGTGAAACCAATGATCAAAATGATTGTTGTTGGTGTTAAGCATTCTTAACTATTTAAAGGTGTACATTTATTGCTAGGCAATGACTAAGCTGGAGATAAGGCTGTTGTTAATCCTCTTGTAACTGACACACCTAATGTAGGTCAAACAGATGATCCTATTTTGCAGGAAATACCTGATTTGTACCTTTCATGTGCAGTAACTCGGGGTATGGCTAAAAAAGCTTCTTTGAAAAATTCAAATGATATTATATTGACTTAACGGATACTTTTGTTGGTCAATATTTCCATGGCGAGTCTTTTAATCCTAGTCTGCCTGATACTCAGACAGACTCGTCAAAATTTTGTCAGTCATCTCTAAGGTCAAATGACCAAGGGCATGAAACGCATTCAAAGTCACAGCTAATCCAGGAACAGCAAAATGATCCTGCGATTTCAATGTTAATTGATAGGGTATATAACCCGAAAAAGAAATGTCTCAGAATCATGTTTGCTACTATAAAAAGAATAGTATTCTTTCGAGAAAATGGCGACCATTTGATGTTCCCAGCTGATGATAACTGGGATGTGCATCACCAAATTGTTGTTCCAAAGTCACATCGCCATGAAATACTTAGTATAGCCCATGAAAATCCAATGTAAGGTCATTTAGGTGTTAACAAGACTTATCACAAGATTATGACTCATTTATTTTGGCCTGGACTTAAATCGGATGTTTCCAAATATTGTAAAAGTTGCCACACTTATCAAATGGTAGGGAGACCTAACCAGTTATTCCAAAGTTATTCCAAAAGCAAGGTTACAATTCCAGCTTTCGATGAACCTTTCAGTCGAATAATAACAGATATAATAATATAATATATAACATAATAATAGACTGCGTTGGTCCTTTACCAAAAACTAAGTCAGGTTCTGAATATTTGTTAACAATCATGTGTGCTTCTACTCGCTTCCCAGAAGCAATTCCTACAAGAAACATTAAGGCAAAGTCAATCATTAAGGCTCTTGTCAAGTTATTTACTTTTGTTGGCCTTCCAACATCAGTTCAGTCTGATCAAGGATCAAACTTCAATTTTATTGAACCCAGCCATAGTAATTACAGTTCACCATGTATATTAGTTCCAAAGCCAAATGGAACATACAGAATGTGTACTGACTATCGAAAAGTGAACCCTGTGACAAAAACTGACTCTTTTCCAATACCAAGAATTGATGAATGTATTGACAAAGTCGGTAATTCTAAATTTGTCACCAAATTTGACCTTCTCAAAGGATTCTGGCAAATTCCGCTCACTGAAAGGGCTAAAGAAGTATCAGCATATGCTACTCCAACTGGCCTGTAGCAGTACAAAGTTATGACATTTCTGATGAAAAATTCTCCTGTGACATTTTAGCGGCTTGTAAATATGACCGTTTCAGTGATGCAAAATTGACTCTTAATTTTGGACAATTATTATCAGATTATTGAGGTAGAGTTTGTCACTTCAAGAATTTAATCTTGATGTAAGACACATTAAAGGAGAAGATAACATTATACCAGATGCTCTGTCAAGAGTCTAAAATTTTGAATTGTCTTATTTTTATTACTCAAATTGTATTTACCAGTTACATTTCACTACTTTTTGTATATATGTATATATGTTGCATATATATCTCCTTTTCATTTCTTTAATGAGTCCAGTCAAAATTGCGAGATATGGCCTCAACACAAAACAAATTGTAACAAATATGTTCTTGGCTTTTTTGAGTAGCTTGACCCTCCCTAGATGACATACTAAAAGTAGGACAAAATCGGAAGATACGTATTTTGATTTTTCCATACATTTTGATACCCACTAGTAATGCCCGTAATATAACCAATTAAATGAGAATATTGTGTGATATACCTGGAATAAAACTGATTTGTGCTAGTAAAACTAATCAAATAGCATTTGAATTACCTCTAGAAATTAAACCACAACTTTCGTTAATGGTTTGAGTAAAATGTATGACATTTTAAACATAAAAAGATAAATTCAAATTAATCTTACCCCACCCACTTGATTTAACATTAGAATGGATAGAAAAATAGCTTCTGGTTTTGAATCATTTTCATATATACCCTTGTCAACAAATTCAAAACAATAACGTTTTATTGGATTGATCTATTTGTATGTCTGCCTATCCCAAAGGCAATTATTTCATGACAAAAGACCATGTATCCAACACTTGCTCATGTAAACTCTGTCATTAGTCACGTAATTTAAATTTTGTTAATTCCTAAGTCTAAATAATATTTTGACAACATTGTTATCAGCTTCTTTTTTCTTGATAATTTTCCTTTATATTGTTACCAGATTGTGTAAAATATGCTGGAAATTGTGAGAGTGGATGAGGTACAGGACTAGTTTGACACCTTGTCTTATATGATAACGCATATTTGTGTATTTGACGAATACTGGATAATGAAATCACCTGTCTAAGAATAATTTTTGACTTCAATTCCAAACAATTCAAAATAAAGGTATATATATGTCACTTATCTAGTGCTACATTTTTTTTAATTCAGTATAACAATGGCACATAGAAATTTTTAAATTCTGAAATTACCTTTCCTAAAACTTTAAAAGAGGCTTGGCAAAAGAAAGTTACGAGACTGAAACCGTGGTCATTTGATAACCTTAAAGGGGGTTACCACAGCTGCATTAAGATCAAATTTTATAGAAAATATTGTTGTTATTTCAGATACATTAAAAATCAAAAGTTTTCGGTTGTACAAACTTGTGTTCTAATATGTTTTAAGTTAAACTTTAACCCATTTAAGCTTAAAAAATATACTAAATTATGTGTCTTGGATGGCATTCTTATAACGATTAAACCACATTGATCTCCAGGTTCTCTCATTAAATAATTTTGTGTTAAAATTTTCATAATTACCATTCTTTTTTTCTTACATTAATCAGAATCAAAGAATAATTTGGTAGAAATTGGAAATAGTTTCTTACAATACCTAATAAACACTATTCACATCAAGACAAGTTATTTCAAGTTTCGTTTGTTTGAAGGGGGGGTGTATGCCGTCTTCAACAATCTTTCATTTATATCGCGGCGGCAGCAGTACCTTACAATGGATTCTTTGTATTCTCACACCAGTACCACCATTACATCCTTTCCTAGCCCACAGCTGCTTTTCCAAATCAGTCTACAATTATCAATCAACAGCTATTTCAAGAACATAATATGAAATTGATACAACTTTATAAATTAAACTGGAAGATAATCGAGAGTTGTTAAGGTTATGGTCCTTGATATTTTTCAAAATTTAAAAAAAATATCCTTTTAATCTCATGAATATATACGACGCAAATTTGCTAGGGGGTCAAATTCACAAACCTATTGAATTATATCTTGATTCATTTTTAACATGTTTAATTCATAAGCCCGTGATCAAGTCAACTAATTTAAAACTAAGATTGGGGGTTCCTGAACTTTTTTTTAAATCAAAGTGTTTTTCAACCATTTCAAATATTATGCCTTGCGATAAAGGGGGCGTTTGTAATCACTCTGCATGGTGTACCAGGAGAGATTCGTTAGAAAACTTCATTCCGAATTAATATTTATGCCTCACATAGTTTGTCATTTTAATAATTTCGATATACAAATTGTTTGTGAACATTCACTTGGTGAAAAATTTTGAAGCATAAGCTTGTTATCATTTATCCTTCATTCATTTGAAAACGAAATGTTGGCATTACATTCTCACAAGGTTTTGAATCATTTCATATTTGTACTTCTAGTAAAGCATGATCTCTTCGTATAAGTGTTTAAATTAATGACGAATACTTATCCACATTAAAATTAGTTTATTGAGTCTTGTTTTGAATAAAAATCAAAACTTCCGAAGAATTGGCAATCAGAGCACTTTATACCCAATTCATTCCTATGCCATTCTTCAATTTAACACGTTATGTTTAGAGAAATCTTTAAAATGTCAAACAAAACCTGTTTCCTAAGTCATTGATGTGATGCACCTGTTTGAAAATTTTCAATTTAAACTTTCTTAACGCCTAATATGAAAATCTCAAAATCTTAAGACATTCACAGTTTACCTTAGTTTGGTAAATTAACTTTAAAAATAAGCAATTGAATGGGGCCAACATCACATTGCATTCGAAAGAACCAGTACCAGACAATTCCACTGTCGTCACAGCGCAGATGTTTGTGCGCTGGGATTCCAATTACGGGTTTCAAGGTTTGATTTCTTACAACAGCACACCATGTCTGACGCTCTTCTCCAACCAACGGGTAGATGATTGTAAAAAATATCTTCGATTAGAAAAATGTAGCCAGGAAAGGAATTTCCTGGTAGTAGCGATGAGAAAAATACCAGAAATCATGGTTAGGTCCTCTGTTTGCAGTGTGAGGAAATTGTGAATACAGATGACAAATCATTTCCGAACAAAAAAGGTGATTTTTTATCGGCTTTGATTTAAAAAAAGTATTAAAATTGTGCCAATCTTATGCTTTTGAAAATATAAAATAGCTTCAAGGTTAAAATTTGTGAAAAGAACTTATATTATTTTTAAAAAATATATCTCTTCCAAAACATTCAGCCCTAAAGTTTCAGCATATCAAATCTAACAATAGTTTGGTAGTCCCTACCAGGCTTTTTTTGGTGTGAAAACTTGGATTTTTTTTGTCATACAGTTACTCCCCCCCCCCTCCAAACTTCATATACATGAATGTCTTTGTGCTTTGTATAGTACTAGGTGTAGCTCAAATTCCGTAATAGGATGAGACAATAAGACAAATCCATGGGTCTTGGTAAAATACAAATAAGCCAACGGGCTATGTAAAACTTTTTCATAGAGAGAATTGATTTACATGTATTTTCAAAATGCAATTAAACTCTTATGTACAACAGACAACCCATGAAATACGTCCTTCTTGTCATTTCTCTATATATTCTAAAGAACATGTCAACCCAAGACCATATCTAATGGTTTAGATTAAATCAAATCTTAATTTTGGAAAGATTTTTTTATGTGCTTAATAAAACTGGTGAATATATGTACAACTATTCTTAGTTACCCTTGCTCACCTAGAATTTGTTCATGGGGAAGGGAGGGGTGGGGGGATAAAAGGTTCAAATCGACTTGGACATTGAAAAGACTTTGGACTGTTAAAAATGATTCAGAGCTATTTCATGAAGCCATTGCCTATTTTTTGCCAAAGCGACCATTTTCTACTACTTTGCAATGTTAAAGTGAGTGGGTGGGGGGAAGATGTTTTACAAATTATCTCTAAAATCGACCAAATAACGAATAATATCGTATTTTCAATTAGCGAATAACTTATTACAACCCACTACTTGGCTTTTGGTATACCGACAACTTCTACTTAAGATTTAAACATGTTTTCTGTCAAAAGTCTATACAGGTTTAGTTGGGAAAAATCTATAATGAAAATTGCGAAAAAAATCAAAATACATATCTTCCGATTTTGTCCTTCTTTATATATGTTAAATGGGTATGTCTATGGATCTCAAAAAACACAACATTGTCTTTGATGCAATTTGTTTTTGGTCCTACCATAATTTGACTGAAATGAAAATTGTTTGTATTAACATGCTAGATGTGCTGAAATATTTCAGCGAATCATGATATTTCCAATTGTGTGAAGTATATAATCATTATATATGCTAAAGATAATATGCAAAAAGAAAGATTTATTTCATAAACCTTTCTTTTTTCTTTCAAAGGGGAAAGTGTTATGCATGTATGAATGTTAATGTATAATGGTTATCCCATGTCTAGTTTTAGAATAAGTATGGGAATTTTCTAATACCTTGACTAATAGGTATGTAGATATTTTAGATCTTTCCAGAAAGGACTTTTAGCAAGCAATCTTAAAATGTTCTATGCTATTCTAGATTGTTCTATTGTATTATATAAAGGGATTCCTACAGCACTTGGTTTAGACTAATGGTTTCATTTAGTAGTACTGTGTTAAACTAAAATGGGAGTTCTCGTTATCT
The DNA here is from genome assembly GCA_948146395.1 of Fragum whitleyi. Taxonomy (NCBI): domain Eukaryota; kingdom Metazoa; phylum Mollusca; class Bivalvia; order Cardiida; family Cardiidae; genus Fragum; species Fragum whitleyi. Next base: position 33,583,816 of record OX411550.1, read on the forward strand.
TAAAAGTGTGTTTAAAAGCGTGTTTAATTTTAAGTTCGGATATTATTGGACTTATTATTTGTGGACTAGAAACTTGATTAAATTGGATCTAAAAATTAAAACTTAAAGGTATTGTAATTTGTTTTTGTATTAATTTCATATTTACAATAATTCTGGTATTATTGTCAATAAATATTGTTAATTGTAAAGTTTGTTGCTGGCGTCTTTGTTCTAGTTACATTGGCACGTAACAGTAAAACTGCCAAGGATCTGATGACCGAGGATGATATTTCGATTGAAGAAGTCTGGAAATACGCCATCAGTAAATGGAAGTTTTTGCTAGATAGCAAAATCGATGACTACCACCCTCCGACATTGGATGCCACTATTAACGATTAGTCTAAGAATCTAAAGATATCCACAAAAGGACCCCACTTCAGCCTCAGTTTGATTGATCGCAGACATACACGAAAACAATCGTTTAAATCAAAAGCGAACTCATAAAGAACAAATGTAACAATTGAACGGGATCGGATAATTTAATGTATAATTCGAAATAAATGTTGATTAAAAAATAGAACCTATTTGGTGAACTTATTTTTTACGATTCTGTCCCTTATTTAATTTCATTTTTTGAAAGAGTTTACACAAAGTGAAAGGCCCGGCAAAATATTGCTGCAAAAGAAGGATTTACTTAAGGTAATCACATTAGTTCTAATTCTCTCCTCAATTAATACGCGCATTACGGCCTTATCAAGTAGCTGACTTATTGATAAACAAAGTCTACTTTAGATCTATCATGTTATATATAATATAAAAGATAGTATTTAATAAGCGTGACTTATTACCTTTCGATAAATATATTATGTAAGACGTTATGTTCCTTATCTAAATAAACGTGCTAAAATTGAGTGAAATGGATCGGGAAAGAATTGGGAAGAAAGGAGAAATTACTTTCCCTTGTCTGTCCTTTTCCTTAAAAGATCGCGTTTAAAAGGATCGAGAAAAGAAGAAATTGCTGAATCAATTTTACTTTTAATATCAGTAGAATTGTCTGCCCCTTTATTCAATGTTTGAGTGAGCTCGAAGTGAAATGATTCTCAAACAAATTTGTAACGAAAGAAAAAATGAAATCTATGGGTAGATGCGGCAGTCGCCGCGAAGTAACTCAAAGATTGTTAAAAACGGCGTTAAACCCCTCTCGATATTAATGTTTTGTTCCGAAATATATGGTAAGGTACAGCAGTTATTGCGATGTAACTGAAAGATTGTTGAATACGGCATACGGCGTGATATAACTGAAAGATTGTTGTAACCCCGATACAATCATATCGAAACGTGCCCATTTATCACGTGAGCGACGTTAACCCCCACCCCTGATACCATTGTTTTGACCAGGAATTCATGTTTTTGTGCGGCAGTCGCCGCTTAGAAACTGAAATATTGTTAAAGGCGTGTAAAACCCTCTCTGATTCCAGTGATATATCCAGAAATATATGGTTAGAAGCGGTTGTCCCCGCGATGTTACTGAAAAATTGTTGAAACCCCCATACAAACAAATCCATATTTTTTATTCAGACTTTTCGTCTACGTCAACGTAAGACATTGCTACGTTGTTAGGCCAGTAAATTGTCGTTGAATTGAGTTATGGCGTTCTATGACATCTCGATTTGCTACAAAAGGCCTTACAAAATCCTCGATTTAGATTGGAACATGAATGCTTAATCAATTTTAATGACATTCTAAGGTTCGATTTTGTTCAACGACGTTTATTGGTAGTCAAGCCACGCTGAAGCATCACGCACAATTGTATTCAAGATGAGATTTTATGCTTAGGAGAGTCACAAATATTCAAATGAATGAATTTTCAGACCAATTATTCGTCTAACGCGTGATGCACACGCAAAACATGCAAAATCAAATATAACTTGTTTTTTTCGAGTTGATTTCTTAAGCCCTGTTTGGTATTAAGTGTGGGTTGGCGTTGAAATACTTGCATGTCCATGTACTCTTGGGTCATTTTAGAATTAATGTGGGCTCTCATAATCGCCCATACGAGCCGATTGGGGTGTTTTCCTTAAATAATATTCACAGAAAATGACTTTTCTTTTCAAATTACGTTTGAAAAAATAGCCCTCTTAATGAGCCTACTTGTACCAAAAATGAACAACAGTATAAAAATCAAATTTTCAAAACCCATACAGTTAAAACATAGTGAAATTTACATAGTGAATGTTTGTGGAATTATATCGAAATGAAATTGAATGAGTGGGAGAAGCGTGTTTTGAATGACTTTTAAGGGAGGTAACATGAAATCGCTAATTGCGTTCAAAATATCTATTGCCGCCCTATATTTTAAGAATGAGTGAATGGAGCGCCTAGTGAATGATTTAGAATGATTTACACTCACAGATTATTGAATCCTTTAGAATTGCCATAGTTATAACATTCTCAAGCATGCATTCGCAAAACGCCTGCACCAGTTAACTACATGTCCCTACTCAAAGACACTCTTATCGAAATGTCAAATAGTATACAGTTAGATACATCGTGAAATCGACATTCACCTCATCAAAGAAATACAAATATATTGTAAGTTTAGTTAAGTGTATAGGTTGAAAATAAATATGGAATAACAATTAGATTAAATATGAACGGACATCGTTATTACCGCTTCGAGAGCAAAACTCCCGCAGTTGACCTTTCCGGTAACAGCTATGCCCGTTCAAATCTAAAGAAACGTACTTTGACCAACTAGTTTTCATTGGTCAAACAAGCGAAGACGTAAATGCTTCTTCGAAATTACCAACAATAAGTATGTTGTTTTGGTTTGCATGACGTGTGAAACTAGCAAAGTGACGAGGAAAATTTCTTTAAGCCAAGACAGAATAAAAATAATTTGGTTTTTTTACCAGTCATTTTAAGATTAGACAAACAAGAATAGCTCGATACAATCGAAAACTTTAAACTACGATTTATTTATGAAACTTTGGAGACAGCTTCTGTGATCGTCGAAAAATATTATCATTCCTTGCATTGAGTCTCTTTACTACTATTTCAGTACTAAACAATTAAGACAGTAACTGTGGTAACTGAAAAGAAGATATAGTACAGTGATCATGAAGGTCACACATTATAGTTCGAGTAATTGTCTTCACCAGTAAAATTGTCAAGAAATTGTGTTTCTCATTCGACAAAAATACTTAAATTCTCCTTTTTGACCTTACGCCTCTCCTCAATCTTGTATCTTACAGTTAAGCCAAATATAGTCCCGGAAGCGAAGGGGACTTTTTTTTACTAGAAAGGCGTTGTTACGAAAAGGAACATCAACATAACAGTCAAAAGATCGGTCTAAAAAAGAGGGTCGGTTTGGACAAGTATTTAAATTAAAAAAAATGTACGAGGGGTGTTCAATTTTTATCCGGATTAGGTCAATAAATCATACTCGCTTTGGGAAAAAGTATACTCATATTAACTTTATATGCTCAATCTTGTTGAAACCTGAAGAATTTGAACGATGAATATTCATTTCACACGCAAACCATAATACATGGGTAGTAGGTACATGATGTTAACGACGTTGTCGAAAATTGAGATATTTGATGTTGTGTAATTTAGCTTGTCGAGGCTCGGTATTCATGGAAGAAGGATGAGGATTAATTCAGTGTTTGTGTAATTAAGATGTGCTTTTATGGTTTGTATAAAGGTAAAATCGAATGGTGCAAAATCAAGGTTCTCAGATTAAGAATCTTCAATAGTGACTCGGAAAATGGCGTCCCTACAGAAGCTTGGATAAGTTAGTTTCTCTCCGTCCGTTCTTCCTCTTACTCACTGGGCACGGAAGCGTCTTCACCGATGAAATTAATGCATTTCGAAAAATGAACCATTTCCTCTCAGCGTGAAAAGTATTTGATTTATGTCTTTCGGAATTTTGGTAGATTTCGAAAAGAATAAATAAAAATCAAAATTCCGAGTATTCAGTTGACGTCGTCTAGAACGCTCCGAATCGCTCCCTACCACATTTAAAACGAACCCTTTCGAAAGATTCTACCGTCAAATTACTTCAAATTAAGACAAGGCAAAACTTACTCCAGCAACTAATTTTCTGGTTTTTCAACAGTTAGCAAAGAAAGAATATGATTGGAGATGACCGTTGTAATATCAAAAATAACACACGTTGAAAATACACACAAAAGAAGTCCAAGAAAAAAAAATACCGCAAAAAAGTCACATTTATACATTTTTATACAAAATTATTAATGCTTTTAGGTGTCAACAAATTTGTCATAGGTAGCCAACACAGGTGGGGATAGTGAGATATTACCAAAGTTAAACCACAAAAAATATTATAAGATGGTTTTTATCACAAAATATGTTATCAGACAACTACCCTCTTTTATGCAGAAAATCTGGTCGACCGAGATTTTACAGATCCAGGTTAAATATATGCTTTACTTTAATCACTTATTGTATTCTTAAGAAAACATTTTTTCCTATGAATCACGATTTAAATCTTTTCAGAAATGTCAACAATTCAGTTCAGATTTTCTTTTCAATTTGCAACCTGGAAAAATACATTTCTGATACGGCCATTTTTAAATCGGGCTGAGAATCCCGAATTTATATATTTGCTACAGTGAATATGTAAAATCAGTGATTTTGTAAAATAACTGAAAATTTCAGGGATTTTGAACTGATTCCGTCAGTTTTTATATAAAATGACTGAAATTTTCAGATAATATATGAGGAAATGGAATATTTGTGATAAAAAAGGTATTATTTCAACCAAAATATGTGCTATAGTCTTCATTCATTATCTTTCAACCAAAATATGTGCTTTAGTCTTTATTCATTATCTATATTCTTTTATATTTAAGAGCATATTCCAGTGATTTTTGAAAACAACTGAAATCAGTTTTATATATTTCATAAATTATCTGAAGAAATCAGTAAGTATGTGAAACAGTTTTATTTATAATTTTGCAATCTAAATTTTAGGGATATTATTTTTTTTTATTTCAAACTTAAAATATAGAATTTACAACACATATCACATTAAAACAGTATTTATCTATTGACATTGAAGCAAAGTACAAAAATAAAATTCAAACAACAAATTTTATTGTAAAATGACAATTATCAGACAGATTGGCTCGCACAATCAGATTTATAATTTTTATTCTTAATTAAGAGTTGAAGATAATATTTATTGATTTCATGGAGGTATTTTATTGAAAACCTTATCAAACTTATGACCATGCAATGCGTTGAAAGTCTTTAACTCTACTTTGAACATCAATAATAATAACAAATACTACAAATAATCTCAATGTTTGGAAAAGAAATATTAATATTAAACAAAGTAAGAGAAAACCAGAATAAATATATATATATATATTACTTAAAAACTGTACTGTATTTTTCTATTGTCTCAAAAATACTCTATAATTTTACACATTAACTAAAAATTTCAGTCATTTTATGAAAAAGCTGACGGAATCAGTGATTTTACAAAATCCCTGAAATTTTCAGTTATTTTACAAAATCACTGAATTTACATATTCACTGTAACATATATACCGTTTTCCAGACATCCAATCTGTTGGACACACTACATTTGTACCTTAATCTTCTGAGCAATGTGTTCGAGCCAAACCATGTGTTTTCAAACACCGAAGAAACGATCTTTTAGTCACGATCTACAAACTTTTTTTTACCTTACTTTCCTTTGCGACAAATAAAGAAGAGGCTCATACAAAACTTGATGAAATTTTCGCTTTTACCAGTTAGTATTTTCAGTGTTTATTACAAGATTTTCTGTTCTGTACCAACAATAAGTATGTTGTGAAACATGCAAAGTGACAAGGAAAATTTCTTTAAGCCAAGACAGAATAAAAATAATTTGTTTTTTTTTTACCAGTCATTTTAAGATAAGACAAACAAGAATAGCTCGATACAATCGAAAACTTTAAACTACGATTTATTAATGAAACTTTGGAGACATCTTCTGTGATCGTCGAAAAATATTATCATTCCTTGCATTGAGTCTCTTGGCTACTATTTCAGTACTAAACAATTAAGACAGTAACTGTGGCAACTGAAAAGAAAATATAGTACAGTGATCATGAAGGTCACAAAATACTTAAATTCTCCTTTTTGACCTTACGCCTCTCCACAATCTTGTATCTTACAGTTAAGCCAAATCTATCAGTAAAAAGGGTGTGGTGACCATGGCTGTGTGCTTAAAGCTACTCTTTCACAGCTCTTCATAGAACAAATAAACAACTGGTTCTTAGGTAAGCAAATTTGTGCTTTTTTCAATGTTAAAGAATAGCACATGGGTAAAGCACTATAAACAACTCATTTCAAAAGAATTGTAGCTTGAATGTTCGAATAGGCAAGGTCAGTGATTGTTTATTATACCAAAGCTATCTTAATACAATACCGGCTGGAAGTAATTGGGAAACGGTTCAACCGAAAATTACCCTTATTCTTAAAACACCAAAAACAGTTCACATGGGCATAAAATTCTGAAATGATCATAGAGAACATTGACCTGCAAGTATTTCAAATCTAACCAACACTTTACACCAAACAGAGCTTATGAAATCATCTCTAAATAAAAAAAAAGTTTTTCCTTAACCCATTTATAGGAAACAGCTAAAATTGTTATTTTGGGCTCTGTGAGAGCCCATAAATAGTAGAAACCCTTTGAAATATGGGTTACTGTATTTTCTAAAATGTTCTAACACTAAAAACATTGTTAAACTAAAGAAAACATTAAAAAAGAAAAACAAAATGCCTTTCCTCAACCTAGTTTTAGGAAAATATCCATTTTGCCCATGTGAGCTTATTGAGAGCCCCTAAAATCGAGGAACAGACCCGAAAAATTTGGACCCGCATAGTTTCTGATTGCTTGACCCCTAAACAATCAATTTAACCCGAAAAATCAATTTCAGCACGAAATTCCTACGGGATTACATAAGGCACCGCACTTAGAGCTTATCTTTAAATCTTAGGGTGCAAAAGAAATCAGGATAAAATCCAAGGTAACCACTAATTAGGACCCTTTCTCCTTTGGGAGTATTTCAAGAGCGATAACCAACCGATATCCCTCAATATAAAGCGGGCTTTCATTCCGTCACCTTCCTTGAGAATATAGGCTTATAAGACACTATATTGAGCGTTTACAGTAATCTTAGTGTCAACCAGATTTTCATGTTGCACTATATCCAAACAGCAATACGACTTGAAGTCGGTATTTTGCTTTCGCAGTTACAGCAAAGACACGTGATTAGTTGAGATTCAATCAGTCTTTCTTAGCAGGAAGACCCAATTTTTGCGAACACGTTCTTCGCAACTTTTGACGTCAGCAAAATTTTAAAAACCCTGAAACGGTGCTGTGTTTAAATGCACAATATAGTCCCGGAAGCGTAGGGGACTTTTTTTTACTAGAAAGGCGTTGTTACGAAAAGGAACATCAACATAACAGTCAAAAGATCGGTCTAAAAAAGAGGGTCGGTTTGGACAAGTATTTAAATTAAAAAAAATGTACGAGGGGTGTTCAATTTTTATCCGGATTAGGTCAACAAATCATAACTGTTTACTTGCTTTGTGAAAAAGTATACTCATATTAACAGGACACTTTATATGCTCAATCTTGTTGAAACCTGAAGCATTTGAACGATGAATATTCATTTCACACGCAAACCATAATACATGGGTAGTAGGTACAGTACATGGCGTTTACGACGTTGTCGAAAATTGAGATATTTGATGTTGTGTAATTTAGCTTGTCGAGGCTCGGTATTCATGGAAGAAGGATGAGGATTAATTCAGTGTTTGTGTAATTAAGATGTGCTTTTATGTTTTGTATAAAGGTAAAATCGAGTGGTGCAAAATCAAGGTTCTCAGATTAAGAATCTTCAATAGAGACTCGGAAAATGGCGTCCCTACAGAAGCTTGGATAAGTTAGTTTCTCTCCGTCCGTTCTTGCTCTTACTCACTGGGCACGGAAGCGTCTTCACCGATGAAATTAATGCATTTCGAAAAATGAACCATTTCCTCTCAGCGTGAAAAGTATTTGATTTATGTCTTTCGGAATTTTGGTAGATTTCGAAAAGAATAAATAAAAACCAAAATTCCGAGTATTCAGTTGACGTCGTCTAGAACGCTCCGAATCGCTCCCTACCACATTTAAAACGAACCCTTTCGAAAGATTCTACCGTCAAATTACTTCAAATTAAGACAAGGCAAAACTTATTCCAGCAACTAATTTTCTGGTTTTTCAACAGTTAGCAAAGAAAGAATATGATTGGAGATGACCGTTGTAATATCAAAAATAACACACGTTGAAAATACACACAAAAGAAGTCCAAGAAAAAAAATACCGCAAAAAAGTCACATTTATACATTTTTATACAAAATTATTAATGCTTTTAGGTGTCAACAAATTTGTCATAGGTAGCCAACACAGGTGGGGATAGTGAAATATTACCAAAGTTAAACCACAAAAAATATTATAAGATGGTTTTTATCACAAAATATGTTATCAGACAACTACCCTCTTTTATGCAGAAAATCTGGTCGACCGAGATTTTACAGATCCAGGTTAAATATATGCTTTACTTTAATCACTTATTGTATTCTTAAGAAAACATTTTTTCCTATGAATCACGATTTAAATCTTTTCAGAAATGTCAACAATTCAGTTCAGATTTTCTTTTCAATTTGCAACCTGGAAGAATACATTTCTGATACGGCCATTTTTAAATCGGGCTGAGAAACCCGAATTTATATATTTGCTACAGTGAATATGTAAAATCAGTGATTTTGTAAAATAAGTGAAAATTTCAGGGATTTTGAACTGATTCCGTCAGTTTTTATATAAAATGACTGAAATTTTCAGATAATATATGAGGAAATGGAATATTTGTGATAAAAAAGGTATTATTTCAACCAAAATATGTGCTATAGTCTTCATTCATTATCTTTCAACCAAAATATGTGCTTTAGTCTTTATTCATTATCTATATTCTTTTATATTTGAGGGGACTGCATATTCCAGTGATTTTTGAAAATAACTGAAATCAGTAATATATTTCGTAAATTATCTGAAGAAATCAGTAAGTATGTGAAACAGTTTTATTTATAATTTTGCAATCTGAATTTTAGGGATATTATTTTTTTTATTTCAAACTTAAAATATAGAATTTACAACACATATCACATTAAAACAGTATTTATCTATTGACATTGAAGCAAAGTACAAAAATAAAATTCAAACAACAAATTTTATTGTAAAATGACAATTATCAGACAGATTGGCTCGCACAATCAGATTTATAATTTTTATTCTTAATTAAGAGTTGAAGATAATATTTATTGATTTCATGGAGGTATTTTATTGAAAACCTTATCAAACTTATGACCATGCAATGCGTAGAAAGTCTTTAACTTTACTTTGAACATCAATAATAATAACAAATACTACAAATAATCTCAATGTTTGGAAAAGAAATATTAATTTTAAACAAAGTAAGAGAAAACCAGAATAAATATATATATATATTACTTAAAAACTGTACTGTAATTTTCTATTGTCTCAAAAATACTCTATAATTTTACACATTAACTAAAAATTTCAGTCATTTTATGAAAAAGCTGACGGAATCAGTTATTTTACAAAATCACTGAATTTACAAATTCACTGTAACATATATACCGTTTTCCAGACATCCAATCTGTTGGACACACTACATTTGTACCTTAATCTTCTGAGCAATGTGTTCGAGCCAAACCATGTGTTTTCAAACACCGAAGAAACGATCTTTTAGTCACGATCTACAAACTTTTTTTTACCTTACTTGCCTTTGCGACAAATAAAGAAGAGGCTCATACAAAATTTGATGAAATTTTCGCTTTTACCAGTTAGTATTTTCAGTGTTTATTACAAGATTTTCTGTTCTGTACCAACAATAAGTATGTTGTTTTGGTTTGCATGACGTGTAAAACATGCAAAGTGACAAGGAAAATTTCTTTAAGCTTTTACCAGTTAGTATTTTATACTCGCTTACTGAGGCTGGACGTAGTGCACTCAAGCCGTATTTACGAGATTTTATAACAACATACGAAATATTTTTTGTCCGATATTGCGTCATAACTTTTAGTACTCTGTGCGAAAATGGGCTTTTCCGCTGACCAAAGGCTATGTAATTTTGTTGAAATTTCATTTGCAATTTTCTTATGTAACTGTGCCTATACACTGCAGAGACATGACTGGAATTTGCCATTATCTGCCTCTATATAAATGCTTCCCTCATGCATCAAATTAATAATAATAATAAAGTCTTTATTTAACGAGGCAACACAGTTGGGTAAACCCAGTCTTCCCTGTGGGCCTCTTCAAATATTCACAAAATCATTTACACAAACAACATAAATTAACAAGTATCAGTGAATGAATGAAAAATGTATCATATAAAAGCTTCATTATGTTTTGTCTTGTACATGTATTAAATAGTACCGATAAATTATTATTATTATGGTACTTACTTACACTTTTTTGAACCTGTATTCTGTCACATTTTGATAGTAATGAATTTCTATTGATATTATTATTTTTAACCATTTGGCTTTGGATCAGTCTAAATGTTTAAAATGACAATAATTATAATAAAATGCACTACATAATGAATACAAATCTTAACAAAACAACAAGTGCAGAAAAACAATTGTTCACAACAAATTTAGTTTTATACTTAATGTTTTGGAATCAGAAACTCTTCAATTCTATGAAGGAACAAAATTGAATAGGCTAGTTTTCACCTATGTGAATACAAAGGTTTGTGCATTAGACTTTCACCAAATCAAGAAGGTAGATTTGAACTTATTTAGACTGTCAGCATTTCGTATATATAATGGTATTTGGTTCCAAATTTTTGGACCAGAGTAAGCAATTGATTTCCTAAAAAAACTCGATCCTTGGCTTTGGAATTCTAAGAACTTCATAAGAATTTGATCTCAGATTTGTGTTAGCTGATTGAGTAAAGAGGCTTGATAGTGCAGTTAAGGATTTTTACATAAAAATAGACTTTTTGAACACAATACAATCATGAATGCTGAGCCAATTAAGTTCTTTGAATAGATCATTACTAGGAGTATCAGTATTTTTATCAAGAATTACTCTTGCAGCTCTCTTTTGAAATTTATAAAGCTTATCTAAAAGTTTAGAATTACAATTTCCCCAGATAACACAACAATAATCAATGTGTGGGAGAATATAAGCATTAAAGAACATTTTTCTTACATGAACACTAAGATAAATCTTAATTCTAGTAAGAAGGTAAAGTAAAGAATTGCATTTTTTTCACAAGTTTTCAATTTGGACTGCCCAAGACAGTTTATGGTCAACTTGTACTCCAAGCAATTTCTCTACTTCAGAGAATTCTATTTGTTGATCATTGAGAAAAAATGGAAACGTTTCTTTGCTTGAAATACTATTTGCTGGTGAGATAATCATTGCTTTTGTTTTTTTTTGGATTGGGCAGCATTGCATTTCTTCCACACCATTCATCTATAGCATTTAGACTATTTTGGAGCAATTTACATACTGCTATGGTTGATTGACCTGTCACACTAATTGTTGTATCGTCTGCAAATAAATCTGTTGATGATGATGTTAGATGTAAAGGCAGGTCATTTATGTACAACAGAAAAAGAAAAGGACCTAAAACAGAGCCTTGGGGTACACCAGACATTATATCTTGTGATGTAAGAAGTTTACCCTCGACAGACACCCTCTGTGTTCTATTAGAAAGATAAGACTTAAACCATGCCAGAGAATGATTGTTGACATTTAACTTGCTCATCTTTTGTAAAAGTAGATCATGATTCATCAAGTCGAAGGCTTTTGTTAAGACAGTTCCCACAACTTTTTTGCTATAATGGCTTCAATCCAGGAATCAATTATGGCTGTGAGAGCTGTCTCACAAGAATGGTTACTTCGAAATCCTGACTGGCTTCCATGAATAAGCATATTGTCTTCAAGATAAAGCTTCAGTTTGTCACTAACATGACGTTCAAGAATTTTTGATAATACTGGCAAAATTGAAATGGGGCGGTAATTACTTACATCTGTTTTATCCCCTTTTTTGAAAATTGGAATTACTTTAGCTTGTTTAAAAACAAAGAAGGAAATTCATTTTGTTTTATACTTTGGTTAAATATAGGCTTTGAAATAATTCTAGCACTTATTTTTAAAAATTTGGCCCTATACCATCAAGTCCTGTGGATTTATTTACATTCAAACTTTGAATTTGTTTAATAACAAACTCTTCATTTATGGGAGGGATTATAAAACTGCTTTGAACTGTAGAAAACTCAGTTGTTTTACCCTGAGGCAAGTTAACTTTATAACTACTGTTATCTAAATTGTAGGATTTTGTAGATTTTAATATATCTGAAAAATATGAATTAAAAACTTCAGCTTTACAGTTAGCATCAGTCCATGCTCATCTGTTATAGAATTTGATTGAATAGTTCTTGATTTTCCTGACACTTCCTTAAGATGTTTCCATAATTTTTTTGGGTTCCTTTTATTTTCATTAATTGCTGAATTAAATAAATATTGTTTAGCTTGGTGTATTAGTTCTTTCGTTTTGTTTCTCCAGTATTTGTATAGAGGGGTATCATTTTGAGATTTTGCTCTATCACGTTGTTTTGAGGCATTTTTGATGTCATTTGTATACCATTCTGGAAGGTTATTGTGTTTGACTCGTTTTTGTTTTAAAGGGGCATGTTGGTTTAAAATATCATTGAACAATGCAACAAAACAGTCCAATGAGTCATCTACATGATCATAGATTTCTATAAGGGACCAAGTGTGGCAACCTCAAATGTAATACGACGCTAAATGTAATAAACTTTTTTATTACATTTGGCGTTGTTACATTTAGCGTCGGGGTCAACGCCAAATGTAATAACGCCAAATGTAATAAAATTATTTTCCTCCATCATCGTATCAAACTAACCAAATACAAGTGGAAGTTTAGTTTCGAAATATTACGAATGGCAGTGGGGGCATGTGGATATATTTTTTTCGATGAATTTGCATATGAATTGTGACAATGTTTCTGTGTGATTTCTTCAATGCCCAATACCTAGATAATGAAATCAAATTTTATTACATTTGGCGTTGTTACATTTAGCGTCGGGGTCAACGCTAAATGTAATAACGCCAAATGTAATAAAGTTATTTTCCTCCATCATCGTATCAAACTAACTTAGTACAAGTGTAGGTTTAATTTGGAAATATTACGAATGGCAGTGGGGGCATGGTGATGTATATACTTTTTTTCGATGAATTTGCATATGAATTTTAAACGAGTTTTCGTTGGTTATGGTCGAAATGCCGTAACTACAGCTTTGTAGTTACGACATTTTCGAACGTAACCCACGATTTCAATTCAATTTCAATTTATTTGATTTTATGTTTGATCGTTGTGGCGGCTCAGATTTTGTACATGTATTATACTTAATCTTGACCAAGCCAATTATCAAATGAATCGTTGTAATTGGCGGCATTGTGATATATGTTATTTTCGTCAATGTTTTTATTTAGGCATATATCATCATAAATGCCACTCAAATTTAGCTCAATGAAAAGATATTTTCAGACTATTTTCATAGAAAAAAATGGCATAACGAATAAAATAGTTTTGATGTATAATTCCATATTCAAGTAAGATTTATTTAAACGACTCAATTTCGATAACCGCGTGGCCGATATGCCGAGTTTACATCCCGAAGTAGGCCGACGTAGACCGAATAATGAGAAACTGCTATTAGGCGTAACAAAAAAAATAGCTGTGTTTCCGCTAACCCGACCGACCCTATTTTTTACCCCCGACCTTGTTGTTTTTATCAACAAAATAAAAAATAAAAAAATAAAAAAAGCCCCGATCGTTCCATATTTTCGTACGACCCATTACAACACACACAGTTTTCCTACCGACCCTGTATTTTCGGCGATAAAAAGTAAAAATAAGAAAATGTGTCGCTACTTTTCAGAAATTTTGCAAACAGCCAATCCAAAAATATACATTTCAGAATGTATTTTGCCGTCTGTGCCATACGTCATAAGTGTAATGAGACTGATCAGAGTAGCTGGAAAATCCAGTGGATTGATTTTCAATATAAAATCAATCTTCAGGAACAAAGCAAATTGGGCAAATGCGTGGCTGTTTCTAAAGGTGCTTGAGAACAGGTGGTATGATATAGAAAACATTTGTTGGAAAGGAAGTAAAAACAGATTTCAAGTCTGCCATCCTACAATACTGAAACTCTTTAGCTCGTTTGTTTCAATTTATGGATGTTTATTACTCAGGCAAATTTCTTAATGGCATATTGGCACTCAATTTCATCCAGTTTTTGGAGATTATTGCTATTGTAAATGAATCAGCTCCATCAGAGCTAAATTGCTGGTTATGATCGAATATGTACGGAAAACGCCAGGCGTATTAGTTTCTAGTCTAAAATTCATCTGTTAATCAAGATGTAATTGAAAAGGGGAATTACATGTATATAAAACACATCAATACTATTTTAATCGTTTTGTACTATTTCTGTACATAACGTCTTATAATATTTAAGGTGTTTTCACTGAGCTAAGATGAATAACAATAATAGAAGTAAATGATACATATCATAATGCCCTAAAACTTTTTATGCCCCCGTATCAAAAGATCGGGGGCATATTGTTTTACTCGTGTCCGTCCGTCTGTCTGTCTGTCCGATGTTAAGTTTTTGCGTTAAGGTTTTGCGTTAAGTTGCTGTGTTAAGTAAAATGGCCATTTCGGGGGCACTTGTGTTTCACGAACACATCTTGTTCTAATTAATCTTAGACTTTTAAATAGTCATTTCAACATGGTATAGATCTTGTAAGTGCAATGGCCATATCGCGTAGCTTGAGCACCTTACCATGGATTCATGTCTTTCTCTGACCAGTACTACCACAACATCCAAACCGAGCCTCCAGATGCTCGCACATATAGGTTAACCAAAATCAAACCCATTGTTGAGATACACATTTCTGAAAGAATATTCGCCGCGACCGGGGATCGAGCCCGAAATTCCATGATCGTTTCATTCATAATGATTTCTAAAGGCGTTGACAACAACGGCATATGTTATTTACGCATAAGAAAAAAAAATCGATTTTATTTCTCTGTCAATCGGTTAATTTGATAAGATGATCAAGGAAAATTATTTCATTTCATTAGGCGTTGACACCGCCGTCAGATGTAACAAAGCCCGATATAATAAACTGTGATTTCATTATTTAAGTATTCGGAGTTAAGGAAATCAAGATAGAAACATTGTCAGAATTCATATGCAAATTCATCGAAAAAAAGATATATACCCTCATGCCCCCGACTGCCATTCGTAATGTTTCCAAATCAAATGTAACAACGCCAAATGTAATAAAGTTTGATTTCATTATGAAGATATTGGGGATTGAAGAAATCAAGCAGAGACATTGTCACAATTCATATGCACATTCATCGAAAAAAAACATATATACATCATCATGTCCCCACTGCCATTCAAAATATTTCCAAATTAAACCTACACTTGTACTAAGTTAGTTTGATTCGATGATGGAGGAAAATAATTTTATTACATTTGGCGTTATTACATTTGGCGTTGACCCCGACGCTAAATGTAACAACGCCAAATGTAATAAAGTTTGATTTCATTTTAAGGGTATTGGGGATTGAAGAAATCAAGCAGAAACATTGTCAGAATTCATATGCACATTCATCGAAAAAAAACCATATATACATCATCATGTCCCCACTGCCATTCAAAATATTTCCAAATTAAACCTACACTTGTACTAAGTTAGTTTGATTAGATGATGGAGGAAAATAATTTTATTACCTTTGGCGTTATTACATTTGGCGTTGACCCCGACGCTAAATGTAACAACGCCAAATGTAATAAAATTTGATTTCATTATCTAGGTATTAGGCATTGAAGATATCACACAGAAACATTGTCACAATTCATATGCAAATTCATCGAAAAAAAACATATAAACATCATCATGCCCCCGCTGCCATTCAAAATATTTCCAAATTAAACCTACACTTGTACTAAGTTAGTTTGATACGATGATGGAGGAAAATAATTTTATTACCTTTGGCGTTATTACATTTGGCGTTGACCCCGACGCTAAATGTAACAACGCCAAATGTAATAAAAAAGTTTATTACATTTAGCGTCGTATTACATTTGAGGTTGCCACAACCAAGGCTTTGTTTTGTTAAGTCTCTGCAGAAAGATTCTGAATCAAAGTGATGTAAATTTCTATATTTAATTATATTGTGAGATATC
Source organism: Fragum whitleyi (assembly GCA_948146395.1). Classification (NCBI taxonomy): domain Eukaryota; kingdom Metazoa; phylum Mollusca; class Bivalvia; order Cardiida; family Cardiidae; genus Fragum; species Fragum whitleyi. The sequence goes on from OX411550.1 coordinate 33,600,193, forward strand.
TTTGGAAAATCGGAGGAGTTAAGTTTACGTGTAAAACATACAGGGTAATGATCACTTAATACAATTTTTGAAACATTTATATTGGTGATATTTTGAGGTTTGTTAGAATGGACATGGTCTATAGTAGTGGCTGTATTGCTTCTAACTCTTGTAAATTGATGCCGGTTCTATCCCCTTGACGTCTGACCGTATTGCGCAGTTGATAGGATGTTGAATAATCAATCTTAGTTGAACTGGGTTCAGTCCCAAGTTGAATAGTAATGTTTAGTGACATATCTCTCAATGGTATAATTCTGTAAACTCAAGTTGGATGAGCTGGCGATGTCATCGAAAAGATGGAGTTTTAAGACAAAAGCTCACAAAATGGGCAAATATTTTACAAACTTTATTGTCCAAATTTGAGCCCTTTTGATTGACGTATAGGCAAAACGTGTTAGTCAAGAACTAAACAATAGATCTATAGCCACGAGATATCTCTCTCTGATGTGGTGCTGCCTTTGACACCATCAGTTGTTTCTCCGACTGACTCCGAAAGTAGTGGCGCTTGGGCGCCTTATTCGCTCCACAAACATAATTCCCTGATAATGATTATTGAACAATCAATAACCAATTCCCTGATAATGTTTATAGAACAACAAAACTAACTCATATGCGCAATGTTTTTCAGTATTATTTAAATTAAATTCTATAAACTTTCATGAACATAATTGAAATACAACAATACCTCAATTCAAAAAGTTTCGATCGTATTTATCACATCGTACAACCGGTTTCGGCGAGGACAGGTGTGAGTCAACTGCGACAGAATCGAAGAATTATGTTTGACGTTAGGTCAAAAACATTTATTCGTGTAAATAAACGAACAAAGCTCTGGTATTCTGAAGTTGATAATTGATCGTGTATGTGTTCGGCTCTTCCAAAGAATAAATCTTTACACATATTCCTCCCAAGTAAGGCATAAACCATTGTTTTTTTTTTTTTTTTTTTTTTTGTTTTTTTGCTTTTTGCTCTATTTCATAAACAAAAAATATTATATATATTTTCACATTTTCTTATAGACTCCATGCTTCACCTGTGTATTGTCTTACATAAGACCTTCTTCAGGTACCAATTTTAAAGAAGCCAGCCCTGGTAAGGGTTATATTTCCAAGATCACTTTTGATAAGACCTTGCTATCGATACCAACTTTTATGATCATATTTCAAACTCACACGGATAAAGGTTTAACTTTAATTTTGGCCATAAGTGATAATTTGATATATAAAAGAGGGTTCATATTTTACACGTGTGACAATATCGCTATTGCTTGTGACAATATCTTTACATGGATAACTAGAGCTGTCACAAAGCGGTGACACATATCAGAGTATAATAGCCCGAGTGCCAAAATGAGTCTCCTTGCAACACAGGAAATTTTTTATGGGTACCAAAATGGGTACTTAAGGGTCGCCCGAAATCTTTGTCCCCAACGAAATTATTTGTTTAGGGTAAGTGTTATGGCAAATTTTAGTCCTATTTGCGTTTTTTGGGTTTACAGACAAAATCACTAATATCTCAATGGTTATTTATGCTTGATCAACAATAATAATACCAAATTAAGGCTTATACGCAGGCCTTTGGTGTTTATCACCAATAAAGGTATATATTCGTAAAAACATAAAAATTGTCAAAAATCGTGTAAAAGAGTTAAATTTTGAATTAAACTAATAATTTCTAAACTCAAAATCACTTTACACAACTAAAAGGGATCTTTCATTATCTTTTCATTTAATCCATACAATTAAATTAACTGTAACATTGATTCTATTTTTCAATGGTCTTATACAAAAAGGATCTAAAAAATAACTTAAGAACAAGTGGTTTTGTATGTACAGAGCCAGTCCTGCAAATTTTTACTAAGGGTACATATAAATGAATATGCAAGTTTGGGGCTAGCATCGTCTTGTGTGAAAAAGGGCTCATTAACATTTCATTTTTTGTTTTGGGTTTTTTTTTCCAGTGCTTTTCATCTTTTTGGTACTATAAAAAGTGATGCAGGCTACGTTTTAAGTACTTTTTAGATTGAATTGAATTTAGTGTAAGAGTGCATCAAAATGAATATTCAAATTAGAAAATTAGCATAAAGGACAAAGCCAATGAAAGTTCAATATAATATATGATGCTTTTTGCAAATGATTCAAAGTTGATTCAAAGCTAAAAAAAAATAGTTTGAAAAAATCAGTTATCTCACATTTCTTAAATTTATATCAATCGATTGCAAATTTGCATATATAAAAATACCAAATAAAATCAAAATCTAGGCTTTTAAGCTTAGTAATTTTTTAGTTTAAATTAAAGTTGTGTGTACTTGCTGCCCTAATGAATATTATTGTATATGCTAAAATTATCAATCTGAATGAATTGCAAGGTAAATGTTCTTGGCCTCAGTCCTACAGTGGTTTTTGGTGATTGTGGAGTAAGAGAACAGCAGTATACAAGAAACAGTAGATAGAGCTTTAAAAGAAGTTTAAGTTTGAATAATAAGGTTAGTGAGTGAAGATCATTCTAGACAATTAAATGAATCTAAAGGTAAAATGCAGGAACTAGAAAATGAAAAAAAAAAAAAACACATTTGAATGATGAACGTCAATTCAATGAAATATCTGGTGAAATCTGTACCTAAATTGAAGAAAAGAAGAACAAAATTGTACAAAGACTCAGGCAAAGTTAGACAATTTGTTGAGTGCAAAGATGTCTATTACAGCTGGCACATTTTGTGAAAAGGAAAGGACCTAAAACAGAAACACTGATAAAGCCAGATAAGTTACGATATGAAACAAATGAGAACACATAAAAACCAACAAACTTTGAGGATTACGCCTCAAAAAAGTCCAAAAATACGAAAACTAAGAAAAATAATACTGTATCATATGCTGATCAACAAAAGAAAACACCAACAAATAAAAAACAGTTCACATAAATCGGCTCGGAGGACATTACAGTCAAAGAATGACGGGATCTCAAAGCATCCAAAATTTATCAGGGTGTCAGTGAAATGGCTAATTCGTCATCGTTTCCCCACAACCAGTCAAAAAACGAGAAACCCCGAGCAGCATGAAAACGTCATATGCGGAAGCCGTCAAGCCAGCAAACCAAAACTGCAATGAAAACAAACGAACGGCTACTGAACAGAACAATTCAGCAACTAATCAGTTGCCTTAAGGAAGCCGGCGTTTCATCAGCATCAGAAACAGAAGAAAGATGGAAACGGAAGAAATTTTGCGGGAAAAAGAAATAGTATTAAATTTCTCTTACCAAAGCATAGACTTCTCGGAAAAGGCCTTGAGTTTTATCCAAAACCTAAACATCATGATGAAACTCAAATTAAACCAAGATGTAACTGCGTTTAAAGGATTTTTCCTGCGAAAAAGCAAACGAAAATGATAGTGATAGTGATGATGGTAATAATGGTGAATGTTCTAAACGTTTTTCAACATTTAAAAAAGATAGCAATTGATCTTTTATCTCACCGTCTGGGTGGGACTCTACTTCAGATTTTTAACATTGAGGCCATCACTCATGAAATTTTACAACAAAAAAATGTTTAAATATAGGTCTAATCTTTCAAAAGAAGAACAAAATGCTTTATTTGTATAGAGTTATTATTGTGAAAAAAGCTGACAAAAGTGCACCAATTGTAATCATGAATCGTGGACACTTTATTGCTGAGGTTGAAAGACAACTTAGCGATGAAAAATTTTATAATCAACTAAACGAAAATCCCCATGAAAAATTCAAGAAGGAAAAACAAACAAAAGTTTCAAATTAATGTATTAAAAAACTTTACTACATTCCTGGCAGTGAAATCTTGAGATTTCCGAGTGATATGAATTTTGATATCGTCTCTTTTGACGATAACACTTTTCAGTTTCACTGGAGCAGCTTGACTACTAAGGTTGTTTTTTTTTTTTTTTTTTTTTTTTGATTATATATCTAAATGAAAAAAAGTATTAGGCAACAGAATGGTTACTTATTCAACCCCCCCCCCTTCACTCTGGATCCGCCACAGGAGCGTCTGAACCATAGATTATAAAATAATTGTAAACCAACATGAACTAGGAAAACAAAAAACAATCATGAACAATTATATATGAACGAGGGAACATCTTGAAAAAGTCTTATAAAACAATAGCTCCTATCCGACTGTTTGAGTTTTGGAGGCTCAAAATCCGATGACATTGCAGTTTTAGCAACAAACAATCAAAATAGCCCTAGCTTGAGTCTGCTTTTAATTCTCATCTGAGGGGATTGAGTGATCACAGAATGTGTACTGGGTGACCATTCTCTTTAACCACCGTTTAATTGAATTTCGAGTGGTTTTTTTTTAAATACACGTTTTTTTGTATATTATATCAAATAAGATTGATTGCAATTGAAGCAGGACAAAAAAACTTTTTGTGTTTCTAATTACTAAAATTTTACCTTTTCATTTGTACTTCTTGCAATAGATTTTACCCTCTAATATATTTTACTATTTAGGGAAATGGGACCATCTTGATGATAATACTAGGTATATACGCAAGTTGCGCATGCTTACCTGGGTTCAAATTTTTCGCATGTTGCTGTATCTTCAAAATCTTAAAGATCTTTCTACCTTCCTTAACGCGAAGTTAAAATAGAACTCTCGTTGACCTCCATTAGAACTAATCCTTTTTCAAATATTAGTTTTACACAGCTCTAAGATGGTACCTTTTTATGTGACGGGTCTAATATGTTATTTTGTAGTAAAAATTATACGGTCAAAATCATATAAGATCTATGTAAAACATTCTATTTACAACTTCATATAATTATTTACTTATTCAATTATATTTATTATATTATTGAATTATTTATTCAATATGCAAATTATATAGATTAAATCATCTCCAATCAAATGAAACAAGAGAGGTTTTGCTTAAATTTGGAACTACAATACAGTAATCTTGTATATTTGTGATTAAACTAAATTCGTGTGAACATCGCAGTACTAGCAAATAGCACTAAGGTTGAATATTAAAGGACATAATGAATAAGCAAATTAGGTTATTTAATTTAAATTAGCCAAATAAAGAATAAAACCTAGGCTTGACTTAAAATTTTGTTATAATCCGGCAGAAATATGGCATATTTTAGCTGAACCTGGAAGTAGGGTTCAAAGTTTTTTTCTTGACTGGTTCTTGCAGCCAATGCCTTCCCCAAAAAGAATCTGGTTGATGACATCTTGTCATCATTGAGCATTTTGAAAAAATCGAGATGGCAGCCAGGACTATCAAAAATCAAGCAAACGGCTCCGTAGACTTCTTTCTTTGAAATATAAAACTGATTTTAGTGGTCATTTTATTGTTAAGATATTGACATGAAGATATGTTACTAAATAACAGCATAACATGACATGAGTTATGAGTTTGGTATTCAAGATAGCAGCCAAAACGAATTTTTAAAATGCTTTTTTTAAAGTAATTCTCGATCCATGCGAGATATAAGAATCTTAAAAATGTGTTTCAGTCTTTAAGAGTTTTCTAAATGAACTTTTGTTAGCTAGTTTATGACCTCAAAAAATCTGACTAGTTACACCTCACATTTAGTGTTATAAAAATCCTCAATCTGAAGATGGCAGCCAGGAAACACAACTTTTATTAACTTTTATTTCATGCTTACAGTTTGCAAGTCATTTTACAGTAAACCCTTTTTCTAGTAGACTATCAAGAATCTGGATAACAGTGCCTTTTCATCATGGAATATTTTTAAAAAGTCGAGATGGCAGCCAAGACAACTAAAAGCATACATGTACTTGCTACTATGATTTAACAATTCATCTAAATTTTGTACTTATTTTAACTAAAAAGATGCCAATTTGAAGTTTCCTGGTGTGCTGAACACATTGAATGAAGATTGGAATAAGTATACTTGTCAAGATGGCTGCCAAACGGAAAAAACTGCTTAATTACTGGTGTAATTAAAGGTGTATATGTTTTTGTAAACATTTGAAGTTACACGTACAGCTAGAAAACTAAATTTCAGATAAGTTAATCGATTTAAATCTGACATGACTATATACACCCTACCATGTAAAAATATGATGGTATTGATCTGAAATAATGATCTTACAGTAAAATTCAATTTGGCAGTCGAGATGACAGTCTGTTAAGAGAGTTTGTGATTTATGAATACATATACTTTAATGATAAGCATGAAAATTTAGCAAAAACATATCTGCTAAATAACCAAATTTTTGATAACTATGTTCAGATGTTAAGTATTAAAACATCTTATTATGAAGATGGCAGCCTCGCTGTTTTTCCTTCCAATTACTATCAAATTTATTTGAACTATTGTGACAACGCTAGGAACTTGTTGACAAAACATGTCTGTATAATCATAATCAATGCGTGTTTTCAAAATGAGCTCTTAACAAATCCGATGCATTTAAATAGATATTAGAAAATATCATTTGGTGCATTCTATTGTATGTGAATATAGAATTAAATATTTAATCGCCCTGACAATACAGACATAAATTATCACCCTGTAAAAGTATGTTTGTTCTATGTCTACCGACATAGTCGTAATATAGTTGTATTTTTGTTTACTACTTGATTCAATGATTTTGAATTGCACAAAATACCTGTACATATATTCTTAATTATATTTATCATTATTGTAACTATTTCAATTTGCTCACGATTGTGTTAGCTAGCTCATTTGATAACTAATCCCAGTTGATAATTTTTACATGAACAGAAATATAAAAATAATTATAGCCGTACAGTAAAGCTACAATACTGTTACCAAATCGCCATATTTCAAATGCCAACAAATTGAAAATAAGGACAGGCAAAAGGGCGCATTTGAACAAACATTTTTGTAAACTTTTATCAGCTACATCCGCACTGCATCATCACCTTTTGGCGATGATTTGAATAAATCAACTACGATTTCAAGGATGTGAGGTTCTTGCAAAAATCAGCATTTTAGTCACTCACTGAGCTTATATGAACACAAGTATAGCCATACAGCAAAATCACAATACTGTTGCCGAATCGTCATATATCAAATGCCAACAAATTGAAGATGCAAATTAAAGAACAAGCAAAAGGGCGCATTTGAACTAACACTTTTGACAACTTTTCGAAGCTACATCCACACTGCATCATTAACTTTTGGCGATGATATGAATAAATCAACTGTGATTTCGAGGATGTGAGGTTCGTGCGTAAATCAGCATTTTAGTCACCCTGCGTGCAAGTTATTTACAGCATACATATCGTTTGGACAAAGCTTACAATTCACGCAAATACAAATCAGGGAGTACATTGCATGCTTTTAAGGATTACCAAATACATCCAGGTAACACAGGATAGTCAATCATCGTGCTTACATGACATGTTGAACGGTTGTGAACATGCAATTTAAATTTACCACTTTTTGTTAAGTGCTCAATAGCCTTAGCGGAACAACTTCTTTTCCACTAAAAATATATATGACTATACATACTGATATGGACGTGGTTTAAAAGGTCAGCTACATTGAATCTATCAGAATATTGTATAAAGAAACTCTTGTAACTATATATGTAATGGTAATTATGAAATAATATTAATAATGTTAAGCGCAACATAATAAACTAGCGAAAAAGAAATAATTCAGATAAAAAAGAACGACATTCAATCAAAATAACTATGATTTTTTAAATTATTCTGTAAGTATTTGACCATAACGATGATTCAGCATGGAACAGTTCTAACTGCCTTAATGTTTATTGGCAGATACAACTGTTTTGTGCCAATCCATCGATATGAGATGAATATATTTCATATTTCAATAATTTTCTTTCAAAGCAAATTGAATTTTATTTTCAATTACCATGCAATGTAAGTGCTATGCATTGTTCACTGGAATGCGTATATGTAATGATGCTATTATTGAGGATGTATTGTTGGTTTCCTTTCTGTCTTTCAAGAAGAGATTTTCAAGTAAAAGTGATTGTCTACACATGAATTTTGCAAATACTATATCTTGAATTGTCAAAACATTTAAAAACAACAGAAATGCGATAATTATGCAATATTGGCTGCCATCTTTGAACACATTAATTCTTTATATATTGCATATGTCACTTTTCTAATTTCAAAATGATGACTTGTTTTTTCATTAGTAAAAATGAATCATTTTCTTTTATAATTTTGCAACCTCAAACTTTCTTTCAGGTGTATTTCTTGGCTGCCATCTCGAATGCTATCTATCATTTAGGGCATCAATTCTTAAAACAACTTTGAAATTGGCCTTGAAACCATAAGTGCAGGTGCAAAAGACCTCTTATTTATCGATTGAAAATATCTTACTTAGCATCTTCTCTTTCCTGGCTGCCATCTTCAAAACAATTTTAATGTAACAACAGATTATTAGAGTTATCACTAGCCTGATATTCATAAGGCATAAAACCACTTACAAATGTTTACTGAATAAGCCCTTTAACCAATTCCATTGATTCTTATGTCACTTGGGTCAATAAATACTTTAAATGCCATTAAATAATTCAATTGGGCTGCCATCTTGACTACCATACAAATTTTTAATGTCAAAATATGTATAAACCATGCCATATACTTTAAATTTTGAGCTTTAACAGCAAATAAAACACACAAAAACCACTTTAAAGGTCGTCATAGTGATCTACCGAGCTTTTAGTGTAATTTTCGATAGTCCTGGCTGCCATCTCGATTTTCTCAAAATGCTCAATGATGACAAGATGTCACCAGCCAGATTCTTGTTGGGGAAGGCCTTAGCTACAAGTATCAGTCAAGAAAAAAACTTTGAACCCTACTTCCGGGTCTGCCGGACTTACGAAATATATTTGTTATTCAACCACGAAATAAAAAAAACTGCGTTTAGCTCAACTTTCGTACTTGTACAATTGAGGCAAACGTGATTTTGTCTGTTAACACCCGGAAACTCAAATAGGGTTATGGGTTGCCAGAGTAACCATGAAAATTACCCTTCAAAAACACAAAATGAGCTTGAAATATTAAGCCGAGCGAATTGATGATCGGCGTAAGATTGTCGAGACTTTAGTGCAAAAACAAAGTCTGTGTCTGTACACTGTATAGACAGATACTATGTCTAAGATTTCGCTGTTGCAATTTGTAGAAATTTGCCGGAAATGTGTGTTTATCTATGTCGTGACCGCTTGAACTCTGATTTGCCATACCACACGTAATACCCTACTAAGATTTTATCTTTCTTCTTATGAATGAAATTTGTACTAATGAGTTACGAAAGGTCAAGATTACAAGCGAATAAAATGTTCTTGTATTTAGCCCAAATTCTTATTAAAACATAAACACGCACCACTTGACCGTGAGCAACCTCGATAGATATGAATTAAAATAAAACATATGTTCTCAACTGACTAATTCTTACCTCTTGCACCCCGTTTATGTAAATATCTCCGGCTACGGATATTTTTGCATCATATTCCCCGAATCTTTTTTCCTGTTTTTCCGTTTCGAACAAAGACGTAAATCAGAGAATATAGCCATCTCGACACGATTTACTGTTAATTTTTAAATGTCGTTGTTATTTTGAATAAAAATAAATAAATACATACATAAATAAATAAATAAAAAATATCCCAGCACTGAACATGTTACTGCGATGATTTCGTCCACACTGACATTTTTTTGTCACCTTGGGTTACACTGATAACAAAATATTCTTCTTCAAAGTACTTAACATAGTAACTACAACTGTATAGTAGCGTTTCTATCCCTTGGATGAGTGTAAAATATCCTCAATCTAATCTTTCAGTTATTTGTTTTACCGCAAGTACTTAAAATATTAAAAAACACCATTAATGTATATTTTGTCTGTATCGTACCTCATTTTACTTGAATGAAAATAAAAGATAAGTCTTTGTCCTGTTTGTTCCTTGTTACATTAGAAATGCTTAACAGTCTTGTGATATCTGTGAATCATGCAATCGGGTTTTACATAACCGTTTAATACGCGACAAGCAGTCTCAATGCGGGTTTTAAGAATTTTTCGTCACGAGTTTTGAATGTTAAACCTTTCTTGTATCTTTTGTTTGAATCGGGGTGATAAAAAAAAATCTTCTGCAAAATCGCGGTGGCTGAAGTACAGACGATCTTTTCATAATCTGAGTTTTGCCATATATGTTATAAAATATACCATATAAGACGAAATTTGGATAGTGAATCAATCGCCTATGGACTGGAGCACCTTAACTTGGAATCTGGTATTTCTCGAACCAGAACTATTATTATCATACAACCTTACAAACTGCAATCATCTACCCTCTTAGGGTAGGATTATCCACAAGTTTTGTAGGAGCAAAAGAATTTAAACTACGACTATATTTGGACAATCCATTAGCTGTACAAAAAATTCACCTACATGAATAATATTGTTTTTCTTTAATTCTTTAATACGCAATGGCATTAGCTAACCATCCTTGGACTTAACTGAATAATACTGAAATAATACCGAAAGAGACCAAAACCCTGTAATTATAGCGTTTTGGTTGAAGACGAAACCACGGTCTTTTATTTCGGAGGATTGATGGTATTGACTACCAGAGCCATAGGGGTTGGCGTTTGATAGTCACAATGCAGAAAAACTGCTGTTTGATCTATTAAAATACAACCCGGGTTCAGCATGTGGAAAATGAATTACCTATCTGACTGCTTTTTTTTGAGTAAAGAAAAGAAAACTATAGTTTCCAGTTTTCTTTTCTCTATCGCTCTCTGTCTATCTGTCTGTCTCTTTCTATCTGTCTGTTGCTCTCTCTATCGTTCTTTCCATCTCTTTCTCTTTCTTTAAATGTACAGTGAATTGTCGACACTTTCCCGTAATTGTTTTTACATACGGGTTCTTTTAAACAATAATGGAGGAGAAAACAGGCAATTTAGGCCGAATGCAGACTGCAAGACTTTGTAGTCTAACGTAAATACTTTCAAAACTTAATGTTTTAGACAGAAGGGACTCAAATCAACTTATAGGTTATTTTTATAAAAATAAATCGAGTACAATTGAAGTTTTTCCTTGAAAATCCGACAGTTGAGTCTCATCATTTTGTACTTGTGTTAATATTCCGCACAGGATGGACATGCGGCTTCCAAATCAAGAGCTCTTTGGCAGGCTGTACTTTCTTCTCAACCAGCGATTTGTCGTGGTTTGTCTCGTTCACGTAATGCATGTTGTTCTGAAAAAGAAAATATCAATTTCATGTTGGCTCATTTCTATTACTGCATACGAGAACAATAATAATGTATATGTCATTTCTGAACCATCATTAAGAAAGGAATATTACGATGAGCGTTTTCTTTTTTTTTTAAATATCAACGAGAGAGGAATATTGAAAATATACATCATTTATAAACGATCACTTTTGTAATACTTTCATTTGTAGATATAAAAGAAATATATGTAATAGTAATAGTTCATTTCTGAAAATTTACGCGATATAACCTAAGCGTAGCGTAAGCGGAACGCAAGGCAATATGCGTTTATTGTCAGAATATGAACCTTAACTGTTTTACCGATCAACCTATTTGGTCTTCAAAAAACGGTATGTCAAAATTATTGTGCCATCAATTATGTCATAATTTTTTGTTGCGTCATACATTCTTCAATCAAATCGAGTAGATCTTAAGAATCTACATGTAACACTTGTGGGCTGTTTTCAATATCTGATAACCATTTATGCGTAAAGGAATCGACAAGTCTCTGAGAGAAAGCTTACAAAAATATACCACTGTTAGTCCAGTCAAATTATGGTAGGACCCAAAACAAATTGCAACAAAAACAATGTTGTGTTTTTTGACATCCATAGACATACCCATTTAACATATATAAAGTAGGACAAAATCGGAAGATACGTATTTTGATTTTTTCGCGATTTTTATCATAGAATTTTCCCAACTAAACCTGTAAAGACTTTTTGACAGAAAACATTTTTAAATCTAAAGTAGAAGTTGTTGGTATACCAAAAGCCAAGTGGTGGATTGTAATAAGTTATTCGCCTTATTGTAAATAGGTTTTTCTTTGTTATTTGGTCGGTTTTAGAGATAATTTGTAAAACATCTTACCCCACCCACTCACTTTAACATTGCAAAGTAGTAGAAAATGGTCGCTTTGGCAAAAAAGGGCAATTGGCTTCATGAAAAAGGTCTGAAGCTGTTTTCCAAAGTCCTTTCAATGTCCAATTCAAAGTCGATTTGAACATTCTTAATCCCCCCCCCCCCTCCCCTCCATCCTCCCCCATGTACAAAATTTTAGGTGAACGAGTGTAACTCAGAATAGTTGTAGATATATTCATCAGTTTTATTTAGCACATCAAAAAATCTTTCCAAAATTTAGATTTAATTTTATCTAAACCTTAAGATATGGTCTTGGGATGACATGTTCTAAAGAATATATAAAGAAATGACAAGAATGACGTATTTCATGGTTTGTCCGTGTGTTGTACATAAGAGTTTAATTGCATTTTGAAAATAAATAAATTCTCCCTGAGAAAATGTGTTACATATCACATTGGCTTATTTGTATCTTACCAAGAGCCATGGATTTGTCTTATTTCCTCATCCTATTATGGAATTTGAGCTACACCTAGTACTATACAAAGCAAAAAGATATTCATGTATATGAAGCTTGGAGGGGGAGGGGAAGTAACTATATGAAAAAAACACCAAGTTTTCACACCAAAACCAGCCTGGTAGGGATAATGCTAGAATAATGTGACCTAATGTTTATAAACAGTTGCTAGATTTAATATGCTGATATTTTAGGGCTGAATGTTTTGGACGAGATTTGTTTCCCAAAAATAATATAAGTTCTTTTCAAAAATGTTAACCTTGAAGTTATTTTATGTTTTCGAAAACAAAAGATTCATACAAATTTAAAACTTTTTTTTAAATTCAAAGCCGATAAAAGGTCACCTGTTTTGTTCGGAAAGGATTAAACACCTGTATTAACAATTTCATCACACTGCAAACAGAACATCTAACAATGTTTCCTGGTGTTTTTCTCATACGCTACTACCAGGAAATTCCTTACCGGGCTACATTTTTCTAATCGATGATTTTTTTGATTTTTTTTTTTTTTTTGCGATCATCTACCCGTTGGTTTGAGACAAGTGTCAGACAGGGTGTGCTGTTGTCAGAGATCGAGCCTTGAAACCCGTAATTGGAAGCCCAAGGCACAATCATCTGCGCTGTGACGACAGTGGAATTGTCTGGTACTGGTCCTTTCGAATGCAATGTGATGCATATCAAATGCTTTTTTTAAAAGTTAATTGACAAACTAACGTAAACTGTGAATGTCAAAAGTTTTCGTTTTAGATTTTGTGATTTTCATATTAGGCGTGTGGAAAGTTTAAATTGAATTTTTTTAAACTGGCGCATCGCACCAATGACTTGGGAATCAAGTTTTAAAAAAAATTCTCAAAACATAATGTGTGAAATTGAAGATTGTCATAGGAATGAATTGGAAATAAAGTGCTCTGATTGCCAATTTATTAGAAGTTTTGATTTTTATTTAAAACAAGACTCAATAAACTAATTTTGATGTGGATAAGTATTCGTCATAAATTTAAAAATTATACGAAGAGAGCATGCTTTACTAGTAACATGAAACCTTGTGAGAATGTTATGTCGACATTTCCTTTAAAAATGAATGCAGAACAAATGATAACAAGCTTATGATTCAAAATTTTTCACCAAGTGAATGTTCACAAACAATTTGTATATCAAAATTATTAAAATGACAGACTATGTGAGGCATAAATATTAATTTGTAATGAACAAATAATGAATACATGGTCTTTTGTCATGAAACGGTTGCCTGTGTGATAGGCAGGCGTACTAATAGATCAATCCAATGAAACAATATTGTTTTAAATTTATAGATAAGGGTATAAATGAAAATGTTTCAATACAAGAAGCTATTTTTCTATCCATTCTAATGTTAAATCAAGTGGGTGGGGTAAGATTAATTTGAATTTATCTTTTTATGTAAAAATGTCATACATTGTACTCAAACCATTAACAAAAGTTGTGGTTTAATTTCTAGAGGTAATTCAAATGATATTTGATTAGATTTCCTTGCATAAATCAGTTTTATTCCAGGTATATCATACAATATTCTCATTTAATTGCTTGTATTACAGACATAACTGGTGGGTATCAAAATGTATAGAAAATCAAAATACGTATCTTTCGATTTTGTCCTACTTTTAGTATGTCATCTAGGGAGGGTCAAGCTACTCAAAAAGGCCAAGAACGTTTTTGTTGCAATTTGTTTTGGGTTGAGGCCATATTTCGCTATCTTGACTGGACTATGTTTCCAGATGTATACAAATCCGTAACGATATAGAACATTTTTGATGCAAGTTGCCCAAGTAAATCTGTCGGCTTCATCTAACTGTTTAAGCATTAAATAGCACTCCTTCGGCTATCGCGAATTTCACATGTGTAAAATCTTTAACCAATACAATAAACCATATATTGAGTGCATGTGTTGTCTGTCAAACCACACACTCACTTGCAAAAACGAATTTGGACCTTTTCAATCCTTTCTTTGTACATTGTAGCCCCATTTGTGTGAACCGTAAAAAGTATGGGTTTAACACAAGAATCAAATAATTAAAATATATCTGATATTTCTAAAAAACAAAAATGTCTTCGAAGACGAAAAATATATTTTACTGCCTATATAACTAGAAGAGATAACATTTCGTGCGTTTTGGACCATGAAAATTAAGAGAAAAAATATAAACCTGAGTATTTATAGAATATTTCGATTTCATTGTTGTTCAGAACTTATTTTTCTGTTTGCTTTAAAATGCTATGCCCCCAATTTTTTAAAACTAAAATCTTTGTTTTATCAATATCAATTTTCAAACCAACGGATGCAGAAAATTCAGAAATATTGTTTATCTGCTGTTTTAACCGAGCTACGGTATCTGCAAAACTTCGGACTTCCACAACATCCCTGTCGGGTACCGACGTTACAGTTGAAATAATCTGTTAAGGAGTCACCTACCTTAACAAATGATCTCAGTTGTCCGTACATAGACTGAAGTGTATACAAAAACTTATCGTTGATACACATACGTTTTAGTGCATCCAATAATTTGTTGTGGTCAATACTATCAAAGGTTTTTCATATTCAATAAAAATACAAAAAAAAAGTCCTTTTTTTTCTTAGATAAATATTTTTGAGCTAAAGACATTAGTACGAAAATATTGTCAAATGTAGAATAGTTGCACGTGATCCTGCTTGTGATTCATCTATAATACTGAATTTATCACACCATGCTGTTAATCTTGTCGTTAGTACTTTAGCAAAAATTTTGCAAATGCAATCTATTAGTGAGATACTCGATAATAGTTCGATTTGGGAAACAATACTCCTGCACCAATCAATTGGAACGATTGCTCAAATATTTCGTTGAAAAAAAATTCAAGTAAGTAGATGTCATGAAGAAGATTTCTACACAGAGACCATCAGGTCCCGGAGACTTATTATTTTTCAGTCATTTCACACTTTTGATAATTTCATTATCAGGAATAGGACCATTCAAATCATCACAATTTTGAGGATGACTCAAATTACGTATTTTCTGTATTGTGCGCATGTGCATATGCATCGACTACATTAACATCAGGATTATGCAATTAAAGAGTTCTAAAATGAAAAGTCAGCAGTATTGATAGGGATTGTTCTACTAATTTGGGGTTTTTCGGAATTGAGCGCCCGCCAAAACATTTTTAGATTCTCCTTTTCTCGATGTAGCTAATCTTTTTTCTTTCTACATTAATTTAAACGTGTTTCTCCATGTTTTTTTCGATTAAATCTTAAATATAACTGTGGATTCGAAATCTGCGCTTAAAAAATTAGCTTCTTTTGTTTTACAGTAGCACATGCTTTATCCCACCATTTGGGTTCTTTAAAAAGAATTCATATATTGGCATTTTTTGACAAGCATTTTATCTGCAGATTTACGAAGACTTTCTATAAAATCGTTAAAAAAGAAGGTTGCATTTTGCTCTGGATTACAATTTATTATTCTCTTGAATTCATTGAAAAACGTGGTAAACTTTGCATTACAAATCTTTCCATCTAAATCTTTTCCATAATACGTTCTCGGTAGACGACTTTTCTATATGAGTTAAGGTGTCTGTTTTAAAAAATTTCAACGTACATCGCAGCGGGAAATGTACAGACTCAAAATTTTCACGAACAGAAAAGCTTTTTACATATTTGAACAATTCAGTAGAACAAATCTTATATAGTCTACTACACTTGCACCTTGGTTAGCGGTACAAGTGTAATCACTGACCTTATCGCCAAAAACTCTACCATTTAATATGTGAATATAATGCGAACAACATAAATCAATTGATGAGGCTCCATTTTTTTTTTTTTGTAAAACATATCTTTGGAATTTCTCGGTATACAAAAATCGTCAGAAGGATAATCGTTATCTCCAAATATGAACGTAACCTCATCGCTGCTTGTAAAGTCACTATTATACGTGAATTTAAATCTCCCGCCAAAAAATAGACTTGAACTCTGATAATCTGAACGAATGATATTCAAATAATCATTAAAAGTTTCAATTCCATTTTGATCTATCTCAGTCAGAGAAAACATTAAAACAACATAATCTTCAAAAACACTATAGATGCGCTTAATTGAATTAGACTGGATGCTTTTATCATTAATAAAGAATGTTACTAGGCCTGACCAACGAAATTTTGACCCCTTTCATTGTCTGATATAACTATGATATGTCATCAAATTGATTGACGACATGTCTCTAGGTCTCACAAAAACTAATTAAATCAAAAGTCGAACAAAATTCGGTGAAGCTTGTGTTATCATGATACTATGCTAGACCTTCAATGTTCCAACTTCCAACATCAATGCAATGTGCTGTTTTTGCTGTTGGTTTTACTGTTTGTTTTAGTTCCTGAATATTTGTATGAATATCTTTTGGAACCTATTGATTTTTGGTTCAAAGTTTCGGACGCATTTTATCGTGGTCGTAGTAGAATGTTTGTTCTTCAATTACCATCTTGTCAAATTTCTCATTGTCATTTGCCTCTTTTACGAAAGGCCATAGCAGACCTCGCACCTTCCTGTTCGGAAAATCTTCCTCGAACCTTATCGATCTGTCTGTGTTTGCCACTGCACCAGATTCTCGCTCTCTTTTTGTCTTTTTCCTATATGTGGATAAAATTATGTCCTTGTCTTTACAAAAAGAGAACTTCGCTTTTATCATGCGAGGTCTATATTTTCCGGGTAGGCAATGAGCGCACTCAATTTTCACTGTGCTCGAGCCTTCGTTTAATTCATTGTCCAGAGAGCCCTTTAATTTGGTCTCTCTCTGATTCCAGGTCTCGTTTTGACCTTCGGGTAAATTGTAGAATTTGAGGTTCTGTCTTCTAAATTGACTTTCTAGGTAATAACATTTGTTTGATAGTTCAGTAAGCTTGTGCATTTAGAGAATCAATCTTTTCAGTCATTACTTTATTTTGTTTTCTCATCTGTTAATTTTACTCTTATAGTGATTTAAACTCTTTTCGCATGTCAATGAACTTGCCGTTTAACCCCTTCATGTTTTTCTGTATACCCATGGTAATTCGGGCTTGAGCATTTTCATTTGTATTGGTAACATGTTTGTCGCTGGTCAAAAAAAATCATTTTCCGAATAGTCTTCCGTAGTAGAAACCGATTCACTTCGACTTCTCCTGGTTAATAAGTTCGAGAGTTACTTGACAACCAATTTGCGTCTGTTGTGTGTCCTGTCTTCTTGAGCGTCTTGGTTCAAGGATACTTTGGAATTAAGAGTCAATTTGAGAATTTTGGATGCTAGGGATTTCAGTATTTTTCCCCTTCGATTTCCCCGAGTGTGATTATTTCTTCCCCTTCCTCTTCAAGGTCCGGGATTCAGTTCAACACATTGAGCTGCTAAGAGGAAGAAAAAAATATGCGCACACTGCTCAGCGCAATCTTCGTAACATACGTTCTGGATCCACTTAGTTTCTTTACTGGCATGCTGAAACAGCCAATTGACGATCTCTATTGTTCCAAGGATATACCCATTAGTGTGCAGTGGTGTACTTTTGTTATGACGCGGTCCCTGTTTAGCATGAATTTGCGTACATTGCATACAATTGTAAAACTTTTACGGTACATCAAGTCAGTAACTGTGTCGATACTTCAAAGAGTTTATCAATACACAATTTCGATACACTATATTGGATCTGTACAGGTCTATTAAAGTGCGTCAATTTGGGTACAAAACGATCAGCATCAGTCAGGCATTCTAAGATATGATCTCCGGTGTTTAATTTACAGAACCTCGGTGGCTGTAGGCGTTGAATTTCATGAAAACTTCTATAGAGTCGCCGGAGAAAATTTTGAGCAACCATTTCAAGGAACATTCCAATGCATTTTGTTAAGATCAGGACCTTTGCAGAACTACTTAATTAAAATGGCGTTCAAAAGATCAAATTTATTTATTTTAAAGACAAAGTGAGATTTTATAATGTTTCAACCCTGTTCCCTTTTCTTATTTATGTCCATGTGAAAATGTGCAGTATAGTAAAAGTTGGTTCGAGCAAACTCGTCGAGGTCAATCTTACTACCGTGTAGATTCATATTTTATAACCGGTTTTGTGATATATTAGCTAAATATTCTCCTGATATGTAAAACAAATTATCCAAGAATGTCCTTCTTTTAATGTATAATTGTGTATGAGCATAACCTAAAAAGAACATAAAAAAAAAATATTTTATAAATAAGCGACAACATGCTAAGAATCTTTCGGGATATTTTATCAGACAAAATTATGAAGTCACTGTCTGGTTTTAAATGTAGTCCCCCGCCCATCATGACCCTAAGTCAGGTATCTTACTTTATCGAGGTTATGTGATATGTTTTTTTGAATTTCAAACGAAATAGTGGCTTTTCATTGAAGGAAAAAATAGGACGATCGGTAAGTGATAAAATAAAGGTCAATTGTTAATTATCAAAGATGAAAAAAAATGTTCATCTTAATAAAAATTGCGGTATTAGGTTGACAAAGCTGTAGTAACATGTCTGAGTTTTCCGTTTTCCTTTTAAAAGTAATACCGTAACCATTTTTTTCTCGAGTTTTAAGTTGGAATTAGCACGTATGAAAATCGAGATACCAACTTTAAATATTCTTACCTTTTTATTTTTGCACAACATCATGTTTAAATATTTAAATTCGAGTAATGATAATTCCTCATAGATTAAGTTTTTAATTTCCCCATTTGATAATGAGCTAAAAAATATTTCTCAAGGAAAACTTTAAATTAACAAGATGTGATTGTGAAGCACAAATGCCCTAGAAACATATAGAAAATTTGGAATATTATTGTGATAAGGGGAATTTGTTTCCTTACAGAAATAGATGGCAGATTAGTGAAAAATCATGCACTTTGGGATGAAACTAAGCATGTTTGTAAATAAGATCAAGAGGTTGCGAAAAAAGACAGTCAGCTACCTGGAATTCAACATGCCCGCCATGTTTCAAGATTGTCTCCATCTGCTTTGAAGAAAGAGAGAGCAACCAACTACTTTGCATGCAATATTATTCAGAATTGTATGTGAAGAATATGCTTAGCAAATTTCAAATTGGCGGCTGGAAAAAATGATGTCACCCGAGCCGTAGGCGAGGGTTGATATCACTTTTTAGTGCCGTGAATAAATCGTCATATACCCAGGCATGAAACCGTATTACGACTAAATATCTGTTTTTCGCCTATATAAGCACTTGGTATAAACCGAATTCTTTTAAACCACCAATATCCCTTAATGCGCCCCTTTGAAAAGTAAACATGTACAAAGTGACGTCATATATGGCTGTGACGTAACAATGATACACTCTGCGATGTTGTGATATTAAAGCGGATCTTGGCTGAACCTGAGAGAAATTTCGAACTTTAAGGACGATTTCGGGAGTTCGTTCTTGCGCAACGTCTTTGCGCGTCGAACTCTTCAAAAAGGAGTAAGCGCTCCATACTTGCATTTATCTCGGACGTAACAAAAACACTTCAAAACCCCTCTGAGTTTCTATATTTCGCGGAAAATGCCTTCATGAAAACGATTTACGAATCCTATCAATAAAACTTAATTATTTAAATTATCGCAGCCATTTTATCTTATAGAATAAAGGAATATAGAATACAACGTCAGCGTCGTTTTTGTAGGTATTTGTGACGTTAACGTTCCCGCGCATAATCAGACATCGAACAACGTTATCAGTCGTTTTTCCGATAGCTACATGTAACCGTCACATTTCATTTTGACAGGGATAATTTTTTAAAGGTTGACCTGTCGTTGTCAGATCTTGTCAGATTTTTAATTTCCAATGTTTGATTTAATTTTTAACAGACCTGTGTGTATTTGAAATTTTATTGGGAGATGGGTGTGTGAGAGAGATAGATGACCTTGATCTCATCATATGATTTTGATCAGGGAATTTGATGATGCTTATTGACAAGACCAATTATTTTTCCATATGCGAGTATTCTATTTTCAACAGGCTTGAAGATTTTTGAAAATACTAGATTTTTGCGTGATTTATGTTGCGTTGACCTTGACCTTTTCATATGATTTGGCCTTGGGACTCGTTGACGCAAAACAAAGTGATCCCTAATTGTTGAGGATTTCAACTCCATAATTGATTAATTTAAGAAGTATTGAATATCATTGGCTTTGTACAAAAAATTGGCACGAGAAAAAGAATCTGTGGTGACTTTTTCCTTAGCGTCAAAAACTGGGTGACCTAGAATTTTGCATTTTTTCTAAAAAAAAAGCACGGTGACCATACGTTTTTTATATCAATATCGAACGAACATATAATTATCTACAAAATATAGAAAAAATAAAATTTTCTATCTCAGAGTTTTTGAGAAATTTGATAAAAAGTATTAAAATTTCGAAAATATTCTCGTTCATTTTCGATATACCAGTTTTAACGCATTAGGAAAAAATACGTTTAAATCATTAATTTTCGTTTCAATCGATAACTGTGTATTAGATTCAGAGCAAATAACTTCCTATCTATGAAATTTAAATAAAATTGATTTGAGTTGATTGATCACATTTGATTGTGTTATGGTTTTATGTCATTACCAAGAAATGAAAATCGGGGAAAAAATCGGACAAAAATTTACTCGATACCTATGACATTCTATGACGTTTTACGAAAAATCTGATTCGGTGACCCCCTTTTTTTCTTTCCATTTTTGCAATCGGCATACTCTAATCTACAAAATATGAAAAAGATATTAAATGTAACACGGGCGCTACGAGCAGACGATCACTGTTTCAGAATTTAACCGAACATTTCAATTGATCCCCAAGACATGCTCTTTCAGATTCTTTCGTTTAATTTCGGGTTGATAACGTTAACATCCTTTGGGCTGGTTTATTAACAAAAATAGGCCAAAATCATAAAATTTAAAAAGAAAATCTCCTCTGGTTAGAATTCAACCATACTTTAAAGGCATGATCTTTAGGACATATTCTTTCAAATCGTGTTGAAATCTTGGCTTTCATGTCAACAGAAAATGAGCTCAAATTGACAAGTAATTTTCTTCTCTTAAACTGTAACCTATCTTCGCCAGAATGGTCTTTGTGACAAGCTATTTGAGATTTCTTCCTTAAATTCTGATTGAGTTAATATCATGTATGCAAGAGTGCGATAAAGGCCCTTTATTACTCAATCGGGCAAATGTGGCCTCTAGAGTGCATACTGTTTTTTTAAGTTTGACCCTGTGACCTAGTTTTTGAACCAACTTTAAACTCGTCAAAGAATTCATCAGGACAATTTCAAGGTCTGACCAAATTTGACATTGATCAGACAAAAGATGTGGCCTCTAGATCCATTTTTTTAGACTTGACCTAGTTTTTGAACCCACTACCCCAATTTCAAACTCGTCCGAAAAAATCATCATGACAATCGTTCCGACCAGATTTCAGGTTGATCGGGCTAAAAAAGGCCTCTGAGTGCATACAAGTTTTGTTTTTTTTTTCAAAATATGACCACATAACATAGCTTTTCGACCCAAGTTAACCAAATTTCATACACGTCCGAGATTTCATCAAGGCAATCATTCTGACCAAATTTCGGGTTCTGGTTGATTGGGAAAAAATACGGCCTCTAGAGTGCATACAAGGTTTTAAAAGATTTGAAAGCATGACTTTGTTTTTACCTTACTTGACCCAATTTCAAACTCGTACAATATTTTATCAAGACAATCTCAAGTTGATCAGGCATTCGACCCGTAACCCAGTTTCGCTATTTATATATCTACCTCATTAACAGAACTCTTTTTTGTTTCGCCCTTAGCCATTTACATATTTACCTCATTTACAGAACTCTCAGTCTCCGGTGTGACGCTCGTCACCGTCACAAATTTGCCATTTCTATTCCTGTGTTCATAATAACAACGTCGGCCCAGATCGTCAATGTGATACCTGTGTCCGTTCTCATCGTAATGGTATCGACGAGGAAATGTGGTACAGGACTTACATTTGACTTGATAACTGAAATAGAAAAGTGGTCTTTTGTTTAACTTTGATCATTTATAATAATATCAATAAATTTTAAATAATTAATAACAGCCCGAAATCTTCCAGTACAGATGTACAAATTAAGTGAGTGATCAAAGATCACTTATTTTCACAATTAACGCAAACTGTTCAGTGTTTAAGATACGCTGTGGTTGTAAAGTGGAATTTCGGAAATATAAAGGACGGATTCCAGCGTAAAATTGGAGAAAAACAAACGCGTTTCATTTGATACAATCATATGCTATTTTCTGAATTAAATCAAAGGGGTGATTAAAAATGTGAATAACTATCATGTTCAGGTTTGTATCAAATATTTTCAGAATGTAGAATCTCTGTGTCAATACTAACAACTTCACATTATGCCAACTTAAATCCCCAAAAAGTCATTGTAAGCAGCACTTTAGATGATTGTTTCACAATCCCGTCTAATAGTCGAGTCAAATAATGATAGGACCCAAAACAAATTGCAACAAAGCAATGTTGTGTTTTTGACATCCATAGCTATACCTATTTAACGCACATAAAGTAGGACAAAATCGAAAGATACGGATTTTGATTTTTTTCGCGATTTTAACATAGACTTTTCCCTGTAAAGACTTTATGATTGAAAACATGTTTAAATCTACAGAAGAAGTTGTTGCCATATCAAAATCTATGAAGTGGTTTGTAATAAGCTGTTTGCCAATTGATAATAGGATTATCTTTGTCATTTGGCCAGTATGAGTGATAATTTGTAAAACATCTTACCCCACCTACTCACTTTAAAATTGCAAAGTAGTAGTAATGGCCGCTTTTACAAAAAAGGGTATTTTCTTCAAGAGATGGGTCTGAAACATTTTCAAGCTAATGTCTTTTCAATGTCCAGGTTAAAGTAGTTTTAAACCTTTTTTTTAGCCCCCCCTTTCCCCATTTCAGGTGAGCGAGTGTAACTAAGAACAGTTGTAGATGTGTTCACCAGATTTCTTTAGCACATCAAACAAATTCGTTCCAAAATTTAATTTTCATTAATCTAAACCTTTATAAAGGTATGGTCATGGGATGACATGTTCTTTAAAATTTATGTAGAAATGACAAGAATGGCGGATTTCATGGGTTGTCTGTTATACATAAGAGTTTAATAGCATTTTGAAAATAAATCATTTCTTAGAAAAAGTATGACATAGCCCATAGTGGCTTACTTGTATCTTACCAAGAGGCATGGATTTGTCTTTCTGGGTGTTCAATTGGAGCTACAAATAGTACTTATACAAAGCACAAAGGCATTCATATAACATATGACGTTTGGAAGGGGGGGGGGGGTAACTTTATGATAAAAAAAATCCAGTTTTCAAACCAAAAAGAGCCTAGAAGAGACAAAAAAGTATTATGCGAGAATATGTTGCACGAACACACAAGTTTGACCTTATGTTTATAAACAATTGCTAGATAAAGTCATAATTCGTTATTCGATATACAGAATCTTTAGATTTAAATGGTTTTTATTTGGTTTGATACAAAGTGTAATGGAGACTTAAGATGTAATTTCTTAATTACTATAGTATATTATATTGTGTTTTTCTTGATGAAGGACAGGTGACCGAAAATTTGAAAAAGAGTGTTTATCGAAATAAAATTGAGTAACATGGATTCCCTGTGGAATTTTATTTATTAAATCTTTTTGGATGTTTTGGATGAGATTTTTTTTTTTAAAACAATCTTAGTACTTTTCACATATTTTAACGTTGAACCTGTTTCATATTTTCAAAAGCATTAGATTCAAACAAAATTAATGTTTATTATTGTTTGTTTTAAATTCAGTGCCGATTAAAAATTAACTGTTTTGTTTGAAAAGGGTTTCACATCTTTTAACATGAAGCTTAAAACAGAACACCAAACTATGGATTCCTGGTATTTTTTCACCGATACTACCAGGAAATCCTTGACGAGCTACATCTTTCTAATTCAAGATATTTTTTACGATTATCTACCTGTTGGTTGGAGATAAGTGTCAGACAGGCAGTGCTGCTGTCAGGGATTGAAGCTTGAAACCCGTCATTAGAATCCTAGCGCACAATTATTTGTGCTGTGACAATGGCGGATTTATCTGGAATTGGTTCTTTCGGAAGCAATATAATGTTGGCCCCATTCAATACATTTTTAAAGGTAAATTGACAAACTAAGCTAAACTCTGAATGTCCAAATTTTGCGTTTTGGTTTTTTTAGATATTCATATTAGGCGTTAAGGATTTTAAAATAAGCATGTTTTTAACAGTTGCATCACATCAATGACTAAAAAAAAACATATTTTGTCTGGTCATTTGACGAGTTTCTAAAATTTTTCTCTAATTTGTAAACTTGAAGGCATAGGATTGAAAATAAAGTGCTCCGATTCCCATTTGGTTGAAAAGAAGTTTTGAATTTCATTCAAATAAAAAATGCATGAAGAAGAAATGATAACAATCTTCAAAACTTTTCACCAAGTGAATACTCACAAATAATTTATATTGAAATTATTAACTTGTCAGGCTATGCTAGGCATAAATATGAATTGGGAATATATTCGTCCTACGAATCCCTCTAAGTAATATATCACGAGACTTAAGATTTTAAATGGGTAAATTCGGCTTTATTGAAAAAAAAAATAAATTAAAAAAAAAATCAGGTAACCGCAATCATAGATTGAAATTAAATGACTTGTTCATGGGCTTATGAATTAAACATGAATCAACAAAAAAAATGAACAGATTTAGGAATCCCCTCGGTGAATAATCCCGAACATTTCCAGGAATTTTGCTGGTTTAAGGGATTGTCGTCGCAAAAACGTCGAGCTATTTTATGAAAATCAGTCATCTAAAATAAAATCGCTGTACATCATAAAACAGCACATTATTGTACATCATTTAATAGCTTTTGAACAGCTTTATCTTATAGACACTGAATTTTGATACCCATTGCTGTGAATAAAAAATGATATCGAGTTTAAAATAAAAATTTCGCCAAAAAGCGCATGTAATGCGTAACATGCTTCTCTTTTAATACATGTTCAAAATGCCATAAAATCGCTTGTCATAGTAAAATTTTTGCACACAAATACCTAGTATACTAGTCCTTATGCAGTGTGAATTTTGAAAGTTTCAAATAAAGTTTTGCGAAAATCTCTTCACGTAACACTGCTAAAAATGAAACAAAAAATGACGACCAAAACAATTCTACGAAAAAAATAATCATACAAAAGGAAGGAAATCGTCAAATCTAAACACATTGAAGAAAAATGGTCAGATTTTTATTTCTTCAGTTTAAATTTGGTTTATTTGTGATTCTTTATAAAATACAATATTTTCGAGTGAAAAAGTCTGAAAAATGTCACGCTTTTTGAAATTACGTCATTTTGGCGAGCAGTAACTAAACTCTTAATAAATGTCGAGAAAAAATGGTCAGTCCATTCTTTTCAAAAATATATAACAATCTATTTTTTATGCATTAAACGCTATGTACGAGAATGCTAAAAAATAGTCTTAAAAATGTCACGTTTTCTCATTTTAACGACGTTTTACGTTGCGCGTTTCACGTTTTATCGATTATTTCGAAATTACTTCCAGAAAAATGAAATACTGGTATATTTAAGATAAGTTCTCCTCTGTTTTGACGAGATTATAGAATAGAAATCAATACCAAGTTTATTTTATATTTTTTCATATACCTTTTTAGTTATCCGGGAAATCAATGCATTTGCTAATACAAAATTGATTTTGTTTCGTAATTACAGAAATTCTACAACCTGAACATGATAGTTATTCACATGTTAAATCACCCCCTTTGATTTAAATCAGAAAATAGCATATGATTGTATCAAATGAAACGCGTTTGTTTTTCTCCAATTTTACGATGGAATCCGTCCTTTATATTTCTAAAATTCAACTTTACAACCACAGCGTATCAAAATGACCATAGAAAACATATTTTTGATCCCATATCAATATTTTAAATTGCAGTCTGACAAAAAGTCAGACAAGGATCATTCAAGTGACATTTGGTTGATATCTATAGGTTAGATTTATTTCTTCCAAGATACAACAATATTTTCTAACTAGGAGAATAAAAACAGCGTAAGACCGTCTTTAAAGTGAAAAGTAGTTTTACATGGTGTAAATATGATAGCCACAGAATCATGTGCAAAACTTCAGAATGAACCACATCACACTTCAAGGAATATGAATCATTTTCTGGAATGTGGCATTTTATTCCCGAAAGGAATTACCTTGTACTGAAAGAGTCCATCTCGGGTGGCAAACGTTGAACTTACTTTAGCCCTTTCCGTCAAGAGTACCTGCCAATATACCTTCAGTGAGTCAAATTTGCTTCAAAAGTTAGCACTAGCAATATTTGTCATCGATTTTGGTGTTCGGCTTTGAGTCAGTTTTGGTGACTGAATTTACTTTTCGAAAGTCAGTACAATTTTTTTAGGTCCCATCTTGTTTTGGAACAAGAACACTTAAGGAGCTCCAATTGCTTTTAGGCTCGATAATGTCATTTTCACATATCTTTTTAATTTCCTTTCGCATATACTGGAGCTTTATAAGATTTTATCGATAAGGTTACTTTTTAAATCCTCCACAACAACATCATAAACTGCTGCGTTGAACATCTTGGAAAATAGTTTTAAACTCATTGATCTATTAAAGCACTTCTTCTTTCTGGTGGGCATTTCCAAGTTTTATATCAGGATTTGCAAGAATTTCGAAATTGTCAAAAGGACACTTTGGTTATATTTTTCTCTCATGGCTTTAAAGAATGTTCATTGTCACCAAAAGACTAAAATTCATTACATTGACAACTTTTTTTTTTCAGATTTTCGGTCACTTCTTTCAAAATAATGTTTTTTACGATTTTTTTTTACGATATGCTTTAGGTACCTACTCATATTAGACTATGGGCTACTGGGACCCCTGTTCCCCCCCAGAGGGAATTTTGTACAGTATGATTTTCTGAAAGGTGCATGTATAAGCAACATTTTACGACATGTAAGCACTCTGGTGAGTTGGGCTTTTGTAAGATACGTTACTTTGAATTCACCCACCCTATTTCCTTATTAAATGCTACATTTTGCTCACATTTTGTGAAATTCTTTGGGCAGATTGCGATATTTAGTACTACCTCTTACACAATTCTTGAGTTTGAGTGATATTCATATTTACATAGTTTATTTTGGCCTGCATATTACTTGTTTTATACGTAGAAATGAAAAGATTTGAACACGTGCCCTTTCAAACCCTTTATACAATGTAATTTCATATGCCGTTCATAAACAGAAAGAAGGAGAATGGCAGCTGCAATTTACTATTCTGATCATCCATAATAAAACAAGAATATCATTTATAACTGATATCCATATAACAACAAATGCTTTATGTCTCTGATGGAATGTTGTAACATATGTTACCTCAAAAATATTTTACCAAAACCCGTTTAAAGTGTTTTATTTTTTACCAATAAGGGTTAAAATTCTTTGAATTTATAGCTCTTAGTTTTGTTTCTTAGAAATTACATCGGTACTGAAGGCAAATGCATAACCAACAAAAGATCAAAGATCCCCTAGCACTAATGGTAGATTGTTTTAAAATTTAGACCTTGATTGAGAAGTCAATGTTATATATTTGAACGACCAAGAAGGAAATTCTTGTTAAATGCTATTTTTCTTTAAGTGTAAAGTGATAAATCACAAAAATTGAAGTTATTATCATTTGTAGTATCCCAGCTCACAAAGTTAAAAAATTGATAACAAGATTTGAGATCATGATATTGAAATAGCCAAATCATTTATACATGTATACCCAATAGCTGAAATCGAAATACCTAGACCCTTCTAAATCAGCACAGATCTTGATAATCATTTTAAATTAGAAATTACAAATATTTGAAAATTATTAGATAAATATACTGGATTTTTGATAGATATGGATATGTACTTTGTGTTGTACTATACATATTGTTTAATTTTATCATAGGGAAATATCTGTTCAGTGCAATTACATATCTATCAATCACACAATGCAGCATGAACGCTAAAAGAATTTAATTAATTGAAACTTTTTTCAAAATAACTAAATAAGCATGTATATCATTTATCTCTAATTTAGTGCATTTGTTTATTCGTTGCCTATAAATGTTTTGAAACAGAATACCGATGATCATAATCTGGTTACGTATGTTACCATTTGTATGAAACAAGTCGAATTATCTTCAATGCAATTCAGTGTCAATTCTATAGCCATTTAAATCAAACTCATTGTTTCTCTTTGATTAAGATGGATTTTTTCGGTTTTACTGCATGTTTTACCAATTGTTTGTCTGGAAAGTTGGCCAAGTGGTTAGTATAAAACTTAATGGTGAGTATAAGAGTCTTGTACTTGTGCACGTGAGAAAAAATATGAGATTTATGCCCAAGAACCATGAGTATATTTATTTGAATGGGCATTCTTCAATTCTTAACTCTACTTCAACACAAACTGCATGTACATATATATTGAAAGTCATCAAGCAATGTCAAACAGGAATGCAAATAGAATATTATACACATAAACACCTATGAAGCCCTTATAGGCATGTGACTTATAGACCCATCATGCAATTTTCTTATTTCTAAGAATCAAGTCTTGGGTTGTATTTGAATGAGGACTTGATATTGATGAAATCCTATTGCTTACGCAATTTATCATAATTCTTTTAATGTTTCAGAATGTAAGATAATTATACGAAGCGCTAATTCTATCTAAGATATGTTTCTTTCTACATAAAAAGTACTTGTAGTTTGTATCTAGTTCAAAGTTTAATCATTTTTTAAGCATCTTTGTTTTACTAAAATCTTAACTTTTGTAAGAACTAACCATGTTCAAAAGAATTACAATTGGTGTGCACCTAATTGTCCTTTGGAAGCAGCAATTATGTTTGATTTTCTAAAAAAAAGGGTCTTTTAAATGTAACATATATTACTTTCTTTGATAGCTAAATCAAAATGTATATGTCTATTCATTTGAAAATAATATAGTCAGACTCATGTAAATTTCCAGTATTGAACTGAATTGCGCAGTTTCTTGGCAAAACTAGGATTTCATGCAATATTCTTTGCATTCATATTATGAATATTATGAAGACATATTATGACTAAGATTACACAAGTTTGTAAAACCGAAAACCTATGATTATTAATGTATATGAAATTACAACAAAATTTACTATATAAAAATTGATCTTAATGCAGTTGTGGTAACCCCCTTAAAGGTTATCAAATGACCACGGCTTTATCGTTGTGTCTTACTTATGCGAAGCCTCTTTTAAAGTTTAGGTAAGGTAATTTCAGAATTTAAAAAGCTTCTTTGTGTCATTGTTATACTAAATTAAAAAAGAAATGTAGCACAAGATTAGTGAAATATATACCTTCATTTTGAATTGTTTTGGAATTGAAGTTTCAGAAAATTATTCTTATACAGACAGATCATTGGCAATTTTATCATTCAATTTTCGCCAAATACACAAATGTGCGCTAGTCATGTACCTCATCAACTCTCACCATTTCCAGCATATTTTACACAAAATGGTGACAATGAAACGGAAAATTATCAAGAAAAAATAAGCTGATAACAATGTTGTCAAAATAATTATTTAAGACTTAGGAAGTAACAAAATTTAAATTCAGTGACTAATGGGAGAGTTTACATGAGCAAATGTTGGATATATGGTCTTTTGTCACGAAACAATTGCCTGTGGGATAGGCAGACATACAAATATATCAATCCAATAAAACAATATTGTTGTGATTTTGTTGACAAGGATATATATGAAAATTGTTGTGGTTTAATGTCTAGAGGTAATTCAAATGATATTTGATTTGTTTTGCTTGCACAATTCAGTTTTATTCCAGGTATATCATACAATATTCCAATTAAATTGGTTGTAATACAGGCATTACTAGTGGGTATAAAAATGTATTGAAAAATCAAAATACGTATCTTCCGATTTTGTCCTACTTTTAGTATGTCATCTAGCGAGGGTCAAGCTACTCAAAAAACTCAAGAACGTTTTTGTTGCAATTTGTTTTGGGTTGAGGCCATATTTCGCTATTTTGACTGGACTACACTTGCTCACCTAAAATTGTGTACATGGGCAAGGGAGGGGGGAGGGGGGGGGGGGGGGGGTAAAAAGGTTCAAATCGACTTTCACTTGGACATTGAAAAGACTTTGGACTGTAAAAATGTTTCAGACCTATTTCATGAAGCCAATGCCCCCTTTTTACCAAAGCGACCATTTTCTACTACTTTGCAATGTTAAAGTGAGTGGGTGGGGTAAGATGTTTTACAAATTATCTCTAAAACCGACCAAATAACAAAGAATATCCTATTTTCAATTAGCGAATAACTTAATACAATCCGCTTCATGGCTTTTGGTATACCGACAACTTCTACTTTAGATTTAAACATGTTTTCTGTCAAAAAGTCTTTATAGGTTCAGTTGGGAAAATTCTATGATAAAAATCGCGAAAAAATCAAAATATGTATCTTCCGATTTTGTCCTACTTTATGTATGTTAAATGGGTATGTCTATGGGTGTCAGAAAACACAACATTGTTTTTGTTGCAATTCGTTTCTGGTCCTGCCATAATTTGACTGGACTAGAATGACGTTCATCTACTTAATATAACAACAACAAGATTGATCGCAGAGCAACATCCACAATTTTTCATGGGCAAGTAGAAGTGAGACAATCACGGTTTAGAATTTGATAATTTTATCAACAAACCAAACAACAAAGAAGATGTACTCCGCAGACCAGACAGAGCGCCAAATCCATGAGACAGCATGGATCAAAAGGCTACAAACTGTACAGCCATTGGGTTGCCACTTAAAAGACCGCAGTTCCACATAACGTTAGTTGACGTCAAATTATGCGCGGGAACGTCAACGTCGCCTGAACGTGGAAAAACGACGTTGACGTCATATCCTTTGTAAGATAAATTTAAAATGGCTGTATCAAATAAAATTATCATGTAGTAGTGTAAGAATATCTTTCGTTTTCTTGAAAAAGGCAATTTTTGCCGAAATATTGAATACTGAGTGTTTTATTAAATATTTATTCTATTATTCCCTTCGGGAAAAATTGTGATATCAAACATAGGACGCTCTCTGTTTTCTATGGCAATCGGTCAACGAAAATGGTTAAAGCCGATTGATGAAATTACACGAATTACTTCCTGCAGAAAAAAAGTTTTCCGTTCTAATTCGGTCTGTAAAAAAATAGATGCAAGGCATGCCATTAACAAAAAGCGCTTCGAAAAAAAAAAGTGTCATAACGTCTTAATAGCAAATCGACGTTGCAAAATGTCAGAGGTTAGCAAGCGCGACTTCTTAAGACATTCTCTTGAAACTAAAAATGTTTGTAAAATTATCTGGTTTGCTATTGCTATAAAAGGGTAAAGTACGTTTGCAGTCGTGTTGTTTAATCAGCATTGTATATCAGAATCGTGACAGAGAAGAAACTCACCTCTGATTTGTAGATCTACAACAACCACAACAGATCATGTGTTTACAACCCAGGGGTTGACCAAAGAGTCCTCCTCCACTGTAATATCTGAAATATCTTTACCTCATACATATATGTACATTTTAAGTGAATGTGATCGTTGATAGCAATGTTATCCATATAATCTAGCTTGCTAATTGATGCTATCAATTAAATGATCGATTGACCAATCCCAAAAGCTCTGTAATTCTACACCCCTCATTTACCGAATACCAGTTTCGATATTGACTGGTAGAATTATCTAAACAAGAGGACAGGAATGGCCCATTTTTTGAAATGGTTAATTTTTGAAAAGGGTCACCAAGGTTTCAATGAAATCTCCTTTAGGCTTCTATAATTCTTAAGATTGGTCAGATGTTATTTGATATACCTCATACTTTCATTGCGCTACCTGTGTGAGGTAACATCTGTTGTGCTGAAAGGAGATGGCAAACGTTAGACGACTCAAATATTGTAAGTAACAAAAAAGATCTATCAAAGATTTATTAGCGTCATGGAAAGAATGTTAATAATGATATTGCATGATGCATAGATAAGAAACAACAGGCACTGTTACAGTGTCTGTTATTTACTTGCTTGGATTCTTTTCTCCCCTTTTTTAACGAAATTAACTTATCTCTGCAATTTTGTCAATGTCGCCAATCCGTTCAAATGAGGCTTGTGTGGATAACCAATAAGGATAAGGACACCGCACGCCGCATAAGTAGCTCTTTGACCCTCGTCATTTTTTTCCTTCCAATAAATTTTTTTCTTGGTCACATATGTTGTAGATGAACATTGTGTAGTCATTATATCAAAATTTGAAGGTACCTTTCCACGCTCGTTTTCAGGCTAGAGTTATCTGCCCTTGAGTGGTATAGACCATTTTTCAGTAAAACGGTTATATTATAAACTCTGTACTAGGTTATAGCTATTAAACACATAAATTTAGATAGGCCTTATACATGTACACAATGGCTATTGACAAGAAAATTTCTCTTTGATCAATTGCAATTGCACAATTTGCTTTCAAAAGTTAAAAATGCACTAATTTTTGTAAAAAGTAAAAATGCCACGAAAACCTATTATTTGAAGAAATTACCCGATGATTTTTTCTTATTTTCCGAAATGTTTATAATCCATATTTTTCCTTTATTTGGTAAAAAAAATTCAGCATACCTTTCAATGCAAATAAGAAAGTTTTTCGTTATTTTTCAGTGTTCCCCCCTAATAGAATGACGGTTTAACGCATTTTTATTGTTAAATTTTATGATCCAGTCATTCAATAAATATCAAATGTTGAAAAGAAGCTAAATTATGAACATTTACCATCATTTTTCTACGTAATTTCCATAAGTAGAATCTTACGAAAACCGGTCTTTTTTAAACACGCAAAAAAGCCGTAAAATAAACGAAAACCCACTTCCGGTTCATAGAGTCGGAATGCTGTCCATTGCCACCTTAATCATACTTTATTTTACTAATTTTAACCTTTGGCTAACTTTTGGATTCAAATTTCAAGCTTAGATGAACATGTATATCAAAAAACTGTGGAAGACGGCAAAGACGTAACGGCAAAAGTTGGCGGTCACGACTGATACAAATGACGTCGTTTTATGAATAGCAGGTAGTACCTATATGTTTTTTTAAGTAAACTTCGGCGTAAAGCAACGAAAATAATTTATTTTTCGTCACTCATTTGTAAAATAAATCATAATATACGTGTGTAAGTCGCTCTGAGTAAAAATGTTACAATATTACAGAAATGTGTTTATATCAGCCTTATCACCCTTATATACAATCATTTTTTGAGCTGTAAAATCCGAACTGAAGCATAATTATATCCAAGTACAACTTTGGCAGAGTTTGACCCAAGGAACATCCCTGCCAAGTTGGGCCAATTAGTTTAGAAGTTTTAGAAATTGTGGACGACACACAACAGACGTCGCACGGATGGCGACGGATATTGGACAATCACAATAGCTCGCCCTTAGCACTTAGTGCTTAAGACGTGTTGGCCGGTATTGGAACCAACTTATTTTCCAAATTGATTTTCGGTGGTCCTTTTTTTTTGCATGATACATATTTCTTTAAAAGAAAACTTAGGTTTGAATGCCTCCATTCACATTTCAAACGTTAAATCCATTTAAAACGTTTGCATTGAAACTTACTGAACTTGAACTTAATGCCTCGGAATAGTGCCAAATAAATTTTTGAATTCAACTATAGTTACTTTACATACCCGCACAATTGGAAACAGCAAACGAGAATGCAAATGAGAAATAACAGAGCCAGTAGGCAAAGAACTGCAGCAACGAAGTAGACTAACCATGTAGGGAACTCTGTGTTGTCTGAAAGAAAAATGAAACAAAACTTTTATTACTTTTTCTTTTACTATTCATCACCAAAGAATAAGATGTTCTAAACTATTTAGTATTTTTCAGATCCTGTCGCTAGGATTCCTGTTCCATATTTTTGAAAACATATACATGTAACCGGGTAAAACCTGTCTATTTGTTTATACATGGCTCTCCCGGGATGTACTGCAATGAATGTAACAGATAACATAATGCAGACAGTTTCGATTAGCTCTAAGGTACAATGATGATTGTCCGACCCGCCGACCCATTTTATTTCATTTTTCTTACACGATTTCTACTACGATCGTCAAAACAATGGCTTATTTGGAAATAATTTGGATTATTCGCGTCACTTCCTCCTGAGCCACTTAGCTGATTTCATTCATGACCTTCTTTTTGACCCGAGTTGACCCGATTTCGAACTCATCCAAAATTAAATCAATTCAATAATTCTGACCAAATCAGATTGACCGGGCAAAAAAAAGTGGTCTCGAAAGTGCATACAATGTTTTCTAAGATTTAACCCCGTGACCTCCTTTTCTGACACCAGTTGACCCAATTTCAAATTAGTGAAAGCAATTATGGCATCAACACAATCATTTAGAACAAAATTTCAGGTTGATCGGACAAAAAATGTGGCCTCAGTGCGTACAAGTTGGTTTTTTTTTAAGATTTGACCCCTTGAACTAGTTTTTGACCTCATTCTACGTCATATATAAACGGACATGATTGTTATAGTCGTAAGCGTTTTCTAAGAAAAAAAAATCGATTTGAAACCAAAACGGCTAACATAATATTAATTCAGTTTTGTTTTGATCCTTATGTAAAATCAGATTTTTTTTTTGGAGAAACAATACGCTGTTCCGTTTATTAAAGAAACAACTAGGTAT
Source organism: Fragum whitleyi (assembly GCA_948146395.1). Lineage (NCBI taxonomy): Eukaryota > Metazoa > Mollusca > Bivalvia > Cardiida > Cardiidae > Fragum > Fragum whitleyi. The sequence continues at coordinate 33,635,631 of OX411550.1, forward strand.
GTTAGCATGTAAACAGATGGACAAAATCAGTTTTTATTATAATGAATTCTGAAAAATTTCATGACTAAAAAATTGTAATCCCAAACGACAATTATAATCCGTCAGATATAAGGGCTTTTTTGGTCGAACCTGGATGTGAAGTACACACTGTTTTTAAATATTCTTAAAGCTGAGACCTTCAACTGGATGACACCTTGTCATCCTTGAGCATTTCGAGAAATCCAAGATGGCTTCCAAGATGGCCGCGAATAGCTTGAAAATGCCAAATTCACTGCATAAATAAGTTTCTATTGCGTGTAAAGCGAGTCCGTTGCAAAAAACGCTTATTAAGAGGCCTTATGAATATTGTATGTAATGGGAAATGACCTGTAATATTTAAAGATGGCGACTGAATGATAAATTACAAGAAAGATAAGCATTATAAAATTATTTTTTATATCAGATGAATTTTTTTCAACCTACCTCCATTTATTCTTTTTCAGTTGTTGAACTTGGACATATTTTTATACGTACAGCCCTTTTATTATGGTTGTCAGAGACTATTTTGTGTATCATCAAAGTGTTAGAGTGTAAGTAATACAAGGTCTTACAATTTGTATAAGATCGAAGCTTTGAATGAAAAAATAACACTCGTGTTCATAGATTGGGTATATTTTCTGAAATTTTAAAGGTAGCCTTTTACTAATACTTAAAGTATTACAGAATTTAACTGGTCCAATATATGTGATAACTATTTTGAAATTTAAGTGATTATGGATTGTGTATATTCCATTGTCATCTGCATTTTACTCAAAGTATGGATTATTAGGAATTCACACCTTAAGATAACCTAATAAACTTGTTTTTAACTGGGGGCCTTATCTGCACATTTCATCATTCTTCATCATATCCCTTGATTGTCGTTAGTTAAATCTAGTCAGATGGAGCTTTCATCTAACTTTTCACATGTTTTGTTAATTTTGTTTGTTACTATGTAGCATATTGACCTATACCACGGTTAGGGGTCCTGGTCTTTGAATAAAAACCTTGAAACCTTTAGATTTAGTAAAAAAATATGTAAGTATATAATGTTGGTCATTGGCCTCAATTAGAAATGCAAGTTTACGTAAAATAGACCCTTTTCAGGGTGATGGCAGCCAGTCCATTTGGACCTTCAGTACTTTTATTGAAATTCAGACACCACGCTTAATCATTTCAGTTCATTATCCATTTTAGTATAAACATAGTCTCTAAATACGAGGTTTTGGGCAACAGACTGCCAATAGAATCAAATTTGGCATTTTTGAGCTATTGGCAGCCATCTTGGCATCCATCTAGGATTTCTCTAAATGCACAAAGATGACTCAGCTTTCAGAATATGTAAAACATTTTCTTTGTACTTCAAATCCAGGTTCAGCCCTTTATCTGTCGCACTTTCAGATTTCACATTTGTATTTTTTAGGCTTTTGGCTTTATAAAGAAATCAAACGGACTAACAAATCCTAGACTGGCTCCCGTCCCACTGATCTGAAGTACTGTGAAAAAATAAGCCGAATTCAACTGGAGAAAAAAATTCTTATCAGCTTATATTCTCTGACTGGCCGATCAGTGGGACTGGTAAACTCTGCAGAGCCCCATACACAAGTTTACAGTTACCAGGTTATTCAAGGGTCAATGTAGGGGCATGGAATGTCTTACAATAACAAGATTGTTATCATTTTCTGGTCTGATTTTCTATTTTCTATTGGATTATTTAATCTGTAAGGCAAAAAAAAAAATCTAAACAGGGCTCTAGTCAGGAAATACTCGATTGTGACACTTTTTCAAACTTGTTCAAGATCCAATGAAAAACATGGGGTTAATGGGCGTGGCTAATTTCCAAATATGGTAAAAAGTGAGTTTTCCCAGATTCTATTTGAATGATACCAATTAAATTTTACATGAATGACCATTAATTAGTCTGCAAAAAATTATTGATATCGGATGAAAAATATGTACTTAATGGACAGAGGTCATTCTTCTATAAGTTATATAGTGGAAACTTTCAAAATTATTTTCTCAGAATGTAACAGATGGATATCAACCAAATTTCACTGGAAATACCTGAGTGACCCTTTATCAGTCTACCAAAATTTATCGTGATCGGATGAAAAATATGTATTTTATTGGCAGAGATCATTTCTCTAAACGTTATATAGTGTAAACTGTGAAAATCATTTTCTCAGAATTTGAATATCAATCAAACTTCATTGGTATGATGCTCAAGTGACCCATTATCATGCAGCCTAAAATTATTGTCATTGGATGAAAAATATGTCTTTTATTGGTAGAGGTCATTTCTCTATATGTTATATAGTGGAAAATTTGAAATTCATTTTCAACATCAGTAGAACCCAAAATATCTAAAAATCTAGACAAAACTTTGATTTGCTATATGATTTGCTATAACAAGAATTTCAAGCCTGTGGAGCGACTCAAGCCATCAGTCTTAACCAGGTGAAAATAAATCTGAAGCGCTCACCTGGCATGAAGGTCGAAGACTTCTAAATTTATGAATTTATTATGCAATGAGAGAATCATGTTATTTCAAACTAAGGAGCAGTTATCAAAATTACTGACATCTCTATAAACATACAAATTAATAGTAGAGGACATTTAAAGCATTTCCCTTTTAGGCAAATGTTTGTACAAAGAAGGAAACTAAGTTTCAAATTTTTCACTAATATGTTCATGTTAAACTTTGGACAGAGAAATATCCATAAAAAACTACCAATACAATATTCTTAAAGTTACAATTTCTGGATTTGTTGTGACATCGGGCTTATTAAATTAGCGACAACGAGAAAAGCCACCATCAAATATATTTGTCACAAAAATGGTGAATCACGCACAAAATATGACTCTCTGCTGAGAATCGATTAAATTTAAATACCCCAAATAGAAATGCCATCAAAGGACAAAAGATTTACAAAAATGGTTAAAACTATAATAACAATATGATATGTACATCTCTGATTGATATCAAGTCTATTCTGACATTTTTTCTAACTCACTCGAAGTCACCTTAGTCTATTGCTTAAGTTCCTTTAAAGCAATGCAACACAATGCATGATTACCAATAGAAATGACATTACTATTTTTGTATAGAATTAAAGTTACTACTAGATGCAGTATACATGTACATAACATTTTATATCGTATATACTCTTGATGCTTCAAGCCTCATGCTTCATGAATATCTGATGTAAGATCTTATGTCTTTGAGTGCAATATATATCCATATTTTGATTTTGAAGATTGTCGTATTTATGCGTTTGTAACTCTTCATTGCGCATATTTATATTATCATCCCATTGGTTAAAAATCAACAAATGGTGTACATTCTTATACACATATATATATTAAATATTCTTCCAATCGTGATATTAAAAGGAAGGTCGCAGGACAGCAAATACCGATTATATCCAGTGTAGGATAGCGCAGTCTCAATCAGGTTTTAAATAATCAATCTTGGCCAAAATTATTCTTTGGCATTCACTATTAAAACACCAACAGAAAAGCCAGAAAATATTCTTTGCACCATTGCAACTGGGATATTTACAGCTCATCTGAACACATTATGCTAAAGGTGGTTTTTGTAATTATTGAATGTCTGTTATCAGCCTTAGTTGAAAATTTCTTTATTGGCAATCTAGAGGCTCTAATATTGGCTCATTCTTCATGAAACTACGTCAGAGAATTGGTAAGGTCACAAAGATAAAAACATATCGAAAATGAGAAAGGTTCTATTGGAAAACATGGTAAAAGGGGCCTTTTCGAAAAATTTCCTTGTAAACACTCTAGGGGGGGGGGCACAATTTTGTCCCAAATCTTAATAAAACTTAGTCAGATTGTTTGTCCCGTCACAAGGATAGAATATCAAAAGAGGTAAGGTACCAAGTGAAAACACCAGATAAGGAGAACGGTAATTTCTTTGTGAATACCGTAGAGGCCACAATATTGGTTCCATGATTCTAAATCATATTATTTTGGATGAACCCTATTGAAAATTCGGAGGTTGCATTGAAAAGAGTGGGACGAGAGCCTAAATAATAATATCTTTGTTAACACTCCAAGAGCCAAAATTTAGTTCAATCTGCATGCAACTTGTTTAGATTTTTTTCTGCTCAAATGTAAGTCCCCGATTAAACATGGAAAGGATCCATTTAAAACACGGGTAATGACAATTTCCTTATCTGCTCACCAGGCCATTTTTTCATGTGTGTTACATAAATTTAAAAAGAAAGATGATTTATGTAACATATGTTTCAAATTCAAAATTTGACCTTAAGTTGTCTGAAAAGAAGACACTTTATAGATATCTATAGATATTGATACTTAAGGATTTCATGTTTTAACAGGTATCTTAACTTTGAATTCTGGTGAGTCATCTTGGGCTATTTGAAAAAGATTATGCTAAGTTTATATTGTTTCGATTTTTCATTTTTTTTAAAGATCTTTATCAAATTTCTAAAGTTTGAAATGCAACAGTCTGTCAAACCATACAGTGTTGACTGATTTACAGTGCTTACAGTACTTTGATTTCATCAACTTTTTTATTCTTTCTAAACTTTTTTTCTGGCAATAAATATCTGACGAGGTACAGTCTGAGTTATTTGATAAGGGTCATTAAGGAGTCATAAGAGTTCCCACTGGAGTTGGCTTATCACTATCTTACATCAGTAGAACTGTGACCGAGGGGTCAAATTCTTCCAGGAATTTCTGGGAGTAAGCTCTGCAGAGTTGACCAGGCTGTCAGTTTTTGAGAATATGGGAAGTAATTTGAAATATAATAGTTACGCATGAGTGGTCTACCTTATTAATTTGAAAACTAACTGACAGCCTGGGAGCCAGGCTAAACACATCCCTACGTTCGGAAAAAGGCAATACTATATACTTACAGAGTTACTTTGTCAAAACTGGCTTTTAAAGTGGCGTTTAAATTGAACAAACAGGTTTTTGTCCTGATAACGTTAAATAAATTGACCACTTACATTCTTTGTTAATTACCCCATATAGACTGGTTCTTCATGGTGCAGTCTTGGTTTAAACCAATTTATCTTTCATCGATTGGATACAAGTTCTTACAACTTAGATTCATCCCTCTCAATTCTGCTTTATGGAAACTTCACCAGTACTCCCGCCAATCTACAAACTTTTTTTTATCTTATTTACTTTTAGAGAAGAGACTAATACAAAATTTGATGTAATTTTCGCTTTTAGCAATTACCAGTTAGTACTTTCAGTGTTTATAACAAGATTTTCGGTTGAGTAAAAGAGTTGAAACGTACAATAGGTTAACTGTATAATAAATTTGTAGCACTAACAATAGTACTGCTCTTCTTTTTTTTCTCGAACGGTCATTTACCAGTTGTAGGGCTGACAACCAATCAAATTCTGTTATGATTATCACTCGGTCAAAACCCACGCGTAAATTCAGACCACGTGATAGATGCAAATGGACATCGTCTGCTCAAAATGTGTCAATTAAGTTGTTTGTCATTGGTCAATGGTCGTCTGCACTCGGACAGGGAGCGTGGGAAGTTTACTTTTTTGTTTGTATGGTGGAATGAGTATTGTTGACTGTTAACAAATGGAAATAATTTTGTAATTTTGAAATATTTGATTTTAATGAGCACTCTGATCACGCTCCAATCCTGTTTTCAATAAATTCAAATTTGAGTATGAAGAAAATTTATTCAACAACAAATAAACCGACAAAAACATACGATAAACTGATATAGGATAGCAGTAAGAGCGATCCATTTTTAGAACAACTCATGAATAATCATAGAGTGCTGCTAGATTTAATCGATTGGTCAGAAACCAAATATATAAATAGCATAGTTGGTGATTTCACGTGTTTCTCGAGGGATAATGCATTTATAGTATTTGGGAAAACCCAATGCTTGAAACACAAATATGTTGGTAATCAAAATTGTAAATGGTTTAATGAAAAATGTTTTGTTGCTAAACAGGCTTTTAAACTCTAAAGAGAGAGGAATAATATTTACAGACAAGCTTTTAGCCGGGCGCCTGCTCATTATAACAACGTAAAAATATCTGCTAAGAAATAATTAAGAGTAACAGAGGGCTATCGAATCAGCAAACTTTCAAAATCGGACCCACGAGGTTTTTGGTGTAAGATAAAAGGTACATATACAAAACCAAAAAATCCACCAGATTCTCTCTCCATAGAACAATTGTTTGACCATATTAAAAATTTAATTGATACACCAGACGAAAACACCAAAAACGAACAATATCCAAAAAGCAACATTGATATGCAAAACAGTGAAATTAACCCCGAATTGGACATGATCTCATCAGAAGAAGAAATTAAGAAAGCTGTATTTATGCAAAATAACGGTAGAAGCCCCGGCATCGATGAAATTCCTTGTGAAATTATTAAAGTGTCTTACGAAATTATTGCACCTTTTCTCTTTTGCTTTGTATAATCGCATGTTTCAAACGGGCGACTACCCGGAGCAATGGGGAAGGGGAATAATCACTCCTATTTTAAAAAGGGTGATCCTAATATTTCGGAAAATTATAGAGGTATTACCTAAAAAACATATTTTCAAAAGTATATTCTCAAATTCTGCTAAAAAGACTCACTTGGTGGACAGAAAAGAATAAAAAAAAACTTAATGATAACCAATTTGGATTTCAGAAAGGAAAATCCATTTTAGACTCCATCTTCATTATAAACTTGGTTATATCAAAGTGTTATCGTCTGGTGATAAACGTTATTGCGTGTTCATTGACTACGAAAAGTGTTTCGATAGTATTAATCAGGAAAACATAAGCACTCATTTTGTAAAACATTTAAAATCTATTTACACGTCAGTAAAAGCTTGTGTTCGTACGAACATGAGTTCTCATGATGTTCGTCAATGACGTCATCGAACATATAAATTCCGATCTTGATGAAATTTTTACTTTTGGACCATGTGAAATTATTCTTGATATTGTATGCAGATGACCAAGTGTTATTCGCGAAATCTCCAACTTCTTTACAATCCATGTTGAATGATTTACAAGCATATTATACTTTATCTGGCATAAAAATTAACACATCTAAGACTAAAGCAATGATTTTTGAGAAGGGAAAACATACTAGTTATACATTCCACATTAATAATGTCGCCATTAAAACTGTCAAATATTTTAAATATTTAGGGATTAATCTTTAACGGATTATGGTCTCGTACACAAAAAGATATTGCCAAGCGAGCATTATTTTCTCTTCATAACATCAGCAGAATTTCAGTTAATTTAGAATTACCCATGTCGCAACAATGTAAGCTATTTGATAGTCTGCTTGGTTCCATCCTTCAATTTGGTTCACCTTTGTGGGGTTCTCACACTTCAAATGATATTGAAAACATTCATACTAAGTTTTTACTTCTTGCGCTTCGCGTCAAAAAATCGACCCCGTTAGCCACACTATATGAATGTTTTGGTGCATTTCATCCTATCTGACGTCATCTATGCGGGGCGAAATAAGTGACGTCACAATGAACGTTGCATAGCAATCACGTGCAAAATGACGCGCTTTACGAAAATATGTCCTAGAAGTTTCACATTTTGTCTCATTTTTGCATTAAAGAAATAGAATAATCGTTTGTTTTTCGAGGAAGATCGATTAATATTTCATTTCGTGAAAACAAAAGCTATATTTTCACTCGTGGCTCTGCCACTCGCGAAAATATAGCTTTTCTTGTTCACTCAATGAAATATAAATCTATCTAACACTGAAACAAACAATTATCCTCTATATCTTTCTTATGAATTAATCAAAGAATGCCCCTCATAAATCTTGCATCTATCTAACAACGACTATTTGATAATTATGTCAAGTTATGGTCCTCAGAAATTAACAATACGTCTAAATTGGCCTGCTACAATCTATTTAAGGAACCCCTTGTACCTGAAAAGTATCTAGATATTGAATATGACGTAAATATTAAGACAGCATTTACAAAATTTAGAACCTCATCACATGATCTTAACATCGAAAAAGGTAGATATACAAACATCCCTCGTGAGAATAGATTATGCTTAAACTGCAATATGAGTTGTATTGAAAACGAATATCACTTTCGATTTGTTTGCCCAAAATACTCAGAATTAAGGAAAATGCACATGAAGTAATATTTTTACACTTGGCCATCTTTATACAAATTTAAAACACTTTTAACATCAAGCTCTAAAAAGGAAATTATTCACACATCTAAATATATTTATTTCGCAAACAAAATGAAAAACTTAAAAAAAAGAAACAAACAAAACTTTATTTATTGAAGCCACCGTATCCTGTGACTATTGTTTTACATATGTATCGATCTTTGTTAACCTATGTGTGTTTTGTACTATGTATTGTAATATGTAGCTAGAAACACGGTAAGTATTTAAAGCTTTTTTGGGATTAAATGGTAATGGTAATTGCTTACCGAGACTGGACACTTACATTTTGTGTGTACACTGAGCTATTTGTTCAAGACAAACAGCGCAGAAACGGCCTTTTTAGTTACAATCTACATTTTTTTTATCTCTTTTACTTTTGCGACAAAAAAAGGAAGAGGCTTATACATAATTTGATGTAATTTTCGTTTTTAATAATTACTTATAAGTATTTTCAGCGTTTTTTACAAGCTTTTCGGTTAAGTAAAGGAATTGAAATTATCTTCGTACTGTTCTAATTTATTGTTCTAAAACCTGTTTAATGTGATCAATGTCTATCCCTGCGGAGGGGATATATTGTGAAAAAGTGGATGGAAACAACTTCTTATATTTCATAAAAGAACATCAACAACAATTCCTTACTCCTCCTTCCTCTCCGTTTCCCTTCGTCTCGAGTTCTTTCTTCATTTTGTCGTCTGTTGGAATTGTCTGCTTCTATAGTTGACATGGTTTAATCCTAGTCTATTTTTAGCACAGATTTCTTTGCCATTGCGTTGATTTTGATCGGGTTATTACTGTTTACACCGTTTTCGACTGATGTGGTCATATTGAGCGGCTGGAGCTCCTAACCATGGATTCCTATTGTTTCTTATACCAGTACTACCACAACACCCTTACCCAGCTTCCAGCTGCTCCATTACATAGGTTCGCGATATCAAACCATTGATGTACGACATTTTTGTCTGAAAGGGTATTTGCCGCGGCCGAGTATCGAACAGGGAACTCTCGAACGAGCGGCAGGTGCGTTAAAAACTGCGCTTAGGCCCAGGATTGTCGTAACGCTTCAATAAACCGTCGGTGCTGATATAAAATGTCGTAACTACGGCTTTACTGAAGACGTGGTTACGAGATTTATAACAACAACCACGAAATATTGTTTGTCCGATATTGCGTCATTGTTAACTGGATAAAATCGTTCCCCATTGTGTTCTTACTTTTAGCTCTCTGCGCGAAAAAGGCATTTTCCAGTTCACTGGACCAAGGCTAAATAACTTTATCGAAATTTCATGTGCAATTTTGGCATCTCTACCAAATCTGCCGTTATCTGCCTCTATATAAATGCTTCCCCCAGGCATCAAATTGATGCCGGTTCTACCTCCTTGACGTTTGACCGTAGAGCGCAGTTGGTAGCATGTTGGATAATCAATCTTAGATGAACTGGGTTCAGTCCCAGGTTGAATGGAAAATGTTTTGTGACATATCTCTCAAGTTGGGTGCATACAATTCTGCTAACTCCAGTTGGATGAGCTGGCGATGTCCTCGAAAAGATGGAGTGTTGAGACAAAAAACTCACAAAATGGGCAAATATTTTACCAACTTTTATTGTCCAATTTGAGCCCTTTTGATTGTCGAACTATTGCACTATCCCAGCCTCTCAATGATGCCCGATTTACAGTGCTGACAGCACTTTGATTGAAACTAGTATTTAAGAATTCAAAATAAACGTTTTATATTTACACGTAGTACTATGAGGGTGGTTACCAAACCCGTATTTCCATTTACCAAGTTTTCATTAGACCCCCGTAGACCATGAGGATAAAAAGGGCAAATTACTCGATCAGCCTACTCGAGCGTTTCCGACCGCTCTCAGAATTGAATATGATTTCGCATTAAAAAGATGTCTTTGTGCCTCATACAGATTACAGTTTACTTGTTAAACGCTATTTAGAAAATACACGGTTATCAGAAGGTAGAGCACTTGGATGGATCAAATCCCATATTTGCATTCTGCCTGTTACCAAGATTCATTTAAGTTTCTAAGATGGTTGCTATCAAAATACATGTATATCAAATACACCTTTACTACTTATATGTCCTTTCCAAGCCTTCAGATGCTAGACATAGGTCTGGGATTATCAACCCTTTAGCTGAAGGGAAATTGTTTAAAATGGATTTTTACTCGTGTTTGTTTATATATAAACATTTTTACCTGTGTTTGTTACGTTTATATTCTGTTGGTACTGTAGAGCACAGCTAGGCGAGGTGCTCCATACACCTGTACTGCATGTAATAAATGCGGTACCGGACATGACGTAACCAGTATTGCAGGTGTACACGGCGATATCTCCGTCATTGTACGGTGCACTAGTTATCACGGATCCGCCTGTTATAGCTGGAGGATTTGAACACGCCATCATGCAACATCAAGGGCTTTCTATGGTCAAAAAGGAAAAAAAGAAAACGAAATGCCGGAAAATAGTGATTCAAACAAAGCAATGAAAGTACTGATGGTGAACGAATCTGATGAAATCTGTTGGCATTCTAGCGTGTTATATTGAATTCATTGAGAAAAGAGATATTTTAGATATTTTTTTCAAAATAAGAAAAAGTGTCTCGACAAAATTTCGTTAAATCGGGAATTTCACTGTAAATTCTAAGAAAAGGAAAGAAAGGAAAAATCCTATTAGAAAAATATTTGTTAGAATATGAGTTGTTACTCTGTAAAAATTCCTTTTACACTCTTGTACAAGGTACAATTAAACATAAATGGAAAAAAAGATTAAATCCTATCTAAAACTGTCTTCAACCAATATTCAATGGTGTTTATTTTAACAAAAGTAATTGTTGTCATCTTTAAGCTAATTTCAATTAGATAAATTGTTGTATTTGTTTATAATATTTTTTATCTTTGTCACAGAGTATGAAAGGATCTGAATTTCAGTCAGTCCTGCGTTAAAATGTACTTATTTTATTGTTTAAAGCTATGATTTGTTAACTTATTAATAGTAATTAAAACTTTAACCCAATTTTTTTTAAACAATTGCAACACTATGTCTGACATAAAATGTAAAACAATGATTTTGTCCCCTCCCGAACTTCTACCCAATAAAAATTGATGATCGTAACAAATGTTGGTTAATTTTTTACACGAGAACCTATTTTTTACCTTCAAGAGTTTTGATGCCAATGAAATCACTCACTATCGATCTCTTATTTCAGCAATGTGGCTGATATTAGACTTTTCTGCTCGGAGCTATTTTTTGCTTAAACTGCAGTTGACCAATTCTGAACGTATTTTGGGTAGGTTGGAGCCAGTTTTTATACATCGATTTAGATAATGATTTCTTTAAAACAAACGCAATGACCTTTCAAGAATTATTTAAAAACTTAATAACCTGTCGAACTGTAAAAAATGCATGTCGGATCTGCTCCCCCTTGACCACGGCAATATCTACTCGTCAAATGGAGTGGTAGCTATCAACTATTAAATTTCCGAATAAAACTTTGAATTAATATGGTTTTACAGACTAAAAAATGCAAAATGGAATGGCCCCCATGAAATATCTTACGCGCCTGTTGCATTTGATATTCGCCAATATCCGCTAACGAGACAGACGAAAACGATACGTTTTCGCTGGGAATAAGATAATTGTAAAACCCGCTTGCATAAACCACAGATGTCACTAGATGATACAAGGTGTCATGGTGTGTCCTTTAGTCCGTGGGCCATGAGGGGTCACCGTGCACCCCCCTAAGGGCTCTCCAAGAGTGGTATGAACATGTTCATAGGACCTCCCTGAGTGAGAATCAAGATGTTAACAGGTGGTAATTTGGGTCCCGACTGCCATTCCGAGTGGTTTTCTAGATGGCAGCCAAGAATAAATTCATTTTACCTTAGGTACACTATAGAGAGATTTTTTTCATTTTAAATATTTTTTGAGAGTCTAAAACATGTATATTTTGCGTTCTTGTAAAACCCTTTATTACTTAAAATGATTTTGAAGATCCCAACTTGCGAAATGGGAGATGGAAGCCAGTTCTAGTTAAGAATTTTGCTATTTTTTTTCGATGAATGCCATGAGATAAACGCGTTCACCATGTACTACACCATAGATCATATTGCAAAATGCTTTGATATTTTTGATATGACCTTCTCGGGTTCAAATCAAGTTGTTTACAGTCGATATTTTGGGTCCTGACTGCTTTTCTCGGTGTATTTCTAAATGGCAGCCACTAAAAATACAAATTAACCGGGAGACACTAAACGGATAGCACTTGATTTTAAATCACATTTAAAGACCAAAACATGTATATTTTACGTTATTGGAACGATATCTATAAGTTAAAGATAATTCGGATATCCAAACATGCTTTTTGAGAGATGGCAGCCAGTATAGTAATACTGTAGTAATAGTAAATAGTAATAATATAGCAATATAGCCAAGATAGTAATTTTGCTATTTCCTGTTGCATTCTATAAAAGATGAAGGGTCGCCATGTACTTTGCCAAACTTCCTTTCTGATTGTGCCATGAAATCGTTAATTCAACATCCCAAAGGTTGATTCAAGTTGTTTCTAGTCGATATTTTGGTCCCGATAGCCTTGGGAGGGGGGGTCTAAATGGTAACCAATACAAATAACAAGTAAATAAATTGGAACAAAATGTATTCGAGCAACCTCTCTTTTTTATCTTTAAGGGGCAAAAACATAATATTATATATTTGGTGTTCTAGCTATCAGAAAAAACTTAAGTCTATTTGAATATCCAAAATCCTGAATGGTAGATGGCAGCTAATCTTGAATATAAAATTTACCTTTCTTGTTGCAGATCTTAAGACAAGAGGAGACGAACCATCCTAAAAACCCTTTCTGATATTGCAAAGGAATGTTAACCGACCTCACGGAGTGAGAATCAAAAATCTTTTAGTCGATATTTTGTGTCCCGTCTGCTTTTACGGGCATTTTCTAGATAACAGCCAAATAGATGCTTGAATTACATTAGAACCCCTATGCAAACATGGCTTCACATTTAAACTCATTCTAATTACCAGAAACCAATATTAAGCGTTTTAGCAACATTTCTATCAGAAAATGTCGAAATTGAAATCCCAAAATACTGATTTTTTATATGAATTTTATTTAGGGGGGGGGGGGGGGGGGAGGGGGTCTGAAAAAGATTGATCAAATTAATTGTTCACTAGACCCATCGAGATAGAATCATGTATTGATATTATTAGTCGGTATCTTTGGTTTCACCAGCTAATAAACGTTTTCAAACTGAAAAGAAAAAAATAATTTATTTTTATGAAATTTTCTTCTGGTTATGTAGGGCTAGTTTGATGTTCCCGAAAATCTAAATGCGAGATGGCAGCCATATATTAATACAAATATTCCATATTTATTTAGCTCGATATAGGAATACTTTCAAATAACGACCGAAATTGTCCACCAAATTAAATGAATTTAAACGAATTCGCAATAAATCCACCAATTTTGGCTTATTTCAATAACTTAAATTTGCTTAAATCTGTTCTATTCATATTCCTCTTGAAGGGCTCAGCAGTGCTAATCTCTACGTAGCTGATACATTTAGAAATTCATATATAATTGTTTTACCTGGCATAAATTTATTTAATTTTTCAAAAACTTGGCCGCCATTTGACCATATGGAAGTTTTTCTACATCGAATAATTCCAAAACATAACTTCATGGTTGTATAGAAATGTAAATCTGGATTTATTTGTTTTATATGAAAAACATGACATGAGTCCTGTTTGACAAAATAAACGCCTCACAAAAACATTCATAGGACGAATGAATACTTTTTTGACGCGGCATTATATATGGACAAACGTTGAATATATATATAATACGTACTTAGTGTTTTGTATAAGAAAAAATATCTAACGAGGTTGGGAGAATTGAAAATTGTCGAGGCTCTGCCGAGACAATTATCAATTCTCACAACCAAGTTAGATATTTTTTTCATACAATACACTTAGTACGTTTTATATTTATCTTATAACCTCACTTTGTTTTGTTTTCGTCGATGTTTCTAACTGAAATGCAAGTTTCTAAAAATAACCGCATTATGATGATTGTTCTAAAAATAACTTTGTGATATCATAAAAAATATCATACGGGTTGTTATCACATGGATATTTGTATAGTTACAAGATAAATTGATAAAAATGCAGCTTTTTCGTGATTTGGAATTGTGTCATCTTACTGAGTTGAAAAGTACACATAGTCACACAATGAGGAAAATTCTGTGAAAGTTTCATGCAAACCCATCCTTAAATGCAAGACGAATGTGTTGACAAGAAATTTTACATCAATCCCCCCTTTTCCGTTACTCGGCATTATATCAGCAATCATCAACAAAACGAGTTTTGTCATATTCTATGATGTTTCATGAAAATATGTCTATAAATGAAGGAAATGTATTGCGGTCAAAAATACTGTTTACTTGACACTAAGTCTGGTTAAAACCATTCTGAATCAATTACTCATTGTTCCGTTCACAGCGTTTTTGAAACACTAACTCAAAATGCCTCAAAATCATTCAAACAGCATTCAATCGACCAAAACCACTCCGAAATAATTCAAATCTTCCAATCATTCAATAATTCCATTAGCTTGAGTGGATTTGGAAGCTTCTGATTGGTCATTGAAAACATACATATCCTCTAAAAGAACAATACGACATTATATTGTATAATTATGCTCAAGTTCGATAAAAAACAAAGCATTCAAATCCTTCAAAAGTCGCTTATGCTACTAACCATTGTCAAATACACGATGTTCTAAATCGAAACAAGAAATTAACCAACCTATGTATAAACACACGGACTGACAGATGGAGAAAATGAAACCAATATGCATCCATATTCGACAGAAACATGTACACATAAAGATACTTTTTACAGAAATAAGGTGATTTCAAATTATGACATGACTGCCATCTCATATTTAAAATTTCATTTTATCACGTTTTTTTTTTCTCGGAGACCAATTAAAACTACCCTTATCCTTCAGGTGAAATGAAAGAGACAGAATATTGATTTCAGGAATATATGGTGAATAACTAGATACACCCCCTCCTTCCGCAGGAGTGACATGCCCACCCAACTAGTTTCAGAGACTATAACAATTAAATCAGCAAAATTACATGTTTAAAATTTGCTGCCATCAGTAGGTTTGGTTTTTAAATTAGACACTAAATTAAAGAAATGATAAGTGATACGCTAAACTTAGGTGATTTGGTCCTAAAAATAAGATAAAAAATGGAACTTTGAAAGCAAAGGGATTCTTATGTAATCTATACTTTTTCTTGGCTGTCATCCAGAAAAAACATCCGGAAAGGCAGTCGGAACACCAAAAATATCGATTGATCCTTTTTTGATTCTCACTGAGTAATATCGGTTAATTCTTTCTTTGTCCTATCAATGATGGCTTTTATGACGATGATGGCTGAAAAAGGCAAATTTCATATTTAAAACTGGATGCCATTCAGGATAAAATGCATTTGCTATTTCAGCACGTAGCAAGAACACTAAATATTAATGTTTTTGGTCATACCATTCGGATAAACACCCAAAAAAGGCAGTCGGGACTCAAAACATCTACTGTAAAAAATTCATTCAACCTTGGACATGTTGAAATATCAATTTCGTGATATAATCAGAGATAATTGTTCGGCAAAGAACATGGTGACCCCTTGTCTTTCATAAATTGCAAAAAGAATATCAAAATTCCTATTCTTAATTGGCTGCAATCTCTAATAGAGTATGATTGGATATCCAAATTAACATTTACTAGTAGATTCTGTACCAAGAACGTACAAAATACACGTTTTGGTCTTTAAATATGATTTAAAAACAAGTGATATCCGTATAGTGTCTCCTGGTTACTTTGTATTTTTAGTGGCTGCCATTTAGAAAAACAACGAGAAAAGCAGTCAGGACCCAAAATATCGACTGTAAACAACTTGATTTGAACCCGAGAAGGTCATATCAACAATATCATAGCACTTTGCAATATGATCTATGGTGTAGTACATGGTGAACGCGTTTATCTCATGGCATTCATAAAAAATAGCAAGAATCTTATCAAGAACTGGCTGCCATCTCCCATTTAGCAAGTTGGGATCTTCAAAATCATTCTAAGTAATAAAGGGTTTTACCAGAACGCAAAATATACATGTTCTAGACTCTTGAAAATATTTAAAATGAAAAAAATCTCATTCTTGGCTGCTATCTAGAAAACCACTCGGAATGGCAGTCGGGACCCAAATTACCACCTGTTAACATCTTGATTCTCACTCAGGGAGGTCCTATGAACATGTTCATACCACTCACGGAGAGCCCTTAGGGGGGTGCACGGTGACCCCTCCTGGCCCACGGACTACTTCGTCTCAACTCGGCCGATTCCGTAACCTACATTTAAATCGTAGACGTCGGAAATCGCGAATGCAGATGTGTACTGTTATAACAAGTTCAAGAGGTCAGGACCTAAATAAACACACATTTCCGGCTTCTTATAACAAGTTGCATCAGCGAAGGCTTGGGTGAAAAACATAGTAAATGTCTCCACAGTGTTTAGACACAAACTTTGTTTTTGCTCTAACACTCAACAAGCTCACGCGGATTATCAATTCGCTTGGCTAAACATTCATCATTTACTGTTTTTCAAGGGTTATTTTCATTTTCTTCACTTGATGATGAATATACGCCATTAATGAAATAAACAGTGATTATGCGGAGAGAAGTCTTGAAAGATACTCAATTGAATCTTTAGAGGCACTTTTTCATTTCGAATGTATTAAGTTCCTTCAGGATGTTCCTTACAAAGTATAACACATGTCGGCCCGAATGTCTATCGGATGATACGTTAAATCGAGGTCCCGTGTGACTTGCCCCATTTAATAATATTACGAATATCAGCAGTAGTTGCGTCATGTATCCTTACACAAGCCCCTGTAACACTTAATCGTCTTCAGGGTGTATATGCCATTGTATATACCCGAAATACACATATTCAATTGAATTCGATATCTTATAATAAAACTTTATATAATCAAACTAAGATCATTACTATCTTTACAAGTTTTTTGTTCTTGCTAATTTTCCTTTTCATTGATACCAGATTGTGTTAAATATGCCAGAAAAGATGTTAAATATGTTAGTCCTATGTTATCAAGTAAAGTCGATATATCTGTACGGAACGAATTTAGAGCATTGCCCATTGAATTACTCAAGTAAAAAAGCGTTTCTGGATTACTACAATTTCAATTTTAGTACTGGTAATCTTTGAGACCTAGAGATTGTCAAAAAATATAGGGTTAATAGGCATAGCGCCCTTGTTCTAAATATCTTAAATAGGGTTGAACGGTTGATTAGAAATACGCTATCCGCGGAACCGCTATAGGCAAATTTTTAGATGTAGACAATGTATGCATGTCCAAAAATGGCTCTTTATTGTTTGAAGTTGTCCGGAGAATCAATGTCGTAACTCCGTTCAGCACGAAAAGTATCTGACGTCATTTGGTCTCCGGGCCCCATAAAGCTTAAAACCTCCCGACAAAGACACTGTGTATTTCCCCTTGGGGTGTACCATCTCGTTAGGTATTGCTCTTTTATATGCACGGCAGGACACTTCTTTGCGAATGCGATCGTTTTCCGATACCCATGCATTAAAAGAAAGAAGAAAACAAACCGAAGTGACAAAAGGATGCGAAACGTAGACCGCGCGTCGTGCGAAAGTATATCTATCACAGCCCCCGCAACGGCATCTAAATCGGCAGAAGTATGCCTTAACTCAGTAGAATTTGAGTTGCCTAAAAATACGATAAGGCGATTGTCTGTATTAGAACCCCTTAACGTGGACCTGAAGACCTCAATTTTAGCTTAAGTTATTTTTATGAAAACAACGCGGACTGACTTTATAATCGATTTTAAATATTTGTGATAAAAACGTCATAACTCCCTGCATAGCTTTATCCGAGTTAAGGTGGAGTAGGCTACCAGCTATATATAGAATACATGTACATTGTCGATAGCAGACGACGTAGTTTAATTAATTCTAGAAAGATATTAAAATGTCCAATTCGTTATTTGAAGACCCCTATACTGAGAGCAAATGACTTATATTTTATGCTCCTTTCGTAGTTAAAGTATTAAAACAACGGGGAATGTTAAAAGTTTATTTTTATGTGTTCGTGATCAGAGTGTCCTAACTCTCTAAAGTAATACAAGCGATTTGCCACCTTCTTATCACAAAAACAGCAAAATTACCGGAAATGTTCGGGATTGTTCACCGAGGTGATCTAGACCCAAGAAGTTCTGCATTAGTGATAGATCTTCCATAAATCCGAGTACGTAAATGCAGGATAACAGTTCAGCCATCTAGTTTTTATCCCACTTACACCACGGCAAAACCCAAAAGGCGAATCACCGCCTAGTCTATAAATAGCATTCTTGCGCAAAACGAAAATTCTAGTGGTGTAGGATTGGCAAATGAATTCGTATTTTAAAGACGTCTTTGTTAATATTCTATTTGAATAGAATTCTTGAACAGTGCCTTTTTCAAAATGCACAGTATCGAGCGGAGGTAAGTCTTGTAAAAAAGAAAATTGAACCAAAGCCGATACTCCTTTTTTGACAAGCTTTTAACAATTGACAGAATTGTTCTCACGTAGTACTAAAAAACTGGTTGACGTAGAAACGTTCCATAAAAAAATAATGCTCCAAAGCATTCAAGGAAACTTGGTCTAGTGTTTTTCCACTGTTTCTAAAATTTTTAGCCTCTTGTGGTGGATAGAATTAGAGAGTGAAAAGGTGTCTGTGCACAAAAAGGATTCAATCGTTAATAAGGTAATATGACACTTGAAGGTTCGTCTCGTAGTTTAAAGATATATATCAAATAGATTAATATTGATATTCTACATAATAGGTAAACTTCCAAACGACATCTATTTAATATTTTCTATAGCATGTCTTCGACACTTAATAAAAATCAAACTATATTTACTCACACTTCGGTAAAAAAATATTACTTATTTTCCACACATTCATTAAATGCAGCACGAATTAAGGTGTCATTGCAACCCCTCATGATTCTTGCATCAAACAATTTAGGCCTAATCTTCTACATAATACGTCTTCAAAAAGCACAAGAGGATTCAGAAAGTCAACATCGTAGCCTGTATCATATCGAAAAAAATAGGCTTGCCCAGCGGAAAAGCTCTCAAAGATATTTGTTTAAAAACAATTTTGTGAAAAAGGCTTTATTGAAGTTATAAAGATGCCATTTCAGAATTTGGTCTAAGGGTCTTAAAAACATGATGCCACGATCATTACACGATCGGGTTTAGATCGAACAATACCAATACTAGTCCTATGGAGAGGGAATGAGATCGATAGGATGTCTGAATGTTTGAGAGCATTTATCTGTCTACTAATTGAAACAAAAGTCACCTTTAAGCTCAAATAGTTAATAAATTTATAAGCGTTATTGAGTTTTCTCTTATTCTCGTATTTTCAGTTGAGAAATAAATAAGGCCCATACGGAGCCATTTTGAAATAAATCGATTGAGATCAACAATGACAGAGTGTGTGTATACCATGACGAATCCAGCGAAATACTATCATCACCAAGCTACAAATTTAATATCGCTTGCTTCTACCTGCCAACAAATTCATTTTCTAATCTAACCGTATATTTGTTTTCAATTTAAGATTAATAAATGGACGGTGTCCTGTACATTGACAATAAAAATGGAACTCGGTGCATTTTTTAAGGAAATAAAACATATAATTACCAGTGGGTATAGTCCAGTCAATCTAGACTTCAAACTAAATAAAATTGCAACAGAAAAACTATAAATGCATTATGTTGTTACCCTGGGCTTGATTTTACAAATTATGATAATAGAAATATGCAAATTTAACAAGAGCAACGCCTACGGGTGCCTACGCTCGACTGTCGAGTGCTAGATCTTGGAAAAAGGGACATAGTTTGCCCAAAAGACAACAGGAGTTATGCCCTTAATAGTATAGGTTGCGCTTTTAAAAGTGATCATGTGTTCCAAGTTTCAAGTGAATCCCTTAAGTAGAACCAGATAAAAATTAGATTATCTTTATGCAAGCTAAGATATTTCTCAAAAAAGACAATATCTAATGAACATGGCCTACTTGTAATAAATTTTGCTATAATTTTGTATCAAAAATATGTTATCTACTACGACAATTATTCATCTTATTAAACAAGCAACCTGTTTAATACCTTGTTAGCACTATTTGGGGCCACATTTTTGGCCTAATCTTCATAAAACATTGTTGGAATACTTGCCTCGGCCAAAAGGGTGGGCACTATTGAAGATTTTACAGGAATGTTACATAAGAAAATTGGTAAACAAGTTCTTACAAGTTAGCTTTATCCCCCCTCTATTCTGCTTCCTTAAATATTCTCCTTTAGGGTCCAAATGACAATGTCTTTGTAAACACTGGAGGTTTTCATATCTTCATGGATTTTGTTCGTTTCAATAAGATTAAACTTTACTTTAATAATTTTACAATCATTCTCTGACGACTAGAGCAGCCTTACATTATAGATTCTTAGTATTTTTAGCACCAGTGCTATCATAACACCTTTCTGAGCGTCAAGCTACAATCCTACTATAGTTTGCGATTATCCATCAGATGCCTTGAGACAAATTACAGAAAAGATATGGGGCAAGATCCCATGACACCCCATGATTGAAGATTGTGAGAATGGTACACAGTATCGACTTTACTATGACGGCAGCCCATTCTTCATGGAACTTGGTCAGAAACTCTTCAAGTCTTAAGGTTTTTTTTCCGCAGTGCCCAATTTCCCCTGTTATCCTTCTTGTGGCAACAATTTTTATCCAACATTCATAAAAGTTGGTCAGAATGTTTGTCTGGTTATAAGGATGGACCCTTTTGAAAAGGGAACGTGCCACCTCAAAACACGGGAAAGGGATCCCAATTAATTTTTTTCTGTTAACATCTAGGGTTTCTATTTTGGTCCAATCTTCATGAAAGTTGATCAGATTGATAGCCTCGTCAGAAGAATTACTTCTTTAAGTTGGAAATATTCAATTGGAAAATTTTCCGTTATGACATTTCCTATGCCTATACATTTCCTATACAATTTTGTTCCCATCTATGTCAATTATGAATTTTCCATAAAAAGTCACACAAAGTCTTAGTGTAATATCAACAGTTTACATTACATTTGAGGCTTCTTTAATACAAATTGAAGCTTGATTTCTTTTTCATACTTCTATTTAAAACATCCAAAAACATCCTTGTTTGTGATTTTCATTTTTTATGAATTTCAAATCACAAACCCTTAAACCAGCTTAATAGCACATTTTAATTGTCATACTGAGGCCTCGGACTCCATATGAAGAACTCTCAGATTAAAGTTTTTCAAATTAATTTTAATGAACACTAATGAACAATTGGTTTCATTCTGAAAGAGCGATTTTGATTGATGCCAGTATATCAAATTTCTAACCTCGAGTGTTGTAACATAAAGATTAACAGTGGTATGTTATAAAAAAGCTAATGTATATTTTTTTCATCCATATTCCATATTTAACCTTTGACCTCTCATTTGACCTTCAACTTGAGCTGACACGCTTAGATTTACTTTAACTGCCATCCACAGGAGAACATAACTACCAAGGCATCTTGAATTCCATTGAATTACAAAAAGCTGGAATATAGATCTTTTACATAAAAAATCTTGTAATTGGTAACGAAATGGCCATGTATATAATACCCAACGCCTAGGCTATTTTTGACCCATGACTTTCAAGTGTCTATGACCGTAAAGCCACATTTCTGAGATAATTTACCAAAACCAAAAGTAAAAAGAAATATACAAAAATATTTGAAATATTGTGCCTAGATATACGAGTTATGAGCCCCAAAAGTAAGTTTACACAGACGGATAAATGCATATGACAGAGGTTAGAATCAGGATATATCGATATACCCTAATTGTGTGAAATAATTGTGACCGTCACTAACGCGATTTACCTACATGTTTAAATACAGCTGTATTAGTATATAACATAACTCAAACATATTCAATTCTATATATGAAAAAATAACACTAGATAAAGATTGAAACGGTTTAATCACTTATCTATATCTACTCGAAAGCTTTGGGTCAAAGTTTCTTACCCGGAATTCCTTATCGGAATACATAGAGGATAATCGTTTGTTTCAGTGTAAGATCGATTTATTTTCATTGAGTGAACAACAAAAGCTATATTTTTCACGGGTGAAAATATAGCTTTTGTTGTTCACGAAATGAAATATTTATCGATCTTTATCGAAAAACAAACGATTATTCTATTTCTTTATTGGAAAAATGAGACAAAATGTGAAATTTCTAGGACATATTTTCGTAAAGCGCGTCATTTTGCGCGTGATTGCTATGCAACGTTCATTGTGACGTCACTTATTTCGCCCCGCATAGATGACGTCAGATAGGATGAAATGCACAAAAGCATTGTATAAGTTTTTGATAATTTCACTGCTTTTGCGGTTAGATTATCAAGCGATAATCTACCGTTATTTCTCGATAAACCACCGAAATGCATTAAAGAAAAATTGCTTTTCCTATGTTTTAATTTTTTTCCAAATAATTGGGGAAGAAATATGACAGTCAACTCATGACATGAAGAAAAGTGTATATATTTTATTTATAGAATGTGTTTGGAAGCAGAAAATTAGTTGGGGTTTTTTTGGCAATTAAATCTTGCATCACCTTAAAAATCCTATGGTTTAGGGTACCTCATTTTGACCGAAAATTTTAAGAATTTACCGCACTTGGATTCTTCTGGCTTTTTGATATGTTCATATATATGTTGTTGATTACAAATCACTTGAAAACATTTCTGTTGCAATTTCTTTGAGATTTGACCTTTTTTGGGGCTAGATTGACTGGACTAGTATGAAAATGTAAAGAAAAATCAATAAACGCCGATTTTGTCCTTCTATAAAAATGTCTTTAAGGGAGGATAAAGCTACTCAGAAAAGCCAAGAACGCTTTTGTTTCATTTTTTTATGGTTACGTCATATTTAGCTATTTTGACTTGACTATTTAATGCCCGCGAGCTATTGTCATGGTTGATTGTCGGTTGTGCGTTCGCCTGTTCGTCCGTGCGAGCGTAAACTTTTTTAACATCTTCTAGTCCTTTAACAATGGTCGGAAATGAAACTTGGCAGAATATTGCCTCTTCTTGAATTATTAAAGAAATCTTGATTTGATTTATCCCCAAGATGTGACTGGGCGGGGCATTTTTTCACTTCAAAATCTTTAAAAAATAAAAAAAAATAACATCTTCTCCCAAACCAAAAGGCTGATTTCAATAAAACTGTGAACATTTTCTCATATTGTAAAAGAAATTTTGAATGATCCTGAAAATATGGCGCGGGGCTTATTTTCATTATAAAATCAATAAAAAAACATTCTCCTTCGATGCGCGTATTTTAAAGAAACTTGGCGTGGGTATTATTTCGATCAGATGTGAGCTAGACTCAGCGAATCATTACGAAATAGTTATAAAGAGGCGTCAAAGTGTTGTTTGTAAGTAAGACTATTTAAGAAAAGTCTGGAGATCTTTAAAGCCGATTGAGCGACGATAAGCCCGTGGAGTCTTTTAGAGCATTATTTTTAAATTCGAGCTTCTTCGTCGACTCGATTAGGAGGATGCCCAACAAATGTTTGCGCGTTTTGAAATAAAAAATACCTTATTGATTCTTTGGGCTTTGTCTCATCGATATTAACATTACCATAGAAAATTCACACAGACTTTTACTCTAACAAGTATTTTGTAAATTTTCAGTTTTATTGTCAGTGTAGTTTTTGGGAGATGTTGATGTTGAACAACCCAGTCAGAAGTAAAACAGTGCCTCTCATTTCTGATCTATGCATCCTGCTTTATGGTTATTAACAATAGTTCACTGACGCTCGTTAACCTTTGATATTTCAGTGGTTGTAGCTAAATTTAAATCGTCTTACGTTAGAATTCTCTATATCAGTCTTTCGCTTTTGAGAAATGAATTTAGGATGTATTGTTTATTGTTTATTAATGAGCTCCAGGGCAAACTTCACGTGATCTAATTAAATGTTATCATTATTATTATTATTTATTATATATATATATATTATTTATATTATTTATATACTTTATGTGAATTGACTTTATGTGACGATGTATTTTTAAATTGCAATATAATATGTAATGTGAATAAAAAAAAATAAAACTGGAAGTCATTGAAAAATGTACATACGCAATTCAAATTTGTTAAGAAAATAATAAGATCATTTATTTCTATTTGGGAATGTTTCAAAGTTGAGAGTTTGAGATTTGGTTGACAGCCTAAATCTTGTAAAAAAGGGGTCTCACAAAATGAACTCAATGAAATATAACAATCGCTCATAAAAAGCATGATTTGCATGTAATCATACAAAATCTTTTGCAGACTGTTGCACAATTTCGTCATTTCGCGGGTCAAGCTGTGACAAAGATGTTCAAATAAATGAAATCCACCCTTAACTCCTTACAACATAAAACAAGAAAATCTTCAAAAATCTTTTTCTCTGTAACCAAAAGGCAGACAGCTTTCATATTTGGTTTGCAGGAGCATCTACTGGGCTTCTATCATTTTCTTTATATAAAGATCCTGTGGTGATATTTGGGCATCATCCGAGCGCATCCCTTTTAAGTTCACGTGAGCATGAGGAGTGAAATAGGAAATCCTCAAAAAATCTTCTACTCTTAAACAAGAGGCAGACAGCCCTCATATCTTGTATAAAGCATCATCTAGTGGGCCTCTGCCAAGTTAGTTTATATCAAGACCCTTGGATAATATTTGGGCTCCACTCTGGCGCATCCCTTTTTACATAAAATTAAAGAAGGAAAATCTGTAAAAATCTTCTTCTCTGAAACAAGAAAGCAGACACATTTCATATTTTGCAAGTAACATCATTTAGAAGACATCTACGAAATTTGTCCATTTCTAAACCCTGGGATAATATTTGGGCTCCACCCGGGTGCATCCCTTTTTATATAGATTCAAAGAGCATAAAAACTTAAAAAATCTTTTCTCTGAAACCAAAAGTCAGACATCTTACATTGCATGTCCATATGTTCATGTGCGGTCTGTTACCCAGGCATATCCTCTTTAATCTTTGCTGAAAACATTTCATGATATTGATCTTATTCAGAAATAATCTGCCTATTTAATTGATGTGATGTCCCAGGCGTCAAAGAGACTCATGATGGTCCTCTTGTTTGTAAAAAGACGTCAAGACATTTACTGAATTGAATCTGAATGGCCCCATAACGAAGCTATTAAGGATCTTCTAGGTGTTCCTTACATATACTGGTACGCGTTATCCTTCACCAAAAAACGAAAGTACGAATTGTAAGAATTTCTGGATCGCCCCTGGTTTTTTCTTGAAAATATGCAACCATGTTTTGTCTTAGTGATATTGACATTGTTCTTTGGCCAAAAATTATATTAACAAGCAGAAGTTAAGGCTTTAGCATTTTTTCTGCGAACAAATTTTGTCAAAAAGACAAAAGGTCTTCTTGCATTTGTCTCCCTCTCCTTCTGTTTGAATTATCATTGACATATGTGGAATAAGGATTTCAATGCTTTGAAAGGAAAACGATGTATGGTTTAAGAGATATCATAAATCCGTTTAAAGGCGTTCATGTTTATTCGGTTTAACTGTCATAATATTCAGAGAGGCGTTAAATTCCATTAATACACATTGTTTGAAGTAACATCATTAAGATTTATCGCATTTTTCTTCCATAAGCACCTTCGGTTCTTTATTTTACATTATTCTTATATATGTATAATGAATGCCACTTTCAATTATATATCCTATTTAATAACATTTTTTAGCTCCGTTGATTGGTTGAAAATGTTATTATCGGTCAAATGCAAATGCAGTTTTTCGGTTTCTGTGCTGTGGACGCACACACACAAGCACACACGAAATAAATATTTGAAAACGTTTCAAAATTTTACCAGCTGTCCCCTTGCAAAGTGAGAAACAATTTATGAAACGTTTCGCGAAGGTCTGTTTTATAAAATTTTTGAGTGTCAGAAAAATCATACCCGATAAACGATCGTTGTTATTCCGGAGGTGGTAAATATCCGTATGCCACAGCATAAAGGTTTGGCTTTAATTGAAATACCCGGGTATGTAAACTACTTTTATGAGTGTTTGTCCCTGAACAAAAACTAACGTCATCTCGAACAATATCTCTTTTCACGAGTTCAATATAGAATATATTGACATGTGGTTTTGTCTCTATATGAGGCGTTTGTGCTACAACCTATTTCGCCATTATCGAACCAAACCTTATTACAGAACGAGCATGAATAAATGAAAAGATGAATAAATTGAAAATAAAATGAATGAATAATAAAAATCACAAATCCTTTAGAACTGCAATTTATAAAATGTTGAAATACATAGACTTCTATAAAGCAACAGCCTCCTTTAAAGCAACAGATAAAAATTAACCAGTCTGGTAAAGTGAAAAAAATAAAAAAAAATACATATGACTGTTAAAATTGTAGAAAAAAGAGAAAATGATACGGGAAAATGCACGTTAATAATCTCAAAGAATGTCATTGAAAACGTATGATATGTAATTTATTTACTTTATAAATGAGCTCTTCGATAGACAAAAACGACCAAAGTTAAAAGTATCTGTGAGACATCGATGCAGAAAAAAATTAACGGGTAGGATATCTCTTAATGTCAGGTGCAAAGCTAATTTCTAGCTTATACTGAACGGAAATGACATTTGAGTATTTACACCTCGATTCGAAATCTATTCTCAGTTCCAAAGGAAAGCGTGCTCTTTCGAATATCTCATGAAATTGCGCCACCTTTCGCACAACTTAGAGAATGAGATGTAAGAAAACGCCATAGCATCGCTCAAACACAAGTTAGTTGTCTATTAACGTAGAAGTGTCTTATGTTGACGTCTGTATGAAACTTATGTTTTGAATTTAGTTGGAATGCCTCTTCAAACTTTAAAATGCAATATCAGAGCGCAAAACGGTCTAAAATTAAGTTAAGCACCGATTTTTTCCCCTTAAAAGAGTCCAGAGAGGTGGAAATTGTGAATGTGCATACTTAAGTTTGGAACTCAGTATATGTTTAAATAGACTGCAAAAAAAAAAAAAAAAAAAAAAAAAAAAGACAAGTAACATCTTATGGTTGAAAGTCTCAACTTTTAACATTAAAATGTATTAAATTAAGCATTGGATACTGTTTTTACAGACAAGGTTTTCATTTCTGATCCTAAAGCCACTGAATATTAAAATTACATTTTTTTTCTATTTTAGATGATGTGTCATATTTCCATGAGAAAAAAACATTCTCTATGTTGCTGTTTTATATCTCCATGATATCGATTAGAAAAGGCGAATGCTTTATTACGAGTGGGCATCATTGGATATGAAACCATATTAAACGCCTGTTTTTAGCTCCACTGGCCAAGGCGTCGTGCGTCCGTGCGTAAACTTTTTCTTTTACCATTTGGCGGATTTTCACGAAATTTGGTGGAAATGAATTGTAAAAGACATTTTGATTGACCCCAAAATATGGGCGTGTGGCAGGGCGTGGCATTTTTTCATGTTAAAATCTCTTAAAAATTTCTCTTCCAAAACTATTGGGCTGATTTTAGTGAAGCTTGGTATGGATGTTCCTTGGTCGACCCTTTACTGAAATTGTTCAAGAAATTTTGATTGATCCCTAAATATGGGCGTGGCATTTTTTCACCTGAAAATAAAAAAAATAAAGAAAACTGCAATATGTGGAAGACCAAGTAAATCCTAACAGTTCTGAAGAGACTTTAAAGACTTGTTTTCTGTCCAAGTCAACTTTGTTGCTACTTTTAAAATATCTAGGCAAAGAGATGTTAATATTTGGTAATAGTAGGCATATCTGAATAGGTCCAGATAATAGGAGGTAAAACAAAATGTCTCAGAGCAAAACTATCATGATTTTTAAAAGGGAGATAAAGAATATATATATCGCATCGAGTGTTTTGTATAAAAAAGAATTCGTTTAAGATTCTTACAGAAATGCAAGTTTCTAAAAATAACCGAATGATGTCATTGTTCTAAAAATATCCATGTAGAAAATATCATATTTGATGTTATCACACGGATATTTTTTTTATAGCTATTAGATCAAATAAAACATCAAGCCAATTAAAGGGCAGGAACCTGAAACGGAAATAGTGTTATTTATTGTATATAGTGTTATTCAACAAATATCAATGATGTTTAAATATGTTATTCCAAAGCATACAGATTTAAAAGTATTAGATTATCAGATAAATATACACACACTGGAGTATTTTCAAAAAACAATCGAATGATTATCAAGAAAGATAGCCATTTCAAAATCAGGTTGAACTCCTTTTTGCCAATTAAAAAGATAATTTTTAATTTACAAGTTCTAATTTGGAGTGCAATGCACTCGCTAAATTAATCAAAAATATGGTATGGCGACAAAAATGCACTGAAGTAATCTAATAAAACCGTGACATTTCGGCGATAAGAACGCTAAAATACTTAAATGATAACGGGAGAGTACGGCCGTGATAACGTTTGATTACGCCGATCATAACGTGGGAATGAGGTGAGAATAACATCGGTAACGCATAAATATCGAAATCATATCACGGATAAAAGTGATGACAGCTAATGCGTTAAGCGGTGAAAACCCGAGTAACGCAGAAATACGGGGACAATACAGTTATAACATGATAAAAACACAGGAGTACGGTGATGTTATACCAAGTGACGCGAAAGTACGGAGCTAATATCAAAACGTTGTTGTACCGCGATAACCATAAGAGAGAGGGGCATTGCAATCCAAATCCAGACCTGGGAATACGGGCTGCTTAATTATTGTTTCGCTCAAAAACTCATCCCGGCGACGTTGAAACTCGAACCGCGGACCACTAGGCCACCGATATATCGCATTGCATTGCTTAATAGGCCATGGCCTGAAAATGCGTTGCTCCCCCCCCCCCCCCCCCGGAAAATGTGCGGACCATATTTTTCATATAGCCCTATGCGCGAGTATTTGTTAAGACGTGTACTCCCTTTGAGAGTGGTAGCTTTATCGTGTAACATTAAGTTAACTACACTTCCTATCAAATTTAAATATATACTAAACAACGAATGCCTTTGATTGTCAAATAATTCTTCCCCGAAAACGACCAATTTGCAATATAGGCCACCGGTATATCGCATTGCATTGCTTAATAGGCCATGGCCTGAAAATGCGTTGCTCCCCCCCCCCCCCCCCCCCCCCTCCCGGAAAATGTGCGGACCATATTTTTCATATAGTCCTATGCGCGAGTATTTGTTAAGACGTGTACTCCCTTTGAGAGTGGTAGCTTTATCGTATAACATTAAGTTACCTACACTTCCTATCAAATTTAAATATATACTAAACAACGAATGCCTTTGATTGTCAAATAATTCTTCCCCGAAAACGACCAATTTGCAATATGCTGATATTTCATTATTCTATTTTGACAGGCCACTGGGTAATTAAAACTGCCCATACTCACTTGAGCAGAGATATTTGAGTTTGATAAATATGTTTTCTGCCCATGCAGCAGATCGAATGCATGGTACGAGGTTAAAGTTGGTCGCGTGATACGCTTTTAAAAGTGGTAACGATAGAAAGTGGTAACGTTTAGACATTCATCAAATAAAGCCAAGTCTTCGATTTTGGTGGAAAAAATTCAATTTCATCGTGCATAGTCATATTGAACACTGAAAACTGACTCTGATTTCAAAATTTTGATGGGGGGAGGGTTATAAACCGCTTTGGAACATCGATCCACTTTGGAATTACGTGGTTTTCCAAACCAGCATGATCCGTCTTAAGACGGTTAGTCCATTTCTACCCTTAATTTTGCTTAACAGACCTAGTTGAAGGATATATTTCAATACTCTATTTTTTTCTTAAATACAATTAGAAAGTTTGTAAAATATGCAGTTATTAAACACTTATACACACCTACAAACAAATGTTCTGGAATGGCGAGAAAGGGCAAAGGGACTTTATATACATAAAATCAAATTACTGTAGTTATTTGGATTTAAACAAAATTGCGTGAAAAAATGAGAGAGATACTTTGCAATGATTCTTCCCGCTTCCATAATTTTTTTCACCATGAAATACCTGGCACTCAAAATCGAAAATTTCAAGGAAAAATCCTGGTAATGGCAAATTTTTCTTTCTCAGTATTTAGCTTTCACTATTGAAGAATTTATTCAGTTTTTATCTCGCAAGAAATTACAACAGTTGATTATTTTATTAAAGGCGAACTATTGGTATAAGAAAGATCATTGGATTAATATCTTTCGAAATGAGGATGGGATTACGTTGAAAACAATTCACATTTCATAAATACACACCTTGGCACAGAATTGCAGAGATATCGTGCGTTCGAACCACCTCCCATTGACTTTGAATGTTTTCATATCAGTACGACATTGAACCACAAAATGATATTTCATCCGAAACATAGGATGCACATCCAGCTAAGGCGTTCAACTTGTCATTCGCTCATTGGTAAGTAATGATTTAATAAGATTTGTGCATATTTGTATATGTCTTAACATGTTAACCTTTATAAATAAAGCTATTATTATCATTATTATTATGAAGTCAAAGATCTATTAAAGTTGGCCGACCAGGCGATATAAGTTCACAACCCAAGGGTTGACAGGCCAACAATGTTCTGAGGTAAAGCTAGTGTCACAAACGCTCCGGCGCGTCGGCAATGAGTCAGCGATGTCTTTTTTGTGGATTCGGCGATAAAATTAACGACTTGTCGGCGAATGATCGGTGCATCGGCCGGTGATAAAAGTAGATTATTTAAAGATCGTCGACGCGCCGGTGAGTCTTCGAGTTAAAATCTGCCGACTATTCGGCGACGTCTTTAAGATTCGAAGAAGACAAAACTGTATTGACGACAGTAGGCGGACCTACTATGTACCCATCACAGATCTCTCTCTCTCTCTCTCTCTCTCTCTCTCTCTCTCTCTCTCTCTCTCTCTCTCTCTCTCTCTCTCTCTCTCTCTCTCTCTCTCTCTCTCTCTCTCTCTCTCTCTCTCTCTCTCTCTCTCTCTCTCTCTTTCGTCTTTTATGACCCTTTCTCAATCCAACAGTTATCCAGTTGCTTGTTTTCTACAAAATGACCCTTTTCCACAATGTTTTGGCTAAACGTCTTATGATGCTTGTGCTCGTAAATTGCTTCATTTGGACATACTGCTTTTTCTTGACAAATAAAGTGCCTTATGGTGTCAAACACTTCACATGAACCTTAAAGATGCAATGTTGCTACTTTACCTGACAAGTAAATGAATTTAAAGACTTGCTTGAAATGAATGACAATAAGAAACAGATAAAACAAATTGATTTGAGTTTTATTCTGACCAAAACAAGATTTTAACTTTGAACAATATATAGAGGATAATCGTTTGTTTAAGTGTAAGATCGATTTATATTTCATGAAGTGAACAACAAAAGCTATATTTTCACGAGTGGCAGAGCCACGAGTGAAAATATAGCTTTTGTTTTTCACGAAATGAAATATTAATCGATCTTACTCGAAAAACAAACGATTATTCTATTTCTTTAATGCAAAAATGAGACAAAATGTGGAATTTCTAGGACATATTTTCGTAAAGCGCGTCATTTTGCGCGTGATTGCTATGCAACGTTCATTGTGACGTCACTTATTTCGCCCCGCATAGATGACGTCAGATAGGATGAAATGCACAAAAGCAGGGTATAAGATTTTGATAATTTCACTGTTTTTGCGGTGAGTTTATCAAGTGATAATCTACCAATATTTCTCGATAAACCACCGAAAAGCATTAAAGAATTAATTCCATTATTCATCCAGGAAATATAAAAGAAAGGAAATTGTATAGACTTCCCCATTAAAAAGAACAGACTCAATTCTTAATTATATTAGTTTAAGTTTATTCTAATTTGTTTTAGTTCGATTGCGCCGTAAGCTTTGGCCTGAATAATCGTCCTCAAACCTGTTTTCACATCCCCGAGAAAGAGGCAGTGGTTTAAAATCTCTACTACTAAATTTTACAGCTGCGTGAACTGGGGCTGGCTATTAAGTGTTTTACCCATAAATACACCCGGCGGCAGTGGGGCTCGAACCACGGACCTCCATGTCAAGGGTCAAGTGCATTTACCACAAAGCCAACGAGGCAATGACGCAGAATTTAAAGATTTTGTAGCAAAATTTGGTTTTCGATATGACCTGTTTATAGACCCTAGTTGATAATAAATGTAAAAACATGGTAAATTCCTTTTAACGCAGAATGGACAGGTAATTCTAGTGGAGTAGAATGAAGTATATTTCGAATAATCATAATGATAGTCATTTCGATACAGCAAAAAAAAAACGAATTCCTCCGAAACGTTTTTTTAAACAAATTTGACCTTGACAGATGACCTTCACCTTGTAAAATGATCTTACCAGCATATGCATGTGATTGAGAGTTATCATCATACCAAATATGAGCATTGTATCTTGAATAGCCTTTAAAATGTTAGACAAACAGACAGACCGACATATAGACAATGATAAAACAATATGCCCCCGATCTTTCGATGCGGGGGTATAAAATTTATGTGCCTCCCAATTGGGAATGGATAAAAACTAAGCATCGTAATTCGGATTTGAGTTATCATCGATGGACGCATTACTGTATTAAGGTTCATGTTAAGTGTTGAAGACACAATTTAAAAGGCACTTCATTAGCCAAGATAAAGCAGTATGTCCAGGTATATTGTATGTACATCAAAATGAAGCTATTTTTGAGTACAAGCAGTTGAGCAACATAAGACCGCCATAGCTATAGCGATAAAGCATAAACATTGTGGAAAATGGTCATTTTGTACAGAACAAGCAACTGCAGGACGGTTGGATAAAATTGGCTCATATTTTAACAAAGTACAGTCTAAAATATTACCCAGGTACTACTTCAACCTCAGATATTAAATTCGGCCTCAAAAGGCTCTTTTGGAACAATCAATTTCCATTTATTTTGTCAACATATTTGTCAAACCGGTTTGGTTTGTTATCAAACCAGACCAATGGTTCATGCTTTAGGATTCACCTGTCCTAGTTACGATAAATGAGGACAGGCTAGCCAGTCAAAATTAAAATGGGCCTACTTTCTGTATCATGAATAAAAACCGGAAGTGAAGTTGGGTTAGAAAACCTAGAACTTAATCGATAGATCAAGGTAGTTTTTGCCATTTTCTCATTCCTTATATGCAGGAAGAAGGAAACGCCAAATAATTAAAATTAAATCAACAAAATCAGCCAATTTTGTTAATTTACGCTAAACGTAGATTTCAGATGTTGTTATTACAACAGAAATCTTTCAAATAAGCTTTCGTATGGAGACCAAAAGGAACCATACATATTTCCACTATATTTTGATGTTTTTTGGATTTATTTTTAAATACAATTAAATACAATCAAACAACATTAACCATTTAGTTTTGATATGTATCTTCCTCTTTAAAGTGAAATTTAATAAATTCAACTCATTGAACTGTTCAGACATAGTATTTTAACTTGGTCACCATATGTTATGAAGCAGTCTACTTTCTTTTTATTAATGAAACATCATTTGACGTGGGAATAGTAAATGTAAACAAACTCTATGTCTGCCATTTGCAAATTATTTTTCCGGAGTTGGTCATTTTCAGATGCGAGTTATTTGAAATGTTATATGTAAAATTTAAGTCTCCTTCATTGTTCTTTAGCTTTTCCTCTACATGTAGACATTGCTTGTTTTATCTATTGTGCAACTGAATTCTTAGTTGAACGCAAAAAGAAGGTGTTGTATTTTCAAAGACACTTTTTGATAACCTTTTGTACATATCCAAACTGTTTTGCATTCTTTAGTAATATTTTAAAGCTACTAGTTTTGGTCCAATGGAGTACTTTGTATGAGTTTTTAATTTCATGTCCATTGAACCAGTTTTTGTGAATTTAAATGGCCAAACCCTTAAGAAGGGTTTACCAAGACCGTTTAAACTAACCGCATTACACATAGTGTTGTTAGAAAATCAAGTTTTTTTAACATCATTATTAAATCATTATAATATCATCGTACATTTTCTTCTGTTGACATTTTATCTATAACAAAAAAATGATCTTCTTCCTTACTTTACTCATGTCATATTCACGGCGAACAGTCTACATATTCTCAAATTCAGAAGATCACATAAATGTATTTCTTGTTCACCAAATACGGCAATTATAATTGTTTTATGTCTTTGGATTTCAAACTGATACGGCATAAATTACTTTTTTGGGCTCCTCTTCGGCGAAAAAGGAGAAAAAGGCTAATTAATTTGATCTCATATTTCGTGTTTTATTCTGTTACATTTTCCAAAATTTATAGTTTTATAGTGTTCCTCTCCTTATTCTCTTTTATACGGAGTAACTGTTGTCCGGGTTTTTTTTTTCAAAAAACATTTTTTTCTAAGTATTATTATCATTTCAACATATAAACTTATAGACTGGCGCCCGTCCCACTGATCTGAAGTAGTGTGAAAAAAATAGCAAAATTCAACTAGAGAAAGATCATTTCTTATCAGCTTATATCCTCTGACTGGCTGTCAGTTTTTGAGAGTATGGGGGGGTAATTTGAAATAAAGTAGTTAAACATGAGTGGTCTACCTTATTGATTTTAATCTAACTGACAGCCTGGCAGCCAGGCTAATTAGCTTACTTCACACTCCTTTCTTGACATTAATCTATGAAACGTATTCTGATATTTTTTCTTCATTCTATAACCGTATTATCGTCAAACCTTCTCGAGACGGATCGATCGGGCTTGAAATTCCCAAACGGAGAGCGTCCCGTCTCGAGACGGTAAGTATGGTATTCCAAAACGGTTTAAAACATTTATGCGCTTGTAACTTTTCAATTCGAATGTATTCGGACAAAAACATGAGCAATGGTCACCTGACAAAATGTTGAGAAATTTCTATTTGTTTACAAAAAAAGGAAATGAAAAATAAGTCAAATCTTAGATTTTACCATGCACTTAAGAGAGAGGGAATGGATACTTGCCACTGCTACCAAATTTTAAAACTGGGTGTATTGGGGTTTTGTCTATAAAATGTCTTGTCAAAATTCGTTTAAATTAATAATGAAATCGAGAAATCGACGTTAAGGTTCATGTAAAGTGTTTGAGACCCAATTTTAGGGGCATTCATTTGCCAAGAAAAAGCAGTTTGTCCAGGTATATTATATATCAAAATGAATCTATTTATGAGCACAAGCAGTTGAAAAACATAAGACTGTTATAACTATAGCGGTATAGCCAAAACATTGTGGAAAAGGGTCATTTTGTACAGAACAAGCGACTGCATGACTGTTGGATAAAATTGGCTCATATTTTAATAAAGTCTACCCTAAAGTACCATCCAGGTAGTGCTACAACCATTGGTATAAAACTCAGCCCCTAAACGTAGTTATGCAAGCAATTTATTTCGACTTATTTTATAAACACATATGTCATATATGTCATTCTACTTTTGTAAACGTGTAGATCCTTTTAGGGTATGGTGTGTTATCACAACATAAATAGACATTAATTGTTTATATACCTGTAAGGTTGATTAGCAATATATCAATTTCTATTTCACAGAATCATAAATATATAGTAATATTGTAGTTCATTGAATTAAAAAAAGCTATAATTTGAAATAAATCGCAGAAAATATTTCACAATATTATGGTGTGATGTTGCACCATACCTAACGTGTATTTTGAAAACATACTAAACCTGTTTGACAAGTATGTTGACAAAATAAATGGAAATTGATTGTTTCAAAAGGGCCTTTTGAGACTGAGTTTTATATCTAAGGTTGTAGCACTACCTGGATGGTACTTCAGACTGTACTTTGTTAAAATATGGGGCAATTTTATGCAACCGTCATGCAGTTGCTTGTTCTGTACAAAATGACCCTTTTCCACAATGTTTTGGCTATACCGCTATAGCTATGGCGGTCTTATGTTGCCTAACTGCTTGTGCTCACGAATAGCTTCATTTTGATATATAATATACCTGGACATACTGCTTTTTCTTGGCTAATGAAGTGCCATACATATTGGGTCTCAAACACTTTACATGAACCTTAATTCTGCTCATGATTATATATGTCGTGGATTGATTGGTAAGTAACTTAAACACAATATTGGCAAACATAATAAACTGCTATTTACGTGGTATTTAATGGAACAGTGAAAAAATAATTTTCTAAGTTTCCAATATATATAACATTAAGAGAACTGACATTCACCCATAAAATGTATATTTTCCATGATCTTGTCACAACAATTTTCTTAAAACTGATAAAGGGTCACCCAAGGATCATTCGTGTAACATTTAATTGATATCCAACAATAAGGTTATGAGAAAAGTCATTTTTATCGTATTTGGAAATTAGCAAAGCAATGGCGCCTCTAGAGGTTTTTCTACTCATAAAAAAATCAACTCATATCAACTTAAAATAAAGTTTAGTAGAGCACATGACCGTTCTATTAACATGTAAGAAAACATCAAATACATGTGTGCTTATAGAAAATTACGGCATCTTAGATAGGCTAACATTTCATTTTTGTTAAATCTATCTATCTATCTATCTATCTATCTATCTATCTATCTATCTATCTATCTATCTATCTATCTATCTATCTATCTATCTATCTATCTATCTATCTATCTATCTATCTATCTATCTATCTATCTATCTATCTATCTATCTATCTATCTATCTATCTATCTATCTATCTATCTATCTATCTATCTATCTATCTATCTATCTATCTATCTATCTATCTATCTATCTATCTATCTATCTATCTATCTATCTATCTAAAACTGCTGTACATGCATGTTTTCTGAAAACTTTCTTGGGACCTCACAACATAGGGATTATATATAAAAGATAGATAAAGGGATTTGAAGCGTGAGTAGTTGTAACTTTCCGACTTCGCTTCCTTCGCAACCCTAGATGGGTTAAACCTAGTTATAATTTATGGATGGGGAAACAAGTTTTTTTTAAACTAAGATTAATCCCTTTCGATTCTGCTTCTTGGAAATTGAACCAGTGCTCGCGCCAGTGAAATAATTAAGATAAAGGCTCTGGGGAATCGAACTGGGGACCTTTTTGTCAAGAGGCCCACGATTTATTGTTTGTTTGTTTGTTTGTATCTTTGACGCCGTATTCAACAAACTTTCGGTAATGTAGTTATTTAGGCTGGTGCACCTATCAATGGATTCCTGGTATTTCGTACACCAATACTACCAAAACATACTTCTTAACCTCCAACCTCCACATAGATCTACGATTATCGATCCATTGGTGGAGGACAAATAGTGGGAAAGAATGAGAACCGCCTTCGAGGATTGAACCCGGACGATCTATCGCAATAGCGGCAATAGCGCAGTTGGTAGCGAGCCGGACTTCTATTCCAGGGGTCTTAATTCGCACGGGTTCGATCCCCGGCCGCGGCACTTATCCTTTCCGACATTTGTCTTCAAACCAATGGGTGGATAATCGTAAACCTATGTGGAATAGCACTTGGAGGCTAGGAAAGAGATGTGGTGGTAGTACTGGTGTGAGAAATACCAGGAATCCATAGTTAGGTGCTCCAGTCGTCGCGATATAACTGAGAGATTGTTGAAAGCGACGTAAAACCCCAATTCAAATAAAATCAAATCTATCTTTAGATCCGAGACACTACACACACACATAGTTTGCTGTACCTCTTTTGTTTGTATTGGATATGACACCACTTTCTTGCTTGTTTGCAATTATTGTTAAGAGGCTGGTGCACCTAGCCATGTCTTCCTATTTTCTTCTACCAGTAAAATCACAATGATTTATCCAAGCCACCAGCTGCCCATTGCTCTAGGGCGTACAACTAATCGTTCGTCAAAGTCTGCAATTCGTCAAAAATCGACTATGCAGCACCCAGAAAGCCTAACGTCAGAGCTTACCACACTCAGTTCGAAAGTTATAAAGAAAAACAGACAAATTTTCCTTAAAGTCTAAAAATATAGTGTAGGTGTCCTTCAACTTTTATCATATCCCATTTTTAAAGTCTGACGTGTCTATAAAACGTAACTTGATACTTGTGAAAACCTATAAATTCGCTTAATTTGAACCAATTGTATTGTCGACAACGAAGTAAAACATTTATATAAAGTAAGCCTTTACAATCAAAATGATTAAGCAGAATTAGAAGCGCCAAGGAGGTGTGATTTTCAATTTATAAAAACTGTGATTGATTCCTTTTATTTAATTTTCACTTGTTTTTATATGAGACCTATCACCCAAAAATTGGTTGTAACTTAACTTATTAAGTTATGGCAGGAGAAAACATGCATACTGACTTATAAAAGTGTATGCACATTGTGTCAAACCAATTCTTCTATATTGTATGGTCGAAGTTTCGAACAACATAACATAACATAACATATTCTTTATTTCACCCAGTAATACAAACATTATACATGGGGATATCAAACAAGAAATATTTCAGACTGAAGAGGTTAAGTTCGGGATGTATGATGGTTAGTTAAATCAAAGATAGTGTAAAGTTTGGTTGATATTGGAGAGATGCGGGGAATGTCCTACGAACATAAATACCGATACCTCCAGATTTTCGCTTATAATCCATAGACCTAGGTAACGAATAGAAAACATAATTAGGTATATCCACAAGATCGTATTCACTAAGATGTGTTTCACAAGCACAGAAAACATCGTAGGAATTAATTAAATCAAAGAATTCCGGATAGTTGAGTCGTTGTTTGAGGCCACTGACGTTTAACGTTCCTATTTTCACTAGCGAGGAATTCCCCCGTGATTCCTACCTTGGCATAGAGTTAGAGCGGTTATGAAGCTGAGGGTCATAGCCCCCTAGATCCCATGGCTTGAAGATATTCGGTTCCTGAGCGGCACCCTTGCCGTGCTGCGAAGAGGGGGCGTGCGAGCGGCGAGTACGAGAGCGAGAACGGGACTCTCGACGGGAAGCTCGACTGGGTTTATCCTCGAGAGAGGGTCGATCCAAACTGCTGTCAGACGTACGGCTGTAGTTACGAGATTGCCTGTCAAGACTATGGGGATTGTTATTATTGTGGTGTGCACGTGAATATCGGGGTTTGTGTTCACTGGTAGGACCTGTTTTATTTACATGCTGGATTCGATTACCCTTCATAATTTTATCCCAAAGTGGAAAAGCGTCCTTTACCACACGACCGTTTACAATGAGTTTAGCAGGATAGGCTAGGGCCACTTTATCATCAGGATGATTTTGACGGATCATTTTAAAGTCGTTCCATAGGCTTTTTCTGGCACTTACAATCTCTTGGGGATAGTCTCGATTAATGCTGTATGGTGTGCCCTTCAGTAGATTAGCTTTAGAAATGATAAGTTGGCAGTCTTGAAAGACTCTGAAAGCCACAATGATTGGACGATCTGAATCGCGTTTAAAACGACCTAGTCTATGCGCTCGGTCAATACAGATTGCGTCATTGATCAAAAGCTTGTCTCTTAGGAAAACATCAAGTTTATTTGAACAGACTTCTCCCCTTTCTTCCTTGAATCCGTTAAATAGAAGATTCTTACGGCGACTTCTGGCCTCGATGTCGACAGATTTGTATTCGAGCAGGAGCAACCTCGACTCGTGATCATCAATTGACGATTTGTTTAAGGCAACATTAGAACTTATGTTTAGACACTGTGTAATTTTGTCCTCAATGTTTGATAGAAATTCTGTGTTAGCGTTAAACCTTGTAAATAAAGCCGACAGTTTATCATCAGTGCTAAGTGTTTTAAAATGTTCAATCTCTATCTTACTTTGTGTATCATTGTTGCTTGATCTCGTCTTGCGCTTTTTGGCTCGTTGTTTACTAAAATCATTCAACGCAGAGTTTTGGAAAACGTTACCGTCTCCATGCTGTCCGCCATTGTGTCCGCCATTTTGAAGGTTATCCATTTGATCCAAGAAATTATCCAATTAACCCTCTATCTGGTTGTAAATTTACCTCCAAAGTACTATAAAAAAGGTCAATTCACTATTTCTCTAATTTGATGTAAATTTAAGTCCTTGTTGGTTTTGAAACTTAAGAAAAAAACAAAGAAAAGCTTCAGAGGTGATAGGCGCATGTCCTTATTTGTCTGACCGGAAGTAAAAAAAAACAAAACAAAAAAAAAAAAAAACAAAGATATGATCTGCTACAACAAATTCAGGTTCACTTTATTGAAATCAGTCATGGGTGTAAACAAGTAATGACGCAGTAAAATCAGAATTTGGAATCTTTCCTTTGGTTTAATACAGTTTGAAATATTCTTGTGCCTTTTAGACCCATTTG
This sequence comes from Fragum whitleyi, assembly GCA_948146395.1. Classification (NCBI taxonomy): domain Eukaryota; kingdom Metazoa; phylum Mollusca; class Bivalvia; order Cardiida; family Cardiidae; genus Fragum; species Fragum whitleyi. Next base: position 33,676,388 of record OX411550.1, read on the forward strand.
ATTAATTAAATTCACAATTTTCTTGCATACAAATCATATTTAGAAAAGGGAGCAACTCCCTTCCTTAAAGGTTTCGCATGTAAATTCAAACCGATTATTGGATTATGAACATGTTCTTCATATTCTCCAAAAATAAATTCAAAAAATGCATTTAAAGAATCTTATGTACATTATTGGAAAAAATGTATGTTTGATGATAGCATTAACAAACTAAGAACCTTTTAGATAAATTATGATAAATAAATGTATTTGCGCATAGGTGATTTGCCAAGAGAACAGATCATATCATATGCCAAATTTCGTGTAAGTGCACATAACATTCAAATTGAAAAGGGTAGACACCAAAAGAAACCTTTCATCGACAGAATTTGTCCTCTTTGTAAATCATGAAGCCCTCTTCTTATTACAATGTCAGTCCTTATAAGATCACAGGAAAATGTTCTTTGCTGAGATAGGAGGCATCACACCTTCTTTTAAAATCATGAATGATGATGAAAAATTTAGTTACATTTTACAAAACAATGAATATGATGTTAACTTGTATGTTCACAAAATGTTGAGGAAAGAGATAATTTACTCGCAAAAACAGCTACAAACTCTTGAGTTTCCTTTTATTTCAGTGTGTATCGTCATGCATACTATCATTCTGTGTATCGGATACTTAAGCATGTACCTTGTATATTCATTTTCTTGGTAAATAAAACAAGCGTTTTATTAAACTTTCTTAAAGAAATGAAAGTGTTAAACACACTTTTAAAAATCCCCGCTAAGAATTTTGATTTTTATTGAAAATAAAACAGTTCTTCTTAGACGCAAATTCTTCAATTTGTCATTGCTTTCTGCTAAAAAAAGTAGGAAATAAGGAAATAAAATAAATCTATATAAATAGATATGAAAATAAACTCTGGCCCTAGATATACACGCTGGTATTTTATATCAGTTCATAGATTTTATACCCATAAGATTTAGTTCTCACTCCCTAAGAACTGTTACAACGGACAAATACATCTGCATGAAAACATGTTAAGGATTCGCAATTAAAACTGTTAAGGCGTCTGCTAATTTGTTTGAATACATGTCGGTTTCGACATTATTTGTACAACCAGAAGACACGTTAGACTTTTTTTATATTCCTATTCCATTCCTTGGATAATGAATAATCTTGATCGAAATATTTTTGATATTGATATTTCGGTAAAAAAGAGTTTTGAGGGAAATTTGGTCGAAAAACAGTGTTTTGTCTACTTTTTTTTATTTTTGGAACATTTTATCTTTTTGGTGTTAAAACCCCTCAGTCTCCTCTATTATACCCGTTATCTAACAGGAATGTCTTCTGTTTCGAAATTGCATTATTTCAATTTTATGCGTATGTTACGAACTCTGTCTAGTTGGTTTAAACATATTTTATTTGCACAAATTAATACATTTTCAATACAGTTTACAATTACTAATTTATTCTATGCAAAAAGGATGAGAACGTAAGCAGAGCTTATATTGTTCTTCTCCTTAAACATATTCAAAAGATGTACGACATTTAAAGATGTTGATTAATTCAGTGAGAAAATCTTGGAAAAATAACCTTTTGGTGTTAAGAAAATGCTTAAAAATGAAAAGAGATGCAATAAACAAACAACAAGGCTGTTTACCGAGTGCCTTAAGCATGATTTTCTAATAAAATATTCAGTGCGAGTGTTTGATTGCTAAAATTTACTCGTTCCTATAACGATTAAACTTGAAATCGTTTGCTATCTTTTATATATCGATGGGCTTCCAAAAAGACCTTTTCGTTGTCATAATAGTTCAGATTATCTATGTTAATTTCAGTTATATTTGAAAGATTGTGAAAAAGAGTGTTCCTAATCGCGGTATAATTATAACATTCAAAGAAGAAATGTTCACTTGTTTCGGTTTCACCACAATTACACAGAGGGGAATCAACAATATTTTTATTGAATAAGTGGTGGTTAAGAGAACTACATTTATTTCGGATTCTTGTGTGGATGACCTGAAGCTCATCTCCGAGATTTGTATAAAAAGGTCAAAACAGATAGCCGTGCTCTAATCTAAAATTTCTGGGAGGATAGACCCGCCGAATTACTGTATGATTATAGTTTTTAGTTTTTAAGTTTTTCGAAATCACAGGACGCCCATGAGAGCCTGGAATGCTCTAATGCCATCTTCCCTGCGAAAAAATTCAAACACTGGTTCTAGAACTTGAATGGCAATTCAATAACAGTCGAACTAGCTCGTGAACCTGTTCTTGAACTAGTTCTTGAACTTCTTGTACTAGATAATAAACCAGTTCTTAAATTTAAGTTCAAGGGTTGGGGGATAATTCACCAATTATCATAAGGCCCTTTTTGCATTAATACTTCACCGCCCTGACTCTAATGCTACAACGAGTATATCATCAAAATTCCTTAAATTCCTTTTCCTTTGATGTTTTTTGAACTAATTTCGAACAAAAATATTCTGATGTTGGTATAATCATTGAAAATTTGAAGTAAATCGGATATAGATTTTTTTATTTTCAGTTGTGATTATAGGGAGGAAAAATATAACCAATTATTTCAATTGGAATCATTGTTTGATAATGGATAAGAGGATAAGCAGGATATGATATAAAAGTAAATGATAATGCGGAGTATCAGACTGTAAAAGCTACACTTGTCTTTTTTTAAATTCGATGGATAAAAGACATTATTTTGAAAGGCGTAGCGATTTTGTTTTCCGTAAGTACAGAAATCGTGACTGTTTTCATTGCGAATCCTTAACGTGTTTTCTTGCAGAGGTATTTGTCCTTTGTAACAGTTCTTAGGGTGTGGTTCTGTCTTGTTTGCTTATTGTATGTTTGTTCTCGGTGACAATCTTATAACTGGATTTTTTTTTAAACCAATAAAGGAATTTGAATTTGAATTTTATTAGAATCAGAATGAGTTGATCAGTTTATCCCCCACCCTGTGAATGACATGAAAGTTAAAACATCGTTTTGAATGTTTGAATGGTAGGATTGTTTAACACACAACAGAAAATGTTCATTCAATCAGCGTTTGCATATGCTCGATTACATGTAAAGGGTCTTTGATCACCAGACAAGATATGATGTCACTGTCTGGTTTGTTTTTACCCCCCCACCCCCCTACTATGACCTTAAATCACGTAGCAAACTAATTCGAGCAGTTGGTCAGGTTATGCGGTATATTTTCTGAATTTTAAATGAAAAAAAGCGGCCTGTCATTGGCTTGAAAAAAGGGCGATTGGTAAATTACACTAAAGTGTGGTCTCTCTTATTAATTTTTTCCGTAATTGCTTTCTTCAAGAAAATAATAAACAGAAATGTTCTAATAAGTTTTTGCATTCTAACCATGCAGCTATATTGATAATGATTTGAATGCCTTGCAACTGTAATCTCTATATAGCAAAAATAAGATTTGAACTTTAGAACCCCTTTTTAACTATGTGGGATAAAAAAAATGATGTACCTTATCAAAACAAAAGTAGTGACTTAAAATTTGCTTTTGTCTGTAAGTGTCATGCCGAATTACCCTTAATCGCCTCCGGTGCAGACGTGAACCAGCAACCATCTGATTACGAGTCGAGCACGCTGACAACTCTGCCAGCTACATGAAGCTTAATAACTGTTCAATACTAGATGGGATTACATATGAAATATGTTTACATAGGAAAAAGAACGAGCATGCCTAATCACGTTAATTTACGTTGTTTGTTTGATCAGTTGTCTTTTGCTTCAATGTAACACTGGACAACACCATTTAATTACTGACATACCTCATTTAAATGTTATGCGTTCATGCCCGTGTAATGACCAGTCTCAACCCTAAGAGGCAAGATCCCACATCGTAGTTGGGCTAAGAGGGATCGTTCATGCTCTGCGATATTGAATTGTAGATATTTCTCACTACAAAACTCGGTCTTATAAAGTCTGTAACATCTCAATTTATTGGTGTTCGCGATCGCTGTAGACCAAATGTCATGAAAGAACGCATTGATTCTGTTTTCAACTATTGTCTTGTTTACACTCGATTTATTTCTATAATTAGTTAAAAGATCCAGTTTGGTCATAATATTTTGAATTTCACTGCACCAGTTGTTTGAAGCGATATTACAGTCATGTTCAAAAACACGTCTTGTAAGTCTATCTTCACTAAACGACAGAAGTCTATTCCTATATCGCGGCAATATAATCCATCGTCTATACGAGCTGGGAAGCCATTCTGTATCTCCCGTGAGTGCAGCTATAGGTGCAAATCTATATAAACCCATGAAGTATCTCATAGCGCGATATTGAACATTGTCTATTGGTTGATTTTGTTTGTTATATATTTCTTTTTCCCTTTTCGTTTACGGCGATTTATTTGAAGAATGTATGACGCAACAAAATTGACTTACATCATTGATTGACGCACAACTCCTTGGGGCTAGAGTTATTGAGTTATTAAGTCGATTGGTAAAACAGTTATAGTTCATTTCTGACAATTTACGCGATAGAACCTAAGCGGAGCGCAAGGTTATACGCGTAAATTGATAACTGAAATTTGAAACACGTCGTTTAAATAGATCTCCTGTAGCTGAACAATTCATGGAAACGGTCATTCATTCAACGACGTTGTCTTGTGCTGTATTGAGGCTAACGCTGAATGGACAGACAAAAAACGAAAGTCACGGGAGACCTATTGGATAAGACGCTTGAATACTATCCAACCATTTCGGAATCAACAAAAGTGACGCTTAATTAAGCCACAACGATAATTCATGTTATACATAAGCAACACCTCATGATGGTAGACTTACGGAGATAGACAGGTTAGATTCAGGTCAAATTTCAGTTTTAATAGGTCAAGTAGATAATTTGGGTCAAACAAGGTCATGCATATTCAGCTGGGGTATTTGCTATACTTTACTTTGGTTGACTAGCGGTAGCGCGCAGATCAAATCCGCGTTACTTTATATGATTCAGTTCAATTTAGGCACAATTACGATTAATTAGGTCACGAAGACAATTTTGGGTCAACTGATTGTTATTTTTAAGGTTAATTGACTGGCGTAAGTACGTGGGTCAAATTAGATATAATTCAGTTTATTTAGAACCCATGAAGAAGAAACATTATGTATCGAAAGCGCTTGGGTTATATTTAATAATCCGTAAATCATAACACTGTTTATATATATATATGTATGTATGTGTGTGTGTGTTTGTGTTTAAATTAACCAAAAAAATATATATGCTGAATATTTCTAAGCAAAGCTCATTAGTCCGGAAAATACATTTGAATCATCCATTGTTCAAGAAGGACAGTTTACCCCTTTCTGTTTCGCTTCGGGTAAGGGATAGCTGCACTTTATTGAACATTTTGTTGCGAGTCTGCGAGTCAGATGGCCTAATTAGTCCTTTCCAAAAAGAAAGAGCGAATCATGGCCACTGGACTCGTAGTCATAATTCAGTCTACGTCAACGATAATAATTCTAGATAGCTTCACTCACGCAGTACCAATAAAGAAAGATCAAGATGACATATACGTCCATGGGGCCGGGTGTTTCTTTTAATTAGTTTATAATTCAAAATATGTGGTTATTTGTTATAAACATAATATTGTCATAACACATGTCACTATAATAATAAAACTTACTTACTTACTTAAATATATTTCGTCATTTGGCGAGACGGGTTCAATGGATTTATTACCCACTTAGTCGCAATTGACGACTAATGCCTCATGGCTGAAGCTGTAATTGTGTTTTTAATCTTGTTAGCATGCTTTTTTGCGGACGATTTGCATATTGATTTAATTTGCGAAAAATCCGAGTTATGTATAGCGCTGTTTTATTGACATGAATCTGACCCTTGCTATGTAGAATGATAAAATCTGATTATCCCTACCCGGCTATGCACATGCTTTCATAGGAATGAATACACACGGCATTAAATGTAATTCATATTTTGTAAATTGATAAGATATGCCGGTAATTGTTATATTAGCATTTCTTCCTACAGAGGTCTAAATCGGATTTAATAAACCAAGGTATACCGCGTGATATTCATTTTCAATAATGCTTGCAATAAGTAGTTCACTGGGCAATGACACAAAGAAAGCCGTAGTTATCAGCCCTTTGCTCAAGTTGCAAAAACGTTTGCGAACGATAATAATTTGAACCCTGATTTTCTGATTAGTACACGTTTAAAGACATAGACATAGACGTTTTATTTCAGTTACTTCAACTACAAACAGTTTCTCGTTACAACAAATTGAAAACATATAATAATTCAAGGTCAAAAAAAACAAACATATAAACAGCAAACACTCATACATACAAACAAACATACAAACATACGCCACACACTCATGCACACCACAAAATTCAATTGAACAATATATGAAATGTGCAATCAATTGAACAAATACATGTACTATTTTGAATTCAAAAGATGATAAATCTAGTGGGGAAAAGGGACTGTTGTAGAATTTTGAAGAGATTGGAATGAAATCTTTTTTTCAGAAAATTAATTATTATCAAAATGGAGTCTTTTTTGAAATGATTCGCTAAGAAATAACTAAGTTGATTAAGGTAGATTTCTTAGTGCTTTGTAAAAGTTCAGTAAATTTAAGCATATTTGGTCTAATTCTAAAATATGGTTTTATATATTTATTACGGATATCGGAGAGAGCAGAACAAAGAAGCGTAAAGTGATATTCGGTCTTCAATTTCTCTTTTATCACAGTATTTACATAGTCTATATTCATATTGTAGATTTTGGCCAGCATAGCGAAGCGGAGCAGCTTTTCTAGAATGTTTTCGTTTTGAATGCGGGGAATAAGTTTTGGTACCCTATTTAACGTTACCCTTAAATGGATCGTATATATTTTCGAAACTAGTCAGCTTTCGCAGACCTAAAATGCTTCAAAGCAATTAGACTTTGCTATTTTTAAATACTTAATTATGATAACGTATATCCAAGTTGATTTTCTGCTCCAATGTACCTTTCATACCACCAAACCTAAATACACCGTGTCGGTTATCCATGTTACGAATGTATGGCAATTTTCGCGAAACCCGTTATGATTCTGAATAAATATGTATTCTCGAATCTTATAAAAAGGCATATAGAGTGGGAGAGGAGGGAAACACTGCAGAATAAAAAAATTTAAAGTATTTACATGAAAACAAAAGGGAAGATATCAGATCATTTCAACCCTGTGGTCATTTTTATGTGAAAGGATGTTACAGGAAGATTCGATTCGAGTCAACTTGAAAATCGGAATCAGTATATATGTTTTGTCCTCCCTCAATTGGTCGACATGTACATTAAAAAATATAATTTGAATGTTAGGATTGATGAAATCGCAACAGATATATCGATTACAATTTAAGGGTCCGTTCGAGACCGTTCACTAGACAAGATATGACGTCACTGTCTGGTTTGTTCTGAGGTCTCCGTCCATAATGACATAAAGTCACGTAGCACACTGAGCAGATTGTCAGGTTATGCGATATGTTTTTTAGATCACCTGAGCACAACGAGCTAAAGGGGAACTTTTAGGATCACATTGACTTAGTCGTCCGTCGAACGTCGTGTGTCGTCAACTTTCTTATAACTTCTCCTCCTAAGCAGTTTGGCCTATTTCAATGAAATTTTGGCAGAATATTGGTTGGGTTACTCTCTTTAAAAAATGTTCGCATACTTCTGATTCGTCCATAAACATGGGTGTGGCAGGGCGGAGCTTATTTTGAGCCCGAATTCTTTGAACGACATTTCCACCTGAACCAATTGATCAATTTCAATAAAACTTCACCAGAATGTTCCTTAAATGACCTTTTTTCAAAAATTGTTCGCATTTCCTCTGTATTGAATGTTTGGGCAGGGTTTTAATCACCGTAGATTTTGGAATAATCTTTTCTCTTTCAACAATTAGGCAAATGTGAATGAAACTTTGCCTGAAAGTATCTTTGATGAGATCCACTGGACCAATAAAATTCAGGTGAGCGATTTAGGGCCATTCTGACCAACTTGTTGAATTTCAAATGAAAAAGCGGTCGATCATTGGCTGAAAAATTAGGGCGATCGGTAAGAAATATTGGAACACAAGTCCATTGTAAGAAACAATGGTACAATGTAGAAAGTTCTTCATAAGGTCTAAATGATTAAATCCCGTCCAAAACCATGAGCAAATATTATATATAAAAAAACAGAAACCGTGTAAAACATGTTAGATTTTGTAAAAAGAAAATGAAAATCTGTAAAATAGAAGGTAAGAAACCATATAAGAAGTTGCATTAGTTTATAATTCAATTTCATAAATCCCATCTGAAAATATACAAATATACTCCATAGAAAGCCGTGATTGGTAAATATTTGGGTTGCTTAACGAGGGCTTATTAAATTACCCTTTATTACCATAATATATACTACTTATTAAATTTGACAGATTTATAGGCTCAAATAATATTTATCGAGGCTTTAATTATTGGACTAGCGAAAGAAATTTATAATTTGTTTAAATGTACTTTACAGATTTTTTTTATAAATATCGATGATATCGGTAGATTAAGGAAAAAGAAATCCTGACATAAATTTTCCTATCTTTTCTTTTCATTTTATTGTTGAATTCCAATGGGGATACAAAAACGGAAAGAAAAAGTATGATTGCGGGCCAGTTTTTATGTAATATAGTAGTTTTCATGGTAACCGTGTTTATAAAAATCACAAAATTGATCTATCTCTTTGAAGAACGAAAATATAGTATGTAAACTATGAATCTAAATCTAAATAAAAAAACAAAAAAAAACAACCAACAATAGATTGTAATGATATCTTCAAAATAAAACTTCCGCTATACGTCTGGTTAGCAAGAATAGTGGAAATTCGGTTCTTAGAGTTCTTGGTTTTTGAAGATTTCTTTAGATAACTTTTCTTTTTTTTAATTTTTTTGATATGTTATATAAAATTTGAAAACCAGTTCAAGAATTAAAAGAAAAGATATGTTTACGTGCTACTTTTTTCATTAAATGTACTTACCATGACAATGAAATTAACTTTAGAAAATAAGTATGTTTTATATCCTTGTTTATCATCGCGCAGGTAAATGTGGAATGCAATATTTGTAACTGTAGATCAAAAGGTATAACGTCAAATTTTTGATAAAATTATCATATTAATTCAATAGAAATGGCATTTATAAGTGGATGTTGCAATAACTTGGAGGTTTCTTTAATTACACCTGCTTAAGCAATGTATCCTCAACGCCCCAAAGTGTCAGAGATGCGTCGCCTGCGTCATTTCGAGGAGTCGATAACAAAATCGCCGACTAGTCGGTAACTGATCAGTGCATCGGTCGATACAATAGTGGATTTTCTGAGGTCAATGAGATGTATCTCTACGTTAATCTACGTCTTGTAGATTTGTGGAATAGAATAGTGTATCAACGACTTATCGCAGACGATCGGCCGGGCTTCACACCCTTTTACTTCTATTTGGCATCGGTGCCTAGTCGGCGTGTATCGCCAATTAGTCTCACCTGCGTTTAGTATGCATGCTTTGTTTATTCTACTCTGCTTTCTAAACTATCAATTGACAAAAAATCAGACGTCTTCAGGTCGGCCGAGTTTTATGTGACTGCAAAATGAATATTTTGTATATAAAGCTGGTGTCCGGTTGTAATTGTGTTCAACTAACCAGCCGATAACGCCCCGGTCTCACAGACCCCGATTTCCAAAATAATCGTAGTGCTTCGGTAGAACGCATTTTCTCCGATTTACCACGAATTTGAGCCGTTTTTCTCCGATCATCCTTGGACGGGGCGTATTTGTAGACATACATGCTGTGTGTTCCCGACGGGCTGCGAAAAACTACGATGCCATACGATTTACTACGCTTTTGCCCCGATTGTTTTCCAAAGTACCCCGAGTTTAGGAGCCGAGTTACTACGAAACAGTACGATCTAGACCGACTATCCCGATTTCTTACTACGATGGACTACGATGCACAAAGATATACTGCGACATAGGCCGACAGTTCCGGATCGACTACGAGTTTCAAATCTTTTTTCAGAATCCGATTCGTACACTGGGTAGATAAATTCCGTTATTTAACAGCAAAAACAATCAGTTATCATATGGATATTAGAGTGGCAACATGCCAACAACAACAGACGACGTTATAAACGCTAAATACAGCCTAAGCATAGGAAATAAAGGCGATGGTGGGTACGGCCTTGGATTACCAAAGAGAGGAGGCAAAACTATGGACAATTTCATCTGCTATTGCAGCGTGAATTACCTGCCCATGACCACCATTCGAAGTATAGGGAAGCGTCTCGTTCAAAGGTTTTGAAGTGATGAATTGTTTACAAAGTTGATTCGCTTTTTTATACTCCTCGAAATTCGGGGTACTTCGTAGTGCTACGGGATAATATCTTGGCAGTTCGTAGTTATTCGGTGTAGGTCGGTGTAGCTCGGGTTGCTAGTCGCGTATCTCGTCGTACTTCACCGGCGAGAATCGGGAGTTACTCGTAGGGCATCGGCGTTATTTGGGGTTCATCGCCGAGGTAGGTACGCCGAAATAGAACCGATTCTGTTGCCGAATAACGCCGATTTGCTTACTACGAATAACGACGACTTAGTACGAGGTACACCGAAGTGCGCCGATTTCGGCACGATTTTCGAAATCGGGGGAAAAATTTGCGCATGTTGAAATTTTTGTCCCGATTTATTTTTGATCCCGAATTGATGCCGATTTGAGTCAGGAGGCACTACGACTCTCCCGAAGCTAGCCGATTTCGCGCCGATTTTGAAATTTTCGAAATCGGGATTAAATCGGGGTCTGTGAGACCGGGGGGTAAAAAATAGGAATCGCTGACATGGCCGCGCTGCCGATTTCAATATATACTCCATGTCTGTAATTTGAAGGACAATAGCACGCTGGAACGTCAAAGGTTTAAGTCAAATAATCCAGGCATATTTCAAATCAACATAAAGTCCTTTCTTAAACGGAAAACAATGTAAATGATCATTGATCTTTTTATGTATAATTTTAACATTTGATACTTATATGAAGGAGCAGAGGTCAATTCGATTTAGTACATTTTCTAGCAGGCTATTTCGAGCATACATGGATGTCGAAATAATCTCACAAGAATTAAGAATTATCTTTGGGGATTTTTAAACGGATGGAATATCAATTATTCTGATGAAAATCTCCCCATTTATGAGCAAATCTTGTTTCCATATATTTAGGATATTAAATCATCATTTTAAGAATAATACGTAGTTGACTTCCGATTTGCTTGGCAAGAAACAATTGATTGGTTGGAATACATTGGTAATATCGATTGGACATATTTACATTTAATATTGAGACGTTTTTAAACTATCTCTGTCATCATTGGGACGCTCACCATCAGCAATTTTCAGTGCTTCGATTTAAAGTAGCTGCAGACGGTGATAATGTGCAAATGTACTATATAATATAACTCCGCCAAAAAGACAGGAGTGTAACCAACATGAAGATGTTGTGTAAGGAGGGGGGTCGGGGTGGGGTGTAACACCCAAAAATAGCAACTGTAATGTCGTTTTCATATATTTTGGGCTCACATATCAAAGCCAACTTGTAAATATGTTCAAGAATTAGATTTAGATAAGAATATTTCAATATAGTTGAAATTTCAATTTGATTAAAAAATATATATATAACATCGATTTCATACCTTTTACAGTGTTTTGAAAATACTTTTGTACTGGATAAAGCAGCTTCTGCAATCAAAATAGTAAAAAAAAATAATAATAAAAAAATGTTAGATTTTAATATATTAAACAAGAGATAAATCCTGCCACAATTTTGCTATACAGGCCAAAATGCTAATTCTTATTTTGAAGTAATCACTTTTTTTTCACTGTCTAATTAACTGTATTTTTGTTTAACCTGTTTTTTTTTTTTTTCACTTTTGACTTATCTTTTAAAATGCCAGGCTTACAAAATTAGCCATTCACGTGTTTTTTTGGTTTTTTTTTTTTTTTTTTTTTTTTTTTTATTGCTTTTATATTTTTAAATAGAAATTCCTAATATATTTTTAAAATAATATTTTTTGAAACCAATTTTTAGCATTGACAAATAAAAGAGAGTATTTCTTTTTAATTTATGAAAATTGATGACTTATATTTAAACTTATGTCAATTTAGAAACATTATGTAAGGGACTCTGTAACTGTTTCTTTTGGTCCTTATATCAGGAATATAGGCCTTGAACCTTTTCTCCTGCCATTTCACTATAATACAATATACACTGTTCTTTGAAAAACCTAACTTTAAAAGTTGGAATCAATTTAGTAAAAATAATGTACTAAAAAAACATATCTTGTCCTGTATATGGAGTTTTAAAAGAGTTTTACAAAAATTACCATTTTTTACGACACATTATATCACATATTGATTTTTTGTGCAAAACTTAAGGTAGCAAATGGACACACGGCGGTCATTTTTTTCGGCCCAATTATATTTTTTTTAACAAATGTTAATTAACCAAAGTGCTAGAGTTATCTGCCCTTGTGTAGTACTGCCCATTTTTCACCAAAACGTTAATATTTGTTTTAGGTCTAATATAAAATCTGTACCAGCTGACAGATATAAAATACATGTACACTTTGGCTGTTGCCAAGAAAATTCTCTTTGATCAATTGCATTTGCATAAAGTGCCTCCAAAGTTAATTTGAACCAATTTTTGTAATTAAGGGGGGAAAATGCCACACCATTTTTTTTTTAAAAATATCTAATGAATTTTTCTCATCTTCGGATATGATTAAAAACTATATTTTTGCTTTGTTTGGTAAAATAAATCAGCATACCTTTTCATGCAAATGAACGTTTTCGTTATTTTACAGTAACCCTTCCTAATTGAAAGACACTTGTAACGTATTTTATTGTTTAAATCAACGATCCATTTATGCAATTAATATCAAATGTTGAAAAGAAGCTAAGCCAAACATATTACGATCATTATTTGACGTTATTTCCATCAGCAGACTCTTATAATAAGCGGCATTTTTAAACAACGCGCAAAAGTGCCGTAAAATAAACGAAAACCCACTTCCGGTTTATTGAGTCGAGATGCCGCTTGGTATACTGAGATGTTTGAGCTTTTGTTCATAAGCTCCGTCTCGAGATTTGAGATATCACCAAGTCTCCAAAATGGCTGACTTCCTGGAAGTGTTTACAAATAATGTTTTATGAATTCGAATCCTAATAGCAGAAATATGGTCATCTAAAATGGTAACCCTCCTAAAAATAGAAAGTAACGTCAGAAAGTAAGATACCCGACTTTTTCAAAATAAAACCTTGGTCTAGACGGCAGCGGTTTGTTAACATTTAAACCGACGCTTGTACTATTTTAAATGATAACAGGTTTGAATGGAAAAATAAAAAGCTTTGAATTCATGTGTTCAATAAGACTCACTCCCTAAGAACTGTTACAACGGACAAATACCTCTGCATGAAAACATGTTAAGGATTCGCAATCAAAACTGCATCTTCACGAGTCAAGGGGTATCGAATCGATAAGATAAGTAAAACGTTCGTAACCCTTGGCTCGACAAGATGTCAAAACTGTTAAGGCGTCTGCTTATTTGTTTGAATACATGTCGGTTGCGACATTATATGTACAACCAGAAGACACGTTAGACTTTTTATATATTCCTATTCCATTCCTTGGATAATGAATAATCTTGATCGAAATATTTTTGATATTGATATTTCGGTAAAAAAGAGTTTTGAGGGAAATTTGGTCGAAAAACAGTGTTTTGTCTATTCAATTTTATGCGTATGTTACGAACTCTGCCTTATTCTTTTGTATGTTGCAGTATCTTCCCTACAGCGTTACAACCTCTGTCATTGATTTTGCATACAAAAATCCCAGTTTTCTTGATGCCAGGATTTTCAAAAGCACACAAAAAAGCGCAACGAAATCCGAGTTATCTCATATCTTAAGTCTTTTCGGCGAAATACGAGGTAGATGGGAGAAAAGTCCCAAAACTTCATTTAATGCGATATATCTAAAAATAACACTCTGAGCTTCTTTTCAATTTATGAAAAACAGTATGCCGTCCTTCTTTTCATTTATATCTGTCTTACTTTTAGGATAAGAAAGCACTCGTAAATGTTAATTATACGAATGCCATGGTAGTCTATTCAGCATCGTAAAACATTCACCTGCTTTAAATGAAAGGGATCAAGAAAGTGTAAGCTTAAAATCTCCAAATCCAAATGGATTGAACATTTTCAAAATCATCGGTTTAAATCTCTTCTACAAATGACGTTGTTACGATTGGTCGCTCAGTCTTTCTCAAATATGAAACCTTTATTCAAATAAATCTACATTTGCTGTTTTTAAAATGTTATAAATGGGGCCGTGGTGCTTATTTTATAACTAGACACGTTTACAAATGGCATCAGCCAAGTGTGTTGTTAAAGTTGCTTTTGAAATTCTAAGGAAAATATAACCCTGAGTTGAAATTATCTAAAGATATAAATCTAAGCACAAAAAGGTCATGTTTCGCATTTTGATTGAAAATGGACACTCATTTGCATTGAAGTAAATACGAGAATTGTAGGGAAAAAAACCTTTATTCGGTCTATATAAAAAGCCAATCAAACCTTCTGAACTATCTCCGAGATTTGTATAAAAAGGTCAAAACAGATAGCCGTGCTCTGATCTGAAATATTTTCTGGGAGGATAGACCCCGCAATTACTAGATGATTATAGTTTTTAGTTTTTAAGTTTTTCGAAATCACAGGACGTCCATGAGAGCCTGGGATGCTCTAATGCCATCTTCCCTGCGAAAAAGTTCAAGAACTGGTTCTAGAACTTGAATGGCAATTCAAGAACAGTCGAACTAACTCTTGAACCAATTCTTGAACTAGTTCTTGAACTTCTTGTACTAGATAATAAACCAGTTCTTAAATTCGAGTTCAAGGGTTGGGATAATTCACCAATTATCATAAGGCCCATTTTGCATTAATACTCTACCGCCCTGACTCTAATGCTACAACGAGTATATTGTAATCAAAATTCCTTAAATTCCTTTTTCCTTTGATGTTTTTTTAACTAATTTCGAACAAAAATATTCTGATGTTAGTATAATCATTATGTAAAAATTTGAAGTAAATCGGATAGAGATTGTGGACACTTTTGGGAAAATAAGTGTAAGTTAACAGACGGGCGGTCGGATAGACATACGGACAGACAGGAAATCACGGTTAGAATAGCTAATAAACCCAATTCAATTAATAAAACATAAGAAATGTTTTCCGTAAGAGAATCTGTAACCTATATTAGTGATCTAGTTACTATACTGTAACACTCTCTGTCATGCACCGTAACATATATTTTATTATATTTTTCGATTTTTTTTTCAGTTGTGATTATAGGGAGGAAAAATATTACCAATTATTTCAATTCGAATTGTTGTTTGAGATCGCATGAATTTCCAGTATGAAACGCAATCTATAAGCTTTAAATGCCTTTTCTTTGAAAAACGACACACATTACTTGTAATTTCCCTTAAATATCTTCAAAGTTCTAGTTATTTGCAGGATAAGATATGAACGTAAATGATAATGCGGAGCATCAGACTGTAAAAGCTACACTTGTCTTTTTTTAAATTCGATGGCTATAAGACATTATTTTGAAAGGCGTAGCGTTTTTGTTTTCCGTAAGTACAGAAATCGTGACTGTTTTCATTGCGAATCCTTAACGTGTTTTCATGCAGAGGTATTTGTCCTTTGTAACAGTTCTTAGGGTGTGAGACTTCATTTAAGTTTCTTTGGTTTTCCTTATAATTATCATAAACGTTACCAATTATAATTGAATTATTCATGCTTTCATGACAGGACATCTGTTCATGGAGCAACCTTAATAATGTTTCAATGTAAATTTGGCTGGAATTCAAGAGTGCAACTAGTTTCTTATTGACATTGATGTGATGTGAAAAAATAATAAAACAATCACCATGCAATTTTCTTTATCGACTTTAATTCATACAGAACAATCTTTTAAATTGAAAAAAGAATATTTACTAAATTCCTGTTACATTAATCCGAGAACCTTCCTTAAAATTTCCTTCCAGACTAAATTAACACCTTTCAGTAATTACGCTGGGATGGAAAATATCAACACTCAATTTGTGTTGCACCTTCAATGGCGTAATGTGCAAACAGTTTTTTGTAAGGATTCAAAGATGAATAGAATATGTACTCATTTGAATAGGTTATTCGACACAAAACGTTATGTTTATTTTTTAAAAGTCAAGCTTGTTGCGACTTGTCGGCTAATTTGTGGAATCGGTGATAAAGTCGACTACATCCGCCGATTAAATTGTGCTTTTTTCTGAGTTCGGCCAAAAAATATATAATTCGTCCTAATATCGCCGGCGTCCTGTCGACGCTATATTTATTAATCGGCCGGTGATATATAGGAATCGCAGAGATTTATGTGACTTAAGCTTATGTCAAAGAAAGGTGAATTTCGTGCACACTCAATCAAAAATAAATCACCATTTTTTCATTTGATGTGATTTAAAGACGTTGCTGGTTTTTGCATGTAAACTGTTAGCCCGCCGTCAGAGAAGAAGACTGGTAAATCTGACCCAACTACGCTTACCTCCGATACTGGATAGATTGAAAAGGGCTGGTCAGTCAAACAAAGAGACAGATCTGCATGGTAACAAATGCGCATCGAAAGGATGGAATGGAATTGAATGGAAGAATTTGACTTCATTGTTTATACAACTCAAATTTGCTAAGCACCAAACTCTTTTGCTGTCCTACAGGAGTTGATTTAAAAAAAAAAAGTAATTAAAAAAAGATTCGTGTTCGTTTTTAAATTGTACAATAATGTTTTGACAAGATATATAATGTATACATTACCAAATTTGACAGCAATTTTCTCGCGAGACTCGTGCAAAATGAAGAACCCCGGTTTCTTACCTGTCCTTTCTCATTTTCTACATGTACAGGTTTTGTATAGATGCTTGGTTTCTGTTTTTCAGTACTTTATAGGCATTTAAGTCGTTACTCATGGCTTATCCAAATGTCAGACGACATTTATCTGTGGAACAATTGTGGCCTGCTGTAATTATTCCCACTAGATGTTGGTATGGTACTGGTGGTACACCATACTGTTGTAACCAGAGCATGGGCACGATGCCAACAGTATGGCTAGTAGAGCTATCTCCGTCGCAGAAGACTCTGCATACGAACACGGATGCATGAGCATAACATTGGGTCAAGAAGACCATGTATTCGTATTCCGCTGTCCCGAGTTCATTGTCGGCGTCGTTTTACATGGACATTGGACCACGTTGGCTGGCGCATAAAACCCTGGCGCCCCGTGCTATTCACGGATGCGTCCAGGTATTGCCTGGACTACACTGATAGGCGGGCTAGGGCGTGGAGAATGCCGGGGGAAAGGTTTCATGCAGCAAACATTGCTGAGCAGGATCGTTATGGGGTGGGTCTATGATTGGATGGCATCAGCCTGGGTATTGCCTGGACTACACTGATAGGCGGGCTAGGGCGTGGAGAATGCCGGGGGAAAGGTTTCATGCAGCAAACATTGCTGAGCAGGATCGTTATGGGGTGGGTCTATGATTGGATGGCATCAGCCTGGGTATTGCCTGGACTACACTGATAGGCGGGCTAGGGCGTGGAGAATGCCGGGGGAAAGGTTTCATGCAGCAAACATTGCTGAGCAGGATCGTTATGGGGTGGGTCTATGATTGGATGGCATCAGCTGGGATGGGCGGGCTGATATTGAATGCATGTCCAAAAGACTTACATCAAATAACAATAATCTTTATTAATTATCGTATTCACATATTTTATCAAAAGGCTACCATATTCCATGATGGCAGCCATCTGTAATACTGAAATATCATATTTACTTTTATGCATGGTACATTGAATCGGTTTCGATTCTATTTGATCTAAATGTATGTGAATAATATGCTAAACAAATTTAAAAATATATTAGATATTGTTGCAACATTTTCAACGTTCCAACAATTCCGGAGGTGGCAGCCAATCACTATACTAAGGTGTCCAGACCTTGAAGATTTGAAGAACAGAATGACTGTGTTCAAATCAGGACAAGACAACCAGAAATCTTATACTAACATGAATTTTCGATATTTATCCTAAATGGCCATATTTAAAGATGACTGCCACCTCACCTGCTTAAACATTGTTATAGTATCTAGAGTACAAATCTTAATTTAATTTCATATGTTTCTGTTTGGAGCAATATTATTTTCTACAAAAAACAATCAATATTTGTAATATCTGTCTTCGAAGGGAAAATTCAATAGGGTTGCTTTTTTAAATGGCTGCCAGCTACGATACCTAGACATTGGTAAATTGTTTTTGGTGATTCAAGCCCAAAGGAAAAGGTTTGCTACGACAACGCAGCTACGTTCTGACCTTCAAAACGCCTCGGGAGTGCGAGTTTCGGTTCAAACCATACGAACACGGCTGCACGAGCATAACCTGGGGCCAAGAAGACCATGTATTCGTAATCCGCTGTCCCTAGTTCATTGTCGGCGTCAGCTAACATTGGCATTGGAATCTTTAATGGTATATAAATCTTTTTATAATCTTTATTTGTATATGAAAAATGGGCTTTCCTTTAAATAGTTATAACAAAATTGTCAACTGTTTGTATTTTTCTTGAATAATTTCTCAACCTACACATACCTAATTCATCGGCGATCTTAATTTTCTTAAACTGTTTGTAGATACTGGTGAGTTGGGCGTATTCTTAATTCACTGGATATTTGAATATCTATAATGAAAGGAAGAACATTATTGTGAAGTAATACATCTTTCAAATGCCACTCTAAGCAAAATTTGGGAATTTGACATTGTTTGCTTAAAAATTGAATGGATTGTTATGATTACAAAAATGACATATTAGCGTATTTATGATTCCGTACTATTCTATAATAACACATTCGCTAAATGTTTTTTATTTGTTATTCAGGCGGTCATATGCTCAAACTAAACTATATCTTGAGTTTGATTGACTTGATCATTTTAAAAGTAGAAAAACCTCTATTGGTATACTTGATTTTTTTCCCATCGTCTAATGTTTGAAAAAATAAAGAAACGGGTCACTAACTTGGAAAAATAGCCATAGATTCTAAAAATTCTGTATTACTTAGTTTCTTTTATTAAAAAAAAGCACTCCCATGAATTAAATTGTTTAATTTGTTTTCTAATCGGTTGAATACACCAATTTTACATTGGTTCCTACATCTTACTTTGATCCAGATAATTTATACTTCACATAGAAAACACTAGTGATCTCGTGGAATACGTATGCGGGACAACACATTTGATGATAGTTGGTAATTGTATCTGTCTTCAGCTCCCCCGACTACTAGGCCATTGACTAGAAATGTCCCCTTCTTAAGGAAATCGTTTCTGCCAAAGACCCAATTTATATGGAGAAAACTAAGCAGATCACAGTAAAGGACCTGTTATTATTATCATTAATTTTATTTATTAAAAAAAAAAAAAAAAACGTTTCTTCAAATAGAATTCGGGACACGTCCTTTTTAATTTGTCCATTTTTTAAGGGATATCATTTGAAAGGAATTGTGCATTTACTCTTATATTTCCATATAATTTTGTTGTATACAAGAATGACTATGCATATCAAAAAGTATAAAATTGGAAAAAAGAGAGTATTGCGATGGTGATAGTGGCTACCATTCTGTAGACCGACTATAACATTCAAAATATGTAACCGGATTACCTTTTTTTCATATTGTGTTGCGATTTTTACAAATGGCTGACATTCTGAAAATTAACTATCACATTCACAGTACATGAGAGGTTTTTATTTATAGTATGTTACAATTTTCGATAAATGCTAACGTTTTGTAGACCAACAATTACATTAAAAAAAACATGAGTATGTTTATATGTGTTACAATTTTCAATAATGGCTGCCATTCTGTTGAATAACTATCACATTTAAAATGCATGCATGGTGTTTTTCTGTGTGTGTGTTTTTTTGTTGTTTTTTTTTGCATATGTTTACTTTAAAGCCCCCGTCTGTGTTCTTGAACATTCTCGAAACGCACGACAATTATCTTAGACGACTTTGTACACAAAAACTAGACTTTAATTCTCAAAGAGAAGCTTGAATTTGTCATTCCGATATTCGGTAATGCAAATTATTATGATGTGATGATCTAAATTTAGGCCTTACTTGATGAATATGTATGACCCGCACTATTTCGGACTCCAATTTGAATATCACTCCTATACCGCTCCTACACGTGGGCGTATTTCATGTGACTAAACTCTCATTAACATGTTTTACATCATACAGCAGATCATGCGTTTCACGAAAAAGCCGCCGTTTGTCCACTAATTTGTATTTTTTGTAGCTCATCTTTCATAAGAATATTCACGATAGAGCGATTTTTTACTCTAAACGCGGACTGCACATGGCTTTAACTATGGTCAATGCGGTTGTATAATTCCGAGAAACTTGCCATTAGGTTATTAATCTTACCCGATTGGAAGTAGTGTTGACCAATTTGGTCAAGATTTAAAAAAAAGTGGCTGCAACTTCTTGATATTTAGGAGGCTGTAAAATGAGAAAACCCCTTTTGAAATCGACATCTTTATACATTCCTACAATGTGAGTATTATACTTTTTATCCTTAAAATCGGTAGTTTCAGATATATTGATAAAATGCACTCAACTCGGATTTCGTTTATCATTCTTAAGATTACGTATTAAATTAACCGGGTACCAAAAAACTACACATGGGAATCTGTAATAAATTCAATTCAAGAAGAAAATGCATAATGCATGCATATTTAACCCTAAAAGTGTGTTCTTAACTTTCAGATGAATGTCATTCTCAAAACGGATATGGTCAATAAACATTTGCAAGGGAAAATCCATTTTAAGCAGTGGCTGCCACCTCCTAGATACACCATCACACCTTAATCACCTTTTTGTGTGATATTTTTTCGTATTTGGTGAGGAACTGCGATTTAGCAAGAAAAAAACAAAATCTGTCAATGATATAACATTTATCCACTGCCTAAGCGTAAAAATACGATCCTTTAGCGTAACACGGAAGCCATCTTGGAATTGGCCGTCATATGAGGAAATTGAGGTGGCTAACGGTTTTTTTTTTCAAAACAGCGATGGTGTATGTACATGTATACTCATGCATGCATGCGTCACCAAGTGCATGATTTCGGTGAAAAATGGGGTAAATCTGCCCTTGTTTAAGCCTTATTGGCGCTAAGCCCATTATTTTCGAAATAGAATATTATAAGTTGTTATTTCTTGGACAATTATGTAGACTAGTCACCGGTCACTTATCTAAGCTCCTATTTAATTATAGACTGGTATCCTTTTACGCTGGAAAAGGCACTGTGCAATCTGGTTTTATTCCAAACATGGTTCAAATCCTTAGAAAATATTCTTTAGAAAATTACCTCATTGATTATATTAATTCTGGACATTTTCCATCAAAAAATCACTGGAAAACCCTTTCACGTAATGCAGTCGATAATTTATGTTACAATTTTCGATAATTGCTAACGTTTTGTAGACCAACAATTACATTAAAAAAAACATGAGTATGTTTATATGTGTTACAATTTTCAATAATGGCTGCCATTCTGTTGAATAACTATCACATTTAAAATGCATGCATGGTGTTTTTCTGTGTGTGTGTTTTTTGGGGTTTTTTTTGCATATGTTTACTTTAAAGCCCCCGTCTGTGTTCTTGAACATTCTCGAAACGCACGACAATTATCTTAGACGACTTTGTACACAAAAACTAGACTTTAATTCTCAAAGAGAAGCTTGAATTTGTCATTCCGATATTCGGTAATGCAAATTATTATGATGTGATGATCTAAATTTAGGCCTTACTTGATGAATATGTATGACCCGCACTATTTCGGACTCCAATTTGAATATCACTCCTATACCGCTCCTACACGTGGGCGTATTTCATGTGACTAAACTCTCATTAACATGTTTTACATCATACAGCAGATCATGCGTTTCACGAAAAAGCCGCCGTTTGTCCACTAATTTGTATTTTTTGTAGCTCATCTTTCATAAGAATATTCACGATAGAGCGATTTTTTACTCTAAACGCGGACTGCACATGGCTTTAACTATGGTCAATGCGGTTGTATAATTCCGAGAAACTTGCCATTAGGTTATTAATCTTACCCGATTGGAAGTAGTGTTGACCAATTTGGTCAAGATTTAAAAAAAAGTGGCTGCAACTTCTTGATATTTAGGAGGCTGTAAAATGAGAAAACCCCTTTTGAAATCGACATCTTTATACATTCCTACAATGTGAGTATTATACTTTTTATCCTTAAAATCGGTAGTTTCAGATATATTGATAAAATGCACTCAACTCGGATTTCGTTTATCATTCTTAAGATTACGTATTAAATTAACCGGGTACCAAAAAACTACACATGGGAATCTGTAATAAATTCAATACAAGAAGAAAATGCATAATGCATGCATATTTAACCCTAAAAGTGTGTTCTTAACTTTCAGATGAATGTCATTCTCAAAACGGATATGGTCAATAAACATTTGCAAGGGAAAATCCATTTTAAGCAGTGGCTGCCACCTCCTAGATACACCATCACACCTTAATCACCTTTTTGTGTGATATTTTTTCGTATTTGGTGAGGAACTGCGATTTAGCAAGAAAAAAACAAAATCTGTCAATGATATAACATTTATCCACTGCCTAAGCGTAAAAATACGATCCTTTAGCGTAACACGGAAGCCATCTTGGAATTGGCCGTCATATGAGGAAATTGAGGTGGCTAACGGTTTTTTTTTTCAAAACAGCGATGGTGTATGTACATGTATACTCATGCATGCATGCGTCACCAAGTGCATGATTTCGGTGAAAAATGGGGTAAATCTGCCCAGCTAGTAGTTAATATTCTACCGCTATTAGTTCACATATACTATACCTTTTTACTTTGATGAAAAACTGCTATTTACACGATTTCTTTATTATGTAGCATATGAGACGTCGCAGTAACGTCGGGCTATTTTATGAAACTCAGTCATTTTTTTGTTTAATTTTAAAATAAAATCGCTGTATAGGCTAAAACAGCGCACTATTTTACATCATTTCAAAGCGCCTGAAAAGCTCCATCTTATAGACACTAAATTCTAATACCCATGGCTGTGAATGAAAAATATCATCAAGTTTATTATGAAAAAATCGCCAAAAAGCGCATGTAACGCGTAACATGCTTCTCTTTCAATACATGTTCAAAATGCCATAAAATCGCGGATACACTCTTTATCATAATAAAATTTTACACACAAAAACATAGATTATTGGGTCTAATGCAGTGTGAATTTCGAAAGTTTTGGATGAACTTTTACGAAAATCTCTTCACGTAATCAAAATAGCGGAAAGTGTAACGCTGCTAAGAATGAAGCAAAAAATGACGACTGAAAAATTTCAACGTTAAAATAATCATACATAATAAAGGAAATTGTCAAATCTAAACACATTTAAGAAAAATGGTCAGACTTTTATTTCTTCAGTTTGAATTTGGTTTATTTTCGTTCCTTAATTATGTAGCCGCCGCCACCATAGCGCAGTTGGTTAGGCATAAGACTTCCAATCTGGAAGTCGTGGGTTCGATCCCCGGTGGCGGCAAATATCCTTTCCGACGTTTGTCTCTCACCAATGGGTAGATAATCGTAAACCTATGTGAGATAGCAGTCGGAGGCTAGGAAAGGATGTAATGGTAGTACAGGTGAGAGAAATACCAGGAATCCATTGTTAGGTGCTCCGGCCGCCGCGATATAACTGAAATAATGTTGAAAGCGGCGTTAAACTCCATTCAATCAATCAATCCTTAATTATGTACAATATTTTCCCGTGAAAAAGTCTGAAAAAATGTCACGCTTTTTGAAATTACGTCATTTTTTCCGTACCATTTTCGTGAGGAGTTACCAAAATCTTACCAAATGTCGATGAAATTAAATAAGAATTAAACTAGAAAAAATGGTCAGTCTATTATTTCAAAAAATATATAACAACCTATATTTTCTGAATTTAACGCTTAGTACGAGAATGCTGAAAAAGTCTGAAAAAATGTCACGCTTTCTAATTTTAATGACGTTTTACGTTGCGTGCTTCACGTTTTATCGTTTTTTTTCGAAATTACTGGCCAAAAATCAAATACTCACCGGAATAAATTTAATTAAAAGTTTTCCTCTGTTTTGATGAGTCTATAGTATAGCAAGACCGACAATAATAAGTTTTCTGTCTTTTTAAATACCATTTTTAGTCTGTCGGAAATTCAATGCTTCTGTTTATATAAAATTAATTTTGTTTCGTAATTACAGAGATTCTTCACCCTGTAAATATTTGAAACGCCACTGAACACGATAGTTATTCACATTTTAAACCACCTCTTTTGGTATAATTCAAAATATGGCATATAGTTGTTTCAAATTAAACGCGATTGATTTTTCGCCAATTTAACGCTACAAAAATAACGTCAAATTACGTTACGCTTTATAGCCTCAGTTCGCTGCGACGTCTCTTAGTATTAGGGTTCGTTAACCGTTTAGAGCCGCTTATTGAATTTTGTTATTATTATTATTATCTTTTATTTCCGCCATGTAGGCGAGCAATATTACAAAAAACACACAAGATGAAAAACATAAATGTGAAGAAAAAGCAATAAACATGTAACAACACAATGAAAAAAGTGACATTAAAGTACAAAGTGACAACAACGAAATATAGAACCCTTTTTCATACGTTCATTGATTTCATGAAAAATTAAATTGTGTATTAAGTGGTGAAAATTAATGAAAGAAATTGCTAGAAATGACTCACTTGAATTTAGGGATTGGACTAGAATGTCGTCTGAGAAAGGGTTAAATATTTCTTATCTCCATAGATGCTTGTTGTATTTAAGGCGAAATCGAATAGAAATACTAAACAAGAATCACATGAAAACATGAAAATACAAATCAATTTTTTTTAAAAAAAATGAGAGAATACCCTTATTAAACCGAAAGCGAAAAACAAGAGGACTCTCGTTTGGTAAACAGTTACAAGAGAATAGAATACAAATTTAAAGAGCGCACACGCGCGGACACACGCGCGAACACACACACACACACACACACACACAAGCTCACGCGCCCGTGGACACACACGCTCGCAGGTATACAAATACAGACACACACACACATATTCATGTACTCACTCGCGCACGCACAAACACATATATATGTGAGTTTACGATTACAAAGAGAGATAACCATAAAAATGTCTTAATTTACTTGATATGCAATTCTTTTGGCAATACAGGATTGAAAAACTGATCCCTTATGCTTGTTAAAATCTTATTGTAGAAATCAATGCAGTCTTTATCGCTTTTCATCTATAGGTACACAACCATAACCTAACAAACAAAACCATAGTTATAATTAACAACAACATTAATGTTAAGATGTATGCATTAATTATGTAATAGATGAGTTATAGATATACCAAAGTTTACTTCAAATGGGGAGAACAAAAAATAATAAATTTTCAGACTGCAAATCATTCACTTCTGCAACATTTTTAAACCCTGATACCAGGGCAATTATTTTCAAGGGCCCAGAAAGATCTGAAAACCTACTGAAAACTGTCACACCTAAATTAAAGTGTATAAAATTAAATAAGTAACTTCTTATATTGGCTGTAATATCACATTCAAAAATGATATGTTCACACAGTGGTATATTTATCATTTTAGTACATTTTGCGCAATTATTCGAAAAATGATCACTAAAACATTTGGCAATTATTTTAACCCCGTTGAAACAGTGCTTTGAAAAGGAAAGAACTTGACGACTTATCTTCCAAAGGTTTGATGCGTTACTTAATTTTGGTTTAAGGTATAGAAAATCTTTAATAGATTGATCTTGTTCCAATCTACTTTTCCATGAGGTATAAGCTAAATTATCGACTGCATTACGTGAAAGGGTTTTCCAGTGATTTTTTGATGGAAAATGTCCAGAATTGATATAATCAATGAGGTAATTTTCTAAAGAATATTTTCTAAGGATTTGAACAATGTTTGGAATAAAACCAGATTGCACAGTGCCTTTTCCAGCGTAAAAGGATACCAGTCTATAATTAAATAGGAGCTTAGATAAGTGACCGGTGACTAGTCTACATAATTGTCCAAGAAATAACAACTTATAATATTCTATTTCGAAAATAATGGGCTTAGCGCCAATAAGGCTTAAACAAATGTCAGTGCGGGTATAAGTTGGAAGATTTTGAATATATTTAATGCAAAATCTATGTGCTTTTTCTAAATTCAAAATTTGAGAATTATTCAAATCTAATAAAAACTCACAGCCATAAAGAGCTCTTGGAAGGACTATGGATTTATAAATTTTGAATGAAGTTAACGGATGCAAACCATTCTCATGCAATCCTATGTTTAGAAGACTAAGTAAATTACCTCGAAGTTTATTGCAGATTTCATCTACATGGAAGTTACTTTTCATGGATTTGTAAACATTAATACCAAGATGGGTATAACATTCAGTTTCATTTATTTCGCTATCACCGAGAAACCACGATCTATTAATCACATTGTTTTTAGGTTCATTAAGCACCATTACTGCACACTTTGAAGCATTATACAAATATCTCCATTTACACGAATATTCATAGCAAATATTAAGCATACTTTGGAGACCATTTTGAGTAAATGAAAGTAAAACCATGTCGTCTGCAACGCTAAGTGAACTGCAGTCCGACCCTGCTATACATAACCCATACCCAGATTCAGATAATTGTTTAATGAGACCATTTATATAGACTAGGTACAAGTACGGACTTGTTTCCCCCCCTTGTCTGGTCCCCTGCAAAACTGGAAAAGTTTCATTTGAAATAAATCCCTTATAACGTACAACGCTTTGTAGATCAGCATAAATACTCAACAAACATCTTAAAGTTTCATCATCGATACCATATTCAGAAAGTTTATAAAAAAGACCGTTTAACCAAACACGATCAAATGCTTGCTTACAGTCAAGAAAGCATAAAAACAATTTACTTTTATTTTCCTTGGCAAAGTATATACACTCGCGAAGACAAAACGATGACATCATACAACCAAGCCCACTTTGAAAACCACCCTGTAGATTATGAACTTTCAATGAATTAGTAGCTTGCAGTCTCTGCAAAATAACGATTTCAAAAAGTTTTAAAATACACGACGTAAGAGTTATTGCTCTGTAGCTATTTGGGTCCTTTCTATCCTTATTACCCCCCTTGAATAATGTAAATATTACCCCCCTTTTCATAAGTAAAGGTACATGAGAGAATTTTATCATAGTTGTGAGAAGCTTAGCCAATAGTTGTTTGATTAAACTCCCCCCGTGAATAATGTGCTCATAAGTAATACCGTCAAAACCAGGGGCTTTCTTACGCTTAACATTCGAAAGGGTGTGAAAATTAACTATCACATTCACAGTACATGAGAGGTTTTTATTTATAGTATGTTACAATTTTCGATAAATGCTAACGTTTTGTAGACCAACAATTACATTAAAAAAAACATGAGTATGTTTATATGTGTTACAATTTTCAATAATGGCTGCCATTCTGTTGAATAACTATCACATTTAAAATGCATGCATGGTGTTTTTCTGTGTGTGTGTTTTTTTGGTTTTTTTTTTTTTTTTTTTGCATATGTTTACTTTAAAGCCCCCGTCTGTGTTCTTGAACATTCTCGAAACGCACGACAATTATCTTCGACGACTTTGTACACAAAAACTAGACTTTAATTCTCAAAGAGAAGCTTGAATTTGTCATTCCGATATTCGGTAATGCAAATTATTATGATGTGATGATCTAAATTTAGGCCTTACTCGATGAATATGTATGACCCGCACTATTTCGGACTCCAATTTGAATATCACTCCTATACCGCTCCTACACGTGGGCGTATTTCATGTGACTAAACCCTCATTAACATGTTTTACATCATACAGCAGATCATGCGTTTCACGAAAAAGCCGCCGTTTGTCCACTAATTTGTATTTTTTGTAGCCCATCTTTCATAAGAATATTCACGATAGAGCGATTTTTTACTCTAAACGCGGACTGCACATGGCTTTAACTATGGTCAATGCGGTTGTATAATTCCGAGAAACTTGCCATTAGGTTATTAATCTTACCCGATTGGAAGTAGTGTTGACCAATTTGGTCAAGATTTAAAAAAAAGTGGCTGCAACTTCTTGATATTTAGGAGGCTGTAAAATGAGAAAACCCCTTTTGAAATCGACATCTTTATACATTCCTACAATGTGAGTATTATACTTTTTATCCTTAAAATCGGTAGTTTCAGATATATTGATAAAATGCACTCAACTCGGATTTCGTTTATCATTCTTAAGATTACGTATTAAATTAACCGGGTACCAAACAACTACACATGGGAATCTGTAATAAATTCAATACAAGAAGAAAATGCATAATGCATGCATATTTAACCCTAAAAGTGTGTTCTTAACTTTCAGATGAATGTCATTCTCAAAACGGATATGGTCAATAAACATTTGCAAGGGAAAATCCATTTTAAGCAGTGGCTGCCACCTCCTAGATACACCATCACACCTTAATCACCTTTTTGTGTGATATTTTTTCGTATTTGGTGAGGAACTGCGATTTAGCAAGAAAAAAACAAAATCTGTCAATGATATAACATTTATCCACTGCCTAAGCGTAAAAATACGATCCTTTAGCGTAACACGGAAGCCATCTTGGAATTGGCCGTCATATGAGGAAATTGAGGTGGCTAACGGTTTTTTTTTCAAAACAGCGATGGTGTATGTACATGTATACTCATGCATGCATGCGTCACCAAGTGCATGATTTCGGTGAAAAATGGGGTAAATCTGCCCAGCTAGTAGTTAATATTCTACCGCTATTAGTTCACATATACTATACCTTTTTACTTTGATGATTAATCTTATTAATGCGTGAAAAATTTTAAAATGATGAAGATGATATTAAGAAAAACTGCTATTTACACGATTTCTTTATTATGTAGCATATGAGACGTCGCAGTAACGTCGGGCTATTTTATGAAATTCAGTCATTTTTTTGTTTAATTTTAAAATAAAATCGCTGTATAGGCTAAAACAGCGCACTATTTTACATCATTTCAAAGCGCCTGAAAAGCTCCATCTTATAGACACTAAATTCTAATACCCATGGCTGTGAATGAAAAATATCATCAAGTTTATTATGAAAAAATCGCCAAAAAGCGCATGTAACGCGTAACATGCTTCTCTTTCAATACATGTTCAAAATGCCATAAAATCGCGGATACACTCTTTATCATAATAAAATTTTACACACAAAAACATAGATTATTGGGTCTAATGCAGTGTGAATTTCGAAAGTTTTGGATGAACTTTTACGAAAATCTCTTCACGTAATCAAAATAGCGGAAAGTGTAACGCTGCTAAGAATGAAGCAAAAAATGACGACTGAAAAATTTCAACGTTAAAATAATCATACATAATAAAGGAAATTGTCAAATCTAAACACATTTAAGAAAAATGGTCAGACTTTTATTTCTTCAGTTTGAATTTGGTTTATTTTCGTTCCTTGATTATGTAGCCGCCGCCACCATAGCGCAGTTGGTTAGGCATAAGACTTCCAATCTGGAAGTCGTGGGTTCGATCCCCGGTGGCGGCAAATATCCTTTCCGACGTTTGTCTCTCACCAATGGGTAGATAATCGTAAACCTATGTGAGATAGCAGTCGGAGGCTAGGAAAGGATGTAATGGTAGTACAGGTGAGAGAAATACCAGGAATCCATTGTTAGGTGCTCCGGCCGCCGCGATATAACTGAAATAATGTTGAAAGCGGCGTTAAACTCCATTCAATCAATCAATCCTTAATTATGTACAATATTTTCCCGTGAAAAAGTCTGAAAAGATGTCACGCTTTTTGAAATTACGTCATTTTTTCCGTACCATTTTCGTGAGGAGTTACCAAAATCTTACCAAATGTCGATGAAATTAAATAAGAATTAAACTAGAAAAAATGGTCAGTCTATTATTTCAAAAAAATATTTAACAACCTATATTTTCTGAATTTAACGCTTAATACGAGAATGCTGAAAAAGTCTGAAAAAATGTCACGCTTTCTAATTTTAATGACGTTCTACGTTGCGTGCTTCACGTTTTATCGTTTTTTTTCGAAATTACTGGCCAAAAATCAAATACTCACCGGAATAAATTTAATTAAAAGTTTTCCTCTGTTTTGATGAGTCTATAGTATAGCAAGACCGACAATAATAAGTTTTCTGTCTTTTTAAATACCATTTTTAGTCTGTCGGAAATTCAATGCTTCTGTTTATATAAAATTAATTTTGTTTCGTAATTACAGAGATTCTTCACCCTGTAAATATTTGAAACGCCACTGAACACGATAGTTATTCACATTTTAAACCACCTCTTTTGGTATAATTCAAAATATGGCATATAGTTGTTTCAAATTAAACGCGATTGATTTTTCGCCAATTTAACGCTACAAAAATAACGTCAAATTACGTTACGCTTTATAGCCTCAGTTCGCTGCGACGTCTCTTAGTATTAGGGTTCGTTAACCGTTTAGAGCCGCTTATTGAATTTTGTTATTTGCTCTACATACATTCAGCATACATCCAAAGATCACTTCTAGTCATTTTGACTCATGTTTTCACTGTACAAACCCAGAATCTTGTCTTGAAAATTTGATGGGTAATTAACTTAGCAGGAACGTATCTCACATATGCCCCACTGGTCAGAGTGCTAACAAAACTCAAATGTTATGGGCTGTCAAACAGGCAATGTTAACAAAATTCCCAGTGAGGCAGGGATGGACAATTTTTTTCTAAATTCATACTTTTCTATGAAATTTAAGGGTAACGTATTTTACTGCAATATCACGCCTCTTAAGATGACCAGATTTTTTTTAAAAAAAATCCATAAATGGGCCCTACAGTTACTCAGCAACACAAATTAATATATGTATAAGAAGGCAACTTTTTGTCATTTTGACTCTCCAGAATGCTAACATGTCTCCAAGTGTTCTATATACCATGGACTTTCAGAAAAATATGGTCCACAAAAATATGGTCCCCGGGAGGGGGGGGGGGGGGGGGGGGCAAACCCCATTCTGGCGCATGGACTGATTGGGAAAAATGGCAGGGCCAAGTACCACAGAAAAATGGTTTTGTTCTATAAGGTTGCAAGAATGCTGTGTGAAAAACGATTTTAAAAACAAGTTGGTGTTTTTTGTTAATGTGTATTGCAACTATATTTATATAGCAAATACGCATGGCAAGCATCTTAAAAAATTGGCCGTCAGCTTATCTTTATTTCTCAGCTACAGTTCGTGTTTTTCTGAAATAAGATAATTTATAATATATGTTTGCCACATTTAGTGCTCGAATTACCAAGAGAAGGATTCTTCAGGAATGCCACACTTGTATTGCTTATAAACACATTGAGTGTGGCTGCAATCTAGGAAATGACATTTAAATATCGGCAACCGTGTTATTTTTATCATAAATCCATTAAGTATATTTGAAACAAATTGAGTGCTGTATTGCTTATAGCTAATTAGTATGGTGGCTATCTTGAAAATTGTCCGCAACGTTGTCTTGCCACCACGGAAACCTTATTTTTTTAGGCAATCATTATCTGCTAAATGCATATATGATTCTAATGAACCTCGTGATAGCTGACTGAAAGTAGCCAACATAGATGTTCAGATCATATTTTCCAATATTATCGGACACTTTGAATGTCGCTGGGCGTATAATCATACATTCCTTGTGACTGCCGTTTCGGAACAACAAAAATAAGGTATGACTTCAATGAAGGTATTTTTGTTTTTTAAATCATTTCTAAAGATGTAGCATCATTAAATATTCTATATATGATTTTCTATTATATGTCTTGTGTTTCTGGCAAAGCGTGATTGGTAATTCGACGTCCTGGTGTTTACGTGTTGTAATTATATCATATTGGTTTGTATCAGCAGCTCATGCGAGGTTGAAATGACCTGCTAAAATTTTTAAAAGCGCTGTGAAAACCTTTTGGGCGTTGTTCAAATGCGCACTTTTGTGTACAAATTCTGCGAATCCGAATGACCAGGATGTAAGAGATACTTCTCCGATATATAGGGTAGCAGATTGATGGTTGGGTTTGAATGAATATCTTCGTGTAGTTCGTTTCCATCCAGATGTGATATAGTTTCTTAAAAGATGTATTGCTCATTCTAAACTTCAAAAGCTAATTTGATCATTGGGTGAAAATTGTTTGCAATATTTCGGAAATCATTAAGTTTTTCCAGGTCGTGACGCCACTTAATGTCTATGTTGTCGATGAATCTTAGCCGTGAAACCGGCTGGTATATTACCATTTGTTATTAACGTTAAAGACGACCCATGAAGAAGTTGACATAAGAGAGTGCCATTTTATCCTCATTGCTGTTATTTGAAGGCAGGGTTTGTCATTGAACTCGCAGTTATTGCACTTCAGGATAAGTGTTCACAAGTTAAACAAGGTGCCTGTGTGCGGATCAGTGCCATCCCTTGAGGTGCAAACATCTTTGCAGGCTATATGCAATCTTCATATGTTGTATTGGTGTAGGGTGATGTCATGTTCACGGAGACCAATAACATATAATTTGGATTGGGGTTTTTTTCAATTTTAAGGTGCCAACGGACAGCGACCTCCCGACTCCATAAATCGGAAATGGGTTGTCGTTTTTTAACGAATCTTCTTTTTGCGAGTTGTTTATGGAAATAACGTAGAATAATGATGATAAAAGTTCATAACCCAACTTCTTTTCAACATTTGAGATCAATCGAATGACTGGATCACTGAATTTAACAAAAATACGTTATAAATGTCATTCAATTAGGAGGGGTCACTATAAGTTAAAGATCATTTCTGATTATTTACGCAATATAACCTAAGAGGAACGCAAGGTTTTACGAGTAAATCGTCATAATATGAACTATAACTGTTTAACCGATCGATTTATCAAATAATGCCGGGCCATTTTTGTTGCCATTTTGTTTTGTTGTCATGCTTCAACCAAACCGAGAAAAAACAAAAAAGAGGGAGGGGCGAATTAAATCTAACATATTTTGTGATTAAGCGAGACAAAGCAGTTGAGAACGTTCGGTGAACATTATCTCGTGGTGGAGTTAATTATATCTTATTAAGTAAGCTTTTCGCGGACATTATGCCTCTCTTTAATAAGGATTTTTGGGGGTTTTTTTTTTAGAAAAAAAACAACAAAACAGTTACCTACAACGACGGCAGCGCAATGTCAGCGCGTCGGACTATCATTCATACATATTCATCATACAGCACAAGCCAACGCCTGTATTGAGGCTAACTGAATGGACAGACAAAGAACGAAAGACCTATTGGATAAGACGCTTGAATACTATGCAACCATTCGGAATCAACAATAGTGACGCTTTATTATGTCACACCGATAATTCATGTTATATATTAGCAACACCTCACGATGGTGGACTGACGGAGATAGACAGGTTAAATTCAGGTCAAATTTCAGTTTTAATAGGTCAAGTAGATAATTTGGGTCAAACAAGGTCAGCTCAGGTATTTGCTACGCTTTACTTTGGTTGACTAGCGGTAGCGCGCAGGTCAAATCCGCGTTACTTTATATAATTCAGGCCAATTTAGGTCACAATAACGATTAATTAGGTCACGAAGACCATTTTGGGTCAACTGATTGTTATTTTTAAGGTTTATTGTACGTAGGTCAAATTAGCTATAATTCAGTTTATTTAGAACCCCTGAAGAGGAAACAGCGCTTGGGTTATATCTAATAATCCGTAAATTATAACACTGTTTGAGCAAATTTATTTTTCATATTTATCTTATTATTTTACTGTTCTTGGATCCAGTGTTTCAGAAAGTAATTACGTTGGTATTTTTATTTTTCTCCTCATATATATATAAATATATATATATATTTATTTTAAAAAGCATGCAAGATTTAAATTCTTTTCCACCCTGTTTTCATTTCTTTTTTATGTAAATTTGAAAATGTGATAAGGGAGTAAATGTGATAGGGAGTACAGAGAGGCTTTGTTCGAGCAAACTCGTCAATCTCATTCTGATTGCTGTAAACCTAATATTTTTAATCAAATTTGATTATATATCACTCAGTCTTACCTCCTCTTGATTAACACGCAGAGCAATTATTCAAGAATTTTCGCATTCTTTTAATTAAGAATTATTTATAAGCATAACTTTAAATGATCAGTTTAATTATTTTTTTTTTTGGATACATACTCGATTACAAGTTAAGAGTCTTTCGAAACACCATTTCAGACAAGATTATGACGTCACTGTCTAGAATTGCATTCATCCCCCGCCCATTATGACATACAGACACGTTGTTCCATTATTCGAACAGATTGTCTGGTTATAGGATATATATTTTTTAAATTTTTTAAAGTTAATATGGACCTTTCATTGGTGGAAAAATAGGGCGATTGGTAAATTAACGACAACCTTTCTTATTTTCATGGAAAGATATGCTGAAACTTTTACAAACTAAGGAAAATATGATCATTAACATATCAGAAAATAAGAAAATAATCATGGGGTAATTTCTTAAAAAAACATTGACAATTACCTCCATTGAGATTTCCCAAATAAGTGTATTTTTAACTTCTGAAAGAGCATTATGCAAATGCAATTGATCAAAGAGAAATTTTCTTAGCAACAGCCATGGTGTACATGTTAAAGGTCTATCAATATGCGTTCGTTTTATTGCTATCAGCTGGTACAGAGTTTTTACTATCCTAAAACGAATATAAACTTTTTACTGAAAAATGGCCAGTACCATACAAAGGCAGATAACGCTAGCATGAAAACGAGCACGGAAAGATACCTTTAAATGTTGATATAATCACTATACAATGTCAATCTACAGAATATGTGAACAAGAAAAAAAACCACATTGGACTCCATATGCCCATTGCTAGCTTTAGGAAGAGTCAATGTTGTCTCCCATGGAACATTCTGGTTAAGTTTCTTTCAAATCGGTCCAGTGGTTCAGGATGAGATGTAGGGCTCAAAATAAGCCCCGCCCAGCCATGCCCATATATATGGGCCAATAAAAATTTCGCGAACAATTTTTGAAAAGGATCACCAAGAAAACATTCTAGCAAAATTTCATTGAAATCGGCCAAGCGGTTTAGGAGGAGAAGAAGTTTTAAGAAAGTTGACGACGGACGACGGAGACAGGGTGATCCTAAAAGCTCCCGTGCTCCGTTGTGCTCAGGTGAGGTAAAAAAATTAAAAGCCTTGTCCCATCCTTAAACCCATAAACAGACCAAAAAATTTCAAAAATGGGCCAACTTGGAACATGTTGCAGACAATAAATCAACATGAGTGTAATTTGATATATATCTAGGGTAGAAATTAAAAAACGGGGTATGAGTATAGAGTGGACCATATTGCGGGAAAGGAAGAAATCGACCCTATCAATTTCTTGTGTTCCCAAAGTAAAACACAACTCCTTTATGGATAAAAGAAATAGCCGACGGGGTTGTGTCCTTAGAAAAACAGCATTACTTCGATTGTTAGACGGGATTATCGAATGGATGAATTGACTGACTAGTAGCACCAATCAACTCAACTAAAATTATAAAAAACACGAGTTGCTCCTCTCTGCAAAGCGGTATCGGGTGTAGTATTCTATACCTTGGTAATTAGTTGTTTTGGCGGACTCGGAGCTAATACCGTTCGACATTTTTCCTTCGAAGTGTGTTCGGAATGTGGCATACGAATCCTATAGGTAAATGGAACCCTTGGTTTTCCTCGCCTTATAAAGCCTTGCTAAAATGATTCAAAAATAGGATTTCATGCCTTCATGCTGCAGCACGTTGAGCAAAGCAATTGTATATTGAACAAAGAAGGCCAATGTCCGGTGGGGTCTGACCATAACCCTCATTGTAAATGGTTCTTTATGTCTATATCTGGGATCAAAACCATTTGAAATTTTACACAGTGGAATATTTATCTATATTTTAAAACATTTTTAAGAAATAAAAATTTTTTGAACGCCTTTGAACGACGTTCAAAGACGAAAATTGGAATGTGGAAAAATAAAAGAAATCGATCCGACATCGATGTCGCGTCATCTTACGGAGCAACTAAATGGACCATTACATCACATATATCTGAACAAACCTATTGTTTGAAAGTAATGACACACTAGATATTATGACTTTACTTTTTAATTATCTAAGGTAGAGAATCAATATATTTTGAGAATAGACTTTGATAACCGAAGCAATACAGGTTTTTTTGTTTGTTTGTTTTTGTTTTGATTTATTTTTTGTACAACAGAGTTGCATAACACGCCTGTGAATATATTCCCAGATTGTCAAAATTAATAAAAAATGTAAGATAAAACTCATTCTAGACTTTGCCGAAATAGCCAAATGTTAATGCTTAGTCAAACAGTCTTTGGTTGGATCTGCCCGGTAAAAAAAAGTCTTGGGAAAACACAACAATTATTGTCGGCTCGAAGAGTGGAAGAATATGCTTTCGTTAAAACAAAACTTTTGGACTTTACAGTGTTTTGAAAATTTTTATACTTTTTTTACAATTAATCAGTGTAGATTTGGGGTGAACAAGGGTTCTTCTGAACTTAAAATATTGTAAGTCGCTTAACCGTTACAGAGAATAAGGACTATCTATGATATTTTATCTCGTCAGATTGTTCAAAGAGCGCTACCTGTGTGAATAACATAGTGTAAACAGGACTGTTTTTTAAGCGATTTTGCATAGCAAAATCTGTAATTGTCAAGGAACAAACCGGAAACAAAAAATCTCACGGAACGCCAATGCAACCCGATCAAAACAAAAGTGATTTTCATGCACATAGTCATACACGTGGTTGGAATGTGAAATAGGTAATCCATGTGTCATTCATAATATCTCCCATCAAAACAAGCCAGATTTTACAATAGTAAATTCGATCTAAGAATATATATGTACATATTTTGTTAAATCTTGTGAAATTGCTCGATTTTCTTTAATCGCTTGCTTGATAGGGCAAAATTTATCTCTTTATGTGCTCAACATTTTTAAGCATATAAGAATAATCTAAAATTGATAAGATAAACGAATCTAATATGATTTCAGATAACAAGAGGGCCATGATGGTTCTATATCGCTCACCTTCGTATCTTTGTCTCATTTAATAAGCAAATTTCAAGCAAAGGTCATATTTTTTTTCTGTGATATGCCACTGATCCTTCCCATTTTCGATAGGGTTCATCATTGAGACCTGACAAACATTCTGACCAAGTTCCATGAAGATTGGACCATATTTGTAGCCTCTAGAGTGAAAACAAGAAATTTGCCATTAAGGCCCCTTTTCCAGTGACATAGCACAGATCCTTCCCATTTTCAATAGAGTTCATATTTTTTACCTGACAAACATTCTGACCAAGTTTCATGAAGATTGGACAGTATTTGTGGCCTCCAGAGAGTAAACAACAAACTTGTCATTAAGGCCCCTTTTCCCGTGATATGGCATGGATCCTTCCCATTTTCAATAGAGTTCATCCTTTTTACCTGACAATCATTCTGTCCAAGTTTCAGGAAGATTGGGCTATATTTGTGGCCTCTAGAATACAAACAAGAAAATAGTCATTAAGGCCCATTTTACCGTGATATGGCATGGATCCTTCCCATTTTCAATAGGTTTCATCCTTGTGACCTGACAAACATTCTGACTAAGTTTCATGAAGATTGGACGATATTTGTGGCCTCTAGAGTGTAAACAAGGAAATTGTCCTTAAGGTCCCTTTTCCCGTGATATGGCATGGATCCTTTCCATTTTCAATAGAGTTCATCCTTGTGACCTGACAAACATTCTGACCAAGTTTCATGAAGATTGGACGATATTTGTGGCCTCTAGAGTGTAAACACTTAAATTGTTGACGAAGGACGACGGACAACGCACGACGGACGACGGACATTCAACGATCACAAAATGATGAGCTCAGGTGAGCTAAAAATGAATGGGTGAGATGGTCGAGTTTTACAAAGGTTTTTAAGGGGGATAGAACATTTCCCATCTCCTTGAAATTGAATGAAATGTGTGATATTTAACACCCCCCCTCTTTGATATGAGATACCTATTGTTCTACAAATTGGCAGAAATCATGTAGTGTTCGGTGCAATTGGAATAAAGTCATAGCAGTTTAAAGGGTATACACCATTGAAAGCAACATGTATGAATGGAGAGGCGAGCGAGCAAATAAGAAGGGGTTTGAGTGGATTGCGCGTAAATTTCACGATGTCCTGAACTGTGAGCTGTCATCATCTGAGTTGCAAGTCACGTTTCTCATTACCTGGCGGTGATAGTGTACGTTCCACTAAAGACAGAAATAATTACCCACTAATCTAATCGTTTGTAGATTCCGGACGAGCAATTTTAGCACGTAATGATAATTTGATAATAATTAAATATCGAATTGGTTCAGACGCGTTTCTCCCTAGAATTTCTCTCTTCAACTTGTTGATATTATTTGGTGTGCAATACACGTATGACCTGTTACCAAGAACACAAACGTTGTGTATAAATTCATATACTTCCAAGGATTTTTATTTTCTATTAAATACATAGTATTAAGCATAATATCAACATTTAAACTCATGGCTGAAATTATTTCAGATGTAGTTATCTTGTACATGTGCTTTCTTTACCAAACTGCCGTATAATACAAGTTGAATATTTATTTTGAATTTCAATAAAATAGCAATCAAAATGCTTGAAGATGTGTAGCCGGTTTTGTCAAATCAAATCTAATTTTGTTCCTTTTCTTCTTCAGGTTGATACTTGAAAGAAACAGCACAATGAATTCGACCGTCATTCCGGTAGTAAATAACACAGAAATGGCGACCAATGGAAGCAAACCGGAAAATC
This sequence comes from Fragum whitleyi, assembly GCA_948146395.1. Taxonomy (NCBI): domain Eukaryota; kingdom Metazoa; phylum Mollusca; class Bivalvia; order Cardiida; family Cardiidae; genus Fragum; species Fragum whitleyi. Next base: position 33,715,516 of record OX411550.1, read on the forward strand.
GTCTTTGTGCTTCCGGTGGAGATTGTCTTTACATTTTTCTCATTCCAGCGATTTGTTTTTTCGGAATTATCGGAAATATTGTGTCATTTAAAGTGTTCGTGTTTACAAGTTTCGGTCGACGATCTTCTGGCATATTCCTTGCAGCTTTAAGTCTGTCAGATACTGGATTTTTGTTATCTCTATTCTTTAGTTGGCTTGGTGGAGGTCAACTCGGTGTATATTATATACTGCCATTTTATTGTGTACACACCCTATGTATGTAGTTTTTTGTCCGTATGGTGTATCGTATTACTAATGGTTGAACGTTACATTGTCGTGTGTTTTCCGTTAAAGTTACACATATGGTGCTCTAGAAGGCGAAGTTTTATTACTCTTATCGTAATAACAGTATTCTCCATGTTGTTTTACAGTCATACATTCTTTACGTCAGAGATACGTCATAACGAATGTTCTATAGCCCCAGACTATATATATGTTGCCATGATATTTACATATGTAGACACTGCCGTGACATTTATCTTTCCGATTCTTGTAGTTCTCGTATTGAACATTATCATAATAATCAGCATTCGAAGATTCCGAAAGCGACAGGTACTCATGGCTTGTTTCCATGACGACAAGATAAAGAAATCACCAGCACGACTTTTATCAACGGCGGAAATTCGAATAACCCGGATGTTAATTGTGGTTTCCTCGGTTTTTATCATAACAAACTTACCAAGTCATGCAATTCGGATGTACATCATGGTGTTTGGTATAAACCTAGAATATGGACATGGAGTTATACAACAAATTCAACTTTTATCAAATCTCTTGTATTTTTGCAATTTCGCAGTGAACTTTCTCTTGTACAGTTCGACAAGTAAGATATTCCGCAAGTTTTTGTGTTTAAGGCCCAGTCGAGCGTCATCGAGTACACCGATTATCAAACAACCAAATAGGTGCGTCACACATTCGCGTTACCATGCAAACTATAAAGTTCTTTACATCAGAAAATCAAATAATTATTGATCTGTTTCCGTTTTTCTTTTAAACTCCGCTAGTCCAGCGGAGTTATTGTCGTGGCCGAATGTCCGTCGTAGGTTCGTCCGTGCGTGCGTCTGTACGTTAACTTTTTTTCAAACATCTCTGAAACCACCGGGCGGGATGCAATCCAACCAAATTTCACAGGTATTTTAACAGACCATTCTTCTCTAAGGATCTGGCCGAGCTCCGGGAGTGTCATTGCTCATCCCACATTTGCTCTATCGGATTTAAGTCCGGTGAGCGAGTCGGCCAGTCCAGACGTGAAATGCCCTCTTGGACTATACGGGCCGTGTGTGGACGGGCATTATCATCCATTAAAATGAATCCATCCCCAATTGCACCAGCGTAAAGTCTTTCGTGGGTATTGAGGATTTCATCAATGCACCCACGAGCTGTCAGAGTACCTCTTTCTAAAGTAACAAGATCAATCTACCCATCCCAGCTGATGTCACCCCAAACTGTGCTTAGCAATGTTTGCTGCATGAAAACTTTCCCACGGCCTTCTCCACACCCTAGCCTATCAGTGTAGTCTAGACAATACCTGGACTTATCCGTGAATAGCACGGGGCACCAGCCAACGTGGTCCAATGCCAATGTTAACCGACGCCGACAATAAACTCGGGATAGCGTAATACGAATGCATGGTCTTCTTGACCTGAGGTTATGCTCATGAAGCCGTGTTCGTATGGTTGGAGTCATAACTCGCACTCCCGAGGCGTTTTGAAGGTCGCAACGTAGCTGCGTCGCCTTAGCAAACCTGTTCCTTCGGGCTTGAATGAGGGATATCGGTTGGTTATCTCCCTTGAAATACTTCCAAAGGAGGAAGGGTCCAAATCAGGGGTTACCTTGGGTTTTATCCTTATTTTCTTTGCACTGTAAGATTTAAAGATAAGCTCTGAATCAAATATTACGCAATTTATAAGATACATTTGACATAAAATAAATATTTATTTTTCTTTGCTATTAAAAACTGTATCATAAATACGATTTGCATAAAAAAGTATTTTGTATTTACAAAAATAAAATTCGCAACTACTCCAAAAGAAACTATGGATGAACCGCTAACGATTTTGGAACATCTCTGATTTAATCCACAGAACAAACAAGGGAGATAACACGCCGAAGTCTCCAATTACCAATAACGGTCTTCTGCGACGGAGATAGCTCTACTCCTTCCTCCACCATTATTATTATTATTATTTTATTGTTTTTCCGCCAAATTGGCGAGCATTACAATAATAACAAAACATTTGAGCAAATTGAAATTGAAAGCTAGCAATCCGAGAAAGTTTGGAGAGAGAGACAGACTGAGTAAAGAAGGGAAATGACAAACATAATAACAAATTCAAAATCATGTACATATTAACAGGAAACATGACCCTCGTTACCATGACACTTTAACGAAGAAATCATGACTAAACCATGGAAAAACTCGTTGATGTAAGAAAAATTAGTGCGTAAATTCTAGGAAGATGGATTAGTCTTTAAGAGGTGATCCATTACTGATTGTTGGAGATTGTAGAGTTATGTTAGAGAGCTCTTTTTAGGGACAGGAAGCGAATGTCATGATAACGAAGGGCAGAATAACGTTACGAAAAGAAATAACAAGTAAATATATACAGAACGAGCAGCAAAACACAAAACAGGGAGACAAACAAATAAGCCACATTGCAAATCTACACCCATCGGACAGATTCGAAAGACGAGAACTGTGTGATCCATCACCAGACAATTACCACAGTTCACGTAGAAATCGAGGGTGTAGAAAGCAAGGCGGGTTTTTTAACATATAATACGACAAAAGAGAGTTTCCTTGTCTCGAAAGCGAAATACAAGGAATTGAATTGCGCACACATACATGCATACATAATCGCATAAGCATGTATGCATACACATATATTAACACAAATAAATGCATACACAAGCAAACAAATAAATATTTATTGATTGATTAATTGAATGGAGTTTAACGCCGCTTTCAACATTTTTTCAGTTATATCGCGGCGGCTGGAGCACCTAACGATAGTTTCCTGGTATTTCTCTCACCAGTACAACCACCACATCCTTTCCTAGCCTCCAGCTGCTATTTCACATAGGTCTACGATTATCAACCCATTGGTGAAAGACAAACAGTCGGAAAGAACGAGTGCCGCCGTCGGGGATCGAACCCGGGACCTAAATAAACATTTGTACATAAATATATATATATATATATATATATATGCAAACATATACACACATACGTACACACAATTACACACATAAACACATACATATACAAACATACACGTGCATACACACATACAAACACATATACATACGACTGCACACATACATACACATATACGCGCATGCATACACAAATATATGACACATGTACACACAAATAAGCATGCATACCACATTCACATCTATACATACACTCAATTACGCATATGCGCTTACGCTTACACATACATACACATAAAAGCTATAATCTTAAGACTTTCCTCGCGACATTAAGTAGAAAGTATTTATTTAAGAAAAAAGTTCCAAAATTTTCCAAGAGTTAGTATGCTGTTACTAAGAATTTTGTGGTTAACATCATTGCTTTCAAATATATTTCTAAATCCCGAAAACAGAGCGACTACTTGTTTATGACTTTCTAAATTTTCAAACACCCTAAGAGAAAGATCATCTGCATGTGTTTTTATCCTTTGAAGTAGATCATTGCGTAGATGGAGAGTGGCGGGACACTGTAAGAGGACGTGTTCACAGGAGGATATGAGAAGTGTGTTATTACAGTAATGACAAAAGTTTGTAAATGAGTCACTATAAAACTTTGCGATTATCTTAATACAGTTTTTACACGAATTCATCATTGCAGGACTATTGACCCATAGTTCAGAGTGAAATTTTAACTGGGGTTTTAAAAACAAAAAACTTGACAAGTGCATATCTGATTGAATTCTACCTAGCCAGACATTGTTTGCCAATCCATCAATTGCATTACGAGACAGCCTTTTCCATTGACATTTATTAGGAAATAACCCGGTTACCATATAAGATCGTAAATAATCATCAAGAGAATACTTTTTAAGGAGTCTGATAGCATCGGGAATAAAACCAAATTTAACCGATGTATTAGGCCGATGAAAGGCAAAAAGCCGATAGTTAAATAGCTGTTTAGAAACATGCCCTGTTGATACATGACAAAGTTGTCCCAGAAAGAGAAGTTTTTTATAATCAATCTCAAACTCTAATGGAAGTACACCAGAGAGACCAAGACTTATATCAGTTCTGGTATATGCAGGTAAATTTTGAGTATATTTAACGCAAAACCTATGGGACTTTTCTAATTTATCTGCCTGTGTCTTATTAATATCCGACCAAAACTCGCAGCCATAAAGGGCTTTTGGGAATTTGCATATACAGTGATCTCGAGAGGGCAAAAACTCGAATTTATCCGAAAGCTTGAGCTAACCTTCCGGTCCCAACTCGTCTTTCTCTATTTTCTTATTGGTTAGTACTGCTGTAACTCGAACGCGCGATTGCTCGAGAAGCGATCTCCGGCCCGTGGTCAAATTTTACTGCATTCTCTCGAGCAAAGGTGTTCGCACCTTTCTGACATCTATTGTTTGGCATCAAAATTAACTTACAGTGCGTATTTGTTATTTTCTTCCCATCGTGAAGAATACCTTTAGGCCTTTTCATAGGGTATCGACGAGTCAGAAACGTGTTTTCACACCTTTTTGTATGCCACACTTATTCAATTTCAGGCTGTAAATAACGGGAATTTGGTGATCAGAAAATAATTTACAGACTCGAAACCAATCATAACACAAATTAACATTTATGTCGAATAAATGCTCTTCGTCATTTTGAAAGTCTTTCGAAAATCATTCTCGAAACCAATCATAACACAAATTAACATTTATCTAGAATAAATGCTCTTCGTCATTTTGAAAGTCTTTCGAAAAACATTCTCGCGAGTAATTCAGCAAATTATTCATCTTCATAACGAAAGATAATGACGATTGCCTACCGAAACATCATAACTACAATTTTTCAGTTGTAGTTTTAATGTTTCGGTCGCCAATCGACAGTATTCGGCACAAAAACGTGGTTAAAGAAAATGCGTTTATTTTCAATTGTCTTGAATTCCGTTTCACCTTTAATTGTATTATCTGCTGCACAAAATTTTTTGATACATTCCAGAATAAATCATAAAACTTCTTTCTTTGTTTATAAATGCCATTTAAGGAAACATCCTCACAAGTTAATTATTTGAGGTACCTATGGTAATGGACTAAATGCCTAGGTCAGAGCTCAGTTTTGAAAATACACCTATATGTAAACATTTTGCGACTTTGCGTACGATTATCGCAAAGTATAACTCGAATACGCTATTGTGACTTGTGATTACAGTACATATGTATGCAATCGACGAGTCACAATAGCGAATTTTACTAAAAAAAGCATACATCGAATTGATGGTGCACCAAATGTATTGCAGTGGGTGGCATGTGCATAGCTATATAATCGTTCTATCCTCCGTGAGAGCTAGAAAGGAATCCGAGAAAATTTAAAGCCCGTAGGGACAAATTCGTAAAATTTATGACTGGTCTAAAGGTGTCGCAGATTTTATCGTCGATTTCATGATACGACGCCTTTTTTGAAAGCCAAAAGATTTCTTGAAAGCCAATTTTTATCGTACGATAGCGATATTGCCAAATTTCAATCGTAGGACCTTTCATATGTTCAATAAAAATGATATTCCCAATGACTTTGTATGACTTAATACTCTCCTAAATAAAGATATGCGTTTCTTTTGCAAGTCAGTATATATCGACATAAGCCCCAGTAGAAACAACAGCAACAACAAAAATACATCAAAACATTGATTTAAATCGATATACATGTAGGGTATGCTCAATCAGCAAAACGTTTGGTGGGGGTCAATATTTTATAGATTAAATCAGCAGGGGTCACGATTTTATAAGGAGGGAGCGGTTGATTACTTTATAGAGAGGGGTCATTGGTAGGCCGCAGAAGCGGCAAACCAGTATGAATGCGTTTTGAATATGACCATGAGGGATTAGGGATACATTATTATAAAACCTGTTCAATGTTTTAATTCAAAACATACAAAACCGTATTATGCAGCCTGGATCAAACAATAGTTTTTCAAAAACCGGTTTGTAATGAAAATTATTGAGCAATAAAATCAGGGATTTGGTTATGAACTTGATTTTACAAATATTGCACATTTCATTAAATTTTTCTGCATTTTTTTTACATCAAAGTGATTCTCACAGGAGATACATCTTTGGTTACACTCCTGTCTGTTTTGGTCTTGTTAAACATATAGTCAAAAATGGCATTTTTGCGGTTTAAAAAAACCTCAATACTTCACTGTGCACAATTACATTCGAAATCCTTTTGGTACAAAAGTGTGTGGTGACTTATATCAAAACTCTGGTCTAGAGAATAAATGTTTCTACCTTTATTAATCTAATCCTGTGTGTGATATGTAGCAGTTGTCTGGCACTTAGCATAACATAATTTCAAGTCAGTTACTGTTATTCAAGCATTAAAACAATGCGACAAAAGGAGCATATCACTTTTTCTAACCAAACTATTTTGGGACAACCGAAGAAGGTCCTTTTACTTCAAATAGGTGCATGCTTAGTACTAGTTTGAATGACAGCTATTGAATGATAACTTGGATCTTTGGCATCGTGTTCTGATTTCAGAAATGTATGTTCTATTATTTTGAGTCTGTATTTTCTTTCTTTATGCTCATTTCTTCGGATAACTCCGCATACATCAGCATGAAGGTTGAGTGAATATATTATTCTAACAAGAGCACCGCCTATGGGTGAAACCCCTGGCTGTGCTTGTCTGCAGGTGCTGGATAATACAAAAAGCTGAGTGGGAAAAGGGACTCTTACAAAAACCCCTTTTCAGAGTTGTCCCCCTTGATTGTCTGGATAGCTCTTGAGATAGTGAATATACATGCTAAATTTTATGAAGATATCTTCAATAACAACAGGTCAACAACAACAATGCCAACGCCGCTAAAATGATCTCCATACCTCAAGTTTTCTTAGAAAACAGACAAGCTAAAAAAGGCAATCACTTTACCATCATGTGTAATTTATTGTGCCTATGTTGAAATAAAGTACTCCTTAGTGTATTTAAGCTGGGTGTGCATGCTAAAGTAGGGCCATTATTGTTGTTAAAATCTTTAAAATCTAGATAGGTATTGTTTGCAAAAATTATTTTTATAAAAAAAAAATACATTATTCATTGATGATAACCAAATAATTTGCGGCCTACTTTGATGCATTGCATCAAAATTTTGTCTTGTTTTATATAAAATAATGACCGGTTGTTACTTGGATGTCCAAGTTGTTACTTGGATGTAAATCAAAGAAATCAAAGAAGGGATGGGTCAATACAAGCCGAAGGCTTTCCTATGGTCTCGGAACACAGCCGTCACCGAGCTTGCCAAAGTAAGCATTATTTGCAACTTGACGAAAGGAGGGTTGTGTATTTACGGCTGTTCGTCAGCGTTTGAATTTTTTTGTTGGTAATTTTGTTTGTAGAACTTGAAAGTCGAATTGTTGAAGACCCTGAAATGTTTAGAAAATTACTACATTATAAAGTACCAGTGCAAAAAATGTAATGCCATTTTCCATTATGTGTTGCAAATCTCTAGGGTTTAATGCCACGCAAGTTTATGCCAAATATTTCGTTCTCTAAAAGCTCGAATAAGTGTATTGAAGTTCCTTCTTTTTAGTGTAATTCGTCATATTTTCTCATTCGTATTATTATTTATCTAAAAGGAAAGAAGAGTCTCTCCGTGAAGTTCGACCGAAAAAGTTTTTAGCATTCATAAAATATCATCAACGTAATCTAAACTTAGACAAATCCGTCAAAAGCTACGTGTCAATTGACCTAAACTAAAAAAAACCTAGTACAGAAAATATTGATGGACATTGCAGAAAGCGCTGTTTGTTGATGATGGTACTAATAAAAAAGAGCGATAATGATCACATGTCAATTAGATTGAGACGGAAGCCAGCGATTTTCGTGAGCAATTTTGTACACCCTATAGACGAAACTGGCGATAATTACAACATGTCAACATCTTCCAAAATACGATGAACGGTTTACGGTGTTGTCATCTAAGAAAGTTAAATGAGTATCAAATGACTGAAAGTCCTGAAACGCGATTTTACCGGCATAAGTATTTACGTATACGTCCATTCAGAATGGTTGACACTGACCATTACATCCTTTTCTAGCCCCCACCTGCTATCCCACATAGGTCTACGATTTATCGACCCATTTGTGGAAGACAAATGGTCGAAATGAATGCGTGCCGCCATCGGGGATCGAACTCAGGTCCGACGCGCCATCAACTTCGTTTTGACGGCGGCTCTAAGTATGACCAAATTAGTTTCTTTCTGTGTATATTCAAAAAGAAAGACCGGTCTTGCAAGGTTTCGATTTCTTGATTTCATAGTTTTGATTTCATCATTTTCGACATGCACAGACGAAACTTATCGAGAGGTCGGATACGATAAGTTAGGTGATTAGAGGGAGCAGATAGGCATCAGTTAAATATTCGTTTCTGATTATGTTATTGCGGACCATCTTAGGGGTGTACATTTCGGGATTTGTAATTCAATATGCTACTTGTTTACAAAAACATGTTTGTTTTTAAAGAAAACGACATGCTGCATCTACTACGAATTCAATGAAACGAAGTCAAATTGCAGAGTCTAACGTCTTTGTTGGTGACTGTATAACACCAAATAAGTTGTTGTACAAAGCAAACAACGAAATAATCCCAAAGTTCATTTATTTTAAGCCAATTTTCAACAATTTCTTGATACGGAGACAATGGACTTTGATATTACCTTCTTCTTGGTATAAACAATTCCCATGTTCATTATATATAAAAATATGGCCTTATTGGTAGTAGAATTTCCGGCAAGATTTTGCACATCGAACTGATCAAAGATGTCTAGAGGGATTATTATAGAATGTACCGCTTATAAAGTCTTTAGTAAGATCACAGTCGTATACCTGGTACAGTGTAGTAAAAAAATGTCCGGTGTAGAAGCATGCAAGATGGCGGTCGTAAACAACAATAAAGTGCAAGTAAATTTTCAATCGCAAAAATCCAGATTAATTTTACTGATGGTGTTTAACAATAGGCATTTTGACCAACATAAAATGTCCGATTTTCTTATTTTTCCATTGATTTCTCGTTGTGCCTACTGAACAACTTGGAATCATTCGATAAAGTTGGGTACTTCGTAAGAACCGAAATTGAAGCGGTGATTGAATCTGACTCACAGAGCGCCTATGAAACACGTTAACTTACAGTACCCCCAAAAAGTATAATTAGCGCTCTGTTGTCCATAGTATCTATGCTATAGTAAACAACTGTAAAAATTTAACAAGAGGGTCGGAATGGCCCTTAACCGCTCACCTGAAATTTATTGGTTCCGTGGAACCCATCCAAGTAACTTTCTGGCAAAGTCTCGTCACATTTGCCTAGTTGTGGAAGAGGAGAAGTTATTCAAATTATTTTAAAGTGAAAATAGACCCAACCATTCATTACTGATGAGACTCAAAATAAGCCCCGCCCCGACACACCCATATTTATGGGCCAATCAAAATTTTGCGTCCAATTTTTGGGAAGGGTCAACCAAAGAACATTGCGGTAAAGTTTCATTGAAATCGGCTTACTGGTTCAGGAGGAGTTATCGTTCAAAGATTTAGGGCTCAAAATAAGATTTGCCATGACACGCTTATATTAAAAGGCCAATCAAAATTTCGCAAACAATTGTTCAAAAGGGTCACCCAAAGAACATTCTGATAAAATGGCACTGAAATCGGCTCAGTGGTTCAGGAGGAGATGTCGTTCAAAGATTTCGGGCTTAAATTAGGCCCCGCCCTGCCACGCCTATATTAATGGCCAATCAAAAGTGCCCTTTCAATTTTGAAAAGGGTCACCCAAGAAAATTCTGGTAAAGTTTCATTTAGATCGGCCCAAAGGTTCAGGAGGAGATGTCGATCAAAGATTTTGGGCTTAAAATAAGTCCCGCTCTGCCACGCCTATATTAATGGGCAAATCAAAATTTCGCGAACAATTTTTAAGAAGTGTCACCCAAGGAACATTCTGGTAATAGGGCTGTCACACCTTAACGTTTTAGCCAGCGTGTGCGGAACGTGTTGGATTTTTTATAACACGCTACGAACACGTCGGATACGCTATGGACACGTTCCGCAAACGCTATCGGCACACTGTAACACGTTGGCACACGTTGCGATACGCTGAGTATTTCATAAAATTTTGAGCATGCACAAAATTTCTCAGCGTGTGCCGAACGTGTTGGAACACGCTCCGCACACGTTCCACACACGTTCCGAACACGCTCAGCACGCTAGAGACACGCTAGAACCTCGTTCACTTACGCTACGGACACGCTAGAAACACGTTCGCCCAAAGTTTAACGTGCTTCTAGCGTGTCTCCAGCGTACGTGGAACGTGTGCATAGCGTGTCTTCAGCATACTGAACGTGTGTCTAGCGCGTTGCCAGCAAGTTCACAGCGTGTTTCTGGCGTATGACGGCGTTTCAGTTTTCAATGAAAACATAAAAGTTCCGCTGCACATTTGTCTTGAATTTCTACCATCAGCTTGTCGTAAATAAATAAATTTGTCCATGTTCGTGTGTATGACCCTTTTGACATTTTCATATCTGCATGTTTCCTCATGACCAGTCTAAGAATGACTTGAAGACTCGATTATAAGTAGCACTCTCAATATTTGACGATGAACGATTTCGTTCAATTCATATAAATAAAACTTATGTTATTTTATGTTATGTTATGTTATAAGCTGCTTGTCTTTTCTTCCATATGAATCCTTTACGGATTTTCTTTATTCCTTAGACTGTCGAGGTGGAGAATGTAGCCTAAATGTGTATTGAACATTGCGCCAATAGCTTTACAAGTGCGTCTGCTCTTTGGTCAGAATAACAATACGTTCGCGAAAATACAAACATTCAATCATTAGCAATATACCAAAAAGACAAGTACATCGTTGTACCTAGTGGACATAATACAAGACGTGGTTTACTCTATTCTGTTCTGTTCAGAATATTTGATTCTGTGTTATGTACTACAAGTTTGATATTTGGTACACCTTTTCCCCCTTAATATAAGACTAGCTATCCAAGATTAAGAGAGGTTGTAGAAAGTCATCCTACATGGTAGAGCATATGGAGGAAGAAAGGAGTGCATTGTGACAAGTCGTTCTTAACCCTTTCGCAATATTTTTCGAGTGAAAAGTACCAGAAGCGTTAATCAGCCTGTAATCTTATAAGTTTGTTATATGCATGTTTTCATGTGTAACAACATGTGCCAGTGTATTTTTCTTTTCGTGTTTTCCTATTTTTCTTTAACATGAACCAACATACGTTGAATTTGTATATTTGTAGTGGCCGGTGGCCTGTTTATATATTAAAGAATGAATTTAAAGGGGTAATTTCTTGCAGAATTTATATTTACACTCAAAACACGCTGCGAACACGTTATAACACGCTAGCAGCGCGTTACAAACACACTAAGAACGTTCTGAGGACGTTACGAGAACGTTGGACACACGCTCAAGAACGTTGGTATACGCTGACATACGCTATGAACACGTTCTAGACACGTTACTCACACGTTCAAACTCGCTATGAACACGCTACAAGCGCGTCGTGAATTGACAAAAAGAAAATGTAGGTCAGCGTATGCCGACATTTTGCGGACTTAGTCGTTTTCTCAAACGCGTTAGGCACACGCTGGCTAAAACGTTGGGATGTGACAGAGCCACAAGGTTTAATTAAAATCGGCCCAGTGGTGCAGGAGATGTCCTTCGAAAATTTCAAAGTGAAAAAATGCCACGCCCTGCAATACCCATAGCCATGGGCCAATCAAACTTTTGCGAACAATTTGTAAAGGGTAACCAAAGGAACATTCTGGTAAAGTTTCATTGAAATCGGCTTTTGGGTTCAAAAGAAGAAGTTTTAAGATTGTTGACGACGGGCGACCAACGATGGACTCAGGGTGATACTCAAAGCTCCCCTTACCTAAAAAAAAAATCAAAACCGTAGGGTACACATAAATGCATCGCATGATCACTATTCGAACATGTTGCGGTGTGAATCGATCTACACATCGTCTATCAAACTTAATTATCTGGGACTCCACGATGGCCGAATGGGAACTTAAACGGAATTTTATGAAAGGTTTGCGAAAAAATTAACAGCACGGTTTTGTGAACATTAGCCATTAAAATTAAGATCATTCATTGTCTAAATTATACAAAAATTCGCAGTCTGCGATATTGCATAGCTACTGAGGCTTCTTCACTGGTTTTGTTTCCTTCTTTTGTTTACAATTTCTCCCTTTCGAGCATTTCATGAATCGAAAATTTCGTTCATTTGGAAATTGTTATCTTTACGATTAAAGGTTGGCAATGTATATAGTATCCTTGATCTCCATATGACACAGCGTGATGGGTTTTCGTTTGTAAAAGTATGGACTTCGTTTAAATTCCTTTTATAAGTTTCCTTTAAAAAACTGTTTTTTTTTCTTTTTTATATGTAAGGTTGCAGTATGGTTTATCATATTTTGAATGTTTGAAAGTAGAATCACAAAAAAATGATATTCTTGTTGACCAAAATTCTTTCAAAATCAAAATATCAGAATTTGGACATGATATACTAGGACGAAAAAGAAACGCCGGGTAACCTAAATGACTGTTTTAAGGAATAAATAATATTATTGGATTATCATATTCATTTTTGTATGAAATGTCATCTGTATGGAACCAGCTGTTGAAGTTTAAATCGATTTCTGATGCTGATAATGTGAGCAATACCCCTTTTAACTTGTTTTGCGAGATAAGGCCGGAAAAACAGAATCTTGTGTGTCTTCCATGCGCAGCTGTGGCAGCCCTGATTCGTCTATGCATGGGACTCACCAGGGTGTTAATCATGGCCATAAGGATGTTTTTCTATTCTTCATGCAGGGCATGTGAGCGCTGGACATTATTAGTCGTGGCATTTTGACGTCTCCTTATTCTCTTATCCAGTTCGTCCACAAATGTTCAATTGGGGACAAATCTGGACAAATCTTGCCAATCGAGTGGGTGTATGTAAGTGTTGGCAAGAAATTGCTGGCAAACTCCGGCAATATGGGGCTGGTCATTGTCTTGCTGCAATATCAGGTTCCGTGCTTGCACGCATGGGACGGCATTTGGGCGGAGGATTTCGTGTCTTTTTCTGACGCCGTTTAAATTGCCGTCAATCACGATCACTGGTGGCTTAAACCCATATGAGATACCGCCCCAAACACATACCGAACCACCGCCAAACCTACCCCATTCAATGACGCACGTGTCGGTGTAACGTTCGCCGCGACGTCGGTATACACGACGTCGGCCTTCCGATAAGTAGAGAATGAACCGAGATTCGTCGGTGAAGAATACCCGTCTCCATTGCCTAATAGGAAATTTGTGTGGTGAGTGTGCTTGGAACCAAGCCAAACGGCGTTGACGACGCACATGAGTTAGCTGCAGACCGACATACGGACTTCGGGCTCTTAGGTCATTGTCGCGTAAGCAGTTTTGAATCGTATCGGTGTGTATATGGCGATTCTGACTGCCTAAAGTGTGTTATTTGCAGTTTCGATAGTTGTGAGATGGCGACTACGTAAGTGTGGAAGTGTCATAAACCGATCCTGACGTGGCGTCTAGACGCGGGGACGTCCACGTCGCGGACGGTCGTTGACCCTCCCCGTCACTCGGAGAAGTTGAACAAAGCGTTCAATAGTTCGAATATGCACACCAAAATGTGCAGCAACCTGCTGTTGGCCTTGACTCTGTACAAGCTTTGCTAAGCTTGTCCCCGCTCGACTTCCAACAATCGCGGCATTGATGCAAATTGCTCAATTTGAAGTAATCGTTGAACTAGAGGCGCTTGAGCGCCTGATTCGCTCCACAGGCCTGAATATCCTGATAATGATTATTATGGGATGATAAGGCTGTATAAAGCAAGGATCATACCAGTGAATTTTGTTTGAATTCCAAAATTAAAAAATTCAACACTTACAGAATGTTACTGCACAATATACTGGTACTATATCCACAAAATTTTGATTGTAGATCTTTCCGCTTTTCATTAAACACCACTATAAGGGTATTACTTCACAATAATTGTTTGTCATCAAAACAAAATTCATCCTAATGATAATAAGAAGTAAAATATTAAATCCAATACATGTATATTTATTCTGCCCAATGCCATAGAGTGCAGTCAACTCAGCTCTTTCTTCCCCACTCTGAACCTCAGTATGCCACTTTACAACACTTGTCCTCTTTGTGCAGTCACCCTTTGTTAAACTAAACGGACCAATTCTCAGGGTGTATCTAAGGCTCCGTAGTTCACCTAATATTTCTACACATTTGGATTCCAACAAAGCTGATGTTCCTTCTAACATACAATCTTTACACCTATTAAATTTAATGAGTCTAAAAAAGTTCATCATTAAGGCGATACCAAAAGGGTGATCAAATATTCACTTTATATGTTGAAATGTCCTCTGTCAATAAAAAGCATGCATTTAATCTAATCAAATATTTTTTGCAGCCTGATACAACTTCACATAAATAAAATTCCCATCATATTTGTTTGAAATCCATCTGTTTAAACTTTGAAAAAAGTATGTTTTACCCTATATTGGATATTACACTATAAAACATATCAAAAGAAATGACCTCTGACAATAAAATACATATTTTGCATCTGATCACAATAATTTTTTGCAAACTGATAAAGGACCACTAAAGAATCATTCCAGTGAAATTCGGTTGATATCCATCAGTTAGATTCTGAGAAAATGATTTTCAAAGTTTTCACTATGTAACATATAGAGAAATGATCTCTGCACATAAAACACTTATTTTTCATCTGAACACAACATATATTACCAGATTTGTAAAGGATCACTAAAGAATCATTCAAATGAAATTGGGTTGTTTTCCATTAGTTAGGTTCTGAAAAATGATTTTCAAAGTTTCCACTATATAACATATAGAGAAATGACATCCACCCATAAAATACACATTTTGCATCTGATCACAATAATTTTTGTAGACTGATAAAGGGTCACTCAATGATAATTCATGTGAAGTTTACTTTATAACCAGCAATTAGTTTCTGAGAAAAGCCACCTATTACCATATATGGAAATAAGGCACGCCTACTACAGCCATGATTTTCAACCGATTAAAATTATTTGAAGGAATCTGATAGAGGGTCACCCAAGGAACATTACTGTGAAATTTGATTGAAATCCATCCAGTAGTTTCTGAGAAGAAGACTTCTAAAGTAAAAGTTTACGGACGGACGCACGCACGGACGACGGACACCCCGCCATGACAATTGCCTGCTGGCTAATACTTTAACAGTATCAAATAGACTGAAAATTTCCTTGGGATAACTCAATAATTCTTGCATTTGAGCACGTGCTTCTCATGATGCGAAGAGGTATTGTGTAGTTTTAAATGTGTGTATCGTTCGACAGCGAAAAACACATAAATCTGACCGATTTTCATTATTCTAGGCCAAGCAAAAAATATTATGTTGCATATTTTATGTATCCCGGCGTTCTTTTTTCGTCCTAGTATATATCAACGTTAGCAATGAACACCAGGAAAAAAATTTCATGAATTCATAAAACTACACGCACACGGATACTATACTGAAACAAAATCAAAGTACTGATAGTACTGAAGGCCAAGAGAGTTTAAAATTTGTAAGATTGTTTCTGTGATAAAACATGGTTGAAAGAAGGATTTGAGTTATTATTATACAGTCTTATCTTCTTTTTCACATTGATTTGTACAACACTAAGCTAGTCCTGTATTCGTGATAAAATGGGCGCTCACGAACAATATCCTCTGGAAACACACACTGGAAAGATTTCCACTGACGATACAAGGTAAAATTACAGTTCAGAATAACGTGAAATTGACACTGCCAACCAATCAGTCTAGAGGTTTCGGGTTTGATCCTTTTCGGCGGCACTTATTCTTTCCGACTATTTGTCTCTCACCGATGGGTTGATAATCGTTGACCTATGTGGGGTACCAGCTGGAGGCTTGTTGAGGATGTAATGGTAGTACTGGTGAGGGAAATGTTAGGAATCCATTGTGAGTTGCTCCAGGCGCCGAGATATAACTTACAGATTGTTGAAAGCGGCGTAAAACCCCATGCAAACAAACGAACAAATCAACCGCTTACAAATCTAATTTAGTCAGTGAAATTGTTATTGTAATTTTTAAAGAAGTTGTTACTCTTATCCTTTTAAGTGATTTTGGAGCAGTTTTGAATAATTTGAATGAGTGTTTGAGCTGAATAGATGGAGCTTATAAGTGAGGGATTTAGAATGGTTTCGATCCTGGTGAATGTCGATATAAGGTAATGATACTGTAACAAGGCGCCCGCGAGAACTTTATAATATTGAATGGGGGGTTTGAGGGTTTATCGTCTTCTACACATTATTTACTTCCTAAACATCAAAATTGAAGCTTGAAAGCTGGGTAAGTTCGAGCTTATGCGTTAGATGATACCGTCCCGGATTTTCTTTAATATCTATTAGGTGCCTTGAATGGGCATTTCAGTCGGCTTCATTTTGTCATTTTCTTATCTCTTTATGTTGCTTTGACCAAAATTTATATCTCATTGAGAAACATCTGTAAGATGTAATTCAGAAATGCAGGTAAAAGACTGTAAATATACAGATTTCTCATTTAGTGGTTGTGCAATCCAAAATACCGTACCTGCAGCTTGAATAAAGCCACAGATGCAATATCCTGGTCATTAACAAGCAACTTGCCTTTTCTTTAAAGAGATATACTCTCTTTAATTAAATGCATAATTTCTTTCGATGTGACTAATTATATTCTACTTTGAAGAACAAAATAACAACAACAAAAACTTTGAAAGCCGTGATTCAGATATAAAGCCATAACATCGAAATCACACAGCCTTCCAACTTCATCGCTCTTCGAACTAAATGTTGTACCTAGAAAATGAAATGAAAAATAAATCTGCAAATATATATATACATCACTGAGATGACCTTTTGATTCCTTAAATGTCAGGGAAAATGATGAAATTAAAGTAAAAGACATACAGGAAATGTTCAAACAAAGACATGTTATCTAAACCAACTCCCTGGTAGGCCTATATTAACTCATATATATTGATCAAAGGGAGCTTTCAAATGTTTCTAAATTTTTTAATTAGAAGCATTGTTGTCGACTTTCACTTTTATCCTACATATTATTTTGTTCAAAAACTGTGTCATCCCAAATGGTTTGAGCTGATTTTATTGGTTGATTGGCCTGTAAACAATATGATGTACGTAATAGAGGGGTGTTTCTTATAGCCTATGAAGTAGAGTGAAACTGATATATACTCAGAACAAAAGGTTCATGTAAAGTGTTTGAGACCCAATTTTAGGGGCATTCATTTGCCAAGAAAAAGCAGTATGTCCAGGTATATAATATATCAAAATGAAGCTATTTATGAGCACAAGCAGTTGAAAAACATAAGACTGTTATAACTATAGCGGTATAGCCAAAACATTGTGGAAAAGGGTCATTTTGTACAGAACAAGCAACTGCATGACTGTTGGATAAAATTGGCTCATATTTTAACAAAATCTAGCCTAAAGTACCATCCAGGTAGTGCTACAACCATTGGTATAAAACTGAGCCCCAAAACGTAGTTATGCAAGCAATTTATTTTGACTTATTTTATAAACACATATGTCATATATGTCATTCTAATTTTGTAAACGTGTAGATCTTTTTAGGGTATGGTGTGTTATCACAACATAAATAGACATTAATTGTTTATATACCTGTAAGGTTGATTAGCAATATATCAATTTCTATTTCACAGAATCATAAATATATAGTAATATTGTATTTCATTGAATTAAAAAAAACTATAATTTGAAATGAATCGCAAAAAAAAAATTAATTTTTTAATTATTTAATACCAATTGGAAGTTAGGATAAACAATCAAAGCACTGAAAATACTGATGGTGAACGTTTCTGACGACATTCTCTTGAGTAATATATTTAATTATCTGTGAAAAGAGGAATTAAAAAAAAAAAAAAAGAGAGAGAGAGAGAGAGAGAGAGAGAGAGAGAGAGAGAGAGAGAGAGAGAGAGAGAGAGAGAGAGAGAGAGAGAGAGAGAGAGAGAGAGAGAGAGAGAGAGAGAGAGAGAGAGAGAGAGAGAGAGAGAGAGAGAGAGAGAGAGTGGATAACATGCAACTTTAGTGTCTAGTTTTTATTTAAAAAAAATCAGAAAGGTTATTCGTTTCAACACGCCGAACCCACATTTGACTAAACCAACAGATGTCTTACTGCATTTTACCATGAAACACAATCCGTTATGGAATGTTTACAAACTAAATGGGGTTTCCCCCTCTTCCCGAATTAAAATACTGATGTTTCCTTTATTGCCAGTACCAGAAGTCACATTTTTTAAAATCTTTGTCACAATAACCAGTTCATTCCTTTTTGAATCGCAGGTTACATATATAGTCAAGGGCACCCAACCCTTTTTTTTCACTTGGTCTGTTTACTGCATATGTTATCTAAAATATTCTCTAAGTTTAAAAGCAACTTAAAATATGCCAAGTGTTAATGATAAATTAATAAATTTAATGTACACATCCACAAATAGCACCTAACAAATATATTAATAAGGAAAAAATGGAATCTTGCAAATACAGTTGTGGCTTCAAGGTTAACGGTATTATCAAAATTCTTTATCTCATAAAGTAATCCTATGAGTTGGCATTTGCTGTAACTTGTCTTGAGTAAGTGACACACAGAGAGAAGTCAGCACTAGGGGACTAAAATGTCGTAACAACAACTAGTTTATTTAGCGGCATTAGAAGATTCCTTATGTAAATGTAGTTTGCTGCATTAAATTTGATTGGCAAGACAATGTTATGCTTGTGTTGAATCTTCCCATATTTTCCATGAATATTGGTTAAAAGTGTTACAAATTCTGAATGAGAAAATGAATCTTTCATTCAAACAAGAGGGCCAGAATGGCCCTAAACCACTCACCGGAATTTTATTGCCCATCCAAGTAATTTTCTGACAAAGTTTCATTCATATTTGCTGATGAGATGTTATTCCAAGAATTTAAAGTGACCCTGTCTTCCCATTTTTTACTGAGGCCACTCAAAATAAACCCCCCTACCATGCCCTTAATTATGGGCCAATCAAAACTTCAGGAATAATTTTTGAAAAGAGTCTCAAAAAGAACATTCTGGTAAAGTTTCATTGAAATTGGCCCAGTGGTACAGGAGATGTCGTTCAAAGATTGCGGGCTAAAGTTAAGCCCCGCCCTGCCACACCCATAGTTATGGGCCAATCCTGATTTGCGAACAATTTCAGAAAAGGGTCACCCAAGGAAATTTCTGGTAAAGTTTCATTGAAATCCGCCGAGTGGTTCAGGAGGAGATGTTGCTCAAATATTTTGGGCTCAAAGTAAGCCCTGCCCTGCCATGCCCATATTTATTGGCCAAACAACAATTTTGAACAATTTTTAAAAAGGGTCACCAAAGGAACGTTCAGGTAAAGTTTCATTGAAATTGCCCCAGTGGATCAGGAGGCGTTATTTAAAGATTTCAGTCTCAAAATAAGCCCTGCTCTGCCACGCCCACATTTATTGGCCAATTATATTTTTGCAAATAATTTTTGAAAAGGGTCACCTAAGGAACATTTTGGCAAAGAAAAATAAAAATTGCTTGAATGTAATCTTCCCAATTATTCCAACAAATACTATAAAATTCAGACAACACCTTAGACAAATACAAAACAAGAGGACCATGATGGTCCTAGATTGCTCACCTGAGTCTCTTTGCCCCCCTGGGATATCACATAAATTAAATAGACAGATGTCAACAAGGAGATAATTTCTTCATAAGATCAATTCCCTGGAATGTTTTCAGCCAAGAGCAAGAAGGATATGCCATTTCACCCTTTGATTCAAAGTAAAAAAAGGATGCACCTGGGTGGAGCCCAAATGTAACCAAAGGGTCTTGATATGAACAAACTTGGTAGAGGTCCACTAGATGATGCTACATACTAAATATGAGAGCAGTCTGCCTTCTGGTTTCAAAAAAGAAGATTTTAAAAGGTTTTTACTCTTTGATTCGATGTAAAAAGAGTTGCTACCGGCTAGAGCCCAAATATGACCCCAGGGTCTTGATATGAACAAACTTGGTAGAGGTACACTATATCATGCTTCATACCAAATATGAAAGCTGTTTGCCTTCAGGTTTCAGAGAAGAATTTTGAAGATTTTCCTATTTTCACCCTTCTTGTTAAGGGTAAAGGGAAAGTTAAGGGTGGAATTCATTTATTTGAACAACTTTGGTACCCAAGAAACATTCCTGCCAAGTTTCATCAAGATTGGCCCACTGGTTTAGGAGGAGAAGATGTTTAAAGAAATTGTGGACAACGGGTGACTGACATCACCGGACATTGTACAATCACAATAGCTCATCTGAGCACGAAGTGCTAAAAATGATTAAAATAAAGATGACTTATCTAATGTTGATACAAAATGACTTAATATTCATAGTGATTTTATTGAGTATACAATAAATCTAGTAAAACTTGCTGTATAAATCAAATATTATTAATCCTATAAGCCTAAAAAATCAAGTTTAAAAAACTTAAAGTAACTTAATTATAGGCGCTTTAATTGTCAATTAAAAGTGAACAAATCATTTTGTTTTTAAACTTTTACCATTTTGTAATTTTGTGTTTTATCTTTTCAATGATTTAAATTATTTGTCATATTTGAGCTTAATAGGACAAACTATTGGTTTGAAAATTCAAAAATTCCTTCATTACTCTATATAAATTTGCAGTCTCTAAATGTACTTATGATTAATGAACAACTTATCTAATAATGCACAAACCTTTTAAAATGAGCGTTAACTTTGTTGCACAGCCTTCTGTTTTAAAAGTGTAAATTCCAAAATCCTGCGCCCAAGATTAAGCTCTGACTGGTTATTTAACAATAACATCAACTGGGTGACAAGAAAAGCTACCATATCAACCCACGCCACCCCCTCACAAACATTCACTATTCAAATAGTTGAGCTAAAAGTTTTGTCATTTCTGATCTCTTTTCATAATGATTTGATTCTATGGCTTTTGCAAAGTCTACTGAAAATTGTTTAATCTAGATTGTGAACAAGGTACAGGGGGTTTCCAAAGTTTGTGTCACTTTGCATTCCAATTTCTTTTACATCTGTCTCATAAATTGGTTCACTCTGGTTAACAATGTCTCCATTCTGGAAAATATAAGTGTATATCAGTTACCAATAGTATAACTAAAAAGCCATGAATGGCTTGAGTCGCTCCACAGGCTTGAGATTCTTGTAATAGCAAATCTAAGTTTTGACTAGATTTTTAGATATTTTGGGTTCTACTGATGTTGAAAATGATTTTCAAAGTTTCAACTTTATAACATATAGAGAAATGACCTCCACCCATAAAAAGACATATTTTTCATCCAATCACAATATATTTGGCTTAATGATAATGGGTCACCCAAGGATCACACCAATGAAGTTTGATTGATCAGTTACATTCTGAGAAAATGATTTTCAAAGATTCCACTATATAACATATTGAGAAATGAGCTCTGCCCATAAAATAAATGTTTTTCATCTGATCACAATAATTTGATAGACTGATAAAGGGTCACACAAGGATCATTCCTGTGAAATTTGGTTGATATACATCAATTACATTCTGAGAAAATGATTTTCAAAGTTTCCACTATATAACATATTGAGAAATGATCTCTGCCCATAAAATACATATTTTGCATCCAATCACAATTTGATAGACTGATAAAGGGTTATGCAAGGATCATTCCAGTGAAATTTGTTCGAAATCCATCAATTACATTATGAGAAAATGATTTTTCCACTTTATAACATATAGAAAAATGACCTCTGCCCATAAAATACATAATTTACATCTGATCACAATAATTTTTTGTAGACTGATAAAGGGTCACCCAAGGTTCATTCATGTAAAATTTGATTGGTATCCATCTCTTAGAATTTGAGAAAACTCACTTTTTACCATATTTGAAAATTAGCCACGCTCATTAAATCCATGTTTTTCATTTGATCAAAATTTCTTGAACAACTTTGAAAGAGGGTCACCCAAGGATCATTCCTGTGAAGTTTGGTTGAAATTCATTCAGTAGTTTATGAGGAGAAGTTTTTTAAAGAAATAGTTTACGACTGTGCGCACAGACGCACTGACACACTGATGGACACACGAAGGACACAACACTTTGACAATAGCCCCAGTGGCCTTCGGCCTGTGGAGCTTAAAACAACAAGATGTATTTGTGAAACCCAAATACCTCTGAAATGGCAATTTTATTTTGACCTTGACATATGCTCCTTACCTTGGTAGCAGTAGTTTCACATTATTGAGATCTTTCACCTTAAAAAATATGAGCATGTTATTTTGAATAGCCTTGAGGTAATTGGCAATGTTAAGTTTTCGGTTAAATGTCCAGGCAGACATTTACAATAATTTCATGTGTACTTTGTATGTTATGGATAGACATTGAGCAGCCTGGACAATCATAATGTGCATTAAAAATACTCTTGGATTTGGAATAGATACAATAGTGATTACAGAATTAGCAGTAACCACAATTAATACCTAGATGTCTCCCTTTCTCGACCATCAAACTTTGACAAGAACAGTGGAAAATAATGCTTTCCATATTTTATAACTAAGTTCCAGTGATAGATATCTTTCAACATGTGATAGTGATGGAAAGTGCTGGTAATGGTGTGCTTTTGAACTTTCAGCCACTAGGCTAAATAATCAATTTTTGATGCGAGTTGCAAGTTTGTCTTATAACATTGCTTGGGATATCTGTATGTGTCCAAATGGATTACTCTGAGCCAAAAGTTTACACAATTGGGCATGTAAGAACTTAAAGGGAGATGACCACATTCACTCTAGGCAAAATTATTGGTACATTGTTCAGGCAGTAGGCAATATTTCTTACAATATCTATGAGCAGATTCAACCTATTTTTGAAGGTGTGTCCCCATATTCTCGAGAAATAGCATAAAATGGGTTTGACCACAGAGTTATAAATTTTGAACATATCCTTAATTTGCATTGATAACGAAAAATAGCATTGCTTGTCTTCATAGGAGATGCTCTGTACCCTCTATTCACATCCTATGTGCAAGCTAGGTTACATTTAAAAACCTTGGATTCAAACTTACCACCATAGAATTGAGAGCCAAAGGCATTACCGACTGAGATAACTGGGATTTGCGTTAAATTTTGACTTTATAAATATACTTACACGTTTTGAACTCCAATCTTTAAGCTTATTCCAGTAACTGGCTTTTGATATCTTTTTCCAAATAATAAATCCTATGCTGATGAGTATCATACAAAATAACACTGCTGTTAGCAATACTACTTCAATTGTGAGTCTCCCTGACCCTGTTTGTGAGGTCATCACCTTGGAAACAGGAATAAATGGTCCTGACATTAGGTGTATGATTCCATTTGTACATGGAATATTGCCCTTAACTACATAACTGTCATTCACATAAAACTGAAAGATCAAAAGCATAATAATTATTGGTTTCATACCACAATGTAAACAATTTTGTAAGCTTGCGCATAAAGTAGCCAGAAAAGTATTCTTCCTTATAATGATAAAATCTTTACTTTTTAGCTTGATAAACAAATTTATAAATATAAATAGAGAATTTTTTTAATTCATGAAGGCATGGTATTTAAAAACAAAAAGGCCCTAGAGGGCCTGTATCGCTCCAATGACTTTAACATCTCTAGACTTTCATTGAACAAAGCTTACTTTGACTGAAAGCAACACTTTGAAATCGCTTTAGAACTATTTCATAATGATTTTTTTACTGGGTCTGGCCCACATTGCACCAAAATACTCAATCAACGTTAACCAGTTTCCTGCATACCCTTTACCCATCTTATTACAAACATTAAGGTTTTTGCAATTAGTAGGCCATTCATTTGTAACACAATTTAAGTTAAGAGTTATTCATGTATATTAGACATTCATTGAAATTATTCTAATTGATTGGGATAAGATTTTTTGAGATTTTAAAGTGAAAACTGGCCCCACCCTGTCTTATGCATATCATGGGCCAATCAAAATTTCAAGACCAATTCAAGTAAAAGTGAAACTAAGGAATATTCATGTCTTGTTTAATTAAAATTTACCCTTAGAGGTTGTAGAAGGATTTTAAATATTAAAATGTGAAAAAAAGCCTCAGACTGCTACGTCAATATTTTGTGCAATCAGAATTTCTTGAACAATTAAAGTCAAGGGCCATCCGAGGAACATTCATGCAAAGTTTTGTTGAGATCAGCCCTATTTATGGGAGGAAAAGATTTTTAAAGATTTTATAGTGACAAGAAGACCTAGATCGCTCACCTGAGTCTCTCTGAACCCTGGGACTTCCAGTAATTAAATGGGCAGAATCTGATATCAACAAGGACATAAAATACTACATAAGATCAATACCATGGAATGTTTTCAGCCAAAAGCAAGGATATGCTTTTTCGCTCCTGTAAAAAGGGATGCACCTGGGTGGAGCCCAAATGTGACCCCAGGATCTTAATATGAACAAACTTGGTTTAGGTCCACTAGATGATGAGCTTAAAGGGATGTGCCAGAATGAAGCCCAATTATGACCCCAGGGTCTAAATATGAACAAACTTGGTAGAGGCCCACTAGATAATGCTACATATCAAACATGAAAACTGTCTGCCCTCTGGTTTCAGAGAAGATGTTTAAAGATTTTCACTCTGATTCTATGTAAAAAGGGTTGCCCCCTGGTAGAGCCCAAATATGACCCCAGGGTCTTAATATGAACAAACTCTGTAGAGGTCCACTAGATGATGCTACATACCAAATATGAAAGCTGTCTGCCTTCTGGTTTCATAGAAAAAGATTTTTGAAGATTTTCCTTTTTTACCCTTCATGTTTAGATGAGCCAAAAGAGATGCGCCCGAGTGGAGCCCAAATATGAACCCAGGGTCTTGATATGAACAAACTTAGTAGAGGCCCATTAGATGATGCTACATAACAAATATGAAAGCTGTCTGACATCTAGTTTCAGAGAAGGGTAAAGGAAAAGTTAAGGGAGTATTTCATTTATTTGAACAAATTTGGTGGAACTTGACCCAAGAAACATCCCTGCCAAGTTTCATCAAGATTTGTCCACTGGTTAAGGAGGAGAAGATGTTTTAAGAAATTGTGGATGATGCACGAGGCACACCACACGACTGACGACATTGTACATTGTACAATCACAAAAGCTCACCTTGAGTATTTTGTGCTCAGGTGAGCTAAAAATAACACCCTCCCACACCCATATTTTAGGGATAAAATATTCTTAATTAAATTTTTTTTAATTATTTAAAGGAACATCTATGCCAAGTTTCATTGAAACTGCCCAATGTTTTGGGAGGAGAACTTTTTTTAAGATTTTATGGTGACTTTCATTAACCTTCTGTTTTCAATATCTCTCTTTCAAATCTTGAGATGTTTAAGCCAGTGGAGCAATACAGGCCCTCTTGGAACTCTTGTTTTTTATCAGACAGGTAATCATTTTCCATGATTTCAATACTCACCAAACTTGTATTGGAATCATATGTAAGTAGCAATATATATCCCATCATATCTGTAAATGTTTGTTCTTTGAATAAATGACTGTTCAGTATAACACTTTGGTTCCCTCTGATTATTTGTCCAAGGTACTGCTTCTGGGAATCAAACTGAAAAAGTAAATTAACTTTAAGCATTTTCCAATTAAAAACAAGAGCTTCGCAGAGCGGCGCATATACGCCCGATGGGGCTTGTCAGTAACCTTGGCTTGTCAGTTACGTGAGCTTAAATGATAGCTAGAAAAATTGCAGACAGACAGACGACTGGGGCCATAACATAGTATGACCCTTTGAGTGTAAATTGAAAATAGTTTTATGCACAACTATACGCCAAACAGTCATTTTGCAAGTTTCTGTTCATTCCAATTCAAAGTGTGACCAGGTGCTCACAAAAGAAATATAGTAAAATTCAAACAATTCAAGGGCAGATAATACAAGAAAGACCCAAGCTTTTTGAATTTCTGAAGTCTTAAGTTCAACCAAATATCAGGGTTACATTGTGGCAAGATACATTTCAATCCAATCAAATTTGTAGGAGTTGCGCACACACACACAAAAAAATCTGTAATTTCAAACTATTTTGTGAAGTAAAGGGCAGATAAATCAGGAACTTCTTAACATGTGAAAAATATTTAGTCCTAAGCACAAATAGACAACCTACAGAGTCATTGTGGCAAGTTTCCTTTTATTCCCATCCCAAATGTAGGAGAAAGTGAGCTGACATTTTTTTATTTATTTTTTTATTTCATTAAACTCAAGGGCAGATAATTCAAGATTTCTCAGGAATCACTAGAGCATTTTGAATTGACAAGTCTTATGCACAACTAGACATCATAGAGAGTAGTTGTGTCTAGTTTCAGCTCATTTCAATTTATAGTTAAGGAGCTGCACACAAAAAACAGTGAATTTTGTTTAATTCAAGATTTCTCTGGAATGACTGGAGCGATTTGAATTTCAAAGGTCTTATGCACAACAAGACATGATAGAGAGTAATTGTGCCAAGTTTCAGCTCATTCCCATGGATAGTTTAGGAGGAGTTGCGCACACAAAAAACACTAGACATCATAGAGAGTAATTGTGTCTTGAACTCTTTCAGTGCAGTTGGCTTTTGGAGGAGTTCTGCGCACAAAATATAGTGATCAAAATATAGTGATTTTCATTAAATTCAAGGGCAGATTATTCAAGATTTCTCAGGAATAACCTAAGCGATTTGAATTTCAAAGGTCTTATGCACAACTAGACATCATAGGGAGTAATTGTGTTTAGTTTCAGCTCATTCCCATTGATAGTTTAGGAGGAGTTGCACACACAAAAAACAGTGATTTTCGTTAAATTCAAGGGCAGATAATTCAAGATTTCTCAGGAATAACCTAAGTGATTTGAATTTCAAAGGTCTAATGCACAACTAGACATGATAGAGAGTAATTGTCTTTAGTTTCAGCTCATTCCCATTGAAAGTTTAGGAGGAGTTGCGCACACAAAAAACAGTGATTTTCGTTAAATTCAAGGGCAGATAATTCAAGATTTCTCAGGAATGACTGGAGCGATTTGAATTTCAAAGGTCTAATGCACAACTAGACATGATAGAGAGTAATTGTGCTAAGTTTTAGCTCATTCCAATGGATAGTTTAGGAGGAGTTGAGCACACAAAAATTGCTAACGGACAGACAGACAGACGGACAGACGGATGGACGACGGGGCCATAACATAATTCGACCCTTCGGGCGTATAACAACAATGAGTTTTATTTTATACTATTTATTGATAATTTGTATGTCTCTTTATCCTTACTTCTCTGAACATTTCAGTGTCTATTTCTACTAAAAAAAAATTCACTTGAATCCCTTATCTTTTAAAATCAAATCACAACAACATCGATGACAAAGTACATGACTGATGACTTCATCTATTAAATTGTGAGGAAGCTTAATTTGCATGTTTACTTTCAACCTCAAAAAACTGTTAGGATTTTCAACATTTATCAAGATGGATTCAACACAGATTTTATACGAATGAGTATCTGATCTCAATTTATGTCAGTCTTCTGATTAAAATCAAGGAAGGCGTTGAATTGAGGTTTGTTTTTAGCTGCAGGAAAATATCATAAAATGGATGGTTGAGATGGCACTAGACAGGAAAATCAACCAATTCACATCAGTATAATCATTAAGGTATATAAGTAGTGCCTAAGTGTTCAATTTTTTTCAAATATTTTCTTACTACAGCATCAGAAATCTTTACAATTATTGAGTTCTTAAGACTTTGGCCATGAGGAACAACCCCACCCAATCAGCCTTATGATGAACAGTCAGTGTGATAAATAAGGATCAGATTAAATTTTCATACATATGTATAAAATAGATTTTAAAACAAGAGGACCATGATTGTCCTATATCGCTCAACTTAGTCTCTTTGACTCCTCCCTTAGCAAAATTAAATGCTTTAAAGATCATTTAATGACCATTAGATTTTTCAAAGTAAACCATTATTCTATTCCTATGATCCCTGCATAAGTTTCTCACCTTTCCTAAACAAGTTTCATGTGACCTGGCCAGCATTCTATCCAAGTTTTATGACTTTTGAACCAAAATTGAGGCCTCTAGAGACTAGAGTGTAAACATAAATTGTCAGGCCCCTTTTCCCATGATATAGCATGTATCCTTGCGACCTGGCCTACAATCTGATCTTGTTTCATGAAGATTGGGCCATATTTGTGGCCTCTAGAGTATTAATAAGAAAATTGTCATTAAGGCCCCCTTTCCTGTGATATAGCATGAATCCTTCCAGTTTTTAAAAGGGTTCATCCTTGTGACCTAGCCATCATTCTGACCAAGTTTCATGAAGATTGAATTATATTTGTGGCTTCTAGAGTGTAAACAAGAAAATTGTCATTAAGGATCCTTTTCCCTTTATATGGCAATTATCCTTCCCATTTCCTTAAGGCTCATTCTTGTGAACGTGCCAACAATCTGATCAAGTTTCATGAAGATTGGGCCATATTTGTGGCCTCTAGAGTGTAAACAAGGAAATTGTTATTAAGACAATCCCGTGATATGGCTTTGATCATTTCCATATTCAATAGTGTTCATCATTGTGACCTGGCCAACATTCTGAAACCTAGTTTCATGAAGATTGGGCCATACCTGTGGCCTCTAGAGTGTATAGGGTTAAGGGTCACCCAAGGAACATTCTGGTAAAGTTTCATTGAACTTGGCCCAGTGGTTCAGAAGAAGATGTCATTCAAAGATTTCGGGCTCAAATAAGCCCCGCTCTGCCACGCCAATTATAATGAGCCAATCAAAATTTCTTGAACAATTTAAGTAAAGGGTCATCCATGGAACATCCATGCTAAGTTTCATTGAAATTGACCCGATGATTTTGAGGAGAAGATATTTAAAGATTTCAAGGTGAAAAAAAGGCCCCACACTGCCATGCCCATATTTGGGTGTAAATCAAAATTTCTTTACCAATTTAAGAAGAGGGTCACTCAAGCATCATTTCTACCAAGTTTCATTAAAATCCACCAATTAGTTTGGGAGGAGATGTTTAAAAGGAAAGTTTACGCACCCTCGAACACACAGAATGACGCACAACGCACACTCCGTCATGACAATAGCTCACTGGCTTTCAGCCAGTGGAGACAAAAACTGTAGGTGTCCACTAGATGATGCTATATTAAATTATTTCTGTAAAGTTTGATTGATTGGAGTTGGACACATTGGAGTATAAGTTTTTTATAAATTTGTGGTCCGATAGGAAAGCAGACAGATACTGGACATTCACATTAGATCACCTTCAGCACTTTATGCTCTGATGGGCTAATAACCATTAAAGAGTTATGGGTTCTTGTACATTGCACTTTATTTTTCCTGCAACTCTTACAAGTTTCAAGTAAATCAGACATAAATCAACACTTATGCTCAAAGAACTCAACACTCCCTATTAAATTTTAAATTACCCCCAATGAAACTAGAATTGCTATGCAGCTGATTTGCTCCATGTGCCTGAATCTACTGAAATGATTTGACGAGAATTTAAGAGGATGAATGAATGTCTATTTCTAGTAAATAAGTGTTTTAAAGTGTCACATGCTGAAATATTTCTGCAAAGAAAAATTCATGATTGAAAAATAACATGTAGAAAATTAATCTGTGCATGTCATTCTAGTAAAATTAGGTTGATATCCATCTATTAGATTATGAGACCTAGAAAGCCATGAATTGCTTGAGTCACTCCACAGGCTTGAAATTCTTGTAATAGCAAATCAAAGTTTGACTAAACTTTTATATATTTTGGGTTCTACTGATGTTTTCAAAGTTTCTTCTATATAACATATAGAGAAATGACCTCTGCCCATAAAAAATACATATTTTACATCCAATGACAATGATTTTTTGCTGCATGATAATGGGTCACCCAAGGATCATACCAATGAACTTTGATTGATATCCATCAATTACATTCTGAGAAAATGTTTTTCAAAGTTTCTACTATATAACATTTTGAGAAATGACCTCCACCCATGGAATACATATTTTTCATCTGATCACAAAAAAAATTCTAGACTGATAAAGGGTCACTCAAGGATTATTCCAGTGAAATTTGGTTGATATCCATTGGTAAGATTCTGAGAAAAGTCATATATTACAAAAATGGAAATTAGCCATGTCGATTAACGCCTTGTTTTTAATTGGATCAAAAATCTTTGAACAATTTTGATTGAGGGACACCCAAGGATCATTCCTGTGATGTTTGGTTGATATTTATTCAGCAGTTTCTGAGGAGAAGATCTTTAAAGAAAAAGCTTATGAATAGATGCATGGACAGACACACGACAGACACATCGCCATGACAAAAGCCCGATTGGCCTTTGGCTGGTGGAGCTAAATATTTTTGGGTAAACTTAAGAAATCCTAATGGGCCAACATCCTTGTTTTATAGTCCAATACAGCCCTAGTTTTATGTCCAATCAACATCAAAACATTACATACTGGATATTGAAGTCCGGCATCAACTGGCACAAACAGTGTGTATTTGTCTTGAAGTGAGGAATTCTTTAGATTGCTAACCAAGGACTCATCTGACAACTGCTTCATACTCTGTTAAAACAACAATTGAATTACATAAAAATTTCTGATACATTTTATTGTTGTCAAACATATCAATCCTTTTGAAGAATGTTGAGTTATTACAAATCCATTATAAGAAGTTAACCCTGTCTAGCTGAACCAAGAACCGGAAAAGTTTAATATGTGTGCTATCAAAACCAAAACTGACAAACAATAAGTGCATTCAGTGATTTCAGCACTTTGATTTTAATGTGATTTTCCAAAGGTTTTCATTCAGCATGGGTTTAAGAATCATCAAATGATTTCTAACAATTAGTGTTATGAAGAGGTAATTGGGAGACTGTTCATAAAGTGTCTTTACTTTCATCAAATACTTAAAGCTGCTCTTTCACAGTTTTTCATAGAAAAAAAAGAAGCTTGTTCTTAGATTTGGAGATGTGTGTATTTTTAGACTATTTAGAATTATCCAAGGGCATTCGCACTAAATTTTTTCAATAAGTTTGTAACTTATTTTTTCGAAGCGGCAAGATCAGTAAAGGATCCAGTCTATTTATTTCCAGTCTATAAATTACAAAATCATTACTTACTGTGAATAATCTTTCATGTTTGCTTGTATTGATATGAAGTTTCCATGTCCAAATATTTTTACCTGAATCTTTGATTGAATAAGACAAACAATTGGCATGTTCATGCGTAAATAGTTAGCTCCAAATTGAAGAATAAGTTTTTAGGTGTTAGGAGTTGCTTTATTTTCAAGAATGAATTGGCTAAATTCTGGAATATTTGCCTTTCTTTCCATGCATTACCAGATTGAATCTCATTATTTTAAAGGCTTCAACAAGATGAGGTCGTTACTTCTGATTGATTCTATGAAAATTTTCAAAAATCACATTTCCCCATATGTGAAAGAGTTGCTTTAAAAAACTTACAACTTTCTCAAAATACAGTAAACCAAGTGCACCGCCTATTTATTTCGAGTCTATAATTTGCAAAATCATTACTTACTGTGAACAAGAGCCATGTCGGACATGGCCATCCCCCGCCAAGAAAGCTTGATAGTAAACTGAAGCATAATAGATTAAATCTTAAAAATAACAAAGGACAATAACTCCAAAATTATGCAAGCCAGATTTATAGTTCTTAAGCACTACACTCCGCCTCTATGTGATCTATCCACCCATAAAGTTTCAAATTGATAGCTATTATACTTTAGGAGATATGCTCCAGACAAAATCTAAGTCTTAAAAAACAACAAAGGGCAATGACTCCAAAATTATGCAAGCAAGAGTTGTAGTTCTTGTGCACTGCACTTCTCCTCCATGAGATCTATCCACCCATAAAGTTTCAAGTTGATAGCTATTATACTTTAAGAGAAATGCTCCAGACAAAATCTAAGTCTAAACAAGAGGACCATGATGGTCCTATATCGCTCACCTTCGTCTCCTTGACTTCTCCCTAAGCAAAATTAAGTACTTGAAAGATCATTAAATGATCATTAAATTTTTCAAAGAAAAACATAACTCTATTTGTATGATCGCTGCATAAATTTCTATTCTTTTCTAAACAAGTTTCATGTGACCTGGCCAACATTCTGACCAAGTTTCATAAAGATTGGGCGATATTTGTGTCCTCTAAAGTTAAAATAGTCATTTAGGCCCCTTTTCCCGTGATATGACATGGATCTTTCCAATTTTAAATAGGGTTCATCCTTGTGACCTAGCCATTATGCTGATCTTGTTTCATGAAGATTGGACTATATTTGTGGCCTCTAGAGTGTAAACAAAAAAATTGTCATTAAGGCCCCTTTTCCCGTGATATGGCACAGATCCTTCACATTTTCGATAGGGATCATCCTTGTGGCTAAGCCAACCTTTTGACCAAATTTCATAAAGATTGGGCCATATTTGTGGCCTCTAGAGTGTAAACAAGAAAATTGTCATTTAGGCCCCTTTTCCCGTGAAATGGCACAGATCCTTCCCATTTTCATTAGGGATCATCCTTTTGGCTTGGCAAACATTCTGACCAAGTTTCATGAAGATTGGGCCATATTTGTGGCCTCTAGAGTGTAAACAAGAAAATTGTCATTAAGGCCCCTTTTCCTGTGATATGGCACAGATCCTTCCCATTTTCAAAAGGGTTCATCCTTGTGACCTGGCCAATATTCTGATCAAGTTTCATGAAGATTGGGCCATATTTGTGGCCTCTAGAGTGTAAACAAAAAAATTGTTATTAAGGCCCCTTTTCCCGTGATGTGGCACCGATCCTTCCCATTTTCATTAGGGATCATCCTTGTGGCTTAGCCAATCTTTTGACCAAATTTCATAAAGATTGGGCCATATTTGTGGCCTCTAGAGTGTAAACAAGAAAATTGTCATTAAGGCCCCTTTTCCCGTGATATGGCACGGATCCTTCCAATTTTCAATAGGGATCATCCCTGTGGCTTAGCCAACCTTTTGACCAAATTTCATGAAGATTGGGCCATATTTGTGGCCTCTAGAGTGTAAACAAGAAAATTGTCATTAAGGCCCCTTTTCCCGTGATATGGCATGGATCATTCCCATTTTCAATAGGATTAATCCTTGTGACTTGGCCAACATTCTGACCAAGTTTCTTGAAGATTGGGCCATATTTGTGGCCTCTAGAGTGTAAACAAAAAAATTGTCATTAAGGCCCCTTTTCCTGTGATATGGCACGGATCCTTCCAATTTTCAATAGGGTTCATCCTTGTGACCTGGCCAACATTCTGACCAAGTTTCATGAAGATTTGGCCATATTTGTGGCCTCTAGAGTGTAAACACTAAGATTGTTGACGCCGGACGACGGAAGACAGACGACAGACGACACACGACGCACGACGGACATTCAATGATCACAAAAGCTCACCTTGAGCGAGCTAAAAATAACAAAGGGCAATAACTCCAAAATTATGCAAGCAAGGGTTGTAGTTCTTGTGCACTGCACTTCTCCTCCATGAGATCTATCCACCCATAAAGTTTCAAGTTGATAGCTATTATACTTTAGGAGATATGCTCCGGACAAAATCTAAGTCTTAAAAAATAACATAGGGCAATAACTCCAAAATTATGCAAGCAAGGATTGTAGTTCTTGTGCACTGCACTTCTCCTCCATGAGATCTATCCACCCATAAAGTTTCAAGTTGATAGCTATTATACTTTAGGAGATATGCTCCGGACAAAATCTAAGTCTAAAAAATAACAAAGGGCAATAACTCCAAAATTATGCAAGCAAGAGTTGTAGTTCTTGTGCACTGCACTTCTCCTCCATGAGATCTATCCACCCATAAAGTTTCAAGTTGATAGCTATTATACTTTAGGAGATATGCTCCGGACAAGTTTAGTGACGGAACCTCGGAAGGACGGAATGACGGAATGACAGAATGACGGACGGAGAGCAAACTATATCCCCTCGCCGAAAACGGCGGGGGATAATAATCTTTCATGTTTGCTTGTATTGATATGAAGTTTCCATGTCCAAATACTTTTACCTGAATCTTTGATTAAATAAGAGAAACATGAGGAATATACATGCGTAAATAGTTAGCTCAAAATTGAACAATAAGTTATTAGGCATTAGTATTCGCTTTATTTTCAAGAATGAATTTGGCTAAATTCAGGTATATCAGCCTTTCCTTCCATGCATTACCAGATTGAATCTCATTATTTTAAAGGCTTCAACAAGATGAGGTTGTTACTTCTGATTGATTCTATGAAAATTTTCAAAAAACACATTTTCCCAATTTGTGAAAGAGCAGCTTACAACTTTCTCAAAATAAAGTAAATCAAGTGCACCGCCTATGGGTGTAATGCTCAGCTGCAGATCTGGATAATGCAAAAAATCTAAGTTGAAGAAGGGACTTTACTTTAAAAGAAATAATTTCAGAGTTATCTACCTTAATTGTCTGGATAGCTCATGTATATGTGAACACAGATGCCAAGTTGCATGATGATATCTTCAATAACAAAAGATATAACCTAACATTAATGGCAATGCCCACACAAATGATGCAAAAGTGATGACAATACATCACATCCTTTTCAAACAAGAGAAATAGTCCTAAATTGCTCACCTTAGTAAGTAAACTCATAATTTGTCAACCATATTAAAAATACCAGAGATTGTTTGATGTACAATTCAGATGGTTTTGTAAGAAACTACAATTTTGTCTTTGTAAATTTGATCTTTTAAATTTTTTGTAAATTTTCAACCTTTCTGTTAACATGACAACCAAAGTTTTTGATTGAAATGAATTCTTATAACAACTTTAGTAGAACTCCATCCTACGATGATCCCGCCAAGTTTCACTTTGATTGGCCCAATGGTTTAAGAGAAGATGATTTTTTTTAAAGATTTCTGGCCTTTCTGTTATCTTGAAAACCAGTTTTATGATGGAATTAAATTCTTTTAAAAACTATGGTGGAATTTCACCCAAGAAACATCTGTGCCAAGATTACGCATGATTGGCCCAATGATTTAGAAGAAGACAAATTTTTTTGGCAATTTTCATTATTTTTATTTATATAATTGGAAACCAGCGTTTTTGATGGAATTTAATTCTTTTAACAAATTTGTTAGAGCTCATGCCAAGGAACATCCCTACTAAGTTTCATCTTCATTGGCCAAATGGTTTAGAAGAAGAAGAATTTTCGGAAATTTTCTGCCTTTCTGTTACCATGGAAACCAGAGTTTTTGATGAAATTAAATTCTTTTAGCAACTTTGTGACTGATTCATAGTTTCAGCTTCATAAGCATAGTGGTGTAGGAGGAGAATAATTTTTTCTACGATTTTCTGCAATTTTAAGCCTTGCTGTAACCATGGTAACTTGAGTTTTCCATGTAATTAAATTTTTTTAACAACTTTGGAAAAGCCCAGTTTAAGCTTCATTAGCCCAGTGGTTTAGGAGAAGAAGATGTTTAAAGAAATTGTGATTTGACAGATGGACAATGGACAGACTATCTACAGTAGGTGATCACAATAGATCACCTAGAGCACTTTGTGCTCAGATGAGCTAAACTAGAGCTGCTCTAGCAGCTGATTTGCTCCACAGGCCTTATTTTACTGATATGATTAGACTGAAATTTAAGTGGATGAATGTGAATTTCAAGTAAACGAATGTCTTTAAGTGTCATATGCTGAAATGTTTCTGCAAAGACTAATTCATGATCAATGAAAAACATAAAAGAAAATTGACCTAGTTCGCCTCTCATAATATTTTTTCATCCAATCACAATAATTTTGTGCAGTCTGAGAATGGGTCACCCAAGGATCATTCTAGTGAAATTTGGTTGTTGACATCCATCAATTAGATTATGAGAAAACGATTCTCAAAGTATCCACTATATAACACACAGAGAAATAAAATCCACCAAAAAAGACAAATGTTTCATCTAATATTTTTTCAAGTCTGATAAAGTTTCAATTGGGGATCACTTTACTACAATTTGATTGATATCCATCACTTAGATTCTGAGAAAATGATTCTCAGTTTCCACTATTTAACACATTGAGAAATGACCTACGCCAATAACATACATATTTTTCATCTGATCACAATAAATTTTTGTAGCCTGGTAAAGGGTCACCAAAGGATTACTTAACTGAAATTTGGTTGATATATACCAATTGGATTCTGAGAAAATGATTTTGCAATGTTTCTACTATATTGTCTTTAGAGAAATGACCTCTGCCCATAAAGGACAGATTTTTCTTTTGATAACACTAATTTTTCTAGACTGATAAAGGGTCACTCAAGAGCCATTTAAGTGAAATTTGGTTGATATCTATTCAAGAGATTCTGACAAAAGTCACATATGGAAATTAGCCTCACTCATTTAATAAATTAATTGGATAAAAATTCTTGAACACCTTTGATCAAGGATTGCCCAAGGATCATTCATGTGAAGTTTGGATGAAATTCATCCAGTAGTTTCTGAGGAGAAGATTTTTAAGATATAGTTTACGACTGGACACAAGACAGACACAGTGCCATGACAATAGCCCAAGTGTGGAGCTAAAATCGGCAGAGCTAAAAATTCCAATTAATGCTCAAACTATTACATGTATTTCTTTAAATTAAGAATCTCAAGTCCAGTGTTATTTGTGTCCCAATTTGAACTCGAACACATTTATAAGTGATTTTATGAAGGTGGCCAGGTAACTCAGTCTGTAGAGTACCCTGTAATTGAGCCCGGGCTGGATGCATGTTTTTCTTTCTTTTAGGACATTTGTTTTGAAAGAAATTTACAACAATTAATACAAACCTGAACAAAGTTTTTTATCCCATGTAATGTAACTAAAGTTGAATATATATCAGCATTACAGAAAGTTTTTCCATCACCAACAAATGGTGACCTACAGGAACATGATATACCCTGGTGAAGCTGAAATAAGGAAACAAATTTTGTAAGAACAAAGTTAAAGAACCATTTATTTGGACTGGTTTGTATGACAAGTGGGAATATTTTAAAATGAAACCATCATACATTTTTGAAAATATTGTAGAAAAGGAGAAATTGCTATTAATTTTTCAACAATATTTTCTCATATAATTAGTACATTTTTAGACACTTAATTTCCTGCACAGATTAAATAATTTTAAGACCAACCAGAGTAATCAATGGAAGTGGTTTGCATGAATCAGGTAATACAAAC
This sequence comes from Fragum whitleyi, assembly GCA_948146395.1. Classification (NCBI taxonomy): domain Eukaryota; kingdom Metazoa; phylum Mollusca; class Bivalvia; order Cardiida; family Cardiidae; genus Fragum; species Fragum whitleyi. The sequence continues at coordinate 33,753,155 of OX411550.1, forward strand.
TCTGCATACAGCTAGGTGCCTACATTCCATCTAAGTATCAAAACCATCCACTGGTTGCTTTGAAAGTGAGAGGAGATTAAACGACCATAACTCTTTCAAAAGTAATAAAAACAAGAGCTACTTGAGCAGCTGATTTGCTCAACAGGCCTGATTCTTCTGATAAGATAAGAATTTAAGTGAATGAATGAAATACTTAATTAATTTTTCTTTCAAGTAAATAAGTGTTTTGAGTGTCAAATGCTGAAATTATGATTTCTGCAAAGACAAAAATCAAGATTGATTAATAAAATATAATCAAAGCCCTGAAGGGCCTGAAAGTCGCTTCAACAGATGTATTAGTTAAACAAGACTTGCTTTTTATGACCTTATCAGAGAAGGTTTTAAAAAGTATTGAAGGAAATGAAATTAATAATGAATTGTATATAACCAGAGATGTTTGTCTCTTAAAAATTAGATCTATTGAACCTCTCCACAATAAATTCTATGCAACTTTGAATTTTCAAAATTGTGACCTGTCACGCTAAATGGGACCTTATCCGAACTCCAAAAATCCAAATTTTGACAAACTTGTCAGACCCATCGCAGGTTAACCAGATCCCGTATGCGAAAAGTGAATACAGAGTAAGATAGGGTAAATACCCCAGATTTAGAAAATTACATAAAAGTGAAAAACGTCAGCCCTAGTCTGGCTGCGCGGACAGTACAGACTGACTAGGGTCAATATTTTTCACACATGCCATAAGGTCCCTTTGAGTGTGATGGGTCACAACTATACATGTACCTTTATCAATATTTGAGCTATGTGCAAGACAAGATTTGTACATGGACGGACAGACAGGCTGATGCCAGTATAACCCCTAAAACGATCAGGGTTCTCCTAAGAACAATTGGAAGCTGTAGTGGCAGCATCGTTGGAAGCTTACAATACAGTGTTTATGCAAGTAATTGTGATTATGTGAATAAAAACATTTAGGAAAAGAATAAATTGCTCATGTTGAGCAATTTCTTCTTTTCCAATAATGTTTTTATGCATATTCATTGTACAAAATGCCTTAATTCATCAGTTTTGCCTTATTTCATCAGTTTTTGACATAAGATAACTAAAATTTCTCTATTTGATGACCATTTTGAAAAAAATAAGCGGTGGGGTAGTTTTAAAGCTGTAGGGGCATAACACTGTTTTAGATGAAGCTGTAGTGGGGCTGATACAGCTTATTGGGCTGAGGAGAACACTGACGATCGTTTTGCGGGGGTATGGTTTATTGGGGTTTTACGCCGTTTTCAACTGCTATTGTCATACCACAGCGACTGGAGCACCAAACCATGGAATCTAGTTTTTTCATACCAGTACTTTCACAATACCCTAACCGAGCCTCCTGCTATTCCTCTACATAGGTTCACGATATGGGTGACATTCTTTTAGTGGAGCTACAAAAAGTTTTGCTGGGGTATTATAAAACATACTTGTCAAAACTTCTAACCGGCCTATTATTTTCTGTCACAAATGACATTTTGAGACGGGATGAATACAATCATCTGTTTTCATTGAACAGAATAATAATCTTCGAAGTGAAAAAGATGAAAATGTTTCCACTATTCTGGTTCAAGTATTTAACAAAAAAAATACACAAGTTTCACCATATCTCCTTATTTTGACTTTGATGGATTTTAACATTGGTGGGTGGAATATTTTGTGGAAAATTTGTTCATATCTGGGAAATATTCCATAGAATCAAATTCTTCTTTCAAGAATAATGCTTCTTTATCGATTGACTAGAAATGTTGATAGATAAATTTTTAAGAATATCTAATTTTATTTGGTCCTAAATCAGAGTTTCTGTCAAAACGAAGCGAATATCAACCGACGAGAATCTATATGGGAGCGTGTCTGAATTACTGCGCATGCGCGAACTATTTTTTCAATGCTTTCCAGGGCTCTCACTAGGGTTTGAAAGAAGGATTCCAGGAATCCAGAAAAAGTTGGATCCAACATAAAAAAGTTAGATTCCATCATTATGAGGGTTGATTTTGTACCATGCAAAACTATGATATTGAAACAACAATTTATTAACCTTTTACTACACAATCCAATGTTTTAGTCACCAGAATGGTTATCTTAAGGAAAACATTGATTGAAAAGAAAGAATTGCTTGTAAAAAACATTTTCTTCTTTTATCCCAATGCTTTTTATATTTTTTTATTCATTTTTGGAGATGGGGTCAGTAGATGACAAAACTTTTCCCGGTTCAGTTTAAAACCATATAAAACCAATACAGAAGCAAGTCTTTGAAACAGTCATATCTTCTTTTTGCCAGAAGTTAAAAAGAGGTCAAAAAATGTTATTGTATTTACTTAAAAAATCTCAACATGTAAGTCAATGCGATGTTTCTCTTTGCAGATGTTGCCAATTGAGAGAAAAAATTCAGAATTCATTTTCATTACAAAAGATTGTGTGTTTGAACTGCATTGGTTATCTCTCTCTTTTTCTTTCTTTTTTTTAGATTGAAATAATTAAACTTTCCGAACCACTTGTCTCTTGATTTGTGTTCATTTTTTTTTTTTTTTTTTTTTTTTTTTTTTCATTTCAACACGTGTCTGATCAGTAGGCTGATCAGGAGCTTTCCATTTTTGAAATACGGTATCCGACGGAATTAAGCACATGCACGGCGTTTCAGAGATTCACCGATAGTGGTATTTCGTTTCGTGTTTTTTCGGAACATTTCTTTAATTAAATAATTGTTTTAAGTCAAAATACCAATTTTAAAAAAGGTAAAAGAGAATCGGGACAGTTCGAAGGACACGGACTAATCATTTACTTGTTACGAACAAATCGGGTCAATTATGTTGTCTTACGATTGTCTTCGTCGAAATTGGGGCCCTGCTCGAATTCAATTACCGGTATATGATTAGTGAATCAACTGCTTCGATCCACAGGTAGCCAACACGGGTGGGGATAGTGTATATTATACATTGTAATAGAAAAAAATAGTATAATAATTTTTTGTGGTCAAAATTTGGTAAAATTATACTATCCCCACCCGCGTTGGCTACCTATGCTTCGATCAATATATTAATAGTTCACGTGTTTCGTTTATGCCTAACAATCGCCAAAACACATTGTCGGGCAGAGTCTAGATTCAATTCATTGATAGTCAGGCTCCGCCTACAAGGTCTACGAATAACCGATTACGATTGGCTGTTGGCGTCAATTAACGCCACGCCTACCGCGCCCATCTATCGGACTTCAGATATGGCTATTATCGATTTTTCACGCGACAGTTAGCCTAACTTACGTAAACAATCAAATACATAAACACAGCCGAGAGGTTATAAGTCGGGACGCGTGCCTTAGAAAAACTTGTCGTCCGGTGGAATCCTTTGATAGGATTTTTTGTCGTCCGCTGAGAGAAGTTAGTTTAGTTTAGTCTTTTTCTGAATCGCGTCTGTATTACTGCGCGTAGTGCACTATTTTTTCAATGGTTTACGAAAAAACTCGTAACTGCATATTAAACAGGTGTGGTTATGGTGTTTTTGTTTGTTAGTTTTTGTTTTTTGAAATCCTTTCTCTGCCTCATATGGCGTTTAAGAAATATGATGTATATTTCTTCTACAACTTTCATACGATCGCAAAATGTGGCATTATTTAGTTATGTTTATTACCATAAAGTGCGGACAAGAAATCAGAGATCTACTTTGTCTCAAAACAAAAATACAGAAGACGTTAAGAGGTCTGTCTTTGACCTGTCCAGAAAACTTCGTACGGCCACAATAAGTCGCAGCGCGAGCGCAAGTGACTTAAAAATTGACCTCCGTCTGTTAACTACATATTTTTCACCCAATCACAGTAATTTTGTGCTGCATGATAATGGGTAACCAAATGAACAATCCAGTGAAATTTGGTAGATATCCATCAGTAAGATTCCGAGAAAATGATTTTCAAAGTTTCCACAAAATAACATATAGAGAAATTACCTCCAGACATAAAAAACATATTTTTCATCCAATCACAATGATTTATGGCAGCATCATAATGGGTCACCCAAGGATTATTCCAGTGAAGTTTGATTGATATCCATCGATTAGATTCTGAGCAAATGATTTTCAAGGTTTCTACTGTATTAAATATAGAGAAATGACCTCCGCCCATAAAATATATTTCTTTCATTCAATCAAAATAATTTTTGGTAGCCTGATAAAGGGTCACTGAAGAATTATTCCAGTGAAATTTGGTTGATATCCATCAGTAACATTTTGAGAAAAGGATTTTCAAAGATTCCACTATATAGCATATAGAGAAATGACCTCCGCCCATAAAATACAAATATTTCATCAAATCACAATTGGTATCCATCTATTAGCTTCTGGGAAAAGTAACTTTTTACCATATTTGGAAATTAGTCATTCCCATTAAATCCATTTTTTCATTGGATCAAAATTTCTTTAACAACTTCAATAGAGGGTCACCCAAGGATCATTCCTGTGAAGTTTGGTTGAAATCCATCCAGTAGTTTCTGAGGAGAAGATTTTTAAAGAAAAAGTTTACAACCAGACGCATGGACATACAACAGACATAGCACCAGCAGCCTTCAGGCAGTGGAGCCAACAAGAGGGCAGTTGACAAAAGATACTGCACCAAAAGGATAATCATTAAAATGAAAGGGTCCTTATCTGAGATATGGATCCATACAATTGAAAGGTGAAAATATGCCCCTGTTCACAAGATGAAACTATCAACCCACTTCCATCCTTAAATGTAGTTTCATTTCATCCAGAAATGTACATGTTGTTCTATGAGAAATTTTACATAAAGATTACTGTTTTCTGTGGTGTGGCTCAATTTCACTTCATGAACTTTATTTGAAAGCTTCTGGAACACAGGAGATACATTCCATTTCCATCAAATTTAGGTGTCTTGGATCATTCTGAAGATGTGGGCCTACAGACTATCAAAAAATTTGATAGACTCTGTTTTCTCGAATACAGCATAATTTTACAAAACCCTGACAATATGCCAAAGGTCAGGTGACTAGAAGAGTTCATCAAAATAGGCCCATAAATGAAGGAGGAGATGAGTTCTCAGGATTGGACATACTGACTTCAGGACAGACGGAACAGATAATATCAATTTATGTCCACCTTTGGCGGCATTTACAAATCAAAGGACAACATGCATCTGGAAACTTTTTTATGGTGAGTTACCCTGTGAAGTTAAGAGTCAAATCAACCCATTAATTGTTGAGCTTTTGAGGGGAGAAGATCAGCACTTTGATGATCTGACCTATGGACAAGCTGATGTGTAAGATCATTTGGGAGTACAGCAATACAAACCTTAAACAGACATTGTGCTCTATCATGACAACCACCATTTTGTAAATCACATGGTCCAGTACAGTTGTACCCATCTCCCTTGTAGCCTTCTGGACACACACAACTTATTTTACCCTCAGTAGTTTTATTACAAATAGCATCTAGGTCACAGTCACCATTCTTATAGGCACATGAAGACATGTCTGTAATAAACCATGTGCTCAGGATGACAAAATGGTGCAAACTGTTTGCAAATTATACCACACTTTAAACGAATTTTTTTTTCTGCTTGACCAGGGCTAATTGATGTAATTTGAGAAATAAACTCTGTGCACTTTCATGGTAATTCAATATGTTTCTGAAGTAAATAAGACAATATAACATCTTTGTTACAAATTTTTTTATTCAGAATGGCCCTAGACTGCTAACCTGAATTTTATTGGTCCAGTGGATCTTACCAAAGAAACTTTCTGGCAAACTTTTTGAGCTCAAAATAAGGCCCTCCCTGCCCTGCCCATATTTTGCAATCAATCAAAATTTTGCGATCAATTTAAAACAAGGTGCCAAATTGTCACAAGATACGCCCGTCACACTGCTTAGTATTAACTGGGGTTTGAATAGAACTGAGGTTATTTTGAATGAATATTTTTTGTCATGTTTTGTTAGAGAGACAGATGGACAAAGGTAAGAGGTATATATAGTATTTTTCTAAGCCACTCACAGAAAACAAAATTTCAGATTGGTATAAAGTATGAAGTCCTGAAACTTCTAAATTCATGCAAGCAAGAAATACTTTGCACAAATTTAAATCTGAAATATTGAAAAATCAATCAAGGACAATACTTCACATAAAAGGCCAAATAGAGTTATGGATCTTAAACACTGCACTTCTCCTTTGTGATATCCATGTACTCATAGTTTCATTATCCTAGTTACTTTACTTTCAGAGATATACTCCGGTCAAACTGCAATGCTGAAAACAACATAGGGCAATAACTCGCATAATAGGCAAGATAATGTTATGGACCTTATACACTGGATATAAAGTATGAAGTCCTGAAACTTCTAAATTCATGCAAGCAAGATATACTTTGCACAAATTCAAATCTGAAAGGCAACTCACATAATAGGCCAGATAGAGTTATGAATCTTATACACTGCACTTCTCGTTTGTGAGATCTATGTACTCATAGTTTCATTATACTACCTACTTTACTTTGAGAGATATACTCCGGACAAACTTCAAGTCTGAAAAACAACAAAAAGGGCAATAACTCACAAAGTAAGCTGGGTAGAGTTATCTTTCTTATGCAATGCACTCTGTATTCATAAGAAGAATATAACTGCCAAGTTTAAAGTCAATCGGACTTAAGGTGACAGATATATACTCCGGACAAAGAAGTGGACGCCGTCCAAACACCTGGATGCCGAACATCACAGGTGATCTAAGAAAATAGGCCAGGTAGAATTATGGTAGCACTGCACTCCCCCTTGATGACATCTATACACCCATGAAAGTTCATGATCCTAGCTATTATACTTTTAGAGATATACTCCAGACAAGATTCTAGTATGAAAAACAACAAAGGGCAATAACTCAAACAAGAGGACCAAGATGATCCTAGATCGCTCACCTGAGTCTCTATGACCCCTAGGACATCACATTAAATAGATAGGCAGATGTCAAAAAGAAGATAATTGCCTAAGATCAATACCATGGAATGTTTTCAGCAAAGAGCAAGACAGATATGCCTTTTTGCTCTTTGATTCTATGTAAAAAGGGATGCACCCAGGTGGACCTCAAAAGTGACCCCAGGGTCTAGATATGAACAAAATTGGAAGAGGTCCATAAGATGATGCTACATTCTAAATATGAAAGCTGTCTGCCTTCTGGTTTCAGAGAAGAAGATTTTTGAAGGTTTTCCCATTTCCCCCATCATGCTCAGATGAGATGAAAGGGATGCGCCCAGGTGGGGCCCCAATATGACCCAAGGGTCTTGATATGAACAAACTTAGTAGGGGCCCACAAGATGATGCTACATACCAAATATGAAAGCAGTGTGCCTTCTGGTTTCGATTAAAGAAGATTTTAAAAGATTTTCGCTCTTTGATTCTATGTAAAAAGGGTTGCGCCCGGGTGGAGCCCAAATATGATCCTAGGGTCTTGATATGAACAAACTTGATAGAGGTCCACTAGATGATGCTACATACCAAATATGAAACTGTCTGCCTTCTGGTTTCAGAGAAGAAGATTTTTGAACATTTTCATTTTTTTACCCTTCATGCTCATAAGAGATAAAGGGATGCACCCGTGCAAAGCCCAAATATGACCCAAGGGTCTTGATATGAACAAACTTGGTAGAGGCCCACTAGGTGATGCTACACACCAAATATTTAAACTGTCTTCCATCTGGTTACAGAGAAGAAGATTTTTAAAGATTTTCTCTTTTTGATTCTATGTAAAAAGGGTTGGGCCCGGGCAAAGCCCAAATATGACCCCAGGGTCTTGATATGAACAAACTTGGTAGAGGTCCACTAGATGATGCTACATACCAAATATGAAAGCTGTCTGCCTTCTGGTTTCAGAGAAGAAGATTTTTGAAGATTTTCATATTTTCACCCTTTTTGTTAAGGGTAAAGGGAAAGTTAAGGGTGGATTTCATTTATTTGAACAACTTTGGTAGAGCTTGACCCAAGGAACATCCCTGCCAAGTTTCATCGAGATTGGCCCACTGGTTTAGGAGGAGAAGATGTTTAAAGAAATTGTGGACGACGCACAACGCACAACGGACGACGGACGACTGACGACGGACGACGGACATTCTACCATCCCAATAGCTCACCTTGAGCACTTTGTGCTCAGGTGAGCTAAAAATAGACCAGGTTGAGTTATGGTTCTTGTGCACTGCACTCCCCCTTTGTGAGATCTATACACCCATGAAGTTTCATGATCCTAGCTATTATACTTTAAGAGATATACTCTGGACAAGATTCAAGTCTGAAAAACAACAAAGGGCAATAACTCAAAAAATAGGCCAGGTAGAGTTATGGTTCTTGTGCACTGCACTCCGTAATGATGAGAAGAATACAATGCCACGCCCATATTTTGCAATCAATCAAAATTTTGCGATCAATTTTTAAAAAAGGTCACCCAAGGATTGATTGATTGAATGGGGTTTTAAGCCGCTTTCAACATTATTTCAGTTATATCGCGGCGGCCGGAGCACCTAACAATGGATTCCTTGTATTTCTTTCACCTGTACTACCATTACACCCTTTCCTAGCCTCCGACTGCTATTTCACATAGGTTTACGATTATCTACCCATTGGTGAAAGACAAATGTCGGGAAGGATATTAGCCGCCACCGGGGATTGAACCCACGACTTCCAGATTGGAAGTCTTATGCCTAACCAACTGCGCTATGGTGGCGGCTGTCACCCAAGGAACATTCTGGTAAAGTTTCATTGAAATAAGCCAGTGGTTCAGGATGTCAATCAAAGATTTCAGGCTCAAAATAAGCCCAGCCCTGCCATGCCCATATTTTGGGGTCAGTCAAAATTTCACAAACAAGTTTTTGAGAAGGGTTACTGGAGGAACATTTCTGCTAAGTTTGGTTTAAGGACGTCCGCACATCCGGTTTTGGATTTTCCGCCATACATAAAATATTTGAGTTTCTGTAATCGTTATAAAACTATGAATCAAAATTCAAACTATGTTTTTGGATAGACCTGTATATAAGTTTGTCAAAACATGTAAAAAATTGTATAAAATCAAAATTTTATTTTTTACCCCAATTTTTTTCATGATTTTTGAGTATTCAGAGCAAATGACAAGTAGGTATTCAATGTTACTTCTTGCCTTTTTTTCAAATGGAAGTCAAATAAAACTATGAATATGGTAAAAAGAACCCCTACCTCATAACCCTGAACCAAAATACCAACAAATTTGTTATTTCAAATATTGAAACATGTGTTTTGAAATTTAAATATTTTTTGTGAATTACCTCCCTTTATTGTATAAAATGAGTCAAAATATCTAAAAAAAGTAAGACTGTGACCCCGACTTTTTTTCATGTCAAAATATTTTTCATTATGTCAAAATTTTATATTGAGAGTATAAGAAAAAGTTTAATAGTAGAACTATATTTATTTTACGGTGAAGCATGTATTAGTAGCCCTTAATATTAAAGGAAAAATACTTCTATTAAGGACCGAATATAGATGTCATAATTTTCTTTTGTTTCATCAGAATTCCATATTTCTTTAATTAATTAGTGGAATGGGTTGTCGTTTTTAAATAAAACATAATTAATTGCTTTCAGAATATTCATTTATCCCAAAATATTAACTTCAAACCAAGGATGTAATTTTCAATGAAATTCAAAGACAAGAACTAAAGGGCACTTAATGTTTTTGGTACCTTTTTTCAAACGGCTCTGAGAAAAAAATAAGCACGGTGACCCCATTTTTTCTTTCCAAAAATCGAAATAAAACAATTAGATCTTTCTAAAAAATCAGGTTTTAAGAAAAGTTTAATAGTAGGAAAAAGCCGAGCGAACTTCCTTAAATGGACATAATAGAAACCAAGGAGAGCTAAAGATTTCAGGGTCAAAAACTGCCCCACCCTTCCATTCCCATATTTTGGGGTCAATTAAAATTTCTCAAACAAGTTTTGAGAAGGGTTGCACAAGGAGCATTTCTGCCAAGTTAAATTGAAATCGGCCCAATGGTTACGGAGGAGAAGATGTTTAAAGATTTTAGGGTAAAAAACTGCCCCGCCCTGCCACGCCTATATTTGGGGGTCAATCAAAATTTCAAGAACATGTTTTAAGAAGGGTCACCCAAGGAACATTTCTGCCAAGTTTGGTTGAAATCTGCCCAATGGTTAATGAGGAGAAGATGTTTAAAGAATTGTTGATGACTTATGACGCACAACACTTGAGGCAGGATGGTCAAAAGGTGATCAAAAAAGTTCACCTTGAGCAGGTTGTGCTCAGGTGAGCTAAAAACATCCTCTTCTGAGAACTCCAATGACAAGATCTACTGTAAATTGCACTCACTCATTAAGATGGCAGATATCATTTAATTATCACCAGACATCATTTAATTATCACTAGAATATATCTCAGTAAATGCTAGAATATTTAACCACAAGGTCATAGGGATTACAATTAACACTGTCTAGTCAACAACTGTGTTAGTTCAATTAACAGGAGGTCAATGCACATTCAATGCACTTATAGATATACAATGTCTTTATCAAAAATAAATGACAACTATCCAAGGCAAATCTATATCACCAACATGAGTTTCATTTCATCTTGAAGAGTCCATATGGAAAAATTGGCACAATAGTCTTACAAATTTCACACAGTGTCATACTGATCATACCAAAACTAGGATATAAAATATCCGGGTCTTTTCATTGTCACAAAAAGAGTTTAAAACTTCCATGAACTATGTAAATAAGAGCCATAACATGAAAATTATCCGTCACGAAAGTCATTCTTACCAAGAAATTGGTCAGATTATGTCACGATATTCAATGTAAATAAGAACCATAACAAGAAAATAATCTGTCATGAAGGTCATTCTTACCAAGTAATTGGTCAGATTATCTTCACGATATTCAATGTAAATAAGAACCATAACAAGAAAATAATCTGTCATGAAGGTCATTCTTACCAGGAAATTGATCAGATTATCTTCACGATATTCAATGTAAATAAGAGCCATAACAAGAAAATAATCTGTCATGAAGGTCATTCTTACCAGGATATTGGCCAGATTATTGTCACCATATTCAGTAGGGGTCTTGACCTTATCACAACATAAAGATTCTAACATTCTCAGCTAATTTGGTGAAGATTAAGCCAATACGACCTCTATAGAATTTGTCATTTAGAATCAATATTTTGTGTTAAAATCACCTATTACTTGTTTTGACACAGACTTTACTAAATCAGCTTATTTAGACCTGTATGATATCCATTAATGAACGCAATCCTGTGGTAGAGGATATGTAGGCATAATGAGAGATGGACCTGCATATCAATCAAAATGGCACATTGTTACAACTATCTGATATATCAGTGAGATCTAAGATGTTTATGCTCTCATAAACAATTGTTTTTTAGGCTTTAACTGAATCCAATGAATGGAACTAAGAGTCAGAGTCCTTACTAAAATCTATTGGCTTTTGCAAACATTTGCAGTAAAATTTGCAGAAAATTTGTAGGAAATTCTTCTTTTTTTAATATGCAAATGTTCTTTCTCGCAATCTTCCTTCAAACAATCTTTTTAAAATTTGCTTTTTTTCCATTTCTAATTTGATGCTTTTGAAATCCGAGGTTCATGCATGTTTGTTTTATCCAAGGTCTTGATTTCTGAAGGTTTTTAATTGAGAATAAAAAGGAGAGGCTGCAAGACCCGAACCACAATTTCAAAAAAAGTTTAAGTGTTAAAAAAAACTATTTAGTTTTTATGTAAATCCAAGATTTCTTGAAACCCTCATGAAATCAGAGTCCCTTATCAGAGTAATCTTGCCATGCCCTACCATGCCCATATATTTTGGGACTAGAAAGCCATGAACGGCTTGAGTCGCTCCACAGGCTTGAAATTCTTGTAATAGCAAGTCAAACTTTTGACTAGATTTTTAGATATTTTGGGTTCTACTGATGTTGAAAATGATTTCTAAGTTTCCACTATAAAACATATGGAGAAATGACATCCACCCATAAAAACATACATATTTTTCATCTAATCACAATTATTTTTGGCTGCATGATAATGGGTCACCCAAGGATCAAACCAATGAAGTTTGATTGATATCCATCAGTTACATTCTGAGGAAATGATTTTCAAAGTTTCCACTATAAAACATATAGAGAAATGACCTCCGCCCATAAAATGCATAATTTTTCATCCAATCACAATAATTTTTAGCTCCATTGTCAAGGCGTTGTGTCCGTTGTGGGTCTGTCCGTGCGTGCGTGCGTCCGTCCGTAAACTTTTCTTTAAAAATCTTCTCCTCAGGAACTACTGGATGGATTTCAACCAAACTTCACAGGAATGATCCTTGGGTGACCCTCTTTCAAAGTTGTTCAAGAAATTTTGATCCAATGAAAAACATGGATTTAAGGGGCATGGCTTATTTCCAAATATGGTAAAAAGTGAGTTTTCTCAGATTCTAATCAATGGATACCAATTAAAATTTACATGTATGATTCTTGGGTGACCCTTTATCAGTCTACAAAAAATCATTGTGATTGGATGGAAAATATGCATTTTATGGGCGGAGGTCATTTCTCAAAATGTTATATAGTGGAAACTTTGTGAAGTTTGGTTGAAATCCATCCAGTAGTTTCTGAGGAGAAGATTTTTAAAGAAAAAGTTTACGACCAGACGCACGGACACACGGACAGACGGACGCATGACGGACACAACGCCATGACAATAGCCCCAGTGGCTTTCAGCCAGTGGAGCTAAAAAAAAGAAGAAGATCAAATGCAATCAATTATTTAGTAGTACAAAGTGAGAAAACAATGAAAGGTTATAGCATTGAAGAATCTGAATTTTGGTCAAGTACTAAATCTAATGCTTGATTCAGTTTTCAACCTTTTTCGGAGTGGACACCATGATGTTTATTTACAGAATTGTAGTTGGTTCTCGGCTCTATTTATATTTCCGTTTGGTGCTTGGCATAACACAGAGAACCAAGACAAAGTCACATGAGATATGAGGCGGGAAACTTATGCAAATTAGTATATCTCACGATAAGTAACCTGGCCAAGCCACCCATGTTAAACGATAGAGAAGTTCTGCCAGATCATTTGTCATGAGGTATAAACTTGCCCAAAACAAAGTCACATAAGTAATAAGGCGGGAAACGTATATGCTAATTAGCTAATCTGTTCTAAAAATAGGTTCTGGCACACACAATTTTGCAATCTCCTCAGCAGTTATCTACCCTGAACAGGATAATGTTAAGGCATTGTCGCTTGGTGGAGTTTGACAATTTTGTTCAAGACTATTGCAACTAGACTACTTGACCCTTTTTTTAAACAAGACCTAGATCTAGTTTGGATGTGTCTATTAGTAAACCTTTGGGAGACCAAAAGAAGAAAATGCTGATGATCAAAATTTTCTCCCTTTGCCTAAATAATTTTCTATGTTATGAAAAACATATATCCTGCCTTTGATAATATTGGTTTTGTCGTCTGCAGAACATTTTAAATAAGACAACCCTTAAATATTGTGTCCTGTTTGGGAAAGGGTTAATATGCTGAGAAATTAACTTTATAACATAGATCTATTCTCTATCTGGAAACAAGAGGCCCAAGAGGGCCTGTATCGCTCCACTGGCTTTAAAATCTTAAGACTTTCATTAAATAAAGCTTACTTTAAATGAATACATTAACACTCCGAAATCTCCTAAGACCTAATAATGATTAACTGGTTCTGGTCCATATTGCACCAAAATACTCAATCACAATGAACTCGTAACCCTTTACCCATCTTATTAAAACATAAGTTTCAGAAGGAGATGTTGTTCAAAGATTTTGAGCTAAAAAAAGGCCCCGCCTGCCACACCCATATTTATGGACCAATCAAAATTTCTTTAACAATTTAAGTAAATAGTCACCCAAGAAACATTCTGGTAAAGTTTCATTGAAATTGGCTGAGTGGTTCTGGAGGAGATATCTGATATCATTAAAAGATTTTGGCCTCAAAATAAGCCCCGCCCTGCCATGCCCATATTTATGGGCCAATCAAAGTTTAGCAAATAATTTTTAAAAGGAGACACTCAAGGAACATTCTGGTAAAGTTTCATTGAAATCAGCCTAATGGTTCAGGAGAAAATATCATTCAAAAATTTTGGGCTCAACATAGGCCCAACCCTACCACGCCCATATTTATGGAACAATCAAAATTTTTTGAACAATTCCAGTAAAGGGTCACCAAGGAAACATTCTGGTACAGTTTCATTGAAATCAGCCCAGTGGTTCAGAAGAAGATGTCATTCAAAGATTTCTGGCTCAAAATAAGCCCTGCCCTGCCACGCCCATATTTATGGGCCAATCAAAATTTCTTGAACAATTTAAGTAAAGGGTAACCCAAGGAACATGCATGCCAAGTTTCATTGAAATCGGCCCAATGGTTTGGGAGAAGATTTTTTAAAGATTTCAAAGTGAAAAAATGCCACGCCCTGCCATGCCCATATTTGGGGGCCAATCAAAATTCTTTGAACAATTTAAGAAATGGGCCACCCAAGGATCAATTTTACCAAGTTTCGTTAAAATCCGCCCATCGGTTTGGGAGGAGAAGATGTTTATTGAAAAAATTTACGCACAGACGGACGGACGCACGACGGACACTCCGCCATGACAATAGCTAGCTGGCCTTCGGCCAGTTGAGCTAAAAATAGATCAAGATCTATGTCTTTATATTGGGTTTAAAATTTCATAGATGAAAAAATATCCAGTGAAATTTGGTTGTTATCCATTTATTAGGTTCTGAGAAAATGATTTTCAAAGTTTCCACAATTTAACAAATAGAGAAATGGCCTCCGCCCATAAAACACACATTTTTCATCTGATCACAATAATTTTTTGTAGACTGATAGAGGGTCACCCAAGGATAATTCATGTGAAGTTTGGTTCATATCCATCAATTAGTTTCTGAGAAAAGCTACCTATTACCATATATGGAAATTAGCCACGCCTACTACAGCCATGATTTTCAACGGATTACAATTCTTTGAAGGAATCTGATAGAGGGTCACCCAAGGAACATTCCTGTGAAATTTGATTGAAATCCATCTAGTTCTTTATGAGGAGAAGATTTTCAAAATAAAAGTTGACGGATGGACACACGCAGGCACACACACACACACACACATGGACACATTTTGGCCAGTGGAGCTTAAAATCTAAGTAGATACTTTTTAAAAGGAGCTCATTTAACACAAAATACAGTTTATCTCCCTAGATAGGTCACTCTTTTGATTTTATGCAGAGTTTCAAGTAAATGGCTTCAGTAAGATCAGAGATATCACAAATTGTCAAAGTTGTGCACAATGACAACACCAAGGCAAAAGAAATACCTATATTTTCTCTTACAAAGGCTGAGCTAAAAAACATTTTATGACTCTTAAACTCTACATAAAGTATAAATAACAATCAAATAATAATTACCGCAAAGTCTTCAAGATGTACATCTACTGACAAATGTCAGAAGTCTTCAATTACCCTTAATGAAGGCATGTAGTCATTATACTATAAATAAGCCCCACAGAATATTAAACCCTTATTCTGCTGAATTTACATTTTGTTCCTAATAAATTGCCAAGTTTTTGGGACATTTCAACTAATCTTCAACCAATTCCCCAGCAATTATTCAGTAGAAAGCAGGTAGTGTTGGATCAAATCAGACTACATGCCTTTGCAGGTGATTTTAGACCAAAATATCTTACGAAAGTTTAGTGAAAGACTGTATTTATAAACATTTACTACTTAGACACTTACAATATCATTGCATTTACCACCTTTTCAAAACTCACATAATACAGTTGATTTGCCATCTTGAACAAGCAGCTTAATTACAAAGCCCTTTCTTACAAAAATGGGCATATAAATCTAGACACAAAGCCATACTCATGTAACTCATGTAACTAAAGTTGTCATCCAAAATCAACTTATGTCATTCAATTTTTGACCTTGACCTTACGATGACCTAAACCTTGGAAGCAACAACGTGAAAAATTTTTAGAAAGCCATGAATAGCTTGAGTCACTCCATAGGCTTGAAATTCTTGTTAAAGCAATAAAAGTTTTGACTAGAATTTTACATATTTTGGGTTCTACTGATGATGAAAATGATTTTCAAAGTTTCAACTATGTAACATAAAGAGAAATGACTCCGCCCATAAAATAAATATTTTTCATCCAATCACAATAATTTTTGGTAGACTGATATAGGGTAACTCAAGGATCATTTCAGCGAAATTTGGTTGATATCCAAATATTAGATTCTGAGAAAATGATTTTCAAAGTTTCCACTATATAACATATGGAGAAATGACCTCCGCCCTTAAAATGCATAATTTCCATCTGATCACAATGATTTTTTGTAGACTGATAAAGGGTCACACAAGTATCATTCCAGTGAAATTTGGTTGATATCCAAAAATTAGATTCTGAGAAAATGATTTTCAAAGTTTCCATTATATAACATATAGGGAAATGACCTCTGCCCATAAAATGCATATTTTCCCATTAGATCACAATAATTTTTGGTAGACTGATAAAGGGTCACTTTTTACCATATTTGGAAATTAGCCACTCCCATTAAAATCATGTTTTTCATTGGATCAAAATTTCTTGATTAACTTTGAAAGAGGGTCACCCAAGGATCATTCCTGTGAAGTTTGGTTGAAATTCATTCAGTAGTTTCTGAGGAGAAGATTTTTAAAGAAAAAGTTTATGACCGGACACAAGGACGGACGGACGGACGCATGACGGACACAACGCCATGACAATAGCCAGTGGAGCTAAAAATCATATTGCCTACCAACTCATGACATAATCAAATTTCTATTTCACAGTAAGGCAGATCAGTTATATATAAAAATATCACAGATATACCACAATCATAAACAAATGACTTAATCAAATTTGGGGAGGATGTCTTAAACTTAAACATAGCTTTATTTCAAGGTTGTGGTTGTCAAATGAAAAAATCAAAGCACTGAAAGTACTGATGGTGAACGAATCTGTTGGCATTCTAAAGTGATATATTGAATTCGTTGAGAAAAGAGAAATTATAAATATAAAAAATAATCAAGGGAAAGTGTCTCGTCAAATTTCTAAATTCAAAGAATGAGAAAGAGAGGAAAAGAAAGGTAGAGAGAGTGACAGACAGAGACAGACCGATAGACAGAGAGCAATAAGCCTAGAGAAAAGAAAACAGGCAAGTGTCTAGACTAATGATTCTTTTCTTAACTCAAAAAATAGCAGTCAGAAAGGTAATTCAATTTCCACATGCGGAACCCATATTTTAGCAGATTAAACAGCAGTCTTTCTGCATTTTGACTTTTAAGCGTTATCCGCTATGGCTCTGGTACGACCTGAATGCCCCCCCCCCATCCTCCGAATTAAAAGACCGCTGTTTCGTAATTGTAATTACAGGGTTTTGGTCTCTTTCGTTAATATTCAGTCTCGTGAAAGAATAATCATCTGATGCCATTGCGTAAAAATGAATTAAAAAAAAAACAAAAAAAAAAAAACAATTCGATGAAATCTATGTAGGAAGGTATTTTGTACAGCTAATGAATTGTCCAAATATAGTCGTTGTTTAAATTTTATTGCTCCTACCAAACGGCAGATAATCGTAAACCTAAGAGGGTAGAAGATGGCAGCTACGTACGGATGTATGCTCATTATAGTTCTGGTGCGAGAAATACCAATTTCCATATTAAGGTAAAGATGCTCCAGTCCACAGGCGATTGATTCACAATCCAAGTTTCGTTTTCTGTAATATTTTACATACTTCCGGTAAAACAAATAGATGAATGATTGTATTGAGGAAATTCTAGAGCCATCCGAGGGATAGAAGCGCTACTATTCAGTTGTAGTTACGATTTCAAGTACTTTGAAAAAAAAAATCCATTCGATGTTAAAATTTGAAATTAGGTCTAATGTGTTGGGATATTTGTTCATTTGTTTCTTTTATTTATTTATCTATTCACGACATTCATATATTAACAGTAAATCATACCGAGATTGCTATATCCCCTGTTTTCCAGCCTTGTTTGAAACGAAAAAAAAAACCAAAAAAGTATGCAACAACAAGCTTTAAGATAAAAACGGGATTTAAGCAAGAGGTGTAAATTTGGTAGTTGAGAACATAAGTTGTCTGGTAATGGTTTAAATTTTATTTCATATCAAGGTTGGTCACGGTCGAGTGGTGCGTGTTTATGTTTCAATGAGAATTTAGACGCGCTCTCCCTAATAAACGCGCCCCCCCATAAATACGATTCCCAGGCCCTTGACTATACGATCAACAGCATCCAACCGTCCGTGGTGAAAAATCCGGTCTCGAATTTAAATTCAAAAGCTGCTACTCCACGACGTAATGTTCATTAGATTGTGGGTTAAATTCCTATCAGGATAAGGCTGGTTGCGTCATTAAAAGATCGTTCAACCTCTGAACTAGAAAGCCATTAATGGCTTGTGTCGCTCCACAGGCTTGAATTTCTTGTAATAGCAAATCTTAGTTTTGACTAGATTTTTAGATATTTTGAGTTTTACTGATGTTGAAATGATTTTCAAAGTCTCCAACATTATAAAATATAGAGAAATGACTTCCGCCCATAACAGACATATTTTTCATCCAATGATAATAATTTTTGGCTGCATGATAATGGATCACCCAAGGATCATACTAATGAAGTTTAATTGATATCTATCAGTTACATTCTGAGAAAATGATTTTCAAAGTTTCCACTATATAACATTATATAGTGGAAATGACCTCCGCCCATAAAATACAAATTTTTCATCCGATCGCAATAATCTTTGGTAGACTGATAAAGGGTCACACAAGGATCATTCATGTAAAATTTGGTTGATATCTATCAATTAGATTCTGAGAAAATGATTTTCAAAGTTTCCACAATATAACATATAGAGAAATGACCTCCGCCCATAAAATACATACTTTTCATTCCATTTCAATAAT
Source organism: Fragum whitleyi (assembly GCA_948146395.1). Lineage (NCBI taxonomy): Eukaryota > Metazoa > Mollusca > Bivalvia > Cardiida > Cardiidae > Fragum > Fragum whitleyi. The sequence continues at coordinate 33,772,201 of OX411550.1, forward strand.
TTTTTGTAGACTAATAAAGGGTCACCTAAGGATCTTTCATGTAAAATTTAATTGGTATCCATCTATTAGAACCTGAGAAAAGTCACTTTTTACCATATTTGGAAATTAGCCACACCCATTAAATCCATGTTTTTCATTGGATCAAAATTTCTTGAACAACTTTGAAAGAGTGTCACCCAAGGATCATTCCTGTGAAGTTTGGATGAAATCCATCCAGTAGTTTCTGAGAAGAAGATTTTTAAAGAAAAAGTTTACGACCGCACGCACGGACGGACGGACGGACGCACGACGGACACAACCCCATGACAATAGCCCCAGTGGCTTTCAGCCAGTGGAGCTAAAAACTAGCGCGTCCTAAATCGCGCAGTCTTCCGGAAGTGCAAAAGGTTAAAATTTAACACAAAATTAAAACTATTTCTCGTTATTCTTCATAAGTCACATGCGAACAAAATCCCCTTTCGTTGTTACGAAAATATTTCTGAAATCATTTCACCTTCTGCAAATATACAAAATATCCGAGTCAAATGATTAAATCCTAGTCACAATTCATACTGTTAAAATAGGAAAAACCCCGTAAAATCTCGTGTATGACTTATTTCAAAAGCGACGTCGCCGCTTGCAAGAATCTGGGGACTTCAAAGGGTGCCGACACGCGGTGACCCAGCTAGCTCCAGACGTTTTGTGTTTTCACTACGAAACACTTTCATTTCATGTACCGGGTGCATTTACACATCACGAAATTTTAGGATTTAATACAGGATTATTTATTTCATATGTGAATAGGTAATGATTTATTAGACCGCTTTGTCCATCGGTAGCGGAACATTGAATATTGCATCGTCTGGAACTTCCTACCTTGTACAAATAATAACAATCTCGGCTTCTGCTAACACAATCACTTGCTTTTGAAAGCTGCAATTAATGGTCGAGGGTGACCGTATTTCGATAGATGACTTAAAATGACAGAATTACAATTCATTAGCTAACATTTTATTTTATTTTTTAAATCTATAGCCTTAATAGATATATAGAAAAGCGTATTGGGTAGCGTACGTATTTCATTCGATAATTACGAACATGTTAACAGTTTGCTTCTCTTAGGTACCAAAATACGTAATTTTTTTTAATTAAGTAAAAGAGTCTGAAATAATAGCGCCCCCCACGACGTTTTGCATCGCGCTCCGGCGCGTTTAATAGGAGAAATACGGCAGGAACATTCCATTCGTTTGTAAACTTGACCTTTCGTAACTTATAAGCAAAGACTTCATTCATAAGAAGGCAAGTAAAATCATAGTAAGTCATCACGTGGGGTACGGCCAATCAGGGGTGTGTAGAAGTTCAAGAGTTCACGACCTCAATAAACACACATTTCCGGCAAATTACTACATGTTGCAATAGCGAAGGTTTAAATCAAAAACATAGTATCTGTCTATACAGTGTACAGACACAACCTTTGTTTTTGCTCTCAACTCTCGACAATCTTACGCCGATCAAAAATTCGCCCGTATAGACATTCCAAGATATTTTTGTGTTTTTAAAGGGTAATTTTCATTATCTTCACTTGATGAAGAATGCTAGAATCATGCATTTCATGATACAAACAGTGATTTTGTAGAGAGAAGTATCTAGAGATACTAAATTGAATCTAAAGAGGTACTGCTTTATTTAAAACCTATTAAGATCCTACAGGATTTTCCATACACGGTATATAACACTGGTGAACGAAAATTTCGTTCACCAATAACTCAATCAAGTATCCATTTCATAATAATTTATTAGCCCCTGCCAATAAATCGATACAGCTTTCACAGATATACCCTGTATAACCCTAGCTACAAAGAAATATTTAAATAATGTACCTGTTTCACAATTAGCTCCTGTCCAACCATCCATACATCTATCACAGATATACCCTGTATAACCCTGGTTACAAACACATTGTCCATTACCACTGGTTCTGTCATTACACTTTCCATGACCACTACAGGGTACTTCTGGACCATCTGGACATTCTGCAGACATTATAAAACACTTTTTATGCTTTTCCTGATGAATCTGAATTTATATTGTCACTTAATATGTTCTAATGTTCTCTGACAACTTCACAGAAATAATTTCCCATGAGAATTGGTTGAAATCCATCTGTTAAAACTTTGAGAAAAGTTTGTTTCACCCTTTATTGGATATTGCGCCATATAAAATATCTGAAGAAATTACCTCTGCACTCATCATTCCAGTGAAATGGTTAATATCCATTGGTTAAATTCTGAGAAAAGTCACATATTGCCATATGTAGAAATTAGCCAATCCCATTAAAGCCTTTTCATTGGATCAAAAATCTTTGAACAACTTAGAGGGTCACCCAAGGATCATTCAGTAGCTTCTTAGGTGAAGTTTTTTTGAGAAAAAGTTTACGACTGGACGCACTGACGCATAGTGGACACAGCGCCATGAGAATAGCCCCAGTGACCTTTGGCCATTGGAGCTAAAAATCACATTTATTAAACTCAAATTGTTAAATAGATTTTATTTCACCCATTTCCTGACAATTTTGACTTTGATTGATCTAAATTCGAACAAGATGTGTTTGTGAAACACAAATGCCCCCTTAACATCATTTTTTTTCAAAGTTTGACCTTGACAGATGACCTTGACCTTGTCACATGACCTTGACTTTGGTATCAGCAGATGCGGATCATTGAGATCTATCATCATGCCAAATATGAGCCTTGTATCTTGAATAGGCTTGAAGGTATTGGCAATTTTAAGTTTTTTGGTTAACTTTTAATTTATACTAATTTATTTCAGTTCGATTGCGACGAAAGCTTAAGCTTATAGAATCGCTCTCGAACGCTCAATCCTGATGTTTTCACGTCCCCGAGAGAGAGGCAGTGGTTTAAACCCACTGCTACCCATTTTTACAGCTGGGTGAACTGGGGCTGGCTATTAAGTGTTTTGCCCATAAACACACCCAGGCGACAGTGGGGCTCGAACCACAGACCTTCAGGTCACGGGATGAGTACATTTACCACTAGGCCACCGAGGCAGTCAACTTTTGCAGACAGACAGACCGACGGATGGACAGATGGACAGACAAACAGACAGACGGACAACCGTAACACAATATGCCCCCGATCTTTCGATGCCGGGGCATAAAAAGTCTTTGCAGACTACAAAGAAACAAGAAGGCCAGGATGGCCCTAAACCACTCACCTGAATTTCATTGGTCTAGTGGATCTCATTCAAGTAACTTTCTGGCAAAGTTTCATTCACATTTGCCTAGTTTGTTGGATGTTATTCCAAGACTTTAAAGTGATAATAGTCCACAAATTCATTACTGAGGATACTCAAAACAAGCCCCGCCCTGTCAAACCCATATATATTGGCCAATCAAAATTTTGCAAACAATTTTTAAAGAGGGTCACCCAAGGAAGATTCTGGTAAAGTTTCATTGAAATTGTCCCAGTGGTTCAGAGGACTAATCCTTCAAAGATTTCTGGCAAAATAGAAGCCCCATCCTGCCACCCCGATATTTATGGGCCAATCAAAATTTCACAAACATTTTTGAAAAAGGTTTCCAAGACGCATTCTGGTAAAGTTTCATTGAAATTGGCCCAGTGGTTTCAGAGAAGAAGACATTTGAAGAAAAAGTTAACAGACGACATGCACACACTCTCTCACTCACAATGGACACCGGGCAATGACAATAGCCTCACTGGACTTTGTCAAATGCAGCTAAAAATTGTCATCAAGGTCCCTTTTCCCGTGATATAATATGAATCTTGCCTCCTTAATCATAGTGACCCGACAAATATTCAGACAAAGTTTCATGAAGATTGGACAAAATTTGTGGCCTTCAGAGAATTAAGGCTCCTTTTCCTCTGATATCAAAAAAAAAGATCCATCTCATTTACAATAAGGATCATCTTTGTGACATGAAAAACATTCTAACCAAGTGTCATGAAGATTGGACCATATTTGTGGCCTTAATGAGTCTTAAAATGAATATTGTCATTTAGTCCCTTTTTACCCAAGATATTGCATGGATCCTTCCCATTTTCTAAAGGGGTCATCTTTGTGACCTGACAAACATTCTGACCAAGGTTCATGAAGATTGTACCATATTTGTGGCCTCTAGAGTGTAAACAAGAAAATTGTCATTAGGGAGGTATGGCAAGGATCCTTTCCACTTTCAAAAGGTGACCTAACTAGAAAGCCATGAATAGCTTGAGTCGCTCCACAGGCTTGAAATTCTTGTAAAGCAATAAAAGTTTTGACTAGACTTATAGATATTTTGGATTCTACTGATGTTGAAAATGATTTTCAAAGTTTCAACTATATAACATATAGAGAAATGATATCCGCCCATAAAATGCATATTTTCATCTGATCACAATAATTTTTTGTAGACTAATTAAGGGTCACTCAAGGATCATTTCAGTAAAATTTGGTTGATATCCATTGGTTAGATTCTGAGAAAATGATTTCCAAAGTTTCCACTATATAACATATAGAGAAATGACCTCCGCCCATAAAATGCATATTTTCATCTGATCACAATAATTTTTTGTAGACTAATTAAGGGTCACTCAAGGATCATTCCAGTAAAATTTGGTTGATATCCATTGGTTAGATTCTGAGAAAATGATTTCCAAAGTTTCCACTATATAACATATAGAGAAATGACCTCCGCCCATAAAATACATAATTTTCATCCGATCACTATAATTTTTGGTAGACTGATAAAAAGTCACTCAAGGATCATTCCAGTGAAATTTGGTTGATACCCATCACTTACATTCTGAGAAAATGATTTTGAAAGTTTCCACTATATAACATATAGAGAAATGACCTCCGCCCATAAAATGCATATTTTTCATCCGATCACTATAATTTTTGGTAGACTGATAAAAAGTCACTCAAGGATCATTCCAGTGAAATTTGGTTGATATCCATCACTTACATTCTGACAAAATGATTTTGAAAGTTTCCACTATATAACATCTAGAGAAATGACCTCCGCCCATAAAATGCATATTTTTCATCTGATCACTATAATTTTTGGTAGACTGATAAAGGGTCACACAAGGATCATTCATGTAAAATTTCATTGGTATCCTTCAATTAGAATCTGAGAAAACTCACTTTTTACCATATTTGGAAATTAGCCACGCCCATTAAATCCATGTTTTTCATTGGATCAAAATTTCTTGAACAACTTTGAAAGAGGGTCACCCAAGGATCATTCCTGTGAAGTTTGGTTGAAATTCATCCAGTAGTTTCTGAGGAGAAGATTTTTAAAGAAAAAGTTTACGACCGGACGCACGGACGCACTGACGCACGGACGGACACACGACGGACACAACGCCATGACAATAGCCCCAGTGGCTTTCAGCCAGTGGAGCTAAAAACTATTCTGACCAAGTTTCATGAAGATTGGTCCACATTTGTGGCCTCTAGAGTGTAAACACTTCAATTAGTTGGTGTCTGATGACACATGACGGCCATTCACCTCCACGTTCACCTTGAGCAGGATGTACTCAGGTGGGCTAAAAATCCTTCTTTATTCTTTCTTATGATGTAGAATGCCCACTCGCCAACCTTGGACTAGTGATTTTAGCCATAATCATAAAGATCTATGAACAGCCAGAATTACAGGCTGACAGCCTTAAGGCTCTGAAAGTGGCTTTTAAGGATTACTATATATAGATCCAAGATCTATCCCTTATACAGGGCAAGAATTCCCTACCTCCTCACCTCTCTTGGTGTAGTGATTTTAGCAACTTTCATAAAGATCTATGAACAATCAGTTATACAGGCTATCAGCCTTATGGCCTTGAAGATGACTTTTAAAAATTTCTATATATACTAGGCAAAAATTCTAAATCAAACATAAAATATAAATATCTAATGAAGTAATAAATCAAACTTATTAGGATATCGATTCACAGATCCAATTCCTGCGATTAATGTGTTTTATAGACATAATTCACAAACAATAAAATTACTTCCTTTCAATGTTGTATGGAATTTCATGAAGACAATCATTTCAACCAATTTTCGGCTTGATTGGCTCAAAAATTAGGCATCTACAAAGTGTCTACAAGGTTTTTCTAAGATTTGTCTTTGTGACCTAGTTTTAAACCCCAATTGGCCAAATTTTAAACTTAACCCAAATTTCAAAAAAGATTAGCATTCTGACTAATTTGCAAGTTGATTTGGCTTAAAATGTGGCTTCTAGAGTGTGCACAAGTTTTTTCTAAGATTTCACCCCGTGACCTTAGTTTTGACCCCACTTGATCTAATTTCAAACTTGTCCCAGATTTCATCAAGATAATCATTCTTACCAATTTTCAGGTTGATTGGGCTAAAATTATGGCTTCTAGAGTGACCACAAGGTTTTTCTAAGATTTGCCCCCCCCCCCTGACCTAGTTTTTAACCCCACTTGACTCAAATTTTAAATTGTCCAAAATTTCATCAAGATAATCATTCTGACCAATTTTGAGATAAGACTGGGCTAAAAATGTGGCTTCTAGAGTGTCAACAATCTTTTTCTATGGTTTGATCCTGTGACCTAGTTTTTGACCCTACTTAACCAAATTTCGAATTTGTCTGAGATTTCATCGCCAATCATTCTGATCAATATTCAGGTTGATTGGACTAAAACTTAGCTTCTAAAGTGTCCACAAGGTATTTCTAAGATTAGACCCCCTGACCTAGTTTTTGACCCCACCTGACTTGATTTGGAAAATGTCCGAGATTTCATCAAGATAATCATTCTGGCCAATTTTCAGGTTGATTTGGCTAAAAATGTTGCTTCTAGAGTGTCCACAAGGTTTTCGTATGATTTAATCATGTGACCTAGTTCATGACCCCACTTGATCCAATTTCAAACTTGTCTGAGATTTCATCAAGATAATCATTCTGACCAATTTTCAGGTTGATTGGACTAAAAAATGTGGCTTTTAGAGTGTCCACAAGGTTTTTCTAAGATTTGACCCTGTGACCTAGTTTTTGACCCCACTTGATCCATTTGGAAATTGTCTGAGCTTTCATCAAGCTAATCATTCTGACAAATTTTCAGGTTGATTGGGCTTAAAATGTGGCTTCTAGAGTGTCCACACGATTATTCTTAGATTTGACAGTGTAAACTAGTTTTTGACCCCACTTGATCTAATTTCAAACTTGTGTGAGATTTCATCAAGATAATCATTCTGACCAATTTTCAGGTTGATTAGGCTAAAAATGTGGCTTCTTGAGTGTCCACAAGGTTATTCTAAGATTTGACTCTGAGACCTAGTTTTTGACCTGACTTGACCCAATTTCAATTGTTCGAGAATCATTCTGACCAATTTTCAGGTTGATTTGGCTAAAACTGTGGCTTCTACAGTGTCCACAAGGTATTTCTAAGATTTGACCCTTTGAACCAGTTGACCTGACTTGACCCATTTCCAAACTTGTCCCAGACTTTTTCAAGGTATTCATTCTGACCAATTTTCAAGTTGATTGAGCAAAAAATGTGGTTTCTAGAGCGTCCATAAGGTAAATGTTGACGAAGCACTGATGCACGACAGACATCACACAACCCCAAAAGCTCACCTTGAGCACTTTGTGCTCAGGTGAGCTAAAAAACCTAAAGCAGCTATCCAAAATAAGTGAAATAACTTGTCTTTTCACAGCCAAAGCATCTGACCAATCCAAATTTTCAAAACATACAGCATTGTGTTTATCAAATGTCTTTTGTGACCATGCAAAATTTCGCGAGATATCACTTTTTATTTTAATACTGACTATTTTTCAAAGAACACAGCGAATCGATTGTTCTAGTTTTTTGTTCTCTTTATTATGAAATTAAAAGTAAATGATTTTTAAACAATTGTGCTAAATTCCCAGTGCTCTTCCCCTGGTAGTCGAACATTCATTGTACATCCTTTTTTAAAGGGTATATTTGAACTGATGATCCATGCCAAAATACAGGTTTTCAGCTCTACTGGTTTGGAAGAAAAACAAGATGTGTTTGTGAAACACAAATGCCCCCGTAACCACATTTTTTTTCAAAATATTGACCTTGACAGATGACCTTGACCTTTAAGCATCACCTTGACCTTGATACCTACAGATGTACATCACACCAATAATGAGACAGGGTATCTATAATTTGCTTGAATAAACTGAACGCTTAGTTTTTAAGTTTAATCTTTTAGTTGTTTGACCTTCACAGATGACCTTGACCTTGTCACATGACCTTGAATTTGGTACCAGCAGATGCAGATCATTGAGATCTATCATCAATTGCCCAATATAAACCTTGAATCTTTAATAGGCTTGAAGATATTGGCAATGTTAAGTTTTTTGGTGAAGCTTTTGAGTAATTTGACCTTGACAAATGACCTTGACCAAAGCACATAACTTAATTGACTTTGGTACCAGCAGATGCGGATCATTGAGATCTATCATCATGCCAAATATGAGCCTTGTTTTCTGAATGGACTTGAAGATATTGGCAATGTTAAGTTTTTTGTTAGGTTTTGAGTTATTTGACCTTGACAGATGACCTTGACCTAAGCACATGACCTAGACTTTGGTATCAGCAGATGTGGTCATTATTTTAGATATTTTACGTCAGGTCTATGAACTCTTGCTCCATACAAATATATAGGCTGTTGGAGACTTGGTTAAGGAGAAGAAGAAGAGTTTTGAAGATATCTAATTTGATCAAAGTCCTACCCCCTCCCCCTAGTGATCTGCCCCTGGTGGCCCAACGGTCATAATTTTAGCTATGTTTACTAACGCCCATGAGCTGATTAATCATGCCAAATTTCAAGGTTGTAGGGATACTAGTTCTAATGCTAATAGCCTATATATTTGATATAGTTCAAGAAAAATTTAAATGCCATGCCAACCAGAGTTTTCAATGGTTTTCAATTCTTTAAGCCATTTATGATGAGGACCTACTATGGAAAATTTGTTGTAGATTGGCCTAGTAGTTTAGGAGATGTCATTTAACAGATGGTGATATTAATAGCTATCAAGAGGACCAAGATGGTCCTACATCGCTCACCTGAGTCTCTATGATCCCTGGGACATCACATTAATTAGATAGGCAGATGTCAAAAAGAAGATAATTGCCTAAGATCAATCCCATGGAACGTTTTAAGCGAAGAGCAAGACAGATATGTCCTTTTTGCTCTTTTATTCTATGTAAAAATGGATGTACCCGGGCAGACCCCAAATGTGACCCCAGGGTCTTGATATGAACAAACTTGGAAGAGGTCCATAAGATGATGCTAAATTCTAAATATGAAAGCTGTCTGCTTTCTGGTTTCAGAGAAGAAGATTTTTGAAGGTTTTCCTATTTTCACCCATCGTGCTAAGATGAGCCGAAAGGGATTTGCCCGGGTGGAGCCCAAATATGACCCAAGGGTCTTGATATGAACAAAATTGGTAGAGGCCCACTAGATAATGCTACATACAAAACAAGAGGACAATGATGGTCCTATAACGCTCACCTTCATATCTTTGTCTCATTTAATAAATCAAATTTTCCAGCAAAAGTCATAAATGTACTTTTATGATTTGAGGCCACTAAGACTGTAAACAAGAAAATTGTCATTTACCTGTGATATGGCATGAATCTTTCCCATTTTCAATAGGGTTCATCCTTGTAACCTGACAAACATTCTGACCAAGTTCCATGAAGACAAGACCATATTTGTGGCCTCTAGAGCGTAAACAAGAAAATTGACACTAAGGCCCCTTTTCCTTTGATATGGCATGGATCCTTTTGATTTTCAATATGGGTCATCCTTGTGACCCGACAAATATTCTGACCAAGTTTCATCAAGATTGGACCAAATATTTGGCCTCTAGAGTGTAAACAAGAAAATTGTCATTAAGGCCCCTTTTCCTGTGATATGACACAGATCCTTACCATTTTCAAAAGGGTTCTTCCCTGTAACCTAACTAACATTCTGACCAAGTTTAGTGAAGATTGGACCATATTTGTGGCTTCTAGAGTGTAAACAAGAAAATTGTCATTAAGGCCCCTTTTCCCGTGATATGGCATGGATCCTTCCAATTTTTAATAGGGTCCATCCATGTGACCTGACAAACATTCTGACCAAGTTTCATCAAGATTGGACAATATTTGTGGCCTCTAGAGTGTTAACAAGAAAATAGTCATTAAGGCCCCTATTTCAAGTGATATGGCTCAGATCCTTCTTGTTTTCAATAGACTTCATCCTTGTCACCTGAAAAACATTCTGACCAAGTTTCATGAAGATTGGACCATATTTGTGGCCTCTAGAGCGTAAACAAGAAAATTGTCAATTACGCCCCTTTTCCTGTGATATTGCTCAGATCCTTCCCGTTTTCGATAGGGTTCATCCTTGTGACCTGACAAACATTCTGACCAAGTTTCATGAAGATTGGACCATATTTGTGGCCTTTAGAGTGTAAACACCAAAATTGTTGATGCATGACGACAGACGACGGACATTCAATGATCACAAAAGCTCACCTTGAGCACGATGTGCTCAGGTGAGCTTAAAATGAAAGCAGTGTGCCCTCTGATTCCGATTAAAGAAGAATTTAAAACATTTTCGCTTTTTGATTCTATGTCAAAAGGGTTGCACCTGGGTGGAGCCCAAATATAATCCTAGGGTCTTGATATGAACAAACTTGGTAGAGGTCCACTAGATGATGCTACATACCAAATTTGAGAGCTGTCTGCCTTCTGGTTTCATAGAAGAAGATTTTTGAAGATTTTCATTTTTTTACCCTTCGTGCTCATTAGAGATAAGGGATGCACCCGTGCAAAGCCAAAATATGATCCAAGGGTCTTGATATGAACAAACTTGGTAGAGGCCCACTAGGTGATGCTACATACCAAATATGAAAGCTGTCTGCCTTCTGGTTTCAGACAAGAAGATTTTCAAAGATTTTCATATTTTCACCCTTTTTGTTCAGGGTAAAGGGAAAGTTTAGGGTGGATTTCATTTATTTGAACAACTTTGGTAGAGCTTGACCCAAGGAACATCCCTGCCAAGTTTCATCAAGATTGGCCCACCGGTTTAGGAGGAGAAGATGTTTAAAGAAATTGTGGACAACGCATGACACACGACTGACATTCTACGATCACAATAGCTCACCTTGAGCACTTTGTGCTCAGGTGAGCTAACAAAAAGCTTAGAGGCAATGAGAAATTGATTTTTTTACCTGCACAAGTTTTTCCATAATAACCAGCACAACAGCCATGATCAGTCTGTAAAAAGAGTTAAACTTGTTATCAAATGACCACATATCATTAATTTGAAGAACATAATTAAACATATTAAAGAATAAAATTATTGAAATATTTATCTAAACGAATAAAAAGTTCTCTTCTTGAGATATAAACTTTAAATAATAATATATTTATACACTAGCTTTCAGCGGCACAGCCGCCTTCATCAGATGAATCCTATGAATTCATAGGATTCACCTGATGAAGGCGGCTATGCCACTGAAAGCTAGTGTATAAATATATTATTATTAGAAATATTTATTAATAGAAGAAAGAATGAGTTGGCATAGATAGTAGGGATGGGCACAATTACTCTTTTAAGTGAGTACTTGAATATGGATTATCAATATCACTAATGGATTAATCAGAAAGAAAACAAGAGGACCGTGATGATCCTAAACTCCTCCCCCGAATTATAATGGTTCATGGATTTATGATATATACAAAATAGCAAAACCCTCTGTCTAATTATTTTGGAGAAGATGTTTAAGGATTTTCTCTTTTTATCCTAGGTATATTGATGATCCTTTCATATAACCATAATTTCCTGAATAAGGCAATGCTTTGAAGGATAGACATCAAAATTTTTACTCCTATCAAAAATTAAGGATAGCACAGAAAAGGGCTGATTTTCAAGAATATAGTAATTCTTTGAAGTATTTTGGTAGAGGGTTACTAGCTGATGTTACACACCAAATATAAAAGCTCTAGGCCTCATAGTTTGGGAGAAGAAGACTTTAAAAGATACCCTTCTTTATTCCTTTTTAAAAACAATTCCTTTTTAAAAACAGTGATCCCACAGAAAAAGGGCTAAATCTCAGAATACTGTTATCTTTTACATACCAAATATCATAGCTCTAGGCTTTTGGGTTTGGGAGAAGAATATTTTCAAAGATTTCCTTCTTTAGTCTGTTGTCAAATCAGGGATCGCACAGAAAAGGATAAAGTAATTCTTTGAAGTATTTTGGGAGAGGGTCAATAGGTGATGATACAAACCAAATATCAGAGCTTTTTCAGAATTCCTTTGTAAAATCTGAGATCGCACAGAAAAGGATTAATTTTAAGATAACAATACAGTAAGTATTTCAGTACAGGGTCAATAGGTGATTATATGTACCAACAAGAGCACCGCCTACAGGTGCCTACGCTCGGCTGTTGAGTGCTGGATGGTGGGAAAAAAATCAAAGTTGAAAAAGGGGCATAATTTGCACAAAATGCATCCAGATTAATCCCCCTTGATAGTATAGGTTGCTCTTTTGATGGTGAACATATGTGACAAATTTCAAGTGAATGCTTTCAGTAGAACCAGAGATATAACAAAATATCAAAGTTTTCGCACGACGACAACCACAACAAAGACGCGGAGGCTATAGTAATACCTCGGGTTTTCTCTGAAAACAGCCGAGCTAAAAATTTATGCTATAGGCCTTATGGACGCTGGACAATTACCTATAACAATAGCTCACCTTGAGCATGTAGTGCTCAGGTGAGCTAACAAAGTAATGCCTCTCAATGTATGGAGCTTAAATCCCAAATTAGATACATGTATTTGCAATTGGGTTTGAATAAGAATAAAATGTGTATGGTTAAAGACAGACCAACTTTAGAAAAAAACAAGATGACCATGATGTTCCTATATCGCATACCTGTGTATCTCTTTCTTTGTCTAAATTAACTATTATCAAATTTTCCAGCAAAAGTCGTAATTTTACTCTTTAGACTTGTGGTCTCTACAGTATAATCAAGAATATTGTCATCAAGTCCCCTTTTCCTATGATATGGCATGGATCCTTCCCAATATCAATGGGGTTCATCTTTGTGACCTTAACAACATTCTGACCAACTTTCATGAAGATTGGACTATATTTGTGACCTCTAGAGCGTAAACAAGAAAATTGTCACTAATGCCCCTTTTCCCATGATATGATATGGATCCTTCCCATTTTCAATAGGGTTCATCCTTGTGACTTGACACATATTCTGACCAAGTTTCATGAAGTTTGGACCATATTTGTGGCCTCTAGAGCGTAAACGAGAAAATTGTCATTAAGGCCCCTTTTCCCGTGATATGACATTGATCATTCCCATTTTCATTAGTGTTCATCCTTGTGACCTTGCCAACATACTGACTAAGTTTCATAAAGATTGGACATTATTTGTGACCTCTAGAGTGTAAACCAGAAAAATATCATTTAGACCCCTTTTCCCATGATATGACACGGATCCTTCCCATTTTCAAAAGGGTTCATTCTTGTGACTTGACAAACATTCTGACCAAGTTTCATGAAGATTGGACCATAATTGTGGCCTCTAGAGAGTAAACAAGAAAATTGTCATTAATGCTCCTTTTCCTGTGATATGACACTGATCCTTCCCATTTTCAATAGGGTCCATCCTTGTGTACTTGCCAACTTTCTGATCAAGTTTCATGAAGATTGGACAATATTTGTGACCTCTAGAGTGTAAACAAGAAATTGGTGTTTTGGCCCCTTTTCCTGTAATATGACACCGATCCCTCCAATTTTCAATAGGGTTCATCCTTTTGACTTGAAAAATATTCTGACCAAGTTTCATGAAGATTGGGCCATATTTGTGGCCTCTAGAGCATTAACAAGTAAATTGTCTTTAAAGCCCATTTTCCCGTGATATGACAGGGATCCTTCCCATTTTCAATAGGGTCCATCGTTGTGACCTGACAATCATTCTGACTAAGTTTCATGATGATTGGTGTATATTTGTGGCCTCTAGAGTGTTAACACTTATATTGTTGACGCCTGATGATGCAAGACAGACGACGGACGATGCATGACACACAACAGACAACATACATTCAATAATCACAAAATCTCACCTTGAGCAAGTTGTGCTCAGGTGAGCTAAACTAGAAAGCCATGAATGGCTTGAGTCGCTCCACAGGCTTGAAATTCTTGTAAAGGCAAATAAAAGTTTTGACTAGATTTTTAGATATTTTGGGTTCTACTGATGTTGAAAATGGTATTCAAAGTTTTCATAATTTTTGATGCATGATAATGGGCCACCTAAAGATCATACCAAAAATGTTTGATTGATATCCATCAGTAATATTCTCAGAAAATGATTTTCAAAGTTTCAACTATATAACATATTGAAGAATGACCTAAATCAATAAAATAGATATTTTTTATCCGATCACAATAACTTTTCGTTGACTGAGAAAGGGTCACTCAAGGATCATTCCAGTGAAATTTGGTTGATATCCATCAATTACCTTCTGAGAAAATGATTTTCAAAGTTTCCACTATATATCATATAAATAAATGACCTCTGCTCATAAAATAAATATTTTTCATCCAATCACAAAAATGTTTGGTAGACTGATAAAGTGTCACTCAAGGATCATTCCAGTGAAATTTGGTTGATATCCAACAATTAGATTCTGAGAAAATGATTTTGAAAGTTTTCACTATATAACATATAGAGAAATGACCTCCACCCATAAAATGCATATTTTCCATCCGATCACGATAATTTTTTGTAGTCTGATAAAAGGTCACCAAAGGATCATTAATGTAAAATTTAATTGGTATCCATCAATTGGAATCTGAGAAAACTCACATTTTACCATATTTGGAAATCAGCCACGCCCATTAAATCCATGTTGTTCATTGGATCAAAATTTCTTGAACAACTTTGAAAGAGGGTCACCCAAGGATCATTCCTGTGAAGTTTAGTTAAAATTCATCCAGTAGTTTCTGAGGAGAAGATTTTTAAAGAAAAAGTTTACAACCGGACGCACGGACGCACGACGGACACAACACCATGACAATAGCCCTAGTGGCTTTCAGCCAGTGGAGCTAAAAATCATAGAAAAAACATTGTTAATAAATTAACTTCCAAATACACAATTTTCAATTTAACTCTTTAAGCTCAGGTGAGCTAAAAACTGGGTCTATTTATACACCCAAAGAGACTGATGTTAAAGTGTCAAATTTCTCCTTTTATTGTAATAATGTATAAAGGTTAAGTTGGGTATGATGGACAGATGTGTGATTTTTCCTTTCGAATTGTTGGTTTATCTCAAAAATTCAAACATTTATACGACTTGGGGTATGGAAGAAACATCATAACTACATACTTATTTGTTTGTTTTTGAGGCATTTCATCCCTAATTGTAGAAGTTTTGTTAGGAAATGGTTTTTTATCTAGTAATCATAACCTTTATTTAATTCAAGGGAAATATAGAACCATTCCGGGATATAGTCCATTTCCAGCAACTTCTCCTTTTCCCACAATATTTCATTCCTGCGGGTATTTCAATAAAGGCAATTTCTCCCATACCCTTGGCTTTTTTGTTGCCTCTAAATGTGTATAAATGGACCAATTTTTGTTCAATGTCTGACTATGATAAATAGAGGCCAAAATCTTGATGTCACTTCAGTACAGGAAAACAATAGCAACATCTTGATGTTGTTTATACATTGCTTTGTTTATTTTGAAGTCAATGAAGCCATGTTAAATGTTGATGCTGAAGAAAATGGAGGTCACATAGTGTTAAAATATTTTGTAATTTACAAAGAAGGCATTAGCCGAAAATTAATCAAAACAGTTAAATTGAAAATTGCGTATATAAAAATGTTACTAAACACATTTTTAAAACAAATAATGATCATGTGAAATACGAAGGCTCTTTGACTTGCCACGTACCTACAGAAAGGTCTTGTCCCAACCAATGATCATGTAAAATATGAAGGCTGTATGACTAACCATTCAAAAGTTATGACCATGGTTAAATTTTTAAAAGAAATTTGACCTTGAAATATGACCTTGATCTTGAGTGATGACCTTGAACTTGGTACCTACATAAAGGTCTTGTCCCAAGCAATGATCATGTAAAATATGAAGGCTCTATGACTTACCGTTCAAATGTTATAACCAAGGTTAAATTTTGTCACGCCAACGCCAATGCCGACAACAAGTATAATGCGAAAAACGCCAAAGTGATCATAATACCTCGGGTTTTCTTCGAAAACATCTGAGCTAAAAAACCAAGATGTGTTTGTGAAACACAAATACCCGGTAACAACAACAGTGTTGACCTTGACAGACAACCCACACCCTTGTACCATGACCTTAATCTTGATACCTATGGATGCACATCATGCAAATTATGAAAAAGGTATCTAAAATAGGCTTGAATGAACTGAACATGTTAAGTTTTAACATACAGTTTTTAAGTAGTTTAACCTTGACAGATGACCTTGGTCTTTTAATATGATTTTGAACTTGATATCTACAGATGAGCATCATTGAGATCTATCATCATGCCGAATATGAGGCCTTTATCTTGAATAGCCTCGAAAATATGAGCAATGTTAATCTTTTGGTTAAGTTTTGACCTTGGTAAATCACCTTGACTTTAGTATAAGCAAATGCACTTCATTGAGATCTATCATAATGCCAAATAAGAGGCTACTTTCTTGAATACGCTTGAAAATATTGGCAATGTTAAGTTTTTTTGGTTAAGATTTTCAGTTAATTGACCTTGTCATTGTCACATGAGCTTGACTTTGTTATCAGCAGATTCATATCATTGAGATCTATCATCATGCCAAATATGAGGCTACTATCTTGAATAGGCTTGAAAATATTGACAATGTTAAGATTTTGGTTAAGTTTTGAAGACCGACTGGCAGACAGACAGATAGATGGACAGAGAGATGGATTGACAGACAGACAAGGGTTCAACAATATGCCCCTGATCTTGCGATGCGGGGGCATAAAATGTTGACCATGCAATAAGACCTTGACCTGGGTATCTGTTGATGCACATCATCAAGATCTATGATCACACCAAATATGAGCATTGTATCCTGAATAGCCTTGAAGTAACTGGCAATGTTGAGTTTTTTGTTTATGTTTTGCAGACAGACAGACTGATGGACTGAAAAGACAAAAGCTATGATAATCAGTCCCCAACCAATCACATTTCCAGTATTGACACTTTACCTTATTTCTTCAAAACCAGCAAATAGAATTCTCTGAGGTTGAGAAATTACTAGGAGTTTATGTTGACCATAACCTTTCATGGAGAATCCAAGTAGAAACTGTCTTTAAAAAATGCAATTCCTTGTTATATCTTCTGCTAAGAATCAGAAGTTATCTTAATCTACATATCAGGAAAATGTTCTATAATGCATATATCCTACAACATATTGACTACTGTTGTGTTATTTGGGGTAACTGCAATCTCAAGCTTTTGGATAAACTCTATAAATTTCAAAAGAGGTCTGGAAGATTCATTCTTGACTAAGTTTCATGAAGATTGGACCATATTTGTGGCGTCTGGAGCTTTTAAAAGAAAATTGTCATAAAGGCCCCTTTACCTGTGATATGGCATGGATCCTTCCTATTAAGAGTTCATCCTCATGACCTAACAAACATTCTGACCAAGTTTCGTGATGATTGGACTATATTTGTGGCTACTATGTGTAAACAAAACAAGAGGGCCTGTATCGCTCCACTGGCTTAAAAATCTCAAGATTTGAAAGAGAAATATTGAAAATAGAAGGTAATGAAAGTGAACAGCATTCAGAAGGAATTCAGACTTTTTCTAAGTTGAAACTGACTTATGAAGGAATGAACTTATTTAACTTATATGTAAAATTACAAGGAACAAAAATATTAAGATATCACTTTGAAACAAGTGGACCAGAATGGTGCTAAACAGCTCATCTGAATTTAATTGATCAAGTGGATCTCATCCAATCCAAAATTCTTGAACAACTTTAGAAGAGGGTATTCAAGGAGCAGTCTGGTAAAGTTTCATTGAAATTGGCCAAATGGTTCGGGAGGAGATGTTGTTCAGAGATTTCAGGGTCAAAATAAGCCCTGCCCTGCCCTGCCACACCAATATTTGGGGGTCAATCAAAATTTCTTGAACCACTTTAGAAGAGGGTCACCCAAGGAACATTCTGGTAAACTTTCATTGAAATCGGCCCAATGGTTCAGGAAAAGATGTCGTTTAAAGATTTCTGGGTCAAAATAAGCCCCACCATGCCACGCCCATATTTGGGGGTCAATCAAAATTTCTTGAACAACTTTAAAAGAGGGTCACCCAAGGAACATTCTGGAAAAGCTCATTGAAATTAGCCCAATGGTTCAGGAGAAAATGTCATTCAAAGATTTCGGGGTCAAAATAAGCCCTGCCCTGCCACGCCCATGTTTGGGGGTCAAGCCAAATTTCTTGAACAACTTTAAAAGAGGGTCACCCAAGGAACATTCTGGAAAAGCTCATTGAAATTAGCCCAATGGTTCAGGAGGAGATGTCGTTCAAAGACTTCGGGGTCAAAATAAGACCTGCCCTGCCATGCCCATATTTGGGGGTCAATCCAAAATTCTTGAACTACTTTAGAAGAGGGTTTCCAAAGGAACATTCTGGCAAAGTTTCATTGAAATCTGCCCAATGGTTCAGGAGGAGATGTCGTTCAAAGACTTCGGGGTCAAAATAAGCTCTGCCCTGCCACCCCATATTTGAGGATCAAACCAAATTTCATGAACAACTTTAGAAGAGGGTCACCCAAGGAACATTCTGGCAAAGTTTAATTGAAATTGGCCCAATTGTTCAGGAAAAGATGTCGTTCAAAGATTTTGGGGTCAAAATAAGCCCCGCCCTGCCAAGCCCATATTTGGGGGTCAATCCAAATTTCTTGAACAACTTTAGAAGTGGGCCACGCAAGGAACATTCTGGTAAAGTTTCAATAAAATTGGCCCAATGGTTGTGGAGGAGATGTCATTCGAAATTTTTCGGGGTCAAAATGCGCCCCGCTCTGCCACACCCATATTTGGGGGCCAATTTAAATTTCTTGAACAACTTTAAAAGAGGGTCACCCAAGGAACATTCTGGTAAATTTTCCTTGAAATTGGCCCAATGGTTCAGGAGGAGATGTCGTTCAAAGACTTCCGGGTCAAAATCAGCCCCACCCTGCCACGCCCATATTTGGGGGTCAATCCAAATTTCTTGAACAACTTAAAAGGGGGTTACCCAAGGAACATTCTGGCCAAGTTTCGTAAAAATCCACCCATAGGTTCAGGAGGAGAAGATGTTCGCATGCAGGCACGCACGCACGACGGACACCTCGCCATGACAATAGCTCGCTGGCCTTCAGCCAGTGGAGCTAAAAATGTCTTTAAGGCCCCTTTTCCCGTGATATGGCATGGATCCTTCCCATTTTCAAAAGAGTTCATCCTCATGACTCAACAAACATTCTGACCAAGTTTCATGAAGATTGGGCCATATTTGTGGCCACTAGAGTGTAAACAAGAAAATTGTCATTAAGGCCCCTTTTCCCTTGATATGGCTTGGATCCTTCCCATTTTCAATAGGGTTCATCCTTGTGACCTTACCAACATTCTGAGTAAGTTTCATGAAGATTGGATAATATTTGTGGCCTCTAGAGTGTAAACAAGAAAATTGTCATTAAGGCCCTTTTTCCTGTGATATGTTTCATGAAGATTGGATCATATTTGTGGCCTCTAGAGTGTAAACACTTAAACTGTTGACTCATGAGGACAGACGATGCACGACGGACATTCAATGATCACAAAATCTCACCTTGAGCACCAAGTGTTCAGGTGAGCTAAAAAAGGCACTATCTATGTTTAAATCTTCTAAAGGCTTACTTCCTCAATACATAAGTGACTTGGTTACAGAGTCTTCTAACACAAGACAACACACTCTAAAGATCAACTGCCAAATCAACCCTTTTAATACCAAAGCCACAGATAGAAATTTTTAGAAAATCAATTGCATATTCAGGCCCAAAAATTTGGAATCAAACACCCTTATATATCTACTGACACTATCAATAAGTTTAAACCAGTTTTCTTGAATTGGTGGCACTCTGGTGGGAAAAACTCAATGAATATTTCAACTATTTCCTGAATCAAAAATGCTACCACTTTCATTTTTTTTTTTGTATATAGTTACCAAACTGTAACCACTTTGTTTTGTGCTGCTGTTTCTTTAACTTGTAAATATAGTGAGCGTATATTTGACTGCTGTATTAGACTACTCTGTTATTATCCCACGCTGTTTTCGGCGAGGGGATATAGTAATGCTCTCCGTCCGTCATTCCGAGGTTCCGTCACTAAACTTGTCCGGAGTTATTGCCCTTTGTTATTTTTAAGACTTAGATTTTGTCCAGAGCATATCTCCTAAAGTATTTTAGCTATCAACTTGAAACTTTAAGGGTGGATAGATCTTATGTAAGAGGAGTGAAGTGCACAAGAACTACAACTCTTGCTTGCATAATTTTGGAGTTATTGCCCTTTGTTATTTTTAAGACTTAGATTTTGTCCGGAGTATATCTCCTAAAGTATAATAGCTATCAACTTGAAACTTTATGGGAGGATAGATCTCATGGAGGAGAAGTGCAGTGCACAAGAACTACAACTCTTGCTTGCATAATTTTGGAGTTATTGCCCTTTGTTATTTTTTACACTAAGATTTTGTACGGAGCATATCTCCTAAAATATTAAAGCTATCAACTTGAAACTTTATGGGAGGATAGATCTCATGGAAGAGAAGTTCAGTGCACAAGAACTATAACTTTGGCTTGTATAATTTTGGAGTTATTGCCCTTTGTTATTTTTAAGACTTAGATTTTGTCCAGAGCATATCTCCTAAAGTATTTCAGCTATCAACTTGAAACTTTAAGGGTGGATAGATCTTATGTAAGAGGAGTGAAGTGCACAAGAACTACAACTCTTGCTTGCATAATTTTGGAGTTATTGCCCTTTGTTATTTTTAAGACTTAGATTTGTCTGAAGCATAATTTCTTAAAGTAGAACCCTTAATCTATTAGGCTTCAGTTTACTATCAAGCTTTATCGGCGGGGGATGGCCATGTCCGACATGGCTCTTGTTTCTACTTGTTACTCAACAAAATTAATCCTTAGGTTGCAGAAACCCTTAACTTTAGATAATTCAAGCTGAGGATGAAGTGCTTTGATGATCCATCATTGGCATGTTTAATGTATTATAATCATTTTAGGGATTAAATTTTAGACTTAGCCAAATGGGAAATAGATCATTATATGACAGTTTATGAGGGACTAGTGCAACACTATAGGCACTTGCAATGGTGTTGCACTGACCCCTTGATTTGTCTCTTCTGTTTTATGCAAGTTATATTATGAGATTAATTGAATGAAATAAGACATCTTCTTCCTTTTTTTTTTTTGATAAAAGGATTATGCCAAGACAAATGAAATAATTAAGACTGGTCAAAATTTTAAATTGAATTCAGTTGATTATTAACTTAAGCCTAGTAGTAATACAAACAAGGGAAAATTTAGGTAAAGGGAGCAAACACTGGTTATCAGCATTTTCTCCCTTTCACAATATTTTCCCAGTTACATTTATTCCTCAGTTCAACAGAATGCAGGATTGTCTATACTGGGTATATCTGTCTCAATTCTTTAATAATTGGTATCTTCATCTGTTAAAATGTATCATAGTACTGTTTGATGTTTTATCATTGTATTTCATTTGTAAATATTTGTAGAGGCCTACAGGGAAGACTGGGTTATCCCAACTGTACTGCCTCATTAAATAAAGTCTTTATTATTATCATTATTATTATTATTAAAGACAGACAACAGTAAAATAATATGCCATATTTTGATGCAGAGGCATAAAGACACAAAATATTGATCTTTTATTCTAAACCCCGAAATTAATTGACGGTTGCTTGCTAATTCATGAATAATTATCCAAATTTGCAATCCATTGCCAGCAGTCAATGTTCTTGTTGTCACACAATGTCACAACTGTTTGTTACCTTTGACGTTTGATAACCTGTTAGTATTTGGTGGTTTTAATTTGACATCTGCTTGATATTCCCACAGTTGTGCCCAAACCTGGTTTCTTAAGCTCACTGATGATTTAGTTACTTGATTTGATCTTATAATTATGATATATGATTACATATTGTTGTTTCATTAATATGATTTACATATAAGCTATAAACATGGAAAATTCTGTTTTATGCAGAATAAAATGTTATGTAACATTATATAAAACCAAGAATAATGAGGAGAAGTAACACAGAGAAATGACAATGACGCTCTATAGGCAGGTATAAAACTATATTCTGTTTCTTCAAATAGATCAGTGAACAAATTCCATCTCAACTGTCATTTCAAACCAAGATATGCTGCAATTTCTGAATAAGAATATAATGTATATGAAACAACAAGAGGACCCTGAGGGCCCTAAATCGCTCACCTGATATTTCAAGTAAATTATCATTAAGACTCCATTTCCTATGATATGGCATGAACCTTCCCATTTTCAACAGAGTTCATTCTTGTGACCTGGCAAACATTTTGATCAAGTTTCATGAAGATTGGACTATATTTGTGGCGTTTGGAGCTCTAACGAGAAAATTGTCATTAAGGCCCCTTTTCCCGTGATATGGCATGTATACTTCCCATTTTCAAATGAGTTCATCCTCATGACCTAACAAACATTCGAACAAAGTTTCATGATGATTGGACCATATTTGTGGCTTCTAGAGAGTAAACAAAAAAATTGTCATTAAGACGCCTTTTCCTGTGAAATGGCACGGATCCTTCCCATTTTCAATAGACTTCATCCTCATGACCTAACAAACATTCTGACCAAGTTTCATGGAAATTGGACCATATTTGTGGCCTCTAGAGTGAAAACAAGAAATTTGTCATTAAGGCCCCTTTTCCCATGATATGGCACAGATCCTTTCCATTTCAGCAATTTTCATAAGGGACCAACCAAGGAATATTTCTGGGAAGTTTGGTTGATTTTGACCCATAAGTTTAGGAGGAGATGTCGTTTAAAGATATTGTTGACAAAATTGTCATTAAGACGCCTTTTCCTGTGAAATGGCACGGATCCTTCCCATATTCAATAGACTTCATCCTCATGACCTAACAAATATTCTGACCAAGTTTCATGAAGATTGGACCATATTTGTGGCTTCTAGAGTGAAAACAAGAAATTTGTCATTAAGGCCCCTTTTCCCGTGATATGGCACGGATCCTTTCCATTTGAGCAATTTTCATAAGGGACCAACCAAGGAATATTTCTGGGAAGTTTGGTTGATTTTGACCCATAAGTTTAGGAGGAGATGTCGTTTAAAGATATTGTTGACAAAATTGTCATTAAGGCGCCTTTGCCGTGATATGGCACGGATCCTTCCCATTTTCAATAGACTTCATCCTCATGACCTAACAAACATTCTGACCAAGTTTCATGAAGATTGGACCATATTTGTGGCTTCTAGAGTGAAAACAAGAAATTTGTCATTAAGGCCCCTTTTCCCGTGATATGGTACGGATCCTTTCCATTTGAGCAATTTTTATAAGGGACCACCCAAGGAATATTTCTGGGAAGTTTGGTTGATTTTGACCCATAAGTTTAGGAGGAGATGTCGTTAAAAGATATTGTTGACAAAATGTCATTAAGGCGCCTTTTCCCGTGATATGGCATGGATCCTTCCCATTTTCAAAAGACTTCATCCTCATGACCTAACAAATATTCTGACCAAGTTTCATGAAGATTGGACCATATTTGTGGCTTCTAGAGTGAAAACAAGAAATTTGTCATTAAGGCCCCTTTTCCCGTGATATGGCACGGATCCTTTCCATTTGAGCAATTTTCATAAGGGACCACCCAAGGAATATTTCTGCCAAGTTTGGTTGATTTTGACCCATAAGTTTAGGAGGAGATGTCGTTTAAAGAAAAAGTTGACGCCGTGATGGACAGACGGACAGATGGACAGACGGACGCCGGACAACGATCGATCACAATAGCTCCCTTGAGCACTTCGTGCTCAGGTGAGCTAAAAAGTCAATAATCAAAAGCCGTCAATTCTATCTGACTACCTGAGTACTCAAATGGAAAGATTACCAATAAATCAATAAGTAAAATTGGTAATAGTTATCACCCCTAATAAATAAAACAAGCAAAATATTTGAATTGCTATCCCCGGCCCAAAATATTTTGTTTGTCAGTGGAGTATATCAAACTTAGGGACAGGTTATCTTCTATCTACATCAACATGATATCGCTTGTTTGATTAACCCAGCCTTTATCAGTCATTTAATTTTAGATTGGGAAAAGACACAAGGAGTTTACATTATTTGGCATCCTCGTAACCCTTTCCCAAATGGCACAATTTAAGGGTGGTCCAAATTGAAAGGGTGTTGCAGAGGACAGAAATGATGTCAGTGGAAATATAATTTGTGATCATTATGAACCAGGAAGTATCAAGGGAAAAAGAGAAAATGTTGTTTTACCAGCATTTTCTTCTTTCTCTTCAAACACCCAGTCTTGTTTGGGAAATCTGATGAAATTTTGTAGATGAAAACAGTAAATAGATATAAATGGATATCACAGACAAATGATAAACATTTTCAACATTCAAATGTTGTTAGATTTAGAAGATAAGTGATAAATAATTATGCTAATGTATTTTTATCCCCAGCCATTTTCAGCGATGGGATATAGTAATGGTCTCTGTCCATCATTCCGTCATTCCATCGTTCTGAAGTTCCGTCACTAAACTTGTCCAGAGC
Source organism: Fragum whitleyi (assembly GCA_948146395.1). Taxonomy (NCBI): domain Eukaryota; kingdom Metazoa; phylum Mollusca; class Bivalvia; order Cardiida; family Cardiidae; genus Fragum; species Fragum whitleyi. The sequence continues at coordinate 33,797,081 of OX411550.1, forward strand.
ATATCTCCTAAAGATAAATAGCTATCAACTTGAATTTATGGGTGAAAAAACCTCATTGAGGAGACGTGCAGTGCACAAGAACTAAAACTCTTGCTTGCATACTGTATGTTATTGCTCTTTGTTATCTTTTATACTTAGATTTTGTCTGGAGCATATCTCCTAAAGTATAATAGCTATCAACTTGAAACTTTATGGGTGGATAGATCTCAAGGAGGAGAAGTGCTGTGCATAAGAACTACAACTCTTGCTTGCATTGTTTTGGAATTATTGCCCTTTGTTATTTTTAATATTTAAATTGTGTTCGGAGCAAATCTCCTTAAGTATAATAGCCATCAACTTGAAATTTATTGGTTGAAAGATCTCATGGAGGAGAAGTTCAGTGCACAAGAACAACAACTCCTGCTTGAATAATTTTGCAGTTATTGCACTATGTTATTTTTAATAATTAGATTTTGTCTGGCGCATATCTCTAAAGTTTAAAAGCTATCAACTTGAAACTTTATGGGTCTATAGATGTCATGGAGAAGAAATGCAGTGCACAATCACTATAACTCTTGCTTGCATAATTTTTCAGTTTTTGCCCTTTATTATTTTAAAGACGTAGATTTTGTAGGGGGTATATATCTTTAAGTACAAAAGAATCCTTAATCTATTAGGCTTCAGTTTGCTATCAAGCTTTAGAGGCAGGGATGGCCATGTCTGACATGGCTCTTGTTTTTTTCAAATTCATCAGATTTGGCTTGGAAGATTACTCTGCAGAGCCTTGACATTTATAATTCTTCAAACTTCCGCTCATATGGCATCTTGTCGAACCAAGGGTTACGAACGTTTAACTTATCTTACCCTTGGCTGATTGAATGGGTAATTTCTGCATGTGTGATGTCACAGAACAGAATGCCCCAGGACAGAAAACACGGTGGACCAATAAGTAACCTTCTTACAAAAAGGTCCGAAAGTGGGAGGTTTGTTAGATCAATATGCCCTGCAGCTACTTGCCAGATATGAATTTAACCCTTAGAATTGCGCCTTACCCCTTCAGTTTAAAGTGACACTTAATAAGACTTAAATACACAATCACAAAAGCTGTGTGAAATTCCTATATCTATTCAAATGACAACTAATGTGACTATATATCTTTTTAATAATTTGATGATACATTTAAAGCTTCTCAAATTCAGCTTTTTTGCCCTTGATGAAAGTGTATTATGGTTTTTCAGTTTTTAAAACTCATCGAAGAGAAACTCTTATATAGCAGAATGTTTCGATATTAAAGTGTGCAAAATTTGTAATTTGAAATTAATTCAACAATTAAGTTGTCTTTTAGAAATAATTTATGATAAATGATAATTTACCTGAATTTTCATATCAATTCTTTAATTCAGAAGTTTTTTCCACATCTTAGGTTTTTCTTTAACCCTTTGCTGTTTAATCCCTGCTTTTAACGTGCCTGTTATTTTATAATTGAGAAAACATTATGAAACTAGAAAGCCATGAATGGCTTGTGTCGCTCCACAGGCTTGAATTTCTTGTAATAGCAAATCTAAGTTTTGACTAGATTTTTACATATTTTGGCTTCTACTGATGTTGAAAAGATTTTCAAATTTTCCACTATTATAACATATATAGAGAAATGACCTCCGCCCATAAAAGACATATTTTTCTTCAAATCACAATAATTTTTGGCTGAATGATAATGGATCACCCGAGGATCATACTAATGAAGTTTGATTGATATCCATCATTTAGATTCTGAGAAAATGATTTTCAAAGTTTGCACTATATAACATATAGAGAAATGGCATCCGCCCATAAAATACATATTTTTCATCCGATCACAATAATTTTTGGTAGACTGATAAAGGGTCACCCAAGGATCATTCATGTAAAATTTGGTTGATATATATCACTTAGATTCTGTGAAAATGATTTTCAAAGTTTCCACTATATAACATATAGAGAAATGACCTCCGCCTATAAAATACATATTTTTCATCCGATCACAATAATTTTTGATAGACGGATAAAGGGTCACCCAAGGATCATTCATGTAAAATTTGGTTGATATCCATCAGTTGGATTCTGAGAAAATGATTTTCAAAGTTTCCACTATATAACATATAGAGAAATGACCTCCGCCCATAAAATACATATTTTTCATCCAATCACAATAATTTTTTGTAGACTGATAAAGGGTCACCCAAGGATCATTCATGTAAAATTTGGTTGATATCCATCTGTTAGAACCTGAGAAAAGTCACTTTTTACCATATTTGGAAATTAGCCACGCCCATTAAATCCATGTTTTTCATTGGATCAAAATTTCTTGAACAACTTTGAAAGAGGGTCACCCAAGGATCATTCCTGTGAAGTTTGGTTGAAATCCATCCAGTAGTTTCCGAGGAGAAGATTTTTAAAGAAAAAGTTTACGACCGGACGCACGGACGCACGGACGCACGTACGGACGGACGCACGACGGACACAACGCCATGACAATAGCCCCAGTGGCTTTCAGCCAGTGGAGCTAAAAAGAAGAAATTGCTTCTGACAAGCAATTTCTTCTTTTTCCACACTATTTTCTACCCTACTGAATGGTTATTTTTCAAATTAAATGCACTTTAAATTTTCGTCTGCAAAACCTTTGAATTTGGACAGGTCCAAAATTTTGTAAAACAGGAAAGGGTTAAACACATAAGATGATTTAAGAGAAATAAATAGAAATTTTTATGTATGTATTTATTTTAATTTGAAAGATACCTGCGTTGCAGGTAGTCACAAGGTTTCGATAAATTTAAAATTTAAATTTGCTATGAAACAACTTATTTGCAACGTTTGAAAAGAAGCAATACCGTGCAATGTTCATTAACTAGAAAGCCATGAATGGCTTGAGTTGCTCCACAGGCTTGAAAGTCTTGTAATTGCAAATGTAAGTTTTGACTAGATTTTAAGATATTTTGGGTTCTACTGATGTTGAAATGATTTTCAAAGTTTCCACTATGTAACATAAAGAGAAATGAACTCCACTCATAAAATACATATTTTCTATCCCATCACAATAATTTTGGTAGACTGTTAAAGGGTCATTCAAGGATCAATCCAATGAAATTTGATTGATATCCATAAAATATCATTCTGAGAAAATGATTTTCAAAGTTTCCACTATTTAACATATAGAGAAATGACCTCCGCCCATAAAATACATATTTTCTATCCCATCACAATAATTTTTTTAGACTGATGAAGGGTCATTCAAGGATCATTCCAGTGAAATTTTGATTGATATCCATCCATTACATTCTGAGAAAATGATTTGCAAAGTTTACACTATATAACATATAGAGAAATGACCTCCACCCATAAAATATAAATTTTTCATCCGGTCACAATTATTTTTTGTAGACTGATAAAGGGTCACCCTAGGATCATCCATGTAAAATTTGGATGATATCTATCTGTTAGATTCTGAGAAAATGATTTTCAAAGTTTTCACTAAATAGCATATAGAGAAATGACCTCCACCCATAAAATGCATTTTTTTCATCTGGTCACAATAATTTTTTGTAGACTGATAAAGGGTCACCCTAGGATCATCCATGTAAAATTTGGTTGATATCTATCATTTAGATTCTGAGAAAATGATTTTCAAAGTTTTCACTAAATAACATATAGAGAAATGACCTCTGCCCATAAAATACATATTTTTCATCTGATCAAAACAATTTTTTGTAGAATGATCAAGGATCTCCCAAGGATCATTCTTGTAAAATTTAATTGGTATCCATCAATTAGAACCTGAGAAAAGTCACTTTTTACCATATTTGGAAATTAGCCATGCCCATTAAATTCATGTTTTTCATTGGATCAAAATTTCTTGAACAACTTTAAAAGAGGTTCACCCAAGGATCATTCCTGTGAAGTTTGTTTGAAATTCATCCAGTAGTTTCTGAGGAGAAGATTTTTAAAGAAAACGTTTACGACCAGACGCACGGGCGCACATAGGGACAGACGGATGCACAACAGACACAACGTCATGACAATAGCCCCAGTGGCTTTCAGCCAGTGGAGCTAAAAATCAAATTACACATAATAACTGTCATGTATCTTTAAATAAAAAGGGATTATTTGATTTTTATTTCTTATATATTTGAAATATTTGTGAATTGTGATTGGGCAGACAAAAAATCGTGGCTACAGCTTATTCAAGTTATGCATGGTAAGTAGTGTTGGTCGCCTGTTGACAATATTCTAGATATTATGGAAATATATTTGATTTCAATATAAAACAAAACTAGAAAGCCATGAATGGCTTGTGTCGCTCCACAGGCTTGAAATTCTTGTAAAAGCAAATAAAATTTTTGACTAGATTTTTAGATATTTTGGGTTCTACTGATGTTGAAAATGATTTTCAAAGTTTCAACTATATAAAATAAAGAGAAATGACCTCCGCCCATAAAGGACATATTTTCATCCAATCAAAATATTTTTTCGCTGCATGATAATGGGTCACCCAAAGATCATACCAAAAAAAGTTTGATTGAAATCCATCAGTTACATTCTAAGAAAATGATTTTCAAAGTTTCCACTATATAACATATTGAGAAATGACCTCCGCCCATAAAATATATATTTTTCATCTGATCACAATAATTTTTGGTAGACTGATAAAGGGTCACTCAGGGAATATTCCAGTGAAATTTGGTTGATATCCGTCCATTACATTCTGAGAAAATGATTTTCAAAATTTCCACTATATAACATATAGAGAAATGACCTCCGCCCATAAATTACATATTTTTCATCCAATCACAATTATTTTTACAAGACTGATAAAGGGACACTCAAGGATCATTCAAGTAAAATTTAGTTGATATCCATCAATTAGATTCTGAGAAAATGATATTGAAAGTTTTCACTATATAACATATAGAGAAATGACCTCCGCCCATAAAATGCATATTTTCCATCCGATCACAATCATTTTTGGTAGACTGATAAACGGTCACCCAAGGATCATTCATGTAAAATTTGATTGGTTTCCATCAGTTAGAATCTGAGAAAACTCACTTTTTACCATATTTGGAAATAAGCCACGCCCATAAAATCCATGTTTTTCATTGGATCAAAATTTCTTGAACAACTTTGAAAGAGGGTCACCCAAGGATCATTCCTGTGAAGTTTGGTTGAAATTCATCCAGTAGTTTCTGAGGAGAAGATTTTTAAAGAAAAAGTTTACGACCGGACGCACTGACGAACGGACGGACGCACGACGGACACAACGCCATGACAATAGCCCCAGTGGCTTTCAGCCAGTGGAGCTAAAAACTAGAAAGCCATGAATGGCTTGAGTCGCTCCACAGGCTTGAAATTCTTGAAATAGCATATCTAAGGTTTGACTAGATTTTAAGATATTTTGGGTTCTACTGATGATGAAATGATTTCAAAGTTTCCACTATATAACATATAGAGAAATGACCTCTGCCAATAAAAGACATATTTTTCATACAATCACAATAATTTTTCGCTGCCTGAAAAAGGTTCACTCAAGGATCATTCCAAAGAAATTTGGTTGATATCCATGAAATAACATTCTGAGAAAATGATTTTCAAAGTTTCCACTATATAACATTTAGAGAAATGACCTCCGCTCATAAAATACATATTTTCTATCCCATCACAATAATTTTTTCTAGACTGATAAAGGGTCATTCAAGGATCATTCCAGTAAAATTTGGTTGATATCCATCAATAATATTCAGATAAAATGATTTGCAAAGTTTCCACTATATAACAAATAGAGAATGACCTCCGCCCATAAAATGAATATTTTTCATCTCATCACAATATTTTTTGGTAGACTGATAAAGGGTAACCCAAGGATCATTCATGTAAAATCTAATTGGTATCCATCAATTAGAATCTGAGAAAAGTCACTTTTTACCATATTTGGAAATAAGCCACACCCACACCCATTTAATCAATGTTTTTCATTGGATCAAAATTTCTTGAACAACTTTGAAAGAGGGTCACCCAAGGATCATAATGTAAGTAGGCAAAAACAGTATAGGAATTAATAAAACATCACCTAAAATTTCTTGTCTTGTTTATTTCAAATTAGAATGTGTTTAAAGTTGAAACAGTCTAAGATTTTGTCATCTAGTAGTGCCTTAACATGACCATTGGGTAGCCCACATGTTTTATTCAAGTTTTGATAATAATGCATGGCATTGAGGACAGCGTGTAATTTTAATAATAGTACTTTCTTTTTTCATATCGTGCAACTTAGAGTAATTTTAGTTTACATAGAAATGTTATAAAAATAATGACAATGTTCATAATGAAAACAAAAGCTTAGTATTAAAACTAAGTATGACAAAAGGAATTGAATTATATTTTGTTGACTTTATAAATCAACCTGTCACCAAATAAAAACATAGAAAAACAAGATGTGTTTGTGAAACATGAATGCCCCGTAACAGCGATCTCTCGATAAGGCAAAGGTTAAGTTTGGTTAAGTTTTCAGACAGACAGACGGACAGACAGACGGACAGACAGACGGACAGACAGACGGACATGAGTAAAACAATATGCCCCCGATATCTCGATACGGGGGCATAAAAAGCGATGCATTTTCTTTAAACCAGGAAAGTAGGGTTTATCTACGCAGTCGTCATTACACAGGCTTAGTCTCATTTACATTAATTAATGTGGTTGGCCATAGTTACGCATCAACGTAGTCAGACGTAAAATTCACGTAGCTGAGCGTATACTGCACAGTAAATAAGTAAGCCGTGCTTACGCATAGTGAGTAACGTAGTGCAAACTCGTGTGTTTGACCGTAGTGTCTTGGATAATGTAAGACATGTTCAAAACTCTAACCACTGTTAAGTACGTTATTTTGTCCCTAATTTGACTGTACTGTCACAGGAGTTGATCCCTGCTTATCCGTAAATTAACCGTAGTAGCACGCTTTGATATCGTAATTGTTTGTATCCGTTACTATGGTTAACCAAAGTTAAACTAGCAATTCACTACTCTTGCAGTACGTTTATCCGATTTTTGTCCACGGTTAGGTAGGGAAAATATAAGTTGTGAACAATCACGGTTACATTTCACATTGTACACTTAATCTCGACATAGTGAAAGAATGCCGTACTACAATGTACCCTACCGTAGACTATAGTTTAACCTAGTCGACTGTGGACTGGACATTCTTCTACCATATAATTCTACCGTAGTTGCCGCACAAATCTTGGGCATGTTCAAAATCCCTACGGTGAAAAAGGACTTTCTGTCGCAGTTTGAATGTAGTTCATCGTAGTAAGATCTTGTTGAATCATGCTGTTGCGCATTTCGAATGTATCGTTTACCCTAGTTTACCCTACAAACCGTTCAATAAACATCTGTCCAAGTTAATGCTAAGATTAAGCAGGGAAACAGTGGGGTTGGACTACGTTCAGAGTACGAATAGATTCGGTGAAATTGATAAAATCTAATCACGAAGTGCACGTGAAATCAATGGTATGAGACTCGCATGTTTTTCAACAAATTGATTATAATACCCGAAGGTGACTGATCAAAATGCTAGGTTTTAAACCTTATGATATACTTACAGATCTTGATTCTTATCTATAGAATGACAATCAAGAGATATCAGGGCTTGGGAAACAAATAAATGGCAATTTTCCAGTAATCAAAATTAATAATTAATCTAATTAAACTTAGTTCTTTGTAGTTGTTCCTACTAGCACGTACTTCTTTCTACGGAAAACCTTTGTTGAATGTACTTTGTCTTACTTCAACTTAGTTAATTGTATTAGTGACATGGCTTGCCTACGATAGAAAGGAGTAGGACTTACTACGATAATTGCCGTAAATGTGACCATAGCTTACAACAGGTCGCCATAGAGATAAAATGGTACAGATGCAGTTTGTTAGAAGCTCTGTGATTGGCAGTCACAGAAATCGCTTTTGACCTTTTGATTGGCCAGCTGAAAATAAATCCTTCAAAATTTACCTATTCATTCAGTCAAGGGGTATTCGAGAAGAAGCTATCAATTCTATACCCCTTGACTCGTGAAGATGCTCATATGGCTTCACCAATCAGAGGCAAAAACTCTAAATTTAACAGTCTAACCAGGTAACTCTAACAATATACACATTTCCTCTTTGTTGTGAAGCTTTCCACAAAGTTTCATTGAAATCTGGTCAATGGTTTCAAAGAAATAGTGCAGAAACAAATATAACTCTGTATGTATATGGCCTCATCAATCAGGGGCAGTTACTCTAAATTCAATAGTGAAACAGGGTAACCCTGAAAATATGCGCATCTTGTCTTTGTAGTGAAGCTTTTTATAAAGTTTCATTGAAATCCAGTAAATGGTTTCCAAGAAATAGCGTGTAAAAGAAACTCAGAAGGACAGAAAGACCGAAGGACAGACAGATGGAAGGACGGATGGGTCAAAAACAATATCCCCCCTGATGAGGGGGGGGGGGGGGGGGATAATATGCAAAGATTATAAAACCTATGCATGGACAATAATAACCTATGCACTGATGTTTTTTTTTTTTTTAACTTTGTTCCTTCATCATAAACAAGTGCATGTCGTATTGCGATGCAATACAGGAGTCCCCCACCGGATATCAAAAAATCCTTTCTTATAATATATCTCCTACTTACTAGATCTATAACTGTATACAAAATTTGAAGTTGCTTAGGTTTTGAACAAAATGTCCCAAACAAAAATATTAGAGTAAAAACAATCAATGGCAAAAACTCCAAAAGGGGGCGGAGAAGGATGATTCTTGTACATGCCACTTGTCCTCAATGAGATCTATAAGTGTACCAAGTTTGAATTTGCTAGCACTGATGGCTCAGGAGATATGGTCCAGACAAAAATGTCAGGATAAAAAACAACAACCAACAATAACTAAACTAGAAAGCCATGAATGGCTTGAGTCGCTCCACAGGCTTGAAATTCTTGTAAAAGCATATAAAAGTTTTGACTAGATTTTTATATATTTGGGGTTCTACTGATGTTGAAAATGATTTTCAAAGTTTCAACAGTTACTATAAAACAGATAGAGAAATGACCTCTGCTCAAAGACATATTTTTCTTCAAATCAAAATAATTTTTGGCTGCATGATAATGGGTCACCCAAAGATCATACCAAAATGTTTGATTGATATCCATCAGTTACATTCTTAGAAAATGATTTTCATAGTTTCCACTATTTAACATAATGAATGAGACATGACCTCCGCCAATGAAATGCATTTCTTCATCCAATCAAAATATTTTTTGGTACACTGATAAAGGGTCACTCAAGGATGATTCCAGTGAAATTTGGTTGATATCCAAACATTAGATTCAGAGAAAATGATTTGCAAAGTTCCCACTATATAACATATAGAGAAATGACCTCCGCCCATAAAATGCATATTTTTCATCCGATCACAATGATTTTTTGTAGACTGATAATGGGTCACTCAAGGATCATTCCAGTGAAATTTGGTTGATATTCATCTATTACATTCTGAGAAAATGATTTTCAAAGTTTCCACTATATAGCATATAGAGAAATGACCTCCGCCCATAAAATGCATATTTTCCATCCGATCACAATGATTTTTTGTAGACTGATAAAGGGTCACTCAAGGAACATTCCAGTGAAATTTGGTTGATATCCATCAGTTACATTCTGAGAAAATGATTTTCAAAGTTTCCACTATATAACATATAGAGAAATGACCTCCGCACATAAAATGCATATTTTTCATCCAATCACAATGATTTTTTGTAGATTGATAAAGGGTCACTCAAGGATCATTCATGTAAAATTTAATTGGTATCCATTGATTAGAATCTGAGAAAACTCACTTTTTACCATATTTGGAAATTAGCCACGCCCATTAAATCCATGTTTTTCATTGGATCAAAATTTCTTGAACAACTTTGAAAGAGGGTCACCCAAGGATCATTCCTGTGAAGTTTGGTTGAAATCCATCCAGTAGTTTCTGAGGAGAAGATTTTTAAAGAAAAGTTTACGACCGGACGCACGCACGCACGGACGGACGCACGGCGGACACAACGCCATGACAATAGCTCCAGTGGCTTTCAGCCAGTGGAGCTAAAAAGTGGATGTGGCAGAGTAACAGTTCTCATGCATTATACTTCTTCTCAATGAGATCTACCAGTGTACAAAGTTTGAAGTTGCTAGGGCTTATGGTTTAGGAGATATGATCCGGACAAAAATGTAAGGATAGAAACAACAAAGGGCAATAACTCAAAAAGTGGACATGGCAGAGTGACAGTTCTTTTACATGACACTTGTCCTCAATGATATCTATAAGTGTAGCAAGTTTGAAAATTCAAGCACTTATGGTTTAGAAGATATGTTCCGGACAAAAATGTAAAGGTAAAAACAACAAAGGGCACTAACTCAAAAAGTGGGTGTGGCAGAGTAACAGTTCTTGTACATGACACTTGTCCTCAATGAGATCTATACGTGTACAAAGTTTAAAGTCGCTAGCACTTATAGTTTAGGAGATATGGTCCGGACAAGAATGTAAGACTAAAAACAACAAAGGGCAAAAACTCAAAAAGTGGACATGGCAGAGTATCAGTTTTTGTACATGACACTTGTCCTGGATAAGATCTATCAGTGTACAAAGTTTGAAGTTGCTAGCACTTATGGTTTAGGAGATATGATCCGGACAAAAATGTAAGGGTAAAAACAACAAGGGGCAATAACTCAAAAAGTGGGTGTGGCAGATTTATGGATCTTGAACATGACACTTCTCCTCAATGAGATCTATAAGTGTACAAAGTTTGAAGTTGCTAGCACTTACAGTTTAGGAAATATGTTCCGGACAAGAATGTAAGGGTAAAAACAACAAGGGGCAATAACTCAAAAAGTGGGCGTGGCAGAGTAGCGGTTCTTAAACATGACACTTCTCCTCAATGAGATCTATAAGTGTACCAAATTTGAAGTTGCTAGCACATATGGTTTAGAAGATATAGCCTGGACAAAAGTGTGACGGACAGACGGGCGGACGGACGGACGGACAGATGGAATCGAGCAAACCTATAGTCCCTAAAGCGATAACCGGTGGGGGACTAATAAACTACATTCTTGATTGCATATTTTCAATTAATTGAAAATATTAGTGAAATAAAACCCTTATCATAAACCTGATTACAGTATTTTTCTATTGTGTTATTTATTTTCACTAGGAGAGGGGTTACCAGCATTTATTTGACTTACAGTCACATTTCTAAAACAGAGGCCTTTACATCCATCCATAACACCATAATTGTAGGACAGTCCAACAGAAAACACCTTGAACCTACATGGTATAATGGTATCATTGACATCAGGAACTGGTTTATACTGAAACTTACAAGTGATGCTCTCCTCACAAGATCTACAATAACTCTGAAAGAAATCAAACAAACTACAAGGGTCACAACATAAGCTACCACATACATGCATGGTAGAAAATTAGTAAAATACATGTATGTGCAGGTCCATAATTGTTGTAGGAGGAGATGTTTACAAGATGTGCATTTATGTATGGACATATTGATGTACAAACTGATGGAGATGATAGCAACTTTCATCCACCTTCTGTGGTGTATAACTACCGGCCAAAGAAGGTATGTATTGCTCCACTAGCTTTAACATCTCTGGACTTTCATCAAACAAAGCTTATTTTGACTAAAAACAACACTTTGAAGTCTCTTTAGAACTATTTTATAATGATTTACTGGGTCATGCCCATATTGCACCAAAAAAATTCAAACACCATTAATCTGCATACCTTATACCCAGGGGAGATGCTTCAATTTAAATCAAGGACTCAGTGCAACACTTTTGTAAATTTAATGCCTATACAATTATAGGCACTTGCATTAGTGTTGCATCGACCCCTCAAAATTTCAAGTTTCAACAAGATTAGCCTTATGGTTTAGGAGGAGAAGATGTTTTAAAAAATTGTGGATGAAGGACGACTGACAACACTGACAACGGACATTGGACAAACAAAATGAGCACTTCGTGCTAAGGTGAGCTAAAAAATGGTCAGATTTTTATTTCTATAATTTGAATTTGGTTAATTTTAGTATCTTAATCACATACAAATTTTTCTCAAGAAAAAGTTTGAAGAAATGCCATGCTTTTGAAATGACATCATTTCTTTTCCACCATTTTTGTGAGGAGTAAGTAAAATCAAATTTAAATGTTGATTAAAATAAATAAAAATCAAACTAGAAAAGATTATCAGTACATTCTTTTCAAAAATATATAACCATCTATATTTTGTTAATTAAACTCTAAATATGAAAATGCTGAAAAAAGTCTGAAATATTGTCTCACAGTCTCATATATATGACATTTAATGTTGTGGGTTACATGTTTTATTGATTATTTCGATAATACTTGCAGAAAAATTAACTAGTATAACTAGCTCCACTGGCCGAAGGCCAATGAGCTATTGTCATGGTGTTATGTCTGTCGAGCATGTGCTAGTCTGTCTGTTCGTTCATCTGTAAATTTTTTCTTTAAACATCTTCTCCACCAAGTGGGCGCATCTCTTTTACATAGATTCAAAGAGCAAAAAACTTCAATAATCTTCTTCTCTGAACCTAAAGGCATACATGTGATATTTCCATTGGCCCTCATAGGGAGATTAAGACCTTTTCGTAGGGAGATTGGGTCTCAAATAGGGAGATTTTGCGTAACGGGCATTGTGGCTAAAACAGGAAGGTGGGTGGGGGGGGGGGGGTGTCGCAATGCACATATACACCGAAAATTGATTATAATACCTTCCATGTGAGGTTGTTTTATTACTAACAGAAGTTTATCATTTAAAGTAATTTGACAGAGGATAGTATTGCAATGCTACAGAATTCAGTCTCATAATTTAAGAGAAATAGATGTTACAAATTCATTTTTTTTATTTCTATGCAAAGTTCAGAATCCCACAATAAAGGGTCTTTTTAGTAGATAATCAGTAGAAAATAATATCTAACCAAATTTAAAAGATATAGGCCTTGCAATTTAGGAAGAGATTGTAAAAAGTTTTTCTTAATTTCTTTGATTAATCTTTAAGCCCAAAACACAAGGCTTATTTTTATTGGGGAGAACTTCAAGTGGTTCTATAGTAAAGAATTAGGTACTGGTAAATTACTGTATTTATGCAATAAAGCTTTTTGTAAAGTATGAAATTTTAGGCCTTGTAATTAGTGACGTTTTTCAAGTCATGGTTGCCATGGCAACCAGAGTTCTTCATGATTTACAATATTCTGTGAAATATTTTGAAAGGCCTTGTCCTAAGGATCATCTCTGTGTAGCTTGTGTATGAAATCCGATGACTAGATTAGGTGATTTTTATACTTGTTGACGGATGTCCGATGGATGCATGGATGGACGAAGAGTCAGATCAATTAATCGTAAATAGCACTAACTGCTATTGAACTACGCTAAAAATAAATGTTTTTGATAGCAAAATGACGATAAAAGATGAAATTACGGACAGTATATTCAGAGTTCGCGAACGTTAAAGACATTGTAGAAATCGGAATGTGAAGAGCTACCTCTCGGCAAATTAATCCATGTTGAATAGCTTTATGAGAAGCTCTGTGGTAGCAGTAAAGATAGAGCCAGTCCACAATTTTCTATTCTCAAATCTGCAACATTTGTGTTGACAAATGACTAAATTAGGCCATTCGCTTCCATACTCAAAGACGGTCGCAAATTTATGAAATTATGTGTAAACTCTCAAACGACCCCAGCGAGGATCCGGTGAAATCGCCGTGGCATTTAAGAAATGAATATCCGATGTTTCTTTAATTTCAATATCAAATATTAAGTTTGAATGCCAACTCGAGAACGAATGAGGCAGTTTTCACTTTTTATTTCTTTAATAAATTGACCATCAAACATACGTAGATTTACTGAATATATATCTGCGTCAAAATTAAAGCATGACCGCTTCTTGTTTTACTCAATTACGCGGTTCGACACGAGGGTTTTTCTGCGATGCCGCCTTATTTTACCAAGGTCGCGTGACGCGTCGCGTTACATATCATGTTCGACGTTTTCCCTTCATGACGCTTATAGCGTACAGTGGAAATTTTTAGCGTCTTTTTGGAATAGGATATTAAAATACGGCGGAAAATTACTGTGTTTACAGCCATTTTAATTTTTCAAAATAGGTGATAAAAATCTAATCACAGCTTAACTCGCACCCCCTCCATTTTTATGTTTCAAGTAATATCGGGTCACAACGTTTCACCCGGATTAGACCTTGTTTCTAAGAAAGGCCAATATTGCTGATCGTCATAATTCATTTCGTATACAGTGTGAAGGGTGATAGGTACAGTAGCACCCGTTTGTCGGCAATGGTTGATCTAACCGACGACGATAAACGGTGACACTTCCAGACAGATAAACAACGCTTTACCCGATATTGGATTTCTCACTCGTCATTCGAGCATTCAGACCGGCGATTTTGCATTTTAGGCTCCCCAATTTTTTTTTAGACTCAAAATTCTTCAGGTCGGGAGAAATGGTCTCCCGATCGGGAGAGCGGGAGGAAGGGTAAAATATCGGGAGAATACGCCGAGATCGGGAGATATCACATGTCTGTAAAGGCAGACATCTTCCATATCATGTTTGTAATATTTGATAGTGGACCTCTACCAACGTTTTCATGTCATATTTGGACTCTGAATGAACACAACCTATTTTACATGGGCACAAAGGAGAAAATCTTAAAAACTCGGTCACTGAAATTAGAAGGCAGGGACTTTTCATAATGGTCTCATTTAATTATATTTCATGAAGTTTTTTAATTGCATGTGCATATGTTCATGTAAGGTCTGTACCCAGGCATACCCTTTTTACTCTTTGCTGAAAACATTCCATGGTATTGATCTTATTTAGAAATCATCTTCTTGTTGACATCTGTCGATTTAATTGATGTGATGTCCCAGGGGTCAAAGAGACTCAGGTGAGCAATCTAGGACCATCATGGTCCTCATGTTTTTTAAATGTGTTTAGATTTGAGAATTTTCTTTATTTTGTATGATTACTTTTACATTGACATTTTTAATTGTCATTTTATGCTATATTTTTGGTAGCCTTACACTTTCTGTTATTTTATTTACAAGGAGAGATTTTTGCAAAATTACAATTGAAACTTTCAAAATTCACACTGCATAAGGTCAAGACTTTGTATTCTAGGAATTTGTGTCTAAAAATTTACGATGATAAAGAGCATGTCTGATATAATGAAATTTTGAACATGTATTATATAGTCCAATTGACTTCTATATGGACCAACATTCTCATCAATTACATAAAATTGCATTTGAATGAAGGATTTGTATGTGGCAAAAATTTACTTTCAGCTTAATACCATTCCAAAAAATATTTTTTTGAAAATAAAATGATTTCAAAATAATGATTTTGTTTATCTGGTTAATGTTAATATTTATTCATTTTCCTATTAGACACAAGGGGTGATGGAGGCTGTTTTGTAGTAAGAAAATGTAAACATGTAGTAAAAACAAATGGCTGACTAAACATTTGTCAGGAGAAATTATTCCTTATTTGGACAATCTAATTAGCATATCAACGGCCATTTCATCTTAAACTTAAATATTGCATGATTTGTACCGTTATTACTTGCCTACTTTTCTAGTACCCTCAAGAAATTCCCAACATCTTTTTTAAATAATGCTTTTTGATTGGTCTAAAAATGAGAATATGGGGTTGATATCAGAATAGATAAAAACAAATTTCAATTATCTCGTCAAAAGGTTTTGGAACTATGAGAGAATATATTCAGCTTTGATATCAGAAGGAAGTAATTTTTTTTATTTTTGACAAAATTAATTTTATGAAAGTACTGATTTTATACTAAAAAGACACACTTGTGTTGGTCCACATAGAAGTCAGACTATAAAACGGAAGTATTTTTGTCTAGGCGTTACTTATTCTAAAAACACAAATTCCTGTAGTACCTCTGTAAAAATGGTCATTCTTAGAGTTATTATTAAATTCAAAATCCAAATGGGTTATTCAGGTTGAGGGGGTACAGGTTGTAGGAAAATCCCTTTCTAGAGCCAGTTGAAGAAGGTAGTGACACTTCCTGTTCATAGACACTTATCAGGTTGATATTCTTATTTTTTCTTACAATTTATTTATGAGCAAAAATGTTTTTGAACACTTTTTTAAAAGTGTAAATAATTTGACCCATATTTGGGTGATTCTATCTAGGATCGTATAGGTAGATGAAGTTGACGGAATCAGCCAAGTTTTGACGAATACCTTTGAACGTCTCACTTCAAAGAGATTAACGTCATTTTTTGCATGTCTCAGAAATTATCAGCTTATGTGAATTTTTTTTCTATCTAAGTAATGTAAATTTTAATTAAACACATTTTCATTGTCCCTTTTTGCTTAAATACAGCAAAATTTGAGTGACATAGTTCTCCGCTAAACTGGTAGCCCAATGTATTAATAGATCTACTGAGTAGGGGTAGTAACCCTGTCAAAGTTATCCGCTAGAATTGGATCAAACTTCAAAAGTATATAGTTATAAAAAACATGTGTCGTGAACAGTCCCAGAGGTCCAGTGGTTAACATGTTTGCCTCCCATGCTGGTGCTCTGGGTTTAATCCACTATTTTTTTTTCTCTTTTTTTGTTAAAACGTTAGGACTGTTTTTTTATGAATTTCCTTCTTTAATCAGTACAAATATCTAGTAATTCAATCAAACAAGTATGTCTCATATTGCTCAGTTAGTATGTATATGCTATACAGGGGATAATTGACATTGGTTGATGCTATTTTTGGATTATGGGGTACGGACAAAACCCCACCAGGACAAAACCCCACCAGACAAAACCCCATCAGACAAAACCCCACCAGGACAAAACCCCACCACTATATTTGGCAAATAGGACAAAACCCCATCACTTTTTCATGTGAATATATTTAGTGAAATCTATATTGATTTAATTGTATTTTCATACAATTAATGAAAAAAACATTTAGTTGGTAATAATTTCATCAAAACCATTTGTATACTTTTTTTTCAAATTTTGAATCCTTTATTTTGTTGAAAAAGTGATTGTGAAAAATTCCAGTTTCTAACTTCGTTATTATTTCCTTTAAAATATGAAATAGTAAACATACTGTTTCACAGTTGGTTTAAATTCTGTCCAAGATAAGCTTTGTGCGCAGACTGTAAATCTGAAGGTACCGAGTTCAGTCTCCAAAGGTGGGAATCATCATTTACGACTATTTGCCGCCCACCAAATGGATGATAATCGTAATCGTATGGGATAGCAGCTTGAGGCTCGAAAAGGATGTAATGGTAGTTCTGGTGTGAGGAATATAAAAAAAACATTGTTAGGTGCTCCATTCACTTCAATATGACTGAAAAAAATGCTAAAATCAGTGTTAAATTTCATTCAAACAAAGAAACAAATCAGTTAAAGGAATATTGTTTTTCGCTTTATTTTAAACCTTATATTTATGAGGTGCATTTATAATTGTTCTTTGCAATACTCTTTAAAATGGAATCGTGTGGTAGAGGAATAACAGAATTATATGAGTAAATAAATAAACTTTTAAATAGCACTTGCACTTTCAACTCTTACTCCATAATTTATATTGGTGGGGTTTTGTCCTGGTGGGGTTTTGTCCTGGTGGGGTTTTGTCCTGGTGGGGTTTTGTCTGGTGGGGTTTTGTCCCGGTGGGGTTTTGTCCTGGTGGGGTTTTGTCCTACACTCTTGGATTATATGTCATGAAGTCCCAAGTTGTATTGCTACACAGGGAATCAGTTTGTATAATTGTTAGTTAAAGAATAATAAAAAATAATGGGAACTTTAAAGAGGACTCGTTGAATAATTTGCACTCTGTGTTTGAATTAAAAAGCATTACTTGCATTTAAGTTTTGCTGAAATTTTGCAACCATTTTTGTTTATTGGAGTAAAGACGGCATATTTCCCGCCAAATGTCACTTGTCCACCGTAGCCCATTGGGTGGTGAAACTAGAAAGCCATGAATGGCTTGAGTTGCTCCACAGACTTGAAATTTTTGTAAAGCAATAAAAGTTTTGACTAGATTTTTAGATATTTTGGATTCTACTGATGTTGAAAATGATTTTCAAAGTTTCAACTATATAACATACAGAGAAATGATCTCCACCCATAAAAGACATATTTTTCATCCAATCACAATAATTTTTGGTAGACTGATAAAGGGTCACTCAAGGATTATTCCAGTAAAATTTGGTTGATATTCATTGGTTAGATTCTGAGAAAATGATTTCCAAAGTTTCCACTATATAACATATATAGAGAAATGACCTCCGCCCATAAAATACATAATTTTCATTTGAGCACAATAATTTTTGGTACACTGATAAAGGGTCTCTCAAGGATTATTCTTGTAAAATTTCATTGGTATCCATTAATTACATTCTGAGAAAATGATTTTCAAAGTTTCAACTATATAACACATAGAATAATTACCTCCGCCCATAAAATACATATTTGTCTTCTGATCACAATATTTTTGGTAGACTAATGAAGGGTCACTCAAGGATTATTCCAGTAAAATTTGGTTGATATCCATCGGTAAGATTCTGAGAAAATGATTTTGAAAGTTTTCACTATATAACGTATAGAGAAATGACCTCCGCCGATAAAATGCATATTTTTCATCAGATCTCAATAATCTTTTGTAGACTGATAAAGGTCACTCAAGGATCATTCATGTAGAATTCATTAGAATCTGAGAAAAGTCACTTTTTACCATATTTGGAAATTAGCCACGCCCATTTAATCCACGATTTTCATTGGATCAAAATTTCTTGAACAACTTTGAAAGAGGGTCACCCAAGGATCATTACTGTGAAGTTTAGTTAAAATTCATCCAGTAGTTTCTGAGGAGAAGATTTTTAAAGAAAACGTTTACGACTGGACGCAGGGATGCACTGACACACGGACAGATGCAACACCATGACAATACCCATTGGCTTTTAGCCAGTGGAGCTAATAACATATTGAGAAATGACCTCCGCCTGTAAAATGACTATTTTCATCTAATCACAATAATTTTATGGTAGACTGATAAAGGGTCACTCAAGGATCGTTCCAGTGAAATTTGGTTGATATCCATCAATTACATTCAAAATTTCTTGAACAGCTTTGAAAGAGGGTCACCCAAGGATCATTTCTGTGAAGTTTGGATGAAATTCATCCAGAAATTTCTGAGGAGAAGATTTTTAAAGAAAAAGTTAACAACCAGACGCACGGATGCTTTCAGCCCTACCATGGAGTTTCCCGAATCATCACAAGTCTACACAGTTCTACTTAAAATCACCACGGTATGTGGCGATTTTACAAATCGTGGCGAATCGTAGCGATTTTCATTGGTACATTTCATTGGATTTATTCTTGAATATCTTTGATCAAACTGTAGTTACCAGGTTTTAGAATTAAACTACAAAAATGTCTTACATATTCCAAGCTCTGGCTAGTTTCCACACATCTATGTAATACTGGATGCAGTAAACCATTAATGCCATGTACTATACCACCAGAAGTTATTATATCTGGATATACAATAGGCACACCATTTACAGATATCTGAAATAAAAGTATAAAAACCTTTAGTCTCTTTGATATTGAACTGGCTCCATAATATAACAAGTACAACATTCAGCTAAACATTTCCCTTTCAAGTACATATAAATGATTTAATTTCCTTGCAATTTTATGCTGGGGAAAATTTTGAGGAAAATAAGGAACTTGCTTGAAACAAGCAGTTTCTTCCTTCCCAAAACATTAACTACCTTTTTATAGGATTTCTTTCTTTGCACCACTTTTTCAATTTTGTGCGTCACCTCTTCCAATTTTGACCAGTTTAAAATTTGAACATGTGAAAGGATGAAAGCCAAAGTTGAACCATCTTTACCTGTTGCAAAGCTTACAAATACATGTTCACTGTTTAAACACAGTCAAGCTTAAAGTCAGTCCTTGGGCTATTTTTTAGCAGACTTATGTTAAGGACCAATTAATTTATACATCCATGTGAAAGGATGAAAGCCAAAGTTGAACCATCTATACCTGTTGCAAAGCTTACAAATACATGTACACTGTTTAAACACAGTCAAGCTAAAAGTTATTCCTTGGGCTATTTTTTAGCAGACTTATGTAGGACCAATTTATTTATACATCCAAGGGCTTTCATAGATATCTTTATGAATTGGTTGACAACATGCAAGTCTTTATCATATACAGAGAATTTTTGTTCTCAAAGATGGGATTTAGGTGGGGCGACAAGTTTGTTTATACTGGTGATAACTTCACAATATACATCACAATCTCTTTATTTCATAATATATATTTTCACAAAAGCATTTTGTATCCCCTTGACATCTTAATGTTATATCGTAAAACCCAGCAAATACAGTAATCTGTGGCCGCAAAGTTTTAACAAGAGCACCTCTTATGGATGCCTATGTCTAGAGTTATTCCCCTTGATAATTTAGGTTGCTCTTTTGGTGAACATGTGTGTCAAACTTCAATACCTAGGGTTTTCTCCAACTAGAAAGCCATGAATGGCTTGAGTCGCTCCACAGGCTTGATATTCTTGTAAATTAAAGCAAATCAAAGTTTTGACTAGATCTTTAAATATTTTGAGTTCTACTGATGTTGAAAATGATTTTCAAAGTTTCAACTATTTAACATATATAGAGAAATGACCTCCGCCCATAAAAGACATATTTTTCATCCAATCAAAATAATTTTTTGGCTGCATATTAATGGGTCACCAAAAGATCATACCAAAATGTTTCATTGATATCCATCAGTTTCAATCTGATAAAATGATTTTTAAAGTTTCAACTGTATCACTTTTTGAAAAATGACCTCCGCCCATAAAATACATATTTTTCGTCCAATCACAATAATTTTTGGTAGATTGATAAAGGGTCACTCAAGGATCATTTCAGTGAAATTTGGTTGATATCTGGCCTTTAGATTCTGAGAAAATGATTTTCAAAGTTTCCACTATATGACATATAGAGAAATGACCTCCGCACATAAAATACATATTTTTTCATCCAATCACAATAATTTTTGGTACACTGATAAAGGGTCACTCAAGGATCATTCCAGTGAAATTTGGTTGATATCTATCAGAAATATTCTGAGAAAATGATTTTCAAAGTTTCCACTATATAACATATAGAGAAATGACCTCCGCCCATAAAATGCACATTTTTCATCCGATCACAATAATTTTTTGAAGACTGATAAAGGGGCACCCAAGGATCATTCATGTAAAATTTCATTGTTATCCATTAATTAGAATCTGAGAAAACTCACTTTTTACCATATTTGGAAATTAGCCACGCCCATTAAATCCATGTTTTTCATTGGATCAAAATTTCTTGAACAACTTGAAAGAGGCTCACCCAAGGATCATTTCTGTGAAGTTTGGTTGAAATCCATCCAGTAGTTTCTGAGGAGAAGATTTTTAAAGAAAAGTTTACGACCGGACGCACGGACGCAAAGTTGCATGGACGGACGCACGACGGACACAACGCCATGACAATAGCCCCAGTGGCTTTCAGCCAGTGGAGCTAAAAACAGCCAAACTAAAAATGAGGTGTTAGTATTATCCTTAATGTAGACATAGGATGTAAATATAAAAGGTTATAAGGTATAAAATATGTCTTATTATATGTCGTCTTTTTTTCTAAAACCTCACAATCACAACTTGAAGTAGGCTGTAGATAAGAGGTTTCATAAAGAAAACGTTTGTTTATTTATTTATTCTTTTATTGTTAACAGCATGGTTCTTGTTTTTATGTGAATATTGCATTGATTATCACAATTTTGGTATAAAAAGTAGTTATTCAATTGGTGTAAAGGGTGCTTACCTGCCCATAAACAACATATTTATTATTGTAAATGAATATTATCAAAGAACAGCGCGTGATAGATGAAAATGGACAATTTTTTCTTATTTTAATGATCAATCTGTTGACATAAGTTAAAGAAGAGGACCCTGAGGGCCCTAAATGGCTCACCTGATATTTCAAGTAAATTATCATTAAGACTCCATTTCCTATGATATGGCATGAACCTTCCCATTTTCAACAGAGTTCATTCTTGTGACCTGGCAAACATTTTGATCAAGTTTCATGAAGACTGGATTATATTTGTTGCGTTTGGAGCTCTTACGAGAAAATTGTCATTAAGGCCCCTTTTCCAGTGATATGGCACGGATACTTCCCATTTTCAAATGAGTTCATCCTCATGATCTAACAAACATTCTGACAAATTTTCATTATGATTGGACCATATTTGTGGCTTCTAGAGAGTAAACAAAAAAATTGTCATTAAGGCCCCTTTTTCCGTGATATGGCACGGATCCTTCCCATTTTCTAAAGACTTCATCCTCATGACCTAACAAACATTCTGACCAAGTTTCATGAAGATTGGACCATATTTGTGGCTTCTAGAGTGTAAACAAGAAATTTGTCATGAAGGCCCCTTTTTCCGTGATATGGCACAGATCCTTTTCGTTTGAGCAATTTTCATAAAGGACCACCCAAGGAACATTTCTGCCAAGTTTGGTTGATTTTGACCCATAAGTTTAGGAGGAGATGTCGTTTAAAGAAATTCTTGACAAACTTGTCATTAAGGCCCCTCATTCTGTAATATGGCATGGATCCTTCCCATTTTCAATAGACTTCATCCTCATGACCTAACAAACATTCCGACCAAGTATCATGAAGATTGGACCATATTTGTGGCTTCTAGAGTGTAAACAAGAAATTTGTCATTAAGGCCCCTTTTCCGGTGATATGGCACGGATCCTTTCCGTTTGAGCAAAATTTCATAAGGGACCACCCAAGCAACATTTCTGCCAAGTTTGGTTGATTTTGACCCATAAGTTTAGGAGGAGATGTCGTTTAATGAAATTCTTGACAAAATTGTCATTAAGGCCCCTTTTTCCGTGATATGGCATGGATCCTTTCCGTTTGAGCAAAGTTTCATAAGGGACCACCCAAGCAACATTTCTGCCAAGTTTGGTTAATTTTGACCCATAAGTTTAGGAGGAGATGTCGTTTAAAGAAAAAGTTGACGCCGTGACGGACAGACGGACAACGATCGATCACAATAGCTCCCTTGAGCACTTTGTGCTCAGGTGAGCTAAAAAATCGTTCAAACTGGTTCCATCTTTATACCAATTTAAGAGATATAAACAGTAAGAGAAATAAACAGTAAGATTACTTTGCTCAAAAGAATCACGAATTATCTCACATTTGAAATGAAACAATTTATTTACAATTCTTATATATTACCTGTATTTGACTTTTGTTGTACAGTTTGGTGGAAAAGTGCTAAATACAGAACGTCTAAACTATCTATACTTCAGAAAAGAGTAGCCCGAGTTATACTAGGTGCTTCAACTAGAACACTGTCAAAAGATCTTTTCCTAACACTTAATTGGTTGACTTTCGATAACAGGTGTAATTATCATACTGGTGTTTTGATATTCAAATGTCTTTATAACCTATTATCAAGTTATATGACAGACATTATTTCTTTCTGTAATAACAGGAGCTACAGTTTAAGGTCATTTGCTCACAAAGATATAACTAACTCGAAAATCAATACTTTGTATAAGAAAAACTTATTTTCATACTATAGCATGAATGTATGGAACGAAATCCCTATTACCATTAAAGATGCAATAGCTTTATCGCGTTTTAAAAGCCAATTTAAAAATCATTTGCTTTTAAAACAATTCTGAAGTCCTGATAGAACTAAACTAAACGCTTAACATGTATACTGAATGTATCTGTCCGAAGATTCTCTAATTCTGATCTTGTTCTCAATTTTGCAAGCATGTTTATATCATTCTATCATTATCATTTGAATCATACTTCATTTATATTGAAGGCAACACTGTAAAAAAGACTACTTTCATATTATTCAATTGAAATATGTCTTAATGTTCTACCTTCATGAAATAAAGATTTTATCATTATTATTATTATTACAGATATTGCATTAGTATTTGTCTATATTTTTCACATAAAAATAATGCATGGTATTCTCAATCAGTTTATTATTAGTTATATTAAGGCATTATAAGCAAATTCTTTTTTTTTAATTGTACATAAGTGTGTCTGCCAATTTCTATATCTTATTTAGGGTTAAAACACCTGAATTTTGAGAAGGCTCTTTTAAATTTTTATGGCATATCTAAAGTCAAATAACATTCAACATTGTTTTAAAATGTTTATAATGATGGTACCTACTTGAAGAGTCTACAGAACTATGCCAATTTTGTGCACTGTTGTCAATTAATCTTTGTTTGAGGGAACTGATAAATTGTGTTGAATTTCCAACATCTTGCAATAGCAACACATAGCCAAATCCGTGCATAAATAACAAATATCAGTATGACACTTTAACTTAAAATAACACAGTTTTGGTAATCTAGAGGTGGGCATTTGAAGAAGTTTAACCCAATATTTTGCACAATTTATCATATAGCTTATACAATCCAAAAGGGCTGTTTCTCTAGTTTCAACGCACTGTGAGGAATCTGAGAGGAATAACCAAGGACTGGTGTAACTAATAAATCAAATAATTTAAAATATTCATTATGCAGGTAAAGTCCGAAAGGCTTTTGATATTGTTTAATAGAAAATAGAGCATTTTTCAATTAAAATGCCAGTTTCTCTTGGGTACAGGACCAGGACAAGTTTGGCATAAAATAAACTATGAAGTATATATACGGGTACATTGAATCAACTTTTATTGGCGAGTTATGAAAAAAACATTTTTCATATTGTCTTACTCCTCCTCAATACTGAAAGACTATAGTTTCTGATTTATCTACAATAACTTCCATTCCTGTATCATTGCAAAAATTTGTCGATAATGTTAATTTTTTTTATCAAGATGAATAGTGGTTTCAGGACAATTATCTATGTCGTCTGCAAGCATAAGACAAATTATATTAGGTATATCGTCTATATAAATATTATAAATATTCCAGTATTTCATGTTTGGACTAGTATAGGTAGATTTTGAGCAGTGAGCCATGCAATCTACCTTTAACGGTTAAATGTCCATGCTATTTTTTCAAAATAGATAAAACAGACATAACAAAGATACGAAATCCCTTTCAAAGGAAACTTAATTCTTGTCTTAGATCTCAAGGTTTACTCATAAACCTATGGTAATGGACTCAACGCCTAGGTCAGAGCTCAGTTTTGAAAATACACCTTTAGTACAGAAAACTTGTTTATAAACAGAGTGAAAATTGTAGAAGAAGTGACGTCCCTTTGCCAGGTAAAAAGAACAATGCTAGTGGCTTTGATGAGGTCTATTTTGAAAACATTATCTATGGTGGACTGGTTTTACTACAAGAATTAACTAAATTATTTTGCACTATGGCTACATTAGAATACACGCCCTGTGACATGAAAAGGGTTGTTACTTAGATGCGAAACAAGTTTTCAACAATGTCAGCCATAAACTTTTGTTAGTAAAGCTTTATAAAACCAGCATATATGATTGTATTGTCAGAATTATTTGTAGTTTATTAGTAGATATATATATAGTTGTGTCAGGTTGGATGAGCACACATCAGATTGGATAGGGATCAGGAAAGGCCCAAGAGAAAGCAAAATTTTAAGCACTGCGCTCTATCCAATATATTTATAAATGACTTGATGGACAATTTAGATAAAAGTAATAATTCCTTTAAATCAAATGGGGTAACCTTGGGTTGTCTGACTGTAGCAGATGATATTGATGTTGATGTCCTACACTAAAAATGGCTTCAACGTCAGATGACAAAATGCTATTTTAATTTGGTAAAAAATGATTCTGAATATAATTCCTCTAAGTACACAGTGTTAGTTTACAATGAGAGCATAAAAGAATATCGTAATGAAAGCCAAGCTTTGAACCTGGAAAGTAATACAGTGGACTAAGCAACCCAGTCTATATGTTCTGCACAAAGTAGGAATCGGTGCAATTCCAGAATTGTCCTGCGCATTGTAGGAATTCTTACTTTGTCGGGCATAGTAAGCATTCTTACTTTGCCCAGTACGATTCCAGAACTGTCTGTGCGCAAAGTAGGAATCCGGACAAAGTAAGAACACTGTAAACCTAGAAATGATTTCCACGATTTAAGTTTGCCTAATACGCGGTAGGCATGGAAACGCAGATATATGGTGGCAATTCCTGAATTCTAAAAACTCATATGAATTATTGCAACCCAGTATTATAAAATTGTATAGTTTATCCCCAGCAATCAAATTATGATCCAAATCCGATTTTTTTCCAGGCAAACTCATTAAGTGGATGTGTAAAAATCTTAAATAAAAATGTTTATCCACATGACACACATTGCTTACCCCTTGATTAAGAGCTGAACATTTCATTGCCATGGTGAATTGTGCCCTGAATTGGAAATTTGTTCAAATTTCTTTTACATTTATTATCTGGTCCAGGATTTGACTATATATCTCCACATAAAAGAAGCAATGAAAGTAATACCAATATTCTTATACTTTTATTAGTCAAAGTCAATACCAAGAAGTATTTTCATGTACAATAGCTGTAGCTTATCAGTGCTCTCAATAAGGGCCAAATTCAGGAATTTTTGTAATTCCATGTTGGAATTTCAGGAATTTTTTTTAAGAAGTAAGGAATTTTTAACCCCCCACCCCCACCCCACCCCCGCACACTCACACCTTCCTTTTTCTGCACACTTTGTAAATTATTGTTTCCTTGTTAAATAAAGGTTGAATTTTTTTGCTTCCAAAGTCTATGGATCTGCTTGGTTCTTTAAGAATAAATGACTTCCAAGCCTTAAATCTTGTACCTTTGACTTTAAGCTGTAGGTACGAGCTTTGGTTTCACAATGGTCAATCATCTTTTATTGCTTTCATTGAATAAATTATAGAAACTTATAAGAAAAATTTGCGAGTTTCCATTTTGAATCGGTCCGTAGATGTATCTCGCATCTCGCGCCAGGCCTAGGAAATGCGGAATACTCAAATTTTAGTCACGATGTTTTGGTATCCGGCGATCTTACGGAAATTAATGCAGCTTTAATTGTCCTCGGCCTGCCGTTCCAAAGGTAGTGTGCAAATAAAAGTTCTAAACTTATTTAAACTTACGCAGAATTGTCCAAAAAGTAGAAGCCAAGAAAAATTTGTCAGTTCAAATCTCCCATCAGACATGTTGCAGACAACTTAAATGACGTCATTGGGATTTCCCCATGTTCTCCGAACATGCCGATTCTAAACGTTTTAAACGAGGACAGTCGAATGATCTTTCGAAAATGTTTTCCGGTAGCGTGTTTTTCACTTCGGATAAATTACCCATACATCTATTCTAAGAGTTTTAGGAAGCGATATTTCGAAATTTTATCGGTCTTGGCAGCATGAACTACGTTTGATATATAGAATTTTCCTCTGATTTGAATTTTGTTTGTTTCAATAATCCTTTCAAAGGACCCTCGCGATCTGTATCCGACGAAGAAAGGTAATGACAGAAGCGGTAACGACGCGTTGCTAACCCGACAAGATTGCGTAATCAAAGACTGGTTGTTATAGCGACAGTCGAATACCCCGCGCGTTACACATGGCTTGTTTTGGTCAGCTGTAATGCGTTTGCTCGCGTTGATTATCGATTTTTTGCGGGTGTATCCCTCCTTTGAATCCTTTATTTATTAGGTAAATTCGTAAAACGTCCGGGGTCAAATTACAGGACGTTTTCCTTGAATCTCGGACGTTTTTTTATGTCCGGGTTTGATTTTCTGGACGTAATTTCTGAAATTCTGGACGTATATTACGTCGACGTCCGCTTATTGACAGCACTGGCTTATTTTTTTATGAATACGATTTTAGTTTCTTCCGGGAGTGAAACATTCTATTTCTAATTCTCCATTGAGATATTTCGATCTCCATTTCAGGATATTCTTGTTGCATATGGTCTTACTTACTAGAAAATTATTTTAACTACAAAATTAAACATAAACCTGTTAAGACAACCAACCTTTCAGGCCTTTTCCACAGGACTGCTTTTCTAGATCAAGATTCGGATTGAACTATCCGGTGAACTATCAATTTTGACAAAACTGTCAAAATGACAGATTGTTGAATGAACTCCCGTGCTACAGCATTTATCACCTTGAGGAGAATTGTTTCAAAGTCCACTCCAGAATGTTACAAATAAATCCATTTCAGTTTCCAAAACAGTTTTTGTTATTGTCAGAAAATTGTCGAATACAAAAGCGGAAACTCAGAACCGGGGTCGCGCATGCCTGGTACAACTGTACATGCCATTCGGAACACCACTCGGCCAATCTCATGCATTCGTCTCAACTCGGCCGATTCTGTAACCTACATTAAGATAGTTCGGAGATTTCGGAGATCGCCCGAAGATTGCCGAGTGAATATCACAATCTGTTGTAGTTTACGGAAATGGCCGAGTGATGTTCCGAATGGTGTACAATATGGATAGACAAAACAACCCTAATAATAAAGTAATTTGAAAAGCCATCGAAATGATTTCTCCGTAAATCCAAGTAAAAATTCAAACCTAGGAGATTCTGAGGGTTTACGAGTTTATTCAAATAGCCTTGTAGTATTTTAGTATTTATCCATTTACACAACGACAGGCCCGGAAGACGGATAAATAATGCAACCTTAAGGACACACAAACGCACAATTTCACGAGAGATAGCGAGTCTAAAATGGGGAACTGAAAATAGCTTGCCAATGCATAAAAACAGTTGTAGGATGCAATTAAATATTTGGAGCAAATGCAAAAGATTGCAGCTGAAAACGCCCTAAAACAGCACCACTTACGAATGCAAAACACGTTTCTGCAGGCGACTTCTGCATATATCACGTGTTCACTCCACTGAGGTCCCGGCCAGAATTAGGTCAGCACCAAAATTTTTCGGTATATTATTATCCATGATTAATGCCCTGGCAGGGTGGAGCCTAAGTAACGGGTCGTTGCACTTAAGGTTAAAGGAAATCAGCTTTTATCTAAAATAACTCGAGGCTTTAAATCTTAGATTGGTAACCAAATCCTCGTAACTTCAGCTTAATTAATCAAGCTGAAGTTACGAGGCCTTTGTAACCAAACGATGAAATGTGTTCACTCTCTCAAAGCACGCGAATCCTTACGGTTTTAGGATACAGTAATTTGCACGCGTTAACGATGGTTACCGACTAAAATTTGAAAGAACCCAAAGTATTTAAAAGTAAACTCGCCAATTTACGTCAAGGTTAAGCCTCGCCCTGCCAGTTCATTAACTACGCAGAATACTACACTATTGATTATTTTTGCCGCGTTTATTTTTATGAATGGGTCTACTTTTTTTAATGTAATGACACATGTAGGTTTGTTATCAAAATCCGATGGCGACGATCCCTATATAGAAAGACAGGCTAGCCTGTCTTCAATAATAAAATGAACATGTATTTATTTTAGGCAATATTTTACCATATTGCTATATAGATTCTTACTTTGTCCAATATTATTCTTGCTATGCGCAGGGACTTTGGGAATTCCTATTTTGCGCAGGACAATTCATGAATTGTACCAATTCTTACTTTGCGCAGAACATAATACATTTAGAATGTATAAACAACAAAAATATGTCTCACCATCTTTCAGATCAAGAATGCTGTAATAAACTTGGGATATTTCAGTCTTAATTGTTCTGGTATAAGCCGAGAATGCATGCTTCCATAATCTCTTACAAGAGGAACATGATGGTCCTAGATCCCTCACCTGAGTCTCTTTGACCCCTGGGACACCCCATAGTGGGCAGATGTCACCAAGGAGATAATTTCTACATAAGATCAATACCCCAAGGTCTTGAAATGAACAAACTTGATAGAGGGCCACTAGATGATGCTACATACTTTTATGAAAGCTGTCTGTCTTCTGGTTTCAGAGAAGAAGATTTTTGAAGATTTTCCTATTTTCATCCATTGTGCCGAGATGAGCTAGAACAGATGTGCCCTGAGGAGCCCAAATATTTCAGAGAAGAAGATTTTTAAAGATTTTCTCTCTTTGATTCTATGTAAAAAGGGCTGCCCCAAGGTGGAGCCCAAATGTGACCCCAGGGTCTTGATATGAACAAAATTGGTAGAGGTCCACTAGATGATGCTACATACCAAATGTGAAAGTTGTCTGCCTTCTGGTTTCAGAGAAGAAGATTTTTGAAGATTTTCCTTTGTTTTACCCTTTTTGCTCAGAAGAGCTAAAACTGATGTGCCCGGGCAGAGCCCAAATATGACCCCAGGGTTTTGATATGAACAAACTTGGTAGAGGCCCACTAGATGATGATGCATAACAAATATGAAAGCTGTCTGCCATTGTATTTCAGAGAAGAAGATTTTTAAAGATATTCTCTCTTTGATTCTTTGTAAAAAGGGTTGCGCCCAGGCAGAGCCAAGGGTCTTGATATGAACAAACTTGGTAGAGGTCCACTAGATGATGCTATATATAAAATATGAAAGCTGTCTGCATTCTGGTTTCAGAGAAGAAGATTTTTGAAGATTTTCCTATTTCAGCCTTTTTGTTAAGGGTAAAGGGAAAGTTAATGGTTGATTTCATTTGTTTGAACAACTTTGGTAGAGCTTGACCCAAGGAACATCCCTGCCAAGTTTCATTAAGATTGGCCCACTGGTTTAGGAGGAAAAGATGTTTAAAGAAGTTGTGGACAACATATGACGATGGAGGACGGACCACGGACATTGTACGATCGCAACAGCTCACCTTGAGCCTTTCACAAGAAACACATATTAAAACATTGTTCTATCTAAAGTGCTTTACAGTAGCAAATAATGGTCCTTGCTTACTGATACACATGTTTTATTACCTGAAGGCGCCCATTGGCAATGTATTAAGCACATTCAGTATTTACCCTGCACAAAGCCTATCGCTATGGCTTTAAGCTGTCAAGGTATAAAGCCTCTTGAACAAAACATAAGAGAAAGCTTATATTATTTGGACAGTTGTGCAAACCTGCCCTACCAGTACCATATTTATGGGCCAATCAAAATTTTGCAAACGATATTGGAAAAGGGTCACCCAAGGAACATTCTTGTAAAGTTTCATTGAAATCCACCAAGTGTT
The DNA here is from genome assembly GCA_948146395.1 of Fragum whitleyi. Taxonomy (NCBI): domain Eukaryota; kingdom Metazoa; phylum Mollusca; class Bivalvia; order Cardiida; family Cardiidae; genus Fragum; species Fragum whitleyi. Next base: position 33,828,306 of record OX411550.1, read on the forward strand.
CGAGGAGAGGTCATTCAAAGATTTTGGGCTCAAAATAAGCCCTGCCCTGCCACACCCAAATTAATGGGCCAATCAAAATTTTACGAACAATCTTAGAAAAGGGTCATCCAAGGAACATTCTGGTAAGGTTTCATTGAAAATGTCCCAGTGGTTCAGGAGATGTCGTTCAAAGATTTTGGGCTTAATGATTGATTGATTGAATGGAGTTTAACGCCGTTTTCAACATTTTTCAGTTATATTGCAGCGTCTGGAGCACCAAACAATGGTTTCCTGGTATTTCTCTCACCAGTAGAACCACCACATCCTTTTCTAGCCTCCAGCTGCTATCTCACATAGGTCTCATATAGGTCTACGATTATCAACCCATTGGTGAGAGACAAATAGTCGGAAAGAATGAGTGCCGCATTTGGGGATCGAACTCGAACTCTAGATTGACAATCAGACGCGCTAACACTGCGCTATGATGACGGCATTTTGGGCTTAAACCAAGCCCCACCCTGCCACGCCTATATTTATGGGCCAATCAGAATTTTGCTATCAATTTTAGAAAAGAGTCATCTAAGGAACATTCTTGTTAAATTTCATTAAAATTGGCCCAGTTGTTTCAGAGACAAAAAAAAAGGTTTATATTGTTGATGAAGGACAACAAAAGTCGGAAGACAGACTCAGGGTGATCCTAATAGCTCCCCTTGAGCATGTTGTGCTCAGCTGAGCTGATAATCCTGATCAAACTTAATCAGCTACTTAGGATGATCCAGTATTAATATTGTCTTATCAGTCTTTGGATGGGGTTCTCCTTTGATTGCTCACTCGAATTTTTGCAACTATAAAATCAAGCTTGAACACAGGATATGAGTTTTAAACGAAATAACATATCTGTTTTCTTTGTATGTGTATAGTTGATTGTGTACATGTTTGTATGATTGTATATATGTTTGTATTTGTAACTGTTTCTGTTTGTATCATGTGCATTCCCTCCTTAAAAGGATGCAATAAAGAATATCTATTTACAATTAAAATACTTAGATGTAGTAAAACAATTATGTTTATTTTTAAATGTGTAATTGTTTGGTTTATTCAATTTGAAGCATGATTTCAAATACATTTTCTTCAAAGAACCAACTACCTTTCCTTTTATGCCTTTTTTCAAGAATATCGAATCATATGATGAGTGATAAATGTGTAATTGTTTGGTTTATTCAATTTGAAGCATAATTTCAAATTGGAATATATTTTCTTCAAAGAACCAAATAACTTTCCTTTTATGCCTCTTTTTCAAGAATATTGAATAATATGATGTGCTTTTTCAAAATCGACATAAAAACAATAAAATCTTCAGCTATTTTTCGTTAAGTATTTTTGAGCAATCACATGAAGATAGAATTTATTGTCAACAAGGGAATATCCTCTCTGGAATCCAGCTTGACATTCATCTACTTTGTTATTTTTTTCCACCCATTCATATAGTCCCAAGATTATTAAGGCTGAAAAAAGGTTATAGAGAGAATCTGTAACTGAAATGCCCCTATAATTACTAGGACTATTGATAGATCCACTTTCATGTATAATGTGGTAATTAATACTCTTGCTCCATTCTGTCGGAAATGTCCTGAATTGTAAAATTTTATTGAAAATAGAAAGAAATGAATGATTCATATCAATTGATGTATAATTGTAAAATTCACAAGGTATGCCATCAGTGGCCCGGCCGGGCCTCTTATTATCAGAAAGATTTTAATTGCCTTTTGGAGATCTATCATTGTGTCATTGGAGTGTCAAACTAAAAAGCAATGTTTTCTTCATTTGATGTATTGTTTAGTATTTCAGTGTTTTCCTCATTAAGAAGTGTTTTAAAATGCTGGCTTATCCATTCACTTGAAGACAAGAGTGCCATAGTCACAATATAAGCCGACAATTTGCTGCTGTTACACAAAAATAATTGTTGACACTACTTATTTTTACAGAACCAAATTCAAAACATTTGCAGACTATCTTTTTTAAATGGTCAAGTTCAAACTGTTTGTTATGATTGATTGATGGAATGGGGTTTAAAGCCTCGCTAAACTGCAACTCATAATAAAAATAAAAAGAACTTTGACATGAAGGCCCCTTTTTCCATGACGTGGCTGAAATTCACTAAACTGCAAAAACATGCACAAACTAAGGTAACAATGAACATTCCATTGAAATTTCTTTAAAATTAGAACATAAATAAAGGAGGAGTTGCGTTAACAAGAATTTTACATGAAGGCCCCTTTTCCCATGATGCCTCTTAAATTCACCAAAACATGACTTAAGGCCCTATTTCAGGTGACAAGGAACATTTCGTAAAAGTTTCATCCAAATTGGTCCATAAATGAGGGAGGAGTTGCATTCAAAAGATTTTTTTACAAGAAGGTCCCTTTTTCCACGACAATGCTTAAATTTCGCAAACAGAGACTTAAGGCCCCTTTTTCCATGCAGCAGCTTAAATTCACCCAATGGCGACTTCATGCACATGGTCAGGTGACTAGGAACATTTTGTGAAAGTTTCATCCAAAGCGGTCCATAAATGAAGGAGGAGTTGTGTTCACGAGAAAAGTAGACGTACATACATTAGAACCAATGGACAATTGGAAAAGATGATGCCAATATATGACTGCCTCGGACGGTATATAAAAAAGTATTGATATTTTTGTCTGGTTGTTTGGCCTGTTTTAATTATGACCAAGAGAGTTATGGAATACTTCTTTAAGACACAAGTTTAAGACGCTGGGATTGTTCGTATTCTAAATTTTTAGTGCAACATAATTATTTAGAATGATTATGTTAATACTTATAGTCTTGTAAACTTTGACTACAGCTCCTTTTACTGAATAGTATTAATGCTCAGTATTTCATAGATTTAAGATCCTCTCATTCTGGTCCCACCATGGTGGCTGTGAAGGCTTATATATAAAGGGTTTAATAAGCATATTAGATCCAGTTTCATAGTATATATCCATAAAAGTGGAAATTGCTCCATTAATGTTAGATGATATTTCATGTTCTAATTTATCATTCTTCATTACAAACTGTTTGCCAATTTCTGTTGAAATCTTTCTGTATTATTATTTTGCCATTTGTACCTGCGCATTCGTTACGTCTCCTCTCATGTCAGTTGAATTCGTATAAGGTTTGGGAATCTTATGGGTCTATTCTCTCAGTGAGCATCGAATCTGTTAATGTCAGTGGGTTGGGTATTTTGAACTGCATTTGAATAAGACATAATTGTCCTCTGTCTAGTAACTACACCTTTAGTTGGTTGCATTTTGCGAGGACTGATTGGTGGTGCAACAAACTCTTCTGAAGATGGGTTCAATTGAGATAATTTCCGGCAAGAGGTCATATGGGGCAGCCAGGATTGTACTCAATAATACCACACATGCATAATAAAGCCAGCAGACATGTGCTTGTATAAAAAGTAAATTTAAGTAGTGTGTTTGGTAGTATCAATCCCTGTAACGCTTTCACTAACCTCAGGCAAGGATTAAAAGTCCAAATTTGACACTTACCACGTCAATGTTTCTACTCCCATTTAATGTTTTTTGAAATTCTTCTTGCAGCAAAATTTATGCATCCATCTTAATAAGGGATATTTACATTGAGTAGTGAGTATCTGTGCACAACAAGTTGATGTTCAGATCCGAGAGCTGTTGTAAGATGTTCTTCTCTATCAGTTGACATCATCATAACTTTACTATTAATGACATAGTAGAGTAGGTAATCTGTTGTCTGAAACAAGAAAATGATCATACAATAAAGATTCATCTATAGATCATATGCGATGTACTCACCCTGGTCAAACTTATCTGCATTATCTGAGCCTTATGAAAACTTTTAGATTTGTATATTAGCATTTTTGGTGGACGTTTACGTTCACCAGTGTTAATACCACGTTTGAACAATCCTGTCAGATGTTAATAGGTTTTCAAAACAGTAGTACTTATTAAGATTCAATTTACTCTTTTTGAACAATTGTAACCGTCTGACAACTATGCATTTCCAAAATGGAGTAAAACAAGGAGTCTACGTAACTTGTTGCAACCAAAAAGATATCTTTTAAGTGTGAAATCATATTCAATTCTGAGATCGGGTGAATTTTTTACTTGCGTAGAGCTACTTTTCTGACAGAGTGAGTAATTTGCCCCTTATTTCCCAATGGTCAATGGGAGGTCACTCATGAAATGAAATTACTGGATTAATGTATATAAAAACAAAGGCAAATTAATGCAAATATCGATATACACATGAATACGGATACAGTCTGAGCAGGTAAAGTAAAGCATTCAGGCCATGCGATTAATGGTTTATGCAAAGGGGTTTTACTTTACATTTCAACACACGAAAGCCAAACTCGAGACAAGTGTCTGCATTTTTTTACGCGTTTATATGAACACTTACCCTTTCTTTTCTTTGAGAATGAAAATCGCGGAACAATCAATTAATATCCTTTTATAGAATTTTTATCACCACTGGCCGAAGGCCACTGGGGCTATTGTCATGGCATTGTGTCCGTCGTCCGGTCGTGCGTCCGGTCGTAAACTTTTTCTTTAAAAATCTTCTCATCAGAAACTACTGGATGAATTTCAATCAAACTTCACAGGAATGATCCTAGGGTGATCTTCTTTCAAAGTTGTTCAAGAAATTTAAATCCAATGACAAACATGGATTTAATGGACGTAGCTTATTTCCAAATATAATAATCTCAGAATGTAAATGATGGTTTTCAACCAAATTTCACTCGAATGATACTTTAGTGATCCTTAATTTTTTATCAGGCTACCAGGAATTATTGTGATCGGATGAAAAATAATTATTTCAATGGGCGGAGGTCATTTCTCTATATATTATTTAGTCGAAACTTTGAAAATCATTTTCTCAGAATATAACTGATGGTTTTCAACCAAATTTCACCGGAATAATCTTTTTGAGTAACCCTTTATGAGTCTACCAAAAATTACTGTGATCGGCTGAAAAATATGTATTTAATGGGCAGAGGTAATTTCTCAATATGTTATTTTGTGTTATCTGTGAAAATCATTTTCTCAGAATGTTATGGGTGAATATCAATCAAACTTCATTGTTATGGTCCTTGGGCGACCCCTTTATCATGTAGCCAAAATTATTGTCATTGGATGAAATATATGTTTTTTATGCCCCCACATTGATAGATCGGGGGCATATTGTTTTACTCATGTCCGTCTGTCTGTCTGTCCATCCGTCCGTCTGTCCGTCCGTCCGTCTGTCCGAAAACTTAACCCGAAAACTTAACCTTGCCAATATCTTCAAGCCTATTCAAGATACAAAGCTAATATTTGGCATGATGATAGATCTCAATGACCCGCATCCGCTGGTACCAAAGTCAAGGTCATGTGACAAGGTCAAGGTCATCTGTCAAGGTCAAACATTGAAAAAAAATGCCGTTACGGGGGCATTCGTGTTTCACAAACACATCTTATTTTTATTAGCGGAGGTCTTTTCTCTACATGTTATATAGTGGAAACTCTGAAAATCATTTTCAACATCAGAAGAATCCAAAATATCTAAAAATCTAGTCAAAACTTTTCTATTTCTTTTACAAGAATTTCAAGCCTGTGGAGCAACCCAAGCCATTCAAAGCTTTCTAGTTTAAGCATATAACACCATAATTTTAATAATGAGATTACGGAGAACTTATTAGCAATACAAAATAAGAATAATAACCTAAATCATCTAATTGTCATTTCTTTCCTTTAATAACAAATGGATCGGAGAATCACTGCTTAAACTACACCGGGAATAATTCCGAAAGTTATCGAAACCTTGTAATTACAGGACTTTGTTGACGATCGACGATATATGTTGAGAAACGCATATCTGAAGCAAGATGCGAACTTGGGTCAGGTCATTTTCCTTCTATCGTAATTTTACATGTAAAATTTCTCTTTTCTCCACAAATGGAGGAATCGCTCTAGTATGCCAACAGAAACGTCCACCATCAGTACTTTTAGTGCTTTGATTTATGAGGCATCCTTTCAGTAAAATCTGCTTACAACCATATCAGGTAAAGATTTATATTGGTTATAACAATGTTAACACTAAAAATCCAGAAAAACGCACAATTATGGAAAATCGTTAGCCAAAGTTATTTTATCAAATTATAATTTTTAGAGATTTGATTCCAAATTTTGTTCCTATGCCAAGGAAATGTAAATGTCTGTCAGTTAAAAAAAATCATAAGTATTTATTCAGCATTAGCTGTTTTCATGATGGTGTGAAATGTGTAAAATTGCGTGTCCAGTTTCAGGGCAGTAAGTTTTACCTGATTCTTAAAGGGGTTTCTTTTATGTTATTTGTTTTGTCAAATTAATCAAATTGGCCTTAAAATGTTATATTTTAAGCTGCAACCCAATCAAGGTGCCTAGTTTTTTAAGGGTTTTTCTAGAGTTTTTTAACCAATGTCACAAAAAGTCAAGTGAATTACGTTACCGTTTTTGAGGTTAATATAGAAATGGTTTCAAACAATTGTAAGGAAGTGATAATATGTTTAAAAGCTTCGCATATATTACAAATTTATCTTAGCACTCTATATGGTTGCCCATTTAAGTTTCCTAAAGAAAGACAGTTGTCCACTGTCTAATTTAGACTTTCATTTTCAAGAAATAGAAGTGAACTATGTTTCCATACACATCTACTTTAAGAAGTAAATGAATTTCATTCTTACTTTTGTTGGTTAAGGTTCATGTAAAGTGTTTGAGATCCAAATTTCAAGGGCATTCATTTGCCAAGAAAAAGCAGTATGTCCAGGAATGTTATATATCAAAATGAAGCTATGCATGAGCACAAGCAGTTGATAATCATAAGACTGTTATAACTATAGCGGTATAGCCAAAACATTGTGGAAAAAGGGTCATTTTGTACAGAACAAGCAACTGCATGACTGTTGGATAAAATTGGCTCATATTTTAACAAAGTCTAGCCTAAAGTACCATCCAGGTAGTACTACAACCATTGGTATAAAACTCAGCCCCAAAACGTAGTTATGCAAGCAATTTATTTTGACTTATTTTATAAACACATATGTCATATATGTCATTCTAATTTTGTAATCGTGTAGATCTTTTTAGGGTATGGTGTGTTATCACAACATAAATAGACATTAATTGTTTATATACCTGTAAGGTTGTTTAGCAATAATCAATTTCTATTTCACAGAATGATAAATATATAGTAATATTGTAGATAATTGAATTAAAAAAAAAACTATAATTTGAAATAAATCGCGGAAAATATTTCACAATATTATGGTGTGATGTTGCACCATACCTTACATCTATTTTGAAAACAAACCAAACCGCTTTGACATGTATGTTGACAAAATAAATGAAAATTGATTGTTTCAAAAGAGCCTTTTGAGACTGAGTTTTATATCTAAGGTTGTAGCACTACCTGGATGGTACTTCAGACTGTACTTTGTTGAAATACGGGGCAATTTTATGCAACCGTCATGCAGTTGCTTGTTCTGTACAAAATGACCCTTTTCCACAATGTTTTGGCTATACCGCTATAGCTATGGCGGTCTTATGTTGCCTAACTGCTTGTGCTCACGAATAGCTTCATTTTGATATATAATATACCTTGACATACTGCTTTTTCTTGGCTAATGAAGTGCCCTAAATATTGGGTCTCAAACACTTTACATGAACCTTAAGGCTTGAATTGTACATTTCAATATTAGTTTGTTATCATACAGGAGTATCTAAAACACACATTCTTAGACTACAATAAATAAGTTTTAGTGAACTACATTATTGTGAACTTCCTTACTATTGTAAACAGTAAAATGCACTTTGTATCATATTTCGCATAAAAATTACCCGTGTTACTGTTTAAGCCATCAGTGTAACACACAGGGTGTTTAACCAAACAATAATTATCTTCTTACTCGTATTAAGTACATTTCTGAATGTCCAGAATTTTTTTCAAAGACAAATTCTACAAATATTAATGTATAAGATTTAAAAGAGACAACAATAATGAAAATCTAAGACATAAAATCTAGCCAAATTTGACTGAAAATTGTGTGTGTTTTTCTGTTTTTAAGTTGGAATGCGGAGCAATTCCAACTTAGATTTAACAAAACCGCAAAATGAACACAAGATAATTTCATTTCGGGTTTTTTGAGAACACATATCACGTGAACTGGATGTGATTACTCTTCGACCTATTTTGTGTATCTCAATTTGACATAGACATACAGTTTACAGCATCAAAAAAGTAATAATGCCGTACAATTACACAACTATCACTTCATGTATATTATAAACACGCTTATTTATGTTTTAAACGATATTTATTGAAAGTTGCGTAAGCATTTACTAGTATCACATGTTTGCATTACTATATTTGGAAATCATGTGATAAGGCAAATAAGGTCAGCTATATACAATAGCATTAGTCAATCACGTGATCTGCTTCTTTGGTAATGTCGCGATCTCTTTTCTCAGTATTGTGGCAATAGCACAGGCCAATCACGTGATCTGCTTATTTCGTAATGTCGCTCCTGTTTTCGAAGAATTATGTTATGGCATCTTTTAGAGGTATAGTTTCTCTTTCTGAACGAATTTATTACACATTTAACTTTTGACAAATTGTTATATTGTACATTTCTGTCTACAGTTACGAAATAAAATCTTCAGTTTTTGTTGGAGGGATGCTACACTTTTAAAGTTGATGAATATTTTTGCAACATATTGTCGTTTGTTTTCCTTTATATTTCAGTTATCTACATGAATGTTTTATTAAGAGCGCCACCTTACAGTTAGTTACATCGTGAAATTGACATTCATCTCAATCAAAAACATACTTAATCGCTCACTCAGCGCTCCATTCATTCATTCCAAACACTCACCCAAACCATTCAAAAACGCTCAAAATTACTAAGAAAAAATTAGATCAACATGTTCATTCAAAATGAATAAAGTAAGAACCAAATCGTGATTTCACTGACATTATTGAAATTTGAAGCGTCTTATTGGTTCTTAACGCAATAGAAAAAGCTATTGATGGAACTTTTAAGCATTTTTTTATTAAAGGGAGGTTTTACATATCGCTAATTTTGTTCAGGATGAACAAAATAAGCGACATTGGATTCCCTCCTTTAAATTTCACTCAAAACTCGCTCCGCTCACTCATTCAACATCATTCCTAGATCAAATCCAAAATCGTTCACCTTGTCAATGTCACGATGTTATTAACTGTTCCCTCTACTCAGAAGTAGAGGAGCATATATTGATTTCATCATGTTTGTCTGTCAGTCCATTGACCGTTTGTTTTCCGCTAGCTAAACGGAGAAGCAAATGACCTACAATAACGAAACTACACAAATATTGCCCATGACCCAAAGAAATGCCCTATTGTTTCGGGATCATTGGTAGACTTTAACTGCTAACAGTTTCCACTCTAACTGAACAACCGATTGACCCAAATCATAAAACTCAATACTAATGTTATCAATCGCACATGAAAGTACCCAATTTTGGAGTCATGAAGGTCGAAGGCACAATTGAACTTCATCCAAAAATTGTCTTGAGATTACAACTCGTGAAGTAAAAGACTTCCCTTTTAATCAAGGACACAGCACTAGTTGTTGTCCACTTTGCGACAATTCTAAGTGAAAATGAAATTGATAACTCAAATGCTGAAAAATAACATAGAAACTGTTTTGAGTGTGTAAGTGTCCGCCTGTGCGTCCATTAGTCGCATGTATGGTCCGTATCATTTTCTTCCTTTTAAGCTCACCTGAGCACAACGTGCTCAAGGGGAGCTTTTAGGATCACACCGACTCCGTCGTGCGTCGTGTGTCGTCAACTTTCTTAAAACATATTCTTCTCCTAAACCGCTAGGCTAATTTCAACGAAATTTTGCGTAAGTGTTTCGTGGGTGACCCTCTTCACAAATTTTTTGCTAAATTCTGATTGGCCCATAAATTTGGGTAGGGTAGGGTGAGGCTTATTTTGAGCTCGAACCCTTTGAACGTCATCTCCTCCTGAACCACTGGGCCGATTTCAATGAAACTTTACTAAAATTTTCGTGGGCTGTACCTTTTTTAAAAAAAATCGCGCTATTTAGATTGGCAAATAAATATTAACGTGGCAGGGCTGGGCTTATTTTGAGCCTGAAACATTTGAACGACATCTCCTCCTGAACCACTGGGCTGATTTCAATTAAACTTACCGAGAAAGTGACCCATTTCAGAAATTGTTCGCGAAAGTTTGATTGGCCCAAAAATATGAGCGTGGAAGGGAGGGGTTTTTATTACGAGCCCGAAATCATTGAACGAAATCTCCTCCTGAACCACTGGATCGATTTCAATGAAACTTTACCACTTTGGGTACTTTCGGTGTATTTTCGCATGGCGGGCCTTATTTTGAGCCAGAAAACTTTGAATGACATCTCCTCCTGAATCACTAGGCCGATTTCATTAAAACTTTACCAGAATGTATATTTGATGACCCTCTTCAAAAATGTGTTGGAAAAATTTTGATAAACCCATTAATATGGTTTTGCAGGGCATGGCTAATTTGTTATGAATGCCGGGTGGGTACGGCCTATCATCTCTGTTTATTCTTCGAATAATGTCTCCTCTTCAACAATTAGACAATATTTGAATGAAACTATGCCAGAAAGTTACTTTGATGCGATCCACTGGACCAATCGAATTCAGGAGAGCGGATAAGGGCCATTCTGGACCTCTTGTTATCAGTTTTCGTTCATCAGTTTCAGTACTGTATAGCGATTCAGGGGTTTAAGCGCCTCTCGTTGTTGAAATACATTGATTTATATACGTCCGTCAAAAGACATGATCACCTGTGGTGGGCAGAAGGCGTCAGCTTCGTTAGTGGCTTGAGGTCACCGTCTCTTGAACGCATTCCAACTTATCAGTACTTTCAGTACTTTGATTTAGTGTTAAGTTCATTGTGTTATTTGACTCTTTTCATGAGTGAGCATTAAATCATTATCTGCAATTACCGGTCATAGTAATTTTTCAGACTTAAGGTCAGTATGGGCTGGGACTTCAAAACAAACCAGACAGTCATGTCATGTATTGTCTGGTAAACAGTCTCGGACAACCCTTCACTTGTAATAGATAATATGAAATGCTCATTGAATAAACTATTTCTGTAGCGTTTCAGCGATCCTAACATTTAAATGGTACATGGAACGAAGATTGTTTTATTATTATACCTGTCAACCAAAAGATGGAGGACTAACCTAATGAACTGATTCTGATTTCAAAGTTAAATTACACGAACAGAACTTTCCTGTAAGACCCTTTTAACAGAGGCGTAAGTCACCAGGGGTAACTCAGGGGATACCAGAATTTGGAGGTAAACAAAGAAAGACAGGTTCTGTCTGTCTTTTTTCAATTTCTCTATGATTTAATGAACCACTATGTTCAATATTGTAGGTAAGATGCTCCAGATAATAACTAGAACTGTCGCATAGCGGACTAATACCCCCAACAAGCACTTTGTCAGAATGCAAGTGCTATTAGTGCAGGATGTGTTTGTAACAAATATTGCGGTCATATGCAGCATTTGCATGAAAATTCATGATTCTAGGTTGCTTGGTTCTTGAGTTAGAGTCCAGAAACAAAAATTGAACAAAATTGACTGTGACATTGACCTTTCACCTTTGTAACCAAAAACAACAGGGCACTTCCTTGAGTCATAAAGATCATTTGCATAAAGTTTCATTATTCTAGGTCACTTTGTTTTTGAGTTAGAGTCTGGAAACAGAAATTGAACAAAAATTGACTGTGACTTTGACCTATGTGACCCAAAAACAATAAGGCACTTTCTTGGGTCATAAGCAACATTTGCATAAAGTTTCATGATTGTAGGTTGCTTGGTTCTTGAGTTAGAGTCTGAAAACGAAAAGGTCTACAAGACGGACGGACGGTTGGATGGATGATCGGATGGACAGATGGACAGAAAGACATGGTGAAACCAATATACCCCCCTCTACTTCGTATGTGGGGGGTATAAAAATAATGTACAAATTGTCAGATTGGAAGGAAATTAATGAAGTGGCGGTCATTAAAATTCACTAAAACATGTTTACACTGAAAATTACATGGTCTTTAAATATCAAAGTATAGACCTGCAATTTCAAGTGAGTGATCAAAGATCAATTTTACATTGAAAATGATAGGAGATAATGGTTTCTCGAACCTCTCTCTTTCTTGCGGAACTATAGTAGCAGTAATAATGTAGGAAAAATGCTCCAGGTAATAACAAAATATCAAAATTTAGGATTTCAAAGGGAGATAATTCAGCAAGTAATTTTAGTAGGTTCCTAAAAACTTTAGAAAGCACAAGCTACTTTGTGTATAAATTCACTTCAATAGTAACTAGTTCAGGAGAAAAGCTTCTGATATTAATCAAAGCGCTGAAAGCACTGGAGGTTGACGTTTCTGGTGGCATTGTGGTGAAAATAAAATGAGACAAAAAGAAATTATCCATTACGAATTGATATTAAAATGTGATAAATGTAAAATGTTTCGACCCAAGATCAGCAAGTTTCAATGTTAATGCAAACTTTTTTTACTTCTTTTTCTTATAGGCCTGTGCTTACGGTTCAAAGTACGAATGGAATATGAAATAAACACCTTAAGTTTATTTTGTTACTGAAAAAAGTGCGACCCGTCACGCAAAAAAGGAGAACCCGAAAAAGAATTTGAAAAAATAGATCGGTTCCAAATCGCATTTTCAAATATTTATTTCAAATATATATTTTACGTAATACCCAGATCGTTCCTTTTTGAATAGCTGGCCACATAATAATCAGGGGCATCCAACCCTCTTTAATCTGCATGAGCTCAAAGTAACAGTGTGCTAATGAGAATTCATGAAAGATTATAGTAACTTTAATGTACATATCCACAAATACCACCAAACAACCTTATTGATAAGGAAAAAATGAAATCTCGCAAATACAGCTGCGGCTTCAAGGTTAAAAATATCATTTGAATTTTATGTCTCAAAACATAGGCCTACAATTCTTTATCTAAATGAAGTGTATTTGATAAAATATGAATTGCAAGACACTGTTTTGCTTCTGTTGATTCTTCTCATATTTTTCAAAAAGCATGGTTAAAATCATCATAAATCATTTATGGGAAAACAAATATTTCTGATATGCCTTTCAGCATTTGGGAGAAAAGAAAATGAATGAGAGACCTAGAGATTGTCAAAAAAATATAGGGTTAATAGGCATAACACCTAGGTTCTAAATATTTAAAATTGGGATGAACAGTTGATTAGAAACCGCAATTCGCGGGACTTCTATAGGCAGGTCTAATGCTATGATTAATACTTCAAATCTTTAGATGTAGACAATGTATGCATGTCCAAAAATGGCTCTTTATTATTGAAGTTGTCTGGAGAATCAATGTCGTAACTCCGTACATCACACACAGTATCTGACGTTATTTGGTCTCCGGGCCTGGTAAAGTGCAAAACCTCCCAGGAAAGGCACTGAGTATTTCCCCTTAGGGTGTACCATCTCGGAAGGTATAAATATTTAATATCTACGGCTGGAGACTTCTTTGCGAATGCAATCGTTTTCCTTTGCCCATGCGATAAAGGAAAGAAGAAAACAAACCCAAGTGTAATTAACAAAACAAGAGGGCCATTGGCCCTAAAGCGCTCACCTGATGCATAGCTAAACAAAAGTCAAAGAGATCAAGAAGAAAACATTTCAGTTAAAAATGTTGCCTCTAAAGTACTAAAAATCGTTTTTGACCCTCTATCAAACTTGTATAAGATTTCAAGGCAATTTCAAACTTGACCTAGGATTCATACAAACATATTGACCAAGTTTCAAGATATTTGAGTAAACATGTTTTCTTATTTTTAAGATTTGACCCTAATTTTGACCCCACTTGACCCAATTTTGAACATGACTGAGATTTGATGGAGACAAACATGTTTCAAGACATTTGGACCAAAGATGTGGCCTCAGGAGTGCACGCAATGTTTTTCTAAGATTTGACCCAGTGACCCCATTTTTGACCCCACTTGACCCAATTTTGAACATGACCGAGATTTGAAGGAGACAAACATTCTGACCAAGTTTCAAGACATTTGGACCAAAAATATGACCTCTAGAGTACACACAAGGTTTTTCCAAGATTTGAACCCTTGACCCCATTTTTGACCCCACTTGACCCAATTTGAACTTGACCGAGATTTGATGGAGATATACATTCTGACCAAGTTTCAATACATTTGAGCCAAAAATGTATCATCTAGAGTGCATACAAGGTTTTTCTAAGATTTGACATCTTGACCCCATTTTTGACCCCACTTGACCCAATTTCACACTTGACCATGATTTGATGGAGACAAACATTCTGACCAAGTTTCAAGACGTTGAGACCAAAAATAAGGCCTCTAGAGTGCTCACAAGGTTTTTCTAAGATTTGACCCCTTGACCCTATTTTTGACCCACTTGACCCAATTTTGAAATTGACCGAGATTTGATGGAGACAAATATTGTGACCATGTTTCAAGACATTTGGGCCAATAATGTGGCCTCTAAAGAGCGAACAATGTTGTTCTAAGATTTGACCTCTTGACCCCATTTTTGACCCTACTTGACCCAATATCAAACCTGGCTGAGATTTAATGGAGACAAAAATTCTGACCAAGTTTCAAGACGTTTGGACCAAAAATATGACCTCTAGATTGCACACAAGGTTTTTCAAGATTTGACCCCTTGGCCCCATTTTTGACCCCACTTGACCCAATTTTAATCTATTCTGAGATTTGATGGAGACAATTATTGTGATCAAGTTTCAAGACATTTGGACCAAAAGTATGACCTTTAGAGTGCACGCAATGTTTTTCTAAGATTTGACCCAGTGACCCCATTTTTGACCCCACTTGACCCAATTTCCAACTTCACTGAGATTTGATGGAGAAAAACATTCTGACCAAGTTTCAAGATGTTTGGACCAAAAATATGGCCTCTAGAGTGCACACAAGGTTTTTCTTAGATTTGACCCTTTGACCCCATTTTTGACCCCACTTGACCCATTTTCAAACTTGGCCGAGATTTGATGGAGACAAACATTCTGACCAAGTTTCAAGACATTTCAGCCACAAATGTGTCCTCTAGAGCGCACACAAGGTTTTTCTTAGATTTGACCCCTTGACCCCATTTTTTGACCCCACTTGACCCAATTTCAAACTTGACCAAGATTTGATGGAGACAAACATTCTGACCAAGCCGAGATTTGATGGAGACAAACATTGTGACCAAGTTTCAAGACATTTCGGCCACAAATGTGGCCTCTAGAGCGCACACAAGGTTTTTCTAAGATTTGACCCCTTGACCCCATTTTTGACCCCACTTGACCCATTTTCAAACTTGGCCGAGATTTGATGGAGACCAACATTCTGACCAAGTTTCAAGACATTTGGGCCACAAATATGGGCTCTAGAGTGCTCACAAGGTTTTTCTAAGATTTGACCCCTTGACCCCATTTTTGACCCACTTGACCCAATTTTGAAATTGACCGAGATTTGATGGAGACAAATATTGTGACCATGTTTCAAGACATTTGGGCCAATAATGTGGCCTCTAAAGAGCAAACAATGTTGTTCTAAGATTTGACCTCTTGACCCCATTTTTGACCCCACTTGACCCAATTTCAAACCTGGCTGAGATTTGATGGAGACAAAAATTCTGACCAAGTTTCAAGACGTTTGGACCAAAAATATGACCTCTAGATTGCACACAAGGTTTTTCAAGATTTGACCCCTTGGCCCAATTTTTGACCCCACTTGACCCAATTTTAATCTATACTGAGATTTGATGAAGACAATTATTGTGATCAAGTTTCAAGACATTTGGACCAAAAGTATGGCCTTTAGAGTGCACGCAATGTTTTTCTAAGATTTGACCCCTTGACCCCATTTTTGACCCCACTTGACCCATTTTCGAACTTCACTGAGATTTGATGGAGACAAACATTGTGACAAAGTTTCAAGACGTTTGGACCAAAAATATGGCCTCTAGAGTGCACACAAGGTTTTTCTTAGATTTGACATTTTGACCCCATTTTTGACCCTACTTGACCCAATTTCAAACTTGACTGAGATTTGATGGAGACAAACATTCTGACCAAGTTACAAGACATTTCAGCCACAAATGTGTCCTCTAGAGCGCACACAAGGTTTTTCTAAGATTTGACCCCAATTTTGACCCTACTTGACCCAATTTCAAACTTGACTGAGATTTGATGGAGACAAACATTCTGACCAAGTTTCAAGACATTTGGACCAAACATATGGCCTCTAGAGAGCACACAAGGTTTTTCTAAAATTTGACCCCTTGACCCCATTTGATCCAATCTTAATCTATACTGAGATTTGATGGAGACAATTATTGTGATCAAGTTTCAAGACATTTGGACCAAAAGTATGGCCTTTAGAGTGCACGCAATGTTTTTCTAAGATTTGACCCAGTGACCCCATTTTTGACCCCAGTTGACCCAATTTCGAACTTCACCGAGATTTGATGGAGACAAACATTCTGACCAAGTTTCAAGAGGTTTGGACCAAAAATATGGCCTCTAGAGTGCACACAAGGTTTTTCTTAGATTTGACCCTTTGACCCCATTTTTTACCCTACTTGACCCAATTTCAAACTTGACTGAGATTTGATGGAGACAAACATTCTGACCCAGTTTCAAGACATTTGGGCCAAAAATGTGGCCTCTAGAGCGCACACAAGGTTTTTCTAAGATTTGACCTCTTGACCCCATTTTTGACCCCACTTGACCCATTTTCAAACTTGGCCGAGATTTGATGGAGACAAACATTCTGACCAAGTTTCAAGACATTTCGGCCACAAATGTGGCCTCTAGAGCGCACACAAGGTTTTTCTAAGATTTGATCCCTTGACCCCATTTTTGACCCCACTTGACCCAATTTCAAACTTGGCCGAGATTTGATGGAGACAAACATTCTGACCAAGTTTCAAGACATTTGGGCCACAAATATGGGCTCTAGAGTGCATACAAGGTTTTTCTAAAATTTGACCCTTGACCCCATTTTTGACCCCACCTGACCCAATTTCAAACTTGATCGAGATTTGATGGAGACAAACATTCTGACCAAGTTTCAAGACATTTGGGCCAAAATTGTGGCCTGTAGAGTGCACACAAGGTAAAGTTTGACGATGGACGACGGACGACGGCCAGCAGCCCATCACAATAGCTCACCTTGAGCACTTCGTGCTCAGGTGAGCTAAAAATGCGAATGGTAGACCGCTCGTCGTGCGAATTAATATCCCTCACAGCCCCCGCAACGGCATTTAAATAGGCGGAAGAATGCCTTAACTCAGTAGTATTTGAGTTGCCTAAATTTACAATAAGACGATTGTCTGTATTATAGGTAGATTTTGCGTGGTGAGCCGTAAAACCAACTTTTTACCGTTAGATTCTGGTGCCATTTCTTTGAAATAGATAACCAGGTTAAAATAATGCATTCAGAAAATTTAAAGTTACCTCTTAAACCAACGTTTTTGCTTGTCTAAAAATGTAAGGTTCACCCAAACATATACTTTCCAATTTCAGTGAAGGAACAAGGTTAAGTTCCCATTATTTACTTTTTGATTATACCAGAGTTACCTATGGTAATGGACTTGGGCCTATGTCAGAGCTCAGTTTTGAAAATACACCTATAGACAACTTAGAGATATATAAGTAAAAAAAACAAGACATATTGTCTACCTGAAATATAAGGGGAGAACCCCTCAACGTGGAACTGAAGACTTTAATTTTAGCTTTCCTAAAGTTATTTTTAAGAAAACACCGCAGACTGAGTTCATAATCGATTTTAAATGTTTGTGATTAAAATGTCCTAACTCCCTGCATAGCTTTATCTGAGTTTACAACATTCTAGCCACAACCTGAAAAAACGCAAAATTTCTGAAAAGTATACAGGATTTATCACCGAAGAGGATTCGCCTAGAAAACATTGCACTTGTGCCTCCATTGGGTGTTTCTCCTCCCAAAAAACTTTGAAAGAGCCAATGTCCCCCTTCTGCGTAAAAACAGGTTATACGGTAATTCGAGTTAGGCGGAGTAGGCTACCAGTTATATATAGAATAGATGTACATTTTCAATAGCAGACGACGTTCTTTAATTAATTCTAGAAATATATTAAAATGTCCAATTTGTTATTGGAAGACCCCTTAACTGAGAGCAAATGACTTATGTTTTAAGCACCTTTCATAGTAAAAGTGTTAAAACAATGGAGAGTGTCAAAAGTTAACTTTAATGGGTTCGTGATCAGAGTGTCCTAACTCGCTAAAGTAATACTAGCAATTTACGGCGTTCTTATCACAATCCCTATAACAGCAAAATTCCTGGAAATGTTCGGGTTTGTTCACCGAGGTGATCTAGACCCAAAAAGTTCTGCATTAGTGAGAGATCTTCCTAAAATCCGAGTATGTAAATGCGGGCTTCCAGTTCAGCCACCTAGTTTTTACCCCCTTTACACTATGGGAAAACCCAAAAGGTGAATCACCGCCTTGTCTATAAATAGCATTCTTGCGGGAAACAAAAAATCGGATGGGTTAGATTTGAAGATGATTTCGCATTTAATAGATGTCTTTGATTAATATTCTAATTGTATAGAATTCTTGAATAGTGCCATTTTCAAAATGCACAGTTGTCGAGCAGAGGTAAGTCTTGTAAAAAGAAAATTGAACCAAAGCTGGTACTACTGTTTTGAAAACCTATTAACAACCGACAGGATTGTTCTCACAATGTACTAACACTGGGTGACGTAGAAATGCCCCCCAAAAATGTATGTCAAAATGACAAATTCAAGGGGAGATAATTCAGCAACAAATCATAGAAGGACTTTCAAAATTGCAGGTACACATTTTTAAATGCAGATACACATTATGTATTAACCCTTGTCATGTTGAACCTGGAATATTCCTGCTTTGGCAGGAGCTATAGACAAACATCTGCCTGCATATATGTGCAGTCTGAAGTTGGTCTACACCACCATTTTCCCCTTTTCAAACAAATATTATCAACATATTTAGTTTTTCAAATAAAAATTGACCTACAGTCAATTTAGGTACTTTCGGTGTTTTTTGCCCTTTGATTTTGATGAAAACTGTTAGCCAAAATTTATACAGCATGACAAGGGTAAATTTCAAGTCAGTACATGCAATAGTGTAGGAGAAATGCTCCCGACAACCTAAGGTAACAGTTTCATAATAAACAAAAATTGACTATGACCGTGACCTTTGTCATATGTGACTCAAAAAACAATAGGACACTTCCTTGGGTTGTAAGCAACATTTGCATGAAGTTTAATGATTCAAGGTCACTTGGTTCTCAATTTAGAGTCCGGAAACGAAAATTGAACAAATATTGACTGTAACCTTGACCTTTAACCTCCATGACCTATGTCGCCAAAAAAGATAGGGCACTTCCTTGGGCCATAAGCAACATTTGCATGAAGTTTCCTAATTCTAGGTTGCTTGGTTAGTGAGTTAAGGTCTGGAAGCAGAAATTGAACAAAAATTGACTATGACCTTGACCTTTGACCTATCTGACCCCAAAACAATAGGGCACTTTCTTGCGTCATAAGCAACATTTGCATGAAGTTTTATGATTCTAGTTGGCTTGGTTCTCGAGTTAGAGTCTGGAAACAAAAATTGAACAAATGTTGACTGTGACCTTGACCTTTGACCTCTTTAACCTATGTTGCCTAAAAAGATAGGGCACTTCCGTAAGCCAGAAGCAACATTTGCATGAAGTTTCATGATTCTAGGTTACTTGGTTAGTGAGTAAGAGTCTGGAAGCAAAAATTGAACAAAAATTGACTGTGACCTTGACCTATATGACCCAAAAACAATAGGGCACTTCCTTGGGTCATAAGCAACATTTGCAAGAAGATTCATGAATCTAGGTTACTTGGTTCTCAAGGTAAAGTCCGGAAAAGAAAAGGTCTATGCATGGATGGACAAACAGATGGATGGATGGACAAACAGACAGACATGGTGAAACCAATATACCCCCCTCTACTTTGTAGGTGGACGGATGGACAGACAGACAGACAGACATGGTGAAACCAATATATCTCCCTCTTCTGAGTAGGTGTTGGGTATAATAAACTGAACTAGAACTGACGCATAGCGGAATTATACCCCCCACAAGCAAGTTCTATTAGTGCAGGATGTGTTTGTAACAGATATTGAGGTCATATGCAGCATTTGCATGAAGTTTCATGATTATAGGTCGCTTGGTTCTTGAGTAAGAGTCAAGAAATGAAAATTGAACAAAGGCTCACTGTGACCTTGACCTTTGACCTATGTGACCCAAAACAATAGGGGACTTCCTTGGGTCATAATCAGTATTTGAATAAAGTTTCATGATTGTAGGTCGCTTGGTTCTCAAGTTAGAGTCAGGAAACAAAAATTGAACAAAGGATGACTGTGACCTTGACCTTTGACCTATGTGACCCAAAAACAATAGGAAACTTCCTTGGGTCATAAGCAACATTTGTATAAAGTTTCATGATTTTAGGTCACTTTGTTCTTGAGTTAGAGTCCGGAAACAAAAAGGTCTACGGATGGACAGACTGATCGATGGACGGATGGACAGAGAGACAGACATGGTGAAACCAATATACCCCCCTCTACTTCGTAGGTGGGGGGTATAACAATTGTAAATGCCATATTCCTTAAATTGTAGGAATCAGATTAACTATATCAAAACATCAAACTAAATTGTTAGTATGAGAAAAAGAATCTGTCACTCAATTATAACCTCATCTAAGAGAACAGAAAAGTGAAAGGCAAAATTAGATTTCTATTCTAGACTCTGTTAAGGTCAGCTTGTAAATATGACAGATTCTATTTTTCTGTTTTCTTACTTACTACTGTTTGCTTCAAATGTTCCATGGCATCATTGTTAGGAACAAACAAGGTATATTGGTGAAGATCCTCCTCTAACTTGGATATAAGATTCTTTTTCTGCAGGGATCAAAACATTGAAATAAATGAAAAGAATTGACAGGAGAAATAGACAGTTAGTAACGTCAAAACATTGATAATCAACCAAATCAAAAATAATCCAAATTGCTCAATCTGAGTTCTCTATTCATAAATTCAGACTACTCACTCTTATTGATCAAAATGCAACAAACTAACTCATATTATTCTATAACTTTATTCGACCAGATCATTCACTGATTGCATTGGCAGGCATAGATCAGAAAAGTGTCACTCCAATTAGTATGCAATCACATCAATATAAATGTAGAATGTACATAGATTTTTTCAAAGGGAAGTTAAAAAATATAGGTGATTTCTTTCATAGTAACAGAATTATTAATATTCTATTACCCCTCTTACATTTAATTCAAATTTGCTCATTCTACTAATTCAATTTCATTCTGAAATCATTCTTAAATCATTCGCAATGTCAATTTAGATCTCTGCAAAAAGAAGTATCAAAACAAAGCAGTTGTCTTAAGACAATTTCTGTTGAGCCCACAGAGTTAGACCACTTGGCCATGTTTAGGACTTTCAATATTTGACCTGGACTTCTGACCATGATATTTCAAGAATCTGAAAATTTCACTCAGCACATCTAATAATTATTGGATTTTGTTGCCTAAATTGCATAGGAATTTGCAACACCTATTAGTACCATATTTGTGGCCCCTAGAGTGTAAACAAGAAAATTGTCATCAAGGCCCCTTTTCCCGTGATATAGCACAGATCCTTCCCATTTTTGATAGGGCTCATCCTTGTGACCTGACGAACATTCTGACCATGTTTCATGAAAATTGGACAATTTGTGGCCTCTAGAGTATTAACACTTAAGGTAGTGAACCTGTAATAGTTCTGCAACGCGTTGGAAGTAATGAACTTTAACAGTGTTAACCGAGGTTTCCTAATGATTTTCATTAGGAAAACTCGGTGAGCATTGTGAAAAAATATGTAGTCTAAAATGTTGCGAAACTATTACGGGTCAATTACCTTAAATTGTTGATGTCTGATGACGTACGACAGACATTGAATGATCACAAAAGCTCTCCTTAAGCACGTTGTACTCTGATGAGCTAAAAACTACACCAAGGGTAATTATTTTAAAGTAGATATGTTCTTTGATGACAAATCTTACTGACAGGGGACATTAAATATCATGTTTCTGTGCCAAAAAAATGTAAATGTAAAACAAGCAGTATGATTTGGCAGTACAATTTCAAACATAAATGCTGATATACCTTGAATATTTTCATAAACAGAACAATTTCTTGTCTCTAAAAAATTATGTTTTATTTTGAGGGTAAAAACCTTCATTTTTTTCCAACATTTGTTACACCTGAATTGGCTTATTCTATTGAGAATGAGTGTTTAGCCATTTTATTTAGTTCTATGAGATGCCACATCTTGATGCTGTAGGACCTTGTTAAGAAAAAGAATTATCATAAAAATTCAACTTTGGTTGCTATGGCAACCAGAGTTTTCAACCAATTCCAATTTTTATATCTACTTGGGGAGAGGACCACCTTGGGAACATTCCTAAATTTCCTATAATTTGGCCAAGTCTTTAAGGAGGAGATGATGTTTAAAGAAATTGTTGGTGGATGCTGGCCAGACAGAGGGTGATCATAATAGCTCACATTTAAGGTTACATTTAAGGACACATAAAAGAGCCAAAAATGTTGAGTTTTTGAGAATCTTCAGAAAATTGACGAGATGCATCATTGAAATAACAGCAAAAAATAATAGCAATTAAAAGGGTTTTGACCTTTGACCTTGAGCTAAAACCTTTACCCTATCTCATAATTTCTTCAAAATGGCACTCAAGGGGTGGAGAAAATTGTGTCAGGTTATTTTCAAAATATACCATAAATATAGTGGTTATGCTCCAGTCAAGGTCAATTTTGACCTTGAATGGTTACCTTAACCTTTCTGACAATTCCTCTCAAATGGCAAATAGCAGAGAACTATTGTGACAGGTTATTTTGAAATCCATACATAAAAGTAGTGGTTATGGTACGGGCAAATTCTGATAGATACTTGGACAAACACACTAAATCAGTAATGCACAAACACCAATTTATCATAGTGATGACTATGTCTGGCTCGTCACAAGCATGCCCTACATTAATCAAAGGATGACTTTGCCTAGTTTTTGGCTTTAGAAGGTACAGAGTGAAACAGTTTTAAAGAAAGCTTGTTGAAAAACCTCTGAAAAGTCGAAATTACATAGAATTAATAACTTTCTTTGATGTCTTACAGAGAACTTGAGATATTATTGCTATACCAAATGGCAAAGTAATTCAGTGTGAATATGCTGAAACCACTTATGAATCTATTTCCTTTACCATTTTCAGATCTTTTGCAATTTTGCGACTGTCAAAAGTCATTAGGAAAAAAGAGCTGTATAAAATGCTCGACATCTTCTTGAAATGACTCGGCCCTAAAAACCGGTCGAGATTCACATGCATGACACACTACTACCATATATCTGTAAATGCAACGCTCGGAGTTATATCTGTGATATATACTTTTGAAAAACAGTTCTCTGATTGGCGGACTCACTTCAAGCCTGGTCTAATTATATGCACCTAGTATTTCTCACACCAGCACTATCATTTTATCCTTTCCTAGCCCCTAGCTGCTATTCCACAAAGGTCCACAATTATAAACTCATTGGTTGCAGACAAGTAGTCAGAAATAATGAGTGCCGCTGTTGGGAATCAGACCTTGGTTGTATTGAATGATAGTCCTATGCGCTGCGCTTTGAAGCAGCCGGGAGGTATATAAAAAGATAACAGGATGATAAATTGTGCAGTTTAATCTTGGTCCATACCACTTGGTTTATTAAAAACCAGCAAACACTATTTTTTTTTATTCAAAATAATTATACCACCAGACAATTACTGTATCTTGTGCTTTAAGGCCTTTTAATTAAATTATGTTTCTATTCAGTATGACAAGGGTTAACCTACTGATAGCCATTCACCGAAGACACCATACTCAGGATGTAAGCTGAAGAATACTTCTAGATCTGGATAATCATCTTCTGATTGTGGAAGATCTGGGACAAGGACCTGAAATCAAATGATTTATTTGCTAAAGGGAATCAACTTGATATTAACTTCTGTTTGTTATCAAAGTAGTTTAGATAGAATCTCAGGTGCATCTGACATCAACAGTACAAGAGCACTGTGTATGGTTGCCTTTCCTTGACTGTTGTGTGCTGGATAGAGGATAAAATAATCTCAATTGAACAAGATGTTAAATACCAATCCCTCTACAACTTCCTTTTTTTCAGAAATGTTCAACATTTTACCTTGAAAAATGACCAAGATCTGGGTCAACGGTTATAATAATAATAATAATAATAATAATAGTAATAATGTCTTTATTTAAGGAGGCTACACAGTTGGGCAAACCCAGTCTTCCCTGTGGGCCTCTGAAAATAATATCTTTACAACATATTATTGAGAATACATCAAATACAGTACAATATTTACAAAGATTAAAATTTGGCAATCCATAAACAATAATTGTGTTGTCCGGGCTCTGTGTAAAACTATTTTAAGCCCCTACAGAATTAATAGACACTTAAAATAGTTTTTTACACACCCTAGAATAAGTCTTTCACTGCTTATTGTTCCTTGTACCAAATCTAAAATAAGGTAAACTTGGTGAAAACATTTTGGAAAAGAGAAAAAGACTCAATATCAAGCAATTTTTCAAGCAGTTATATCCAACTGCTGCTGAATAATTGGTATAGATATCTCAGAGTGGAATCATGATTTTAATCAAATATTGAAAGAAAGTTAGAGCAAATATATGGAATCTATCTCGATGGCTCATAGGTCACTTTTGGGGTCCACCCGGGTGCATCCCTTTTTACATAGAATCAAAGAGCAAAAAGGCATATCTGTCTTGCTCTTCGCTGAAAACGTTCCACGGTATTGATCTTAGGCAATTATCTTCTTTTTGACATCTGCCTATCTAATTAATGTGATGTCCCAGGGGTCATAGAGACTCAGGTGAGCGATCTAGGACCATCTTGGTCCTCTTGTTGAGGATACAAATTGGTTTTATTCTCAATTTTGAGCTGCTTGATTTCATTTTTTAACGATATGTTTTGTTCTTCTATGATCAAACTATCAGCACTTAATTCAGCCACCTTCTTTTTTAGTTTGGTGCTTTCTGCTATCAAGGAGTTTGATTTTCTTACTTGGTCTGTTGACTGGAATTGTTCTAATTCTTGTTTTTTAATCTTTTTAGTTTTTCATTTAAACAGTTAATTTGCACAGCCTGAGCTTGGATTTTTCTATTGTTTTTTGGAATGTCTGTTTGTGTGCCAGATGAATGTTTCAACATGTTATTTGATTTAGTAGGGCTTACAAATTCATAATTGCATGGTGGTATTTCAGTGTGACTTTCACTCAATTCAGTGCTTATTAAAATATCAGAAAAATTCAAATCCTTTGTAGTGTCATAAGATTAACAGAGTCCATTCTCTGAAGCTGGCAAAGTTTTCAAGTCTTTTTCTTCGACACAAGCATAGGTTCCAGTTTCAATAGGAGAACACTGATATGGAAGGTTAGCACTAAAGGGTCCATTGTCTAAAACTTGCTTTGGAACTGTTTGGCTAGACTCAACATGATGTGAGAATCAAAGACAATCATCCACCCACCTTTAACTTTGACTTAACAAAGTCCTAGCCCTAATGATTAAACATTTTAAGAAAATAGGTCAACCGTCAAGATCAGGGTCAAAGATTCAACATGATGCCAGAATCAAGGAAAATCATCTACCAACCTTTTTTTATGATCTTTGAAGATTCATATAGTGAAAATAAGCTCAGTCCTGAAACACTCAAATTATGGGTTCAATCCAAATTTCTTGAATGTCTTAAAAAATGGTCACCCAAGGATCATTTATGCCAAGTTTCATTGAAATCAGACCAATGGTTTAGGAGGAGATGATCTTTAAGTCCTACCCTGCCCTTCCCATAATGGTGATGTGTAATGTTATCAAATTATTATTAGATATTTCCTGGAGCCAACGAAGTCGGAGCTAGGAATAATGTACTTTCTGAGAATTGGTATTTGGTAGGACAATACAGGAAGGTCTTAGATTGATGGACATTTTATCTTTGAATAAATAGTCTGGTAATAAGCCGCTTGGGGAGGAGGAGAAATACATCTTGATGTCATGTTGTATCCATATTGTAATCCGTATTAGTAAAGTTCGAACTTAAAGAATATTTGGAGTTATGAATCTATGAAAATCCAATATATGATCCGGTCACATCTATATGACTAATTTACATTATAATAGATACAAATTCAATGGTGCCGTGACCAGGATTAGTTTACACAACTAAGTAACGGACTTCAGGTTTTATAAAAATACCTCTATGTCGAAAGATAACTTATAAAATATAATTCCAGAAACAGAAAACTGGGAAAACGATGACAGTTCCGGGGATAAACGAGCTACAAGTTCAGGGTACAAACCAGCTACCAGTTCAAGTCCGCCGTTCAAGGAAATGAATATTACGTGGGTTAGCTGTGCCAAATGTGGACGGTTTTATTGTAGCGGGCCACAGTGCCGTTCCGTGTTTGACTTATTTGCAGTGTTTATTTCGTTTATATGGACTATAAATTTTGCGAAGACGGTTAGAAAAATGGGACAATTGTTGCTCTATAAACGTTGAGACAATTTTGGTTTCAAGACTTTATATTGAGGTTGAGGGAACGATTACAGATGTGTAGACGATGTGAATACCGATGTGAATACCGAAAGAGTTTGCCAGATGATAATGTTAAAATAATTGTGAGTAGCCATTTTTTCGTAAATTGTTGAAATTTGCAAAATGACCAGTCAACCTGATTTAGGTAGTAATTTTAAAGTATTTTCTGATCAGTTAGGGGGTTTAAAGGACGCTTTTCAGGCTCAGGGGGTTTCACAAATTGTACCAACATTTGCTGGCGACTCAAAAGATTTTCAAAAGATCAAGGCTATTGATAAGTATGCATTGCTTGCGCGTTTACCTGATGAACATAAACAACGATAGCTCTTCAAACTGCCAACGGGTAGGTAGCCCATTTCTTACAGAGATTTTTAAATTCTCACCCAAACTGTTCTTGGGATATGGTCCGTCAGGAGTTAGGAAGCCGTTTCGCGGTCATCACCGACGCTACGCATGCATTAACTCTGTAAAGGCTCATCCGTCAAGGTAGACAAGAAAATGTTCAAATCTTTACGGAACAACTGTTAAATCTGGCTGGGCAAGCTTTCAAAGATTAATGGGGTCCAGTTATGGAGCAACAGTTAATCTTTTTTTTCATAGACGGACTGCTGTCTAATGGTATAAAAATGAGGGTATTGCGAGAAAAAAACACTCAAATTTCCAAGATGCGGTTAAGATCGCCATGTCAGAGCAAAATCTGTTAAATAGATTTCATTTACGAGTAAACAATTGGACATCGGGGCCACAAGAGGTCAGGGAATATGTTCCAATGGAAGTCGACCATTAGACCGCTCAAATGTTTCCGTTGTGGGAAAATGGGGCATGCTCAAAAAAGGTGTCGCCCGGGATCAACCAGGTATTCGGGGCCCGCGATAGAAGTACAACAAGATGATGGTCCTATATCGCTCCCCTGAGTAAGTCACTCATAACTTGTCAACCATGTTACGAATACCAGAATTTGTTTGATATACATTAAGGTTGGTTAAATTTCATCCTACTGCAACTTGTTTTTTTTTTAATTTTCGTAAATTTCAACTTTTCTCTTACCATGGAGTATTCTTTTAACAACTTTAGTAACCCTACACGTTAAGAATATCCGTGCCAAGTTTAAAACTGATTGGCCTCGTGGTTAAGGAGGAAAAGAATTTGTTCTAAGATATTTGGCAATTTTTCAGTCTTTCTGTAACCAGGGAAACAAGAGTTTTTTCAGAAATTAAATTCTTTTAACAACTTTTGAAAAGCTTCACCCAAAGATCATCCCTGCAAAATTTTAGCATGCTTGGCTTGGTGGTTTGGGAGAAAAAAAAAATTTCTAATATTTTCAGCCATTTTTGACAATTTTTGAGATTTCCGTTACCATGGAAACAAGAGTTTTTGATGAAATTAAATTCTTTAAACAACTTTTGAAGAGCTTCACCCAAGAAAGATTCCTGCCAAGTTTCAGCTTGATTGGCCTAGTGGTTTAGGAGGAGAAGAATTTTTTTCTAATATTTTCAGCCATTTTCGGCCATTTCAGACTTTCTGTTACCATGGAAACCAGAGTTTTTGATGAAATTAAATTCTTTTAACAACTTTTAAAGAGCTTCACCCAAGGAACATCCTTGCCAAGTTTCAGCTTGATTGGCCCAGTAGTTAAGGAGGAGAGGAATTTTTTCCAATATTTTCGGCCATTTTGGCCTATTATGTAACCATGGCAACCAGAGTTTTTGATGAAATTAAATTCTTTTAACAACTTTTAAAGAGCTTTACCCAAGGAACATCCCTGCCAAGTTTCAGCTTGATTGGCCCAGTGGTTTAGGAGGAGAAGATGTTTAAAGAAATTGTTGACGGACGGATGGACAGACGGACGGACAATGGACGGTGAGTGATCACAATAGCTCACCTTGAGCACTTTGTGCTCAGGTGAGCTAAAAAACTAAGGAGGTCTGTGTGTGTCGAAGCCGACACATGGACTTCAAAAGCAGTAACCGAAATTTCAAATAAATTTATCAGGCAGTCCAAATTCAATTTTGATAAAGTTAGGTAAACAGCAATATAGAGCTATTATAGATTCGGGGGCTGAACTATCATTAATACGACGCTCAGCATACAATAACCTTAGTAATAAACCTAAGCTATTCAGGAACAAGAGGCCGAAGAGGGCCTGTATCGCTCCACTGGCTTAAAATCTCAAGATTTGAAAGAGAGATATTGCAAATAGAAGGTAATGAAAGTGAACAACATTCAGAAGGAATTCAGACTTTTTCTAGGTTGAAACTGACTTATGAAGGAATGAACTTAATTAACTTATATGTAAAATTACAAGAAAGAAAACTATTTAGATGTAGATTGAAACAAAAGGACCAGAATGGCCCTAAACCGATCACCTGAATTTTATTGATCCAGTGGATCTCATCCAATCCAAATTTCTTAAACAACTATAGAAGAGGGTCACCCAAGGAACATTCTGGAAAAGTTTTATTGAAATTGGCCAAATGGTTCAGGAGGAGATGTCATTCAAAAATTTCGGGGTCAAAATAAGCCCAGCCCTGCCATGCCTATATATATTTGTGGGTCAATCCAAATTTCTTGAACAACTTTAGAAGAAGGTCACCCATGGAACATCCTAATAAAGTTTCATTGAAATTGGACCAATGGTTTAGGAGGAGATGAGGTTCAAAGATTTTGGGGTCAAAATAAGCCCCGCCCTGCCACGCCCATTTTTGGGGGTCAATCCAAATTTCTTGAACAACTTTAGAAGAGGGTCACCCAAGGAACATTCTGGAAAAGTTTTATTGAAATTGGCCCAATGGTTTGAGAGGAGATGTCGTTCAAAGATTTCTGGGTCAAAATAAGCCCCGCCCTGCCACGCCCATATTTGGAGATCAATCCAAATTTCTTGAACAACTATAGAAGAGGGTCACCCAAGGAACATTCTGGTAAAGTTTTATTGAAATTGGCCCAATGGTTTGAGAGGAGATGTCGTTCAAAGATTTCGGGGTCAAAATAAGCCCCGCCCTGCCACGCCCATATTTGGAGGTCAATCCAAATTTCTTGAACAACTATAGAAGAGGGTCACCCAAGGAACATTCTGGTAAAGTTTCATTGAAATTGGCCCAATGGTTTGGAAGGAGATGTCGTTCAAAATAAGCCCCACCCTGCCACGCCCATATTTGGGGGGCAATCCAAATTTCTTGAACAACTTTAGAAGAGGGTCACCCAAGGAACATTCTGGTAAAGTTTCAATGAAATTGGCCCAATGGTTAGGGAGGAGATGTCGTTCAAAGATTTTGGGGTCAAAATAAGCCCCGCCCTGCCACGCCCATATTTGGGGGTCAATCCAAATTTCTTGAACAACTTTAGAAGAGGGTCACCCAAGGAACATTCTGGCCAAGTTTCGTCAAAATCCACCCATTGGTTTAGGAGGAGAAGATGTTTAAAGAAAAGTTTATGCACGCACGGACGGACGCACGGACGGACGCACGACGGACACCTCGCCATGACAATAGCTCGCTGGCCTTCGGCCAGTGGAGCTAAAAATATTTGTTTACAATCTGTCAACGGCCATGCGCTGAAAATCGATGGATGTGTAAATATTTCTTTTGTAGTAAAAGGGTTAACTCTTTCTCATACTTTTGTGGTAGTACAAGACATGAATCGAAACCTAATTTTAGGACAGGATTGGTTAAAACAAAATGGGGTTAGATTATATTTCGATGTAGGCATGTTAAGAATTGATAAAACATACCTTAAATTACAAGAAGATATACACATTTCGTCAGTAGTTAGGCTCCGAAAAAGAATTGATTTTGAAACCTTTAACAAGCTAGGCCGTAGATTTTCAGCTGCAAAAGAATTTAAGTTTAGACAAAGAAGTATTATGCGAATTGTCAGAAGTTGACAGAGGGTTTATGTCTAACGAACCGGGGGTTAACTTAGTAAATTCTGCCTCAAGAAATAAGCATAAAAGATTGCCCATAATGATAGTAAATACTACCCAGAAAACTATTAAACTGCGCAGAGGATGTGTGGTTGCGGTTGCAACCCCTGTTAGTGAGCATTGTTGTGTCTCTTTAAAAAGGGAATTTGCTGCTAACGACCAGAAATTAATTTTGTCGCAGGTGAATTGTGCTGGCGAGTAAAGAGGGCAATTTGTTAAATTAATTCAGAAATGCAATTTGCAAAAAGCAAGAAAAAAGCAAAAGTATTTTGCGGACAGGGGATCTGAGAAAGGGAGAAATTTATAATCCAACAGGTAAACCAGAACAGAAGGTCAAATTAGCTATGCTGTAAACTGAAACTGAGAGTAGCGCAGATAGTACCACGTCAGAAGTGGGAAAGGGTAATTCCGTCAATCGTTATAAAATGGTATGGTCAAATTCCGATAACATCCTACTTTATGAACTGTCGACCGATAATGACCTGTCTGACATGGACACTGACACGCCACCAGACGTAAACAGTATTTCTCTAAATGAAGAAAAGAAAAACCGATATCCTCAAAGTATAGGGTTAGGAGAAAAAAAAAATGCTCGTTATTATAACTTTGGTTAGGTCATATAAGAGAGAGCATAAACTTGTATGTACTAACTGAGGACAAAGGTTCTGATACAAAAAATCAAAACCACAGATAGTTGTGTGTTAGTGTATATAATCTGTGTATATTTATGCATTTCTAGAAGAATCAGATTCACTGAAGATGAATAGATAGATTTTAGATTTTGCGTTGAACTTCATAAACTGCAATATTTCTAGTCAAAATACTAGAAAGCCTATCATATCATGTTATGCCAAAACCAAACGATTTTCAAAAAGTTAAGTGGCAACTATACAAGCAAAGATCTGTCTTTATTAGTACAAGTCGAAGATACGTTTCTGGCAACAAATTTAGAGAGAAATAAAAGTATACTTTTGAGTGATGGAAATTTCCTCGAACGTACAGAACACTTTATTCCTTGTTGTACGATTGTCACTACAATTTATTCGATGAGTACTAACAACCGATGTATCATATCATTATTCATGAGACGATCGTCAGAAGAAGACATATATTGTCAAAAATTAATTAATCTAAAGGTCAAATTCCCTTTGATTAAGCAGATTAATCACATGACGCGGGCCGTGAGAATAAATAGGAACTGTACTTTGCTATAAAAATAAAGCAATAACAAAGACGTTCTATTTACAGCTACTGATTGGAATAATTGCAGTGAAAACCTAATTTAGCGCTACAAATAATCTGGTAACGTTAATCTCGGGTGATCAAGAAAAAATGATATAAGATATTTCAGATTCTACCAATGAATAGATTTAGTTCTCATTCAGAGTCGGCCAATGTTAAATCTATCATTTTTAGATAAATATGGTTTTGGGGAATTGCGGGAATACATTGTAATCCTTTTTCTTCTAATCATGAATCTAGTTATAGTAAAATATAGGAAATAAATCTTTGTAAGGTTGACTGGAAATTTGCAGAGTTCAAAACTAAAAATTGGTTCCCACGAGACTGAACTAGAGCTACCTAGTAGAGGTGCGAAACCACAAAAGTCGCACTTAAGGATTGAGGAAAAGTCCACTCTTACACAGTCGGGGAAACCGAGTCAACAGTGTCACTCATCTTCATCCTCAAATAGACTATGCCGAGAGGAGCGAAATAGAACATGTCGAAGAGACTTTAGTATAAGTACAAAATGTACTTGTGTTATATTAAGCGTTAAAGATCAAATATTTCTTGATTAAAGCTGAAATGGTTTTCAATGTAGAAAGCGCTTTAATGGTCTATAGTCTAGGAAAATGTCTCTAGACAACGCAATAATGATTATCTAGTAGTAAAGGGTAAAATTTGTTAGTCAAACCGTAAATATATAAACTTTTAGGACTGTTATTAAGTGTATGTGTTGATATGTCTTTTCTGTATCTGTTCTATAATATTGTTCGTACATTTGTAATTTTCATGAAAGTTTATAGACATATAACATTACTGTTTTAAATCGATGATATGCCTAAACTGACATACATTTTGAGAAAGGGAGGTGTGTAATGTTATCAAATTATTATTAGATATTTCCTGGAGCCGACGAAGGCGGAGCTAGGAATAATGTACTTTCTGAGAATTGGTATTTGGTAGGACAATACAGGGAGGTCTTAGATTGATGGACATTTTATCTTTAAATAAATAGTCTGGTAATAAGCCGCTTTGGGAGGAGGAGAAATACATCTTGATGTCATGTTGTATCGACATTGTAATCCGTATTAGAAAGTTCGAAATTAAAGAATATTTGGAGTTATGAATCTATGAAAATCCACTATATGATCCGGTCACATCTATATGACTAATTTACGTTATAATAGAAAATATCTTGAATAACTTTAAACAAGAGCTTTCACAGAGCAGTGCCTTTATACAAGAGCTTCGCAGAACAGAGCATTTACCCTAAAAGAGGCTTGTCAGACACCTTGGCTTGTCAGTAACATGAGCTTGAATGATAGCTAAAAAAATTGTAAACAGACAGACAGATGACTGGGGCCATAACATTATATGACAGTTTGAGTGTTTATTAAAAATCGTTTTATGAATTTTGTCTCATCTAGAACTGTCCCAGAGCAGACTTATACCCCACATAAGCACCTTGTCAAAATGCAAGGGCTATTAGTGCAGGATGTGTTTGAAACAAACATTGAGGACATATGCAGAATTTGTATGAAGTTTCATGGTTCTTGAGTTAGAGTCCGGAAATGAAAATTGAAAAAGGAAATTGACTGAGACCTTGACCTTTGACCTATGTGACTCCAAAACAATAGGACACGTCCTTGAGTCATAAGCAACATTTGCAAAAGGTTTCATGATTCTAGGTTGCTTGGTTCTTGAGTTAGAGTCCGAAAATGAAAATTGAAAAAAAAAAAAGATTGACTAAGACCTTGACCTTTGTGATCACAAAACAATAGGGCACTTCCTTGGGTCATAAGGAACATTTGTATAAAGTTTCATGATTGAAGGTCACTTGGTTCTTAAGACAGATGGACCTAAGCAATTTTTAGGGTGATTGGGCAACAAATATGGTCTCTTGAGAGTCTACCAAGTTTTTCTAAGATTTGACCCAATAACCTCATTTTTGACCCCAATTGACCCAATTTTCAACTTGCCTAGATTTCATCAAGATATTTATTCAGACCAATTTTCAGGTTGATTGAGCCAAAATTAAGGCTCTTAACCCTTTCCTGTTTTAAAAATTTTTGGACCTGTCCAAATTCAAAGGTTTTGCAGACAAAAATTTAAAGTGGATTTAATTTGAAAAATAACCATTCTATAGGGTAGAAAATGGTGTGGAAAAAGAAGAAATTGCTTGTCAGAAGCAATTTCTTCTTTTTTCACAATTGTTTTCTCAATCATAAAATCAAAGGCACGTAAAAAGCAGGGATTAAACAGCAAAGGGTTAAAGTGTGTAGGAGGTTCTTCTATTATTTGACCCTGTAACCTCATTTTTGGCCTAACTTGACCCAATTCTGATCATTACCTAGATTGACCAATTTTCAGGTTGATTGAGCAAAAAATATGCCTTCTAGAGTGTCTACAAGGTTTTCCTTAAATTTGACCATGTGACCTCATTTTTGACCCTACTTGAGCCAATTTTGATCTTGACCTAGATTTAATCAAGATATTGATTCTGGCCAATTGTCAGGTTGATTGAGCAAAATATATGGCCCTAGAGTGTCTACAAAGTTTTCCTAGAATTTGACCCTATGACCTCATTTTTTACCCTACTTGACCCAAATTTGAACTTAACCTAGATTTCATCAAGACCTTGATTCTGACCACCTTTCAGAATGATTTAGCAAAAGACATGGCCTCTAGAGTGTCTACAAGGTTTTCCTAAGATTTGACCCTGTGACCTCATTTTTGACCCCACTTGACCCAATTTCAAACTTGACCTAGAATTCTCAAGGGCAAAGATTCTGACCAATTTTCAGGCTTATTGAGCAAAGAATATGTCATCTAGAGTGTCTATGAGGGTCATCCAAGAAATAGTGAGACTGATTATATATCTCGAAAACTAATGAAGATATTAAAACGAAATTTAAGATGCATGTACATCATTTTCTCCTGCATTTATTTTTCTCATCAACCAGTATGTTGTCATGACGTCAGTCACAAAGAATGACGTCATGACGTTTACCATGGCCAGATGAATATCAAAATTACAGAAATGCTACGAATTTTAAGAGTTAAATTTTAGAAAATTGAAGAAGATGGAAACGCGTTTTTGCTATGAATATTATGCAGGGATACAGTACTTTCTCATTCTACCTCATTTCTACTGATTATTCTTTTCATCAGTAGAAAAATTCAATTTTTTGCAAAAAACTTCCTTTTTGCATGATTTTGATCACAAAGACATTATTTTTTATGAAAATATTTGCCTTTTTCAATTTGATGAAGATTTTTTTGTAACAGATGCCGTCTAATATCTCCCAGAAAGACATTTAATTCAAAATCTTTTGTCAAAACGTACGAGTACATCAATGTAGAATTCAATTCAGATACCCTCCCATTTTTCCGTATGACATTGTTAGATAAAAGGAAGGTATTTGTCAAGAAATTTGACGACATTTCTTTCAAAAATAGATATAATAGATATAATAATAGTAAACATGTATCAATGTAATTTGGCTAAAAAAACACAATCAGGTAGTCTTATATGGTGTTTTTCAAACATTGAAACATTAAGGGGTTGATGTGGCTATTACGACATATGGCACCCCCTTCTGTTGCCTAGCAACAAGGGTTCCATGGAAAGTATGTATGTAAGAGTCTGCCAAACTTGAGACCTGGCAAACATTCCAACCAAGTTCCATGAAGATTGGACTATATTTGTGGCCACTAGAGTGTAAACAAAAAATCGTCATTAAGGTCCCTTTACCCATGCTAAGGCCCAAATCCTTTCCATTTTCAAAAGAGTTCATCCTCATGACCTAACAAACATTCTGACAAAGATTCATGACAATCGGACCATACTTGTGGCTTATAATGTGTTAACAAGAAAATTGTCATTAAGGCCCCTTTTCACATAATATGGCACAGATCCTTTCCATTTTAAAAAAGAGTTCATCCTCATGACCAAACAAACATTCTGACCAAGTTTCATGATGATTTGACCACATTTTTAGCCTCTGGAGCTCTTACAAGAAAATTGTCATTAAGGCCCACAATTTTAGGAGATGTCTTTTAAAGAAATTGTTGACGTGTAATGGACCGTCGGACAGAGGGACACCGGACATTGATAGATCACAATAGCTCCTTTGAGCATTTCGTGCTAAAAAGGGGCTATGAAGGATCATTTATGCCAAGTTAAGTTGAAATTAGATGTCGTTCAATGATATCAGGCTCAAAATAAGCCCCACCTGCCATGCCGATATTTATGGGCTCATCAAAATTTTGCAAACAACTTTGTAGGGGGTCATCAAAGGATCATTCTAGTAATGTTTCACTGAAATAGGCACAATGGATCAGGAGCTGATGTCATTCAAAGATTTCAATTCTTTTGCACTGCACTTACCCTTGATGAGATTTTTCTACTAATGAAGTCTCATGGTCATAGCTACTATACTTTTTGAGATATGCTTTGGACAAGATCGAAGTATGAAAAAACACAAAGGGCAATAACTGCAAAAAAGGCCAGGTAGAGTTATGGTTCTTGTTCACTGCACCCGATAGTGATGAGAAGAATATAACTGCCAAAATTGATAAAAATTGGACATAATGTTACAGAGTTATGCTTCATACAAAGAAGTGCACGCTGCTGGGAAGCTAGATGCCATAGGTGACGGGTGTATAAAAATTGATAATTGGAAACAATGATGGTCCTAGATCACTCACCTGCATCTCTTTGACCCCTGGACATCACATTAATTAAATAGGCAGATGTCAAAAAGGAGATAATTGCTACATAAGATCAATACCATGGAATGTTTTCAGCCAAGATCAAGACGGATATGCCATTTCGCTCATTGATTCTATTTAAAACAGGA
This sequence comes from Fragum whitleyi, assembly GCA_948146395.1. Taxonomy (NCBI): domain Eukaryota; kingdom Metazoa; phylum Mollusca; class Bivalvia; order Cardiida; family Cardiidae; genus Fragum; species Fragum whitleyi. The sequence goes on from OX411550.1 coordinate 33,865,147, forward strand.
TGCACCTTGGTGGAGCCCAAATATGACCCCAGTGTCTTGATATGAACAAATTTTGGAGAGTCCCATTATTTGATGCTACAAACTAAATATGAAAGCTGTCTGCCTTCCAGTTTCAGGAGAAGATTTTTGAAGGTTTTCCTATTTTCGCCAGATGAGCTAAAAGGGATGCACACGGGTGGAGCCCAAATATGACCCCATGGTCTTGATATGAATAAATTTGGAAAAGGCCAATTAGTTGATGCTACAAACCAAATATGAAAGCTATCTGCCATCTGGTCTCAGAGAAGAAGATCTTTAAAGATTTTTGCTCTTTCATTCTATGTAAAAAGGGTTGGGCCCAGGTAGAGCCCAAATATGACCCCAGGGTCTTGATATGAACAAATTTGGTAGAGGTCCACAAGATGATGCTACATACCAAATATGATTTCTGTCTGCCTTCTGGTTTCAGAGAAAAAGATTTTTGAAGATTTTCCTATTTCCACCTTTTTTGTTTAGGTTGAAGGGAAAGTTAAGGGTGGATTTCATTTATTTGAACAACTGTGGTAGAGCTTGACCCAAGGAACATCCCTGCCAAGTTTCATCAAGATTGTCCACCGGTTTAGGATAAGAAGATGTTTAGAGAAATTGTGGATGATGCTCAACGCACCAGGCATGATGGAAGACTGACAACAGATGACGGACATAGGACGATCACTAAAGATCACCATGAGCACATTTGCACTTTGAGCTAACTAGAAAGAAAGCCATGAATGGCTTAAGTCACTCCACAGGCTTGAAATTCTTGTAATAGCCAATCAAAGTTTTGACTAGATTTCTTGACATTTTTGGTTATACTGTTGTTGAAAATCATTTCCAAAGTTTCCATTATATAACAAATAGAGAAAAGACCTCCATAAAAGACAAATCTTTCATCCAATCACAATGATTTTTGGCTGCATGATATTCAGGGTCACCAAAGGGTCATTTCAATGAAGTTTAATTGATTTCCAGCAGTTACATTCTGAGAAAATAATTTTCAAAGTTTCAACTATATAACATATAGAGAAATGAACTCCGCCCATAAAATACACATTTTTAATCCAATCACATTAATTTTTGGTAGACTGATAAAGGGTCACTCAAGGATCATTCCAGTGAAATTTGGTGGATATCCGTCACTTACATTCTGAGAAAATGATTTGCATAGTTTCCACTATATACCATATAGAAAAATGACCTCCACACATAAAATATATATTTTTCATCCGACCACAATAATATTTGGTAGACTCATAAAGAGTCACCCAAGTATCATTCATGTAAAATTTGATTGACATTTTCAATTAGAATCTGAGAAAACTCACTTTTTGCCATATTTGGAAACTAGCCACGCCCATAAAATCCATGTTTTTCATTGGATCAAAATTTTTTGCACACTTTTAAAAGAGGGTCCCCTTAAAGGATCATTCCTGTTTAGTTTGATTGAAATTCCTCAAGTAGTTTCTGATGAAAAGATTTTTCAAGAAAAAAGTTTATGACTGGACGCACTGTCGCACAGATGGACGCACGATGGACACAGCACCATGACAATAGCTCCAGTGGCCTTCGGCCAGTGGAGCTAAAATCAACTTAACTCAGATTTCGTGTATCATTCTTAAGATTTATCATAATTATACTGGGTATTTTCAAAGAAGTACACCTGCGAATCTGTAATAAATTCTGTCGCACAGATGGACGCACGATGGACACAGCACCATGACAATAGCTCCAGTGGCCTTCGGCCAGTGGAGCTAAAATCAACTTAACTCAGATTTCGTGTATCATTCTTAAGATTTATTATAATTATACTGGGTAGTTTCAAAGAAGTACACCTGCGAATCTGTAATAAATTCAATACAAGTAGAATGCACAATTCATATATATTTCTTCCTAAAACATTGTAAACTTTCAAATGAATGTCTTTCTCAAAACGGATAAGATCAATACATAATTTGTAGGGGATAATCCATTTTCACTAGTTTGGAAGAGGACCACCTAAGGAACATTCCTGTAAAATTTGGTGTAAATTGGGCCATTAGTTTTGGAGAAGATGTTGTTTGAAAATTCTTGAACAGGTGCAGGACAACAGATGCGGCTAGAGGGTGATCACAATAGCTCACATGATTTCTTTGTGTTTAGGTGAGCAAAAAATTTTTAGATGGACGGACATACACAGACACACACACTCACCACAGACACAAGGCCATGACAGACCTGCTGAAATATATCAGGAGATAAAATCTAGACAAAGCTCCATGAAAATATGTGCTTTGAATACAGAAAACTATATTATTGAAACATGTTATTGGCTTTCAGCCATTGAGATGAACACAACAGTTGATCTTGATTATTGAACAAGAGGCTCTAAGACATGTTCATGCGCCTGTGCATGACATTTCAAAAATTTCTCTTGTTCACAAATCAAAGACTCTTGCTGGCCTGTGCATCTTCATTATGTGCTCTGTAGATAGATAAGGTCATTAACTCTCTTAGGACGGTCAGAAAATATTCTAATTGTATTGTGTAATGTATGTGTCTTACATTATCAATGATGTTAAGGTAGCCATTGGTAACAATGATGTCTGACTTCAAAACAGTGGCTGATGGTCCCTCCTTTAATGAGTAGATCTCTACAATACCCTGAAATTATATGTAGGATAGTTGTTTGTTGCAAAATATAGCTTATGTTGTTCATATAATGGATGATTTTTCTATCTTACATGAAAAAAGTGACTTTTCAATTTTGATGAAACAAAACTAACAGGAAATTTGAAGGTTCTACAATATTTCATTAAATAACATTTACATGGTAATGTGATGATATTACTACTATAATAGCTATGTTAAGATGACTTCCAAAAAAATGACTGGTTTATGTTGGTGATAATCTACTAAGAAATCTCTGAAACAAATATCAAAATATTTAAGAAATCTTTTCATTGTAAATAAGTAACACAATACTGATTTCTATATTTTGCTTTACATATCAAGGCAAATTGTTTCTGAACTTTTCATTTATGACCTATGAAAATATACCACAAGTAGGCCTTCCTTGTTTGAACAATGAAATATTTCAACATTTCACAAAACAAACAGCATGTCCTATTCAAAAAAATAAACATAGAAGATTCTATTGACTTGAAATTTTTGTCTTGCATTTTTACTAATTTTGGCCACCCCAAATTTTATGATATTGTTTGTTTTTCAGCAATTCAAAACTGCTTTAAAGTAAGACACAAATATAAGTAATAGTTATAGTTCATTTCTGACAATTTATGCGATATAACCTGAGCGGAGCGTTAGCGGAGCGCAAGGTTATACGCGTTGATTGTCAGAATATGAACTATAACTGTTTTACCGATCGGCTTAATTTTTCACCCAATAACTCTAGCCCCAGTGAGTTTTGCATCAATCAATGGTGTCAGTCAATTTTGTTGCGTCATACATTATTCAATCAAATCGCCGCAAACAAAAGGGGAGGGGCGAATTCAATCGTCATCTAGCTTTCATCTATGTTTCGTCATTTGGCGAGACGGTTTCAATGGAATAATTACCCTTTAGATGCGTTTGACGATAAATACATTGTGGTTGCAACTATCAAGATGTATTTTATATTCTATTTAGAAAGCTATTCGCGAACGATATGCCCTTCTATGAGGATTTTATTTGTGAGAAAATACGAATTTCGTATCGCGTGATATTCATTTTCAATAATGTTTGCAACAAGTAGTTTATCGGGCAATTAAAAATGACGCATCGGAAGCTAGTTTTTAGCCCCTTTTTCAGGTTTACAAAAAACGTTTGCGAACGATGATGATTTGAACCCTGCTTTGCTGATAAGTACACGTTTAAAGCGGAACGACTTTTCGCTTAGGTTTTCGTTTTGAACGCGGGGTAAGTTTTGATACTCAAATGAAACGTTACCTTTAAATGGGTCTCGTATATATTCAAGACTAGTAAGCTTCCATGAGTCTTAAATGCGTCAAAGTAATTTAAGCTATTTTAGAATACTAAGAATAAGATAAATATCCAAGTTTATCGTTCTGCCCCAATGTTTTAGCCTGTATGTAACCTTTTATATCACCAAACCTAAATACATCGTGCATGTTCAGTTTTTTAACTCACAGGGATTATCCATGGTACGAATGTATGGAAATTTTCGCATAAACCGCCATGAATGAATATGTTTAACAAAGCAGGGAAGGGGGTCTCAAGAATAAATATTTAAAGTATTAAAACAAGAAGTTAGATTCTAGATCATTTCAACTCTGTCGTCTTCTTATGTCAACTTAAGGTTCGATTTGGGTAAATTTTAAAATCGGAATCAGTAAATCAGTTTATTCCTCCCTTTATTGGTTGACATGTACATGTATATTCAATTAGAAAAAGTCTCTGTTTCGTTTATCATTTGAATGTAAGAGTTCTTGAAAACCTATAGAAATAGTTTAATCAATGAGCGTTTTCGTATGCTCGATTACAAGTAAAGGGTCGTTCGAGACCGTTCACCAGACAAGATATGACGTCACTGTCTGGTTTGTTTTAAAGTCCCGGCCCATGATGACATAAAGTCACGTAGTACACTTATTCGTACAGATTGTCAAGTTATGCGATATATTTTTTGAATTTCAAATGAAATAGCGGTCGATCATTGGCTGAAAAATTAGGGCGATCGGTAAATATCATTTCAGTGCACTATGTTTTTTAAAGATTTTGTGATCAAACAGACAAATTTTCAATTGCAGTTACTCCTGAACAACCTTGATGAAATTCTCTCCCATTTTTCTTACACTTTTATTCCATCTTTTTATATGTAGATAATATCCATCCACCATTGTTCCTATCTTGCTGAACTTTGACATGCTTACAAGTTGGTCCACTGTTAAACTGCCAGGAAATGTGTGGTAACTGAAAATAATCAAAGCATTGAAAGCACTGATGGTGAAGGATTCTGGTGGCATTCTAGAGTGATATATTGAATTTGTTGAGAAAAGAGAAATTATATGTGAAAAAAATCAGGGGTGTGGAATTCCCATGCCCATCAGGCCACTTGACTGTGGACAAGTAAACTAGGGCAAAGCTTGATACAGTAATAAAAGATCTAGGAGAAAAAGTCATCCTATTGTTTGTATCAATGGGAGAGAACTTTGACACTAATGAAGAAAATGCTGGGTTACTGCATTTTCTTCATTAAAAACTATGTTTTTCAATTTATCAATTTATTTTTTTGTGGGCAAGTTCATTTCGATCCTGGACAAGAAGGCAATAGACTTTTACTTGTCCATGGACAAGTGGAGAAAGTTGTATTTCCATACCCCTGAAATAATTAAGGGAAAGTTTCTCAACAAAATTTCCACGATTCTCACTGTAAATTCAAATTTGTTTTCAATCCCTTTTCAAACAAAATGCAGAAGAAAAGTTGTACATTTACAACAGGTGTCGAATAATTCTTGAAACCCATCTCAAGACTGACTATTGCATGTTGAAAAGTTATGTAAAACCCGATTGCATAACCACACTGATGTCACTAGACTGGTTACCATTTCTAATGCTAACTTTGTGTACGAAATATAAACAAATTCAGGAGGTCACGACCTAGAAACTAAAAGTAGGGATAGCAAGGGCTTAGAACCAAAACATAGTGTCTATACAGTGTATAGACACACGCTTTGTTTTTACTCTAAACTCTCAATAAGCCTACGGGGATCAACCATTTAAGCGATTTAAGAATTTAAACCTCATTTTATATTTCAAAAGGGAACTTGCATTATCTTCACATGCTCAAGAATTCACAGTATCACACCATAACGAAATAAGTAGTGATTTTGAGTAGTGAAGTCTTGAGAAATAATAAATTATATCTAAAAGGGCACTATTTTTTTTTTGAAGCTATTAAGAACCTACAGGGTATTCCTTATGTAGTATCGCTGGCGAAAAAAAACTATCGTTCACCAAAAACTATATTTCAAGGCCACAAGCAGGTACCAATAAATTCTAAAGGTTAGTTCAGGCTTATCAAAGGCTCATGTCAGACAGACAGACAGACAGAATACTATCAATTCTTTTCCAAAACTTTCAGTAAAAAGTGGACAACTACAGTAACATAAAAGAAAAGGAGGCGAACAAGAGACCTGTCTACAATCAATTTCTATTCAAGTTATCTGATATTTCAAGAACATATGAGTACTTTAGTTTATAGAGAATCCAACTATATTTGTTGACTTTTATCACAACTAGATTACACAAAGTGAAATTCAAAAATGTTCCCATGTTTTCAGACAGATTGCCCTCTTTCCTATAGCAAAAATCTTTATGATCCCACAATCATGCTGTGAATATTTTAAGAAAATCTGAATATTTGAGGACTTTATTGCATAAACAAATTTGTACTTAGTGAAATTCAATAAGATCCCCTTCACTTTTTTTCTGACAGAACATTCTCGGTGTCAAAACTGATCATTGTTATAATTACCCTTCAATCATCTTGAAAAAGTTTCAAGATACTGGTGTCAACTCATTTTTTTTTAAGAATATGAAAATATAGGACAATCTTTAGTGAAAATATAGGACAAATATAGGACATAACTGGTGGTTCAAACCATCTTCCAATGCCATCAAAATGGCATTTTCCTGGAAAGATTTTGATTAACATAATCAAAGAAAGAAAGGTGTTTGTGACCTCACACACTTTTTATCACTTGATCTTGAAAGGTCTTTCATACAAAGTATTTGTACATTTTTAATACATGATGAATATGAAGCCATTTATCAGTACTCTGATTTAGAATTTCTTAGGATTCATACTTGGTTTTAAATTGCAAAAGATTACATTGATAAATAGTTACAAATAATTTGGTCAAGTATTGGATGAGTAAATTATATGACAAATTAAATCAATAGAACTAAATGTTTCAATCAAACTATACTATTTGACAAGTCTACTACACTTTCAAAACAAGACTCTTTTTCTAGAACTTTTAATGATAATCTACTTAAGTAAATTTTGTGCAAGTCATATGCAGGAAAGTCAAATTTTGTAAGAGAGCAAAGATTTTTTCCCCATTTAATTGGGAATATCAGCTGATTGATTTTTTCCCCAAAGAATTTAAAAGATAACCCATACTTTTATGATAGAGAAACCTTGTTCAATCAATTCTCAATAAATTACTCAAAACCATGTTTTTTTCTTAAATTTAAAATTCACATATATCCCCCATTTTACTTAAACTTTATCAAAGGACCATTAGAATACAAATGGGTTCAGAAAAATACTGTTCAAATATTAAATTTCACAGCAACACCACCATTGATAAACTGTTACTTTGAAATTTATCCATAACCTTTGAAATACAACCATATCTTACTCAATTAAACATATTGTCAGGAAAGTTATTTCAAAACCTGAATCCATAAAAGTAGTAAAGTTTTGGGCAAAAAAAATAACCTTGACCTTGAATGAGATCTTGCGCTTTGGAATATGGAAAAAAAAAAACTTGAATGGGATATTGAAATTGTTTTCAAATCTGTTGCTTACTGTGTGAGTTAAGCCCCAGACACATTAGGACTTAAGTAACCAACATATATGAAGGTGATGTTGTGCAAACATTCTTCACAAAATGGATATCCCCCAAGTTTGATCATTATTAATGACTTTGACACATCAGTAGTCTTTATAATTGTGTAATGAAAACTGACTAAATAATACAATTTTTAATAGTCAAGAATCTGGGAATTTGTCTGGAGTGATTTTGAAAGGCAAACAAACACAATGAGGTCTAAAGAATGACATTTTTTTTCTTTTTACAAAAACAAACTCTTCAGTTGTAGAGATAAACTCTGCATGTGCAATGAATTTAGTTTGCCCTACTTGTAAAGGTGACCAACATCCAGAGTCAGAACTTCTTTAAATCATTATGATGCTTACACAAGACATTTATGTACTTTGTATAGGTGTAAAGAAAGAAGATATTAGGAAAAACATAAATTGAAGTCAGTTTTCCATTCTGATCTTGATTAATAACACTAATAAATGTAATTCCTCTTTTTTCCATTCTTACATGAAAATATAAAATAATTCATAAAAATATAGCTAAATGTCTTACTTTATAGGACCGCTTTGATATATAGGACAAATCTAGGATATAGGACTGAAGTTGATGCCCTACAACCTACATATTACCTAAGTTTTCCACAGGTCAAAAGGACGAACAGGACATGTTTTGTTGGGGGTCAAAAGGAGGCATTTCAGAAAATCTGTGTCATAACCTGGGTTTACAGATCAAACACGACCCCCGTTCCAGTATGAATATTAAAGAGAAACATCCCAAAATGCTTGTTGGCTCAAAAATAGACATGCTTAAATAACTAGAAAGCCATGAATGGCTTGAGTCGCTCCACAGGCTTGAAATTCTTGTAAAAGCTAATAAAAGCTTTGACTAGATTTTTTAGATATTTTGGGTTCTACTGATGCTGAAAATGGTTTTCAAAGTCTCAACTATATAACATATGGAGAAATGACCACCCCCCATAAAAGACATATTTTTCATCCAATCATCCGATCAAATTTAACTTTGACTTCATGATAATTGGAACGATAGTGTATCTTCCTCTTTTGTTTAAGCTACTGTCACATTAACACTCTGTTGCTTTGGTGAGGCATCACTGATGACTTTATGTAGAATAGTGGATGAAATTGGTGATGAATTGCCGACAAGTTGACATCTAACTCATTCATTCAATGTTGAGATTTTTCAGTGATAGGCAACATGCCTGTTTATCTCCAAGGTAAATCCTGCCAACCATTCCAGAACAGGTTTAGACTTGTTTTGATGTTTTATCTAAGAGTAATCACTGGCTATTGTCCAGGGTAGGTTCAAGTTTTCTTTTTTACATAACAGACACAGAGATCTGTATTATTTTCTGCCCTTTTTACTTCAATTTGGAAACAGCCACTATTGTTGGAGATCCGACTAGTCAAAGGCATTTCTGTCTGATATGTTGTAAACTCAACGGGTAGGAAGGTTCGAGGTAAAAAAAGTTGACATAATATTTAACTGTCAATTTCTTTGGCGATCCTGGTATTTCTAAAGAAGATCAATGTCCAGTCTTAACGAAGTCTATTTTTGTTCAACCAATGGTTTTCAAGATTCTAATCTAGAAATATGAGAATTTTTCCAAAAGTTGTTTTTTTAGAGTTCAGTTGGATGGCAGCTTTTTATTCAAGGTAAATAATGATAACAAAATGATGGCAGTTAATTTCATGGTGACCCCGGCGGAGAATTAAAAAAAAATTGCTAAGATAAATACAATATTTATTTTTTGTTTAATTTCTTTTGTTATTCATATTTTAATAGAATATTTAGCATATAAAGCGTTCAATCCAATCTGAAGAAAAAATGTTCAGCAGGCAATCACAATCATTCATAAACGTTCAATCACTGCTCAGCGTTCAATCACGTCCCAATTGGATTGTCAAATTCCTGATGTTCCGTATTGTATAACATATAGAGAAATGACCTCTGCCCATAAAATACATATTTTTCATCCGATCACAACAATTTTTTGTAGACTGATAAAGGATCACCCAAGTATCATTCCAGTGAAATTTGGTTGATATTTCTGAGAAAATGATTTACACTATTTAACATATAGAACAAGAGGCCCAAGAGGGCCTGTATTGCTCCACTGGCTTGAATAACCCCAGACTTTTGCCCTCCCAAGTCCATTTTCGTGGGATCAATAAAAACTTCTTGAACAATTTAAGTAAAACGTCTCCCAAGGAACGTCCATGCCAAGTTTAATTGAATTTGGCCCAATGGTTTCAGGAAGAAGATTTTTAAAGATTTTAATGTGAAACAAGAGGCCCAAGAGGGCCTGTATCGCTCCACTGGCTTAAAATCTCAAGATTTGAAAGAGAGATATTGCAAATAGAAGGTAATGAAAGTGAACAACATTCAGAAGGAATTCAGACTTTTTCTAGGTCGAAACTGACTTATGAAGGAATGAACTTAATTAACTTATATGTAAAATTACAAGAAAGAAAACTATTTGGATGTAGATTGAAACAAGAGGACAAGAATGGCCCTAAACCGCTCACCTGAATTTTATTGATCAAAAGGATCTCATCCAATCCAAATTTCTTGAACATCTTTAGATGAGGGTCACCCAAGGAACATTCTGGTAAAGTTTCATTAAAATTGGCCTAATGGTTCAGGAGGAGAGGTCATTCAAAAATTTCGGGGTCAAAATAAGCCCCGCCCTGCCACGCCCATATTTGGGGGTCAATCCAAATTTCTTGAACACCTTTAGATGAGGGTCACCCAAGGAACATCCTAATAAAGTTTCATTGAAATTTGCCCAATGGTTTAGGAGGAGATGTCATTCAAAGATTTCAGGGTCAAAATAAGCCCCGCCCTGCCACGCCCATATTTGGGGGGTCAATCCAAATTTCTTGAACAACTTTAGAAGAGGGTCACCCAAGGAACATTCTGGTAAAGTTTCATTCAAAATGGCCCAAAGGTTTGGGAGGAGATGTCGTTCAAAGATTTCAGGGTCAAAATAAGCCCCGCCCTGCCACGCCCATATTTGGGGGTCAATCCAAATTTCTTGAACACCTTTAGATGAGGGTCACCCAAGGAACATCCTAATAAAGTTTCATTGAAATTTGCCCAATGGTTTAGGAGGAGATGTCATTCAAAGATTTCAGGGTCAAAATAAGCCCCGCCCTGCCACGCCCATATTTGGGGGGTCAATCCAAATTTCTTGAACAACTTTAGAAGAGGGTCACCCAAGGAACATTCTGGTAAAGTTTCATTCAAAATGGCCCAATGGTTTGGGAGGAGATGTCGTTCAAAGATTTCAGGGTCAAAATAAGCCCCGCCCTGCCACGCCCATATTTGGGGGTCAATCCAAATTTCTAGAACAACTTTAGAAGAGGGTCACCCAAGGAACATTCTGGTAAAGTTTCATTGAAATTGGCCCAATGGTTTGGGAGGAGATGTTGTTCAAAGATTTCAGGGTCAAAATAAGCCCCGCCCTGCCACGCCCATATTTTGGGGTCAATTCAATTTTTTTGAACAACTTTTAAAGAGGGTCACCCAAGGAACATTCTGGCCAAGTTTCGTCAAAATCCACCCATTGGTTTAGGAGGAGAAGATGTTTAAAGAAAAGTTTACGCACGCACGCACGCACGGACGCAAGACAGACACCTCGCCATGACAATAGCTCGCTGGCCTTCAGCCAGTGGAGCTAGAAAGATGTGTTTGTGAAACACCAATGCCCCTGTAACAGCATTTTTTTTCAAAGTTTGACCTTGACAGATCACCTTGACCTTGTCACATGACTTTGACTTTGGTACCAGCGGATGCAGATCATTGAGATCTATCATCATGCCAAATATTAGCTTTGTATCTTGAATAGGCTTGAAGATAATGGCAAGGTTAAGTTTTCGGACAGACATACGGACAGACGGACGGACAGACAGACAGACAGACATGAGTAAAACAATATGCCCCCGATCTCTCGATATGGGGGCATAAAAATGTCCCCATCCCCCTGCCATGCCCATATTTCTATTTGAAACAAGAGCTTTGCAGAGCAGCGCATATACGCCCGATGGGCCTTGTCAGTAACCTTGGCTTGTCAGTAACATGAGCTTGAATGATAGCTAAAAATATTGCAAACAGACAGACAACTGGTGCCATTACATAGTATGACCTTTTGAGTGTAAATTGAAAATGATTTTATGCAAAACTATATGCCAAACAGTCATTTTGCAAGTTTCAGTTCATTCTAAGTCAAAGTGTGACAAGTTACTCACAAAAGAAATATAGTGAATTTCAATCAATTCAAGGGAAGATAATCAAAGAAAGACCCAAGCTTTTTGAATTTCTGAAGTCTTATGCTTAACCAAAAATCAAGGTTACATTATGACAAGATTCATTTCAATTCAATTAAATTGCTAGGAGTTGTGCACGCACACAAAAAAAAAAATCTGTAAATTTAAACTATTTAATGAAGTAAAAGGCAGATAAATCAGGAACTACTTTACAAATGAAAATATATTAAGTCCTAATCACAAAAAGACACACTACAATGTCATTATGGCAAGTTTCAGTTCATTCCCATCCAAAATGTAGGAGAAATTGAGCTAACAAGAAATTTTGTTTTTCATCAACTCAAGGGCAGATAATTCAGGATAACTCAAGAATGACTGGAGCATTTAGAATTGAAAAGTCTTATGCACAATTAGACATCATAGAGAGTAATTGTGTCTAGTTTCAGCTCATTTCAATTATCAGTTAAGGAGGAGTTGCACACAAAATACAGTGATTTTCGTTTAAGTCAAGGGCAGATAATTCAAGATTTCTAAGGAATGACTGGAGCGATTTGAATTTCAAAGGTCTTATGCACAACTAGATATCATAGAGTGATTGTGTCTAGTTTCAGCTCATTCCAATTGATAGCTTAGGAGAAGTTGCGCACACAAAAAATTGCTTACGGAGGGAAAGCCAGACAGACAGACGGACGACCGAGGCCCTAACATAATACGACCCTTTTGGCATATAAAAATGCCCTGCCCTCCCACGCCCATATTTGGGGGTCAATCAAAATTTCTAGAACAATTTACGAAGAGGGTCACCCAAGGATTATTTCTACCAAGTTTCATTTAAATCCACCCATTGGTTTGGGAGGAGAAGATGTTTAGAGAAAAAGTTAACACACGCACGACGGACACTCGGCCATGACAATAACTCGCTGGCCTTCAGCCAGTGGAGCTAAAAATGACCTACCCCCATAAAATACTTATTTTTTCATCCGATCACAATGATTTTTAGTAGACTGATAAAGGGTCACCCAAGGATCATTCATGTAAAATTTAATTGGTATCCATCAATTGGAATCTGAGAAAACTCTCTTTTTACCAAATTTGGAAATTAGCCATGCCCATTAAATCCATGGTTTTCATTGGATCAAAATTTCTTGAACAGCTTTGAAAGAGGGTCACCCAAGGATAATTCCTGTCAAGGTTGGTTGAAATTCATCCAATAGTTTCTGAGGAGAAGATTTTTAAAGAAAAAGTTTATTACTGGACACATGGACTGACGCACAGAGGCATGACAATAGCCCCAGTGGCCTACGGCCAGTAGAGCTACAAACAATCATCTACCAACCATTTCTATCAAATTTATACAGTAGAATCCCTTTGTTAGCAACTAAGATAATAGGACTTTTTCGGTTACTAACAACTTTTCCGTAAGTACAACACCATTTTTTCTTCAGTCTAAGTAAAATTCCTCTGATAATCGAAACTCTGATAATAGAAACTCCCACGTAATGGAAAAAAATTGTTTGCACCATGACCCGTTTTTATCAGATGAAGGAATTAATCAGAAGTTACATCAGGACAAAAAGAGCACCGCCTACAGGTGCAACGCTAAGCAGAAAATCTAAGTCAAAAAAGGGGACTAACTCTTACAAAAATGTTCCCACAGTTATCACCCTTGATAGTATAGATAGCCCTTGTGATGGTGAACACATTATGCCAAGTTTCATGAAGATATCTTCAATAACAACAGAGATATGACTAAAGTAACTTTCCATTCAAATGTTATAGGCAATATTAAAGTTATATTAAAATTTTTCCACAAATTTGACCTTTAAAAACTACCTTGACCTTGACCAATGATCTTCAACTTGGTACCAACAGAAAGATCTTGTCCAAGGCAATTTTCAAGTCAAATTTGAATGCCTTATCACTTCTCACTCAAAAGTTAAGGACAATGTTAAAAGTTTAAGTTTTATTTAAAAAATTTGACCTTGAAAAAATCACATTGACATTTAGTTATAATTTTGAACTTGGAGCAACAGAAAGGTCTTGTCCCAAGCAATCATCATGTGAAATATGAAGGCCCTATTACTTACCATTCAAGTTATGACCAATGCTTAAGTTTTATTTAGATTTTTTCCACAAATTTGACCTTGAAAATTTACCTTGGCCTTTAGTGATAACCTTGAACTTGGTACCAACAGAAAGTTCTTGTCCCAAACAATCATTATGTAAAATATGAAGGCCTTATCATTGACTATTCAAAGTTAAGGCCAATGTTAAAGTGTTACCTTTTTTTGACGAATTTGACCTTGAAAAACGGCATTAACCTTGCATGATGACCTTGAACTTGGTACAACAGAAAGGTCTTGTCCAAAGTAATCATTATGTGAAATATGAAGGCCTTAACCCTTACTCTTCAAAAGTTATGACCAAGGTTAAAGTTTGTCACAACCACAACCATGACCAATCCAAAAACACCAGGGTGATCATTATACCTCTGGTTTTCTTCGAAAACAGCCGAAAATACACATAGACACTTCAACTTGTCAAGAAGCTGATTGCACCTTTACCCAATTCATAACTGTTATTTGTTCAGGTTAATTAAATGTTTGAACAAATGCTTTGCATTCAACTTTTTAATATTATCAACTGTTGTCTTTGATTATTGCGACGACATTTTTCATCACACCAAACTTCTTTTTCAATTTATTTCTTTCTTATAGATAAAAAATCTCTCATTTGAAAATCGCATTTGAAGTTGTTGTTACAAATTCATTTCATAGCAAGAATACTTACTTCAAATTAAAAATCATAGTCTTAATCAAAATATCCAAGTAATAAAGATGCAAGAAAATCATAAGCTTTCTTGCCAAACCCATTTGCAATATCACATCACTCTATGAATTTCTTGTAGAATGACCTGACATCAAACGGACCAAACACCTGGCCTGGCCCAGGGCATCTGTGTTTTCACAATGACAAGCTTTTCTCTCCTTTGTAATCAGCAGCCTAATTAAATCACAAAGAACTTGGAATTAAACATATAAAGAGGACCCTCTTTAACCCTTTGCTGTTCAATCCCTGCTTTTTACGTGACTGTGATTTTATGATTGGAAAAACATTGTGAAAAAAGAAGAAATTGCTTCTGACAAGCAATTTCTTCTTTTAACACACCATTTTCTACCCTACAGAATGGTTATTTTTCAAATTAAATCCACTTTAAATTTTCGTCTGCAAAACATTTGAATTTGGACAGTTCCAAAATTTTGTAAAACAGGAAAGGGTTAAAAAGGCAATCGGTTTTGGCTAACCATGATCCGAGGGATTGTTTCTGTAAAGTTTGGTTGAATTCTGAGCAGTAGTTTCAAAAGAGAAGATTTTTTTTTTTATTTCATCATCGTGACTCGACAGTCTGTAGCACCAAATTATCAATCTGATCAGAATTCAAGGAAGGAATCTGAGAGAGCGTGTACCAAGGATCATTCCTGTGAAATTTGGTGAAAAACTGCCCAAAAGTTTAAATGATAAGTTTACGCACTTACACAGACTCACAAAGGAGTACCTGCCAGAACATAAACTCTGATGGACTTTGTCCAGTGAAGCTAAAGATTGGCATTTTTTTTTTCAAACAAAATTTAAACTCAGCAGGATAAGGGTCATACTTACTTTAATAGATTAAGTAATACATCCCTGGTCAGCAAATGTTTGTATGTCTCATTGAAAGCATGGGATTTGAAGAAAGACATAACAGCTTTATCATTTGGTGCAAAAACTGTGTAGTTGTTATCAAGAAGAACTTCCAAGTCCAGCTTATTTCTTGCCTAAAAAATATTCAATAAAGTGAATTCATAAATAAGACTTTCTATCAAAAAACAAACCAACTAAAGCAGAAATGAACATTGGGCTCCAGAATCTATCAACCAGAAGCTGGTATTTATTTATTTTAAAGAATATTAGATTCTGATGAAAGAAATAAAAAGGAATAATCAAGCATACTTACATTTCATCACCTAGCTATTTTACAAAATAACTAGAACTGTCGCAGAGCGGACTAATACCCCCAACCAGCACTTTCTCAGAATGCAAGTGCTATAAGTGCAGGATGTGTTTGTAACAAATATTGAGGTCAAATGCACCGTTTGCCTGAAGTATCATGATTCTAGGTCGCTTGGTTTTTGAGTAAGAGTCCAGAAATGAAAATTAAACAAAAATTGACTGTGACCTTGACCTTTGACATATATGACCCAAAATCAATAGGGCACTTCCTTGGATCATAAGCAACATTTCCATAAAGTTTCATGTTTGTAGGTCACTTGGTTCTAAAGTTAGAGTCCGGAAACTAAAATTGAACAAAGGCTGACTGTGACCTTGACCTTTGACCTATGTGACCCAAAAACAATAAGGGTCATAAGTAACATTTGTATAAAGTTTCATGATTGTAGGTCATTTGGTTCTTGAGTTAGAGTCCGGAAACGAAAATTGAACAAATGCTGACTGTGACCTTGACCTTTGACCTATGTGACCCAAAAACAATAGGGCACTTCCTTGGGTCATAAGCAACATTTGTATAAAGTTTCATGATTGTAGGTCATTTGGTTCTTGAGTTAGAGTCCGGAAACGAAAATTGAACAAAGGCTGACTGTGACCTTGACCTTTGTGACCCAAAAACAATAGGGCACTTCCTTGGGTCATAAGGAACATTTGTATAAAGTTTCATGATTGTAGGTCATTTGGTTCATGATTTAGTTGCCGGAAACGAAAAGGTCTACGGACGGACGGATGGACGGACGGACAGATTGACGGACGGATGGACAGATGGACAGACAGACAGACAGACATGGTGAAACCAATAAACCCCCCTCTACTTCGTAGGTGGGGGGTATAAATATCAATTTAATGACTGGACTATTGATTTAAACAATTTATTTTTCGCTAAAAATCCTATTCAATTAGGAAAGGTCATTATAGTATTACAAACAAGGTGCCAAATTGTCACAAGATACGCCCGTCACACTGCTTAGTATTAACTGGGGGTTTGAATAGAACTGAGGTTATTTTGAATGAATATTTTTTGCACCCATGTAGTTTCATGATCCTAGCTATTATACTTTTACAGATATACTCCGGACAAGATTCAAGTCTGAAAAACGACAAAGGGCAATAACTCAAAAAATAGGCCAGGTAGAGTTATGGTTCTTGTGCACTGCACTCCCCCTTGATGACATCTATACACCCATGAAGTTTCATGATCCTAGCTATTATACTTTTACAGATATACTCCGGACAAGATTCAAGTCTGAAAAAAAAACAAAGTGCAATAACTCAAAAAATAGGCCTGGTAGAATTATGGTTATTGCACACTGCACTACCCCTTGGTTAGATCTATACACCCATGCAGTTTCATGATCCTAGCTATTATACTTGTAGAGATATACTCTGGACAAGATTCAAGTCTGAAAAACAACAAAGGGCAATAACTCAAAAAAATAGGCCAGGTAGAGTTATGGTTCTTGTGCACTGCACCTCCCCTTGGTGAGATCTATACACCCATGAAGTTTCATGATTCTAGCTATAATACTTTTACAGATATACTCCGGACAAGATTCAATTCTGAAAAACAACAAAGGGCAATAACTCAAAAAATAGGCCAGGTAGAGTTATGGTTCTTGTGCACTGCACTCCCCCTTGGTGAGATCTAAACACCCATGAAGTTTCATGATCCTAGCTTTTATACTTTAAGAGATAAACTCCGGACAATATTCTAGTATGAAAAACAACAAAGGGCAATAACTCAAAAAATAGGCCAGGTAGAGTTATGGTTCTTGTGCACTGCACTCCCCCTTGGTGAGATCTATACACCCATGAAGTTTCATGATCCTAGCTATTATACTTTAAGAGATATACTCCGGACAAGATTCTAGTATGAAAAACAACAAAGGGCAATAACTCAAAAAATAGGCCAGGTAGAGTTATGGTTCTTGTGCACTGCACTCCCCCTTGGTGAGGTCTATACACCCATGAAGTTTCATGATCCTAGCTATAATACTTTAAGAGATATACTCCGGACAAGATTCAAGTCTGAAAAAAAACAAAGGGCAATAACTCAAAAAATAGGCCAGGTAGAGTTATGGTTCTTGTGCACTGCACTCCGCAATGATGAGAAGAATATAATTGCCAAGTTTGAAGTCAATCGGACTTCAAGTGACAGAGTTATGCTCCGGACAAAGAAGTGGACGCCCGGACGCCCGGACACCCGGACGCCCGGACGCCCGGACAACCGGACGCCGGACGCCACGGGTGATCCCATAATACGTCCCGTCTTCGACGGGCGTATAATAAAAACTAGAAAGCCATGAATGGCTTGAGTCGCTCCACATGCTTTAAATTCTTGTAAAGCCATAAAAGTTTTGACTAGACTTTTAGATATTTTCAATTCTACTGATGTTGAAAATGATTTTCAAAGTTTCAACTATATAACATACATGTATAGAGAAATGACCTCTGCCCATAAAATGCATATTTTCACCCCTCGCAGTAATTTTTTGTAGACTGATTGAGGGTCACTCAAGGATCATTCCAGTAAAATTTGGTTGATATCCATTGGTTAGATTCTGAGAAAATGATTTCCAAAGTTTCCACTATATAACATATTGAGAAATGACCTCCGCCAATAAAATACATTATTTTCATCCAATCACTATAATTTTTGGTAGACTGATAGAGGGTCACTCAAGGATTATTCCAGTAAAATTTGATTGATATCCATTGGTTAGATTCTGAGAAAATGCTTTCCAATGTTTTCACTATATAACATATATAGAAATGACCTCCGCCCATAAAATACATAATTTTCATCCGATCACTATAATTTTTGGTAGACTGATAAAGGGTCACTCAAGGATCATTCCAGTGAAATTTGGTTGATATCCATCAATAACATTCTGAGAAAATAATTTTGAAAGTTTTTACTATATAACATTTAGAGAAATAACCTCCGCCCATAAAAAGCATATTTTTCATCAGATCTCAATAATCTTTTGTAGACTGATAAAGGGTCACACAAGGATCATTCATGTAAAATTTCATTGGTATCCATCAATTAGAATCTGAGAAAAGTCACTTTTTACCATATTTGGAAATTAGCCACGCCCATTAAATCCATGTTTTTCATTGGATCAAAACTTCTTGAACAACTTTGATAGAGGGTCACCCAAGGATAATTCCTGTGAAGTTTGGTTGAAATTCATCCAGTAGTTTCTGAGGAGAAGATTTTTAAAGAAAAAGTTTACGACCGGACGCACGGACGGACGCACGACAGACACAACGCCATGACAATAGCCCCAGTGGCTTTCAGCCAGTGGAGCTAACTAGAAAGCCATGAATGGCTTGAGTCTCTCCACAGGCTTGAAATTCTTGTAAAAGCAAATCAAAATTTTGACTAGATTTTTAGATATTTGGGGTTCTACTGATGTTGAAAATAATTTTCAACTATATAGTTTCAACTATATAACAGATAGAGAAATGACCTCTGCTATTAAAAGACATATTTTTCATCAAATCAAAATAATTTTTGGCTGCATGATAATGGGTCACCCAAAGATCATACCCAAAATGTTTGATTGATATCCATCAGTTACATTCTTAGAAAATGTTTTTCATAGTTTCCACTATTTAACATATTGAGAATTGACCTCCACCCATAAAATGCATTTTTTCCATTCAATAAAAATAATTTTTGGTACACTGATAAAGGGTCACTCAAGGATCATTCAAGTGAAATTTAGTTGATATCAAAAAATCAGATTCTGAGAAAATGATTTCAAATTTTCACTATATAACATATAGAGAAATGACCTCTGCCCATAAAATGCATATTTTGCATCCAATCAAAATAATTTTTGTAGACTGATTAAAGGTCACTCAAGGATCATTCCAGTGAAATTTGGTTGATATCCACCATTTACATTCCGAGAAAATGATTTTCAAAGTTTCAATGATTTTTTGTAGACTGATGAAGGGTCACCCAAGGATTATTCATGTAAAATTTAATTGGTATCCATTGATAAGAATCTGAGAAAACTCACTTTTTACCATATTTGGAAATTAGCCACGCCCATTAAATCCATGTTTTTCATTGGATCAAAATTTCTTGAACAACTTTGAAAGAGTTCCCAAGGATCATTCCTGTGAAGTTTGTTTGAAATCCATCCATTAGTTTCTGAGGAGAAGATTTTTCAAGAAAAGTTTACGACCGGATGGATGCACGGACGGACGAACAGACGCACGACGGACACAACGTCATGACAATAGCCCCAGTGGCTTTCAGCCAGTGGAGCTAACTAGAAAGCCATGAATAGCTTAAGTTGCTCCATAGGCTTGAAAATTTTGTAATAGCAAATCAAAATTTTGACTAGATTTTTAGATAATTTGGGTTCTACTGATGATGAAAATGATTTTCAAAGTTTCCACTATAAAACAAACAGAGAAATGACCTCCGTCCATAAAATACATTTTTTCATCTGGTCACAATAATTATTGGCTGCATGATAATGGATCTCCCAGCAATTCAACCAATGAAGTTTGATTGATATCCATCAGTTACATTCTGAGAAAATGATTTTCAAAGTTTAAACTATACAACATAGTGATAGAGAATTGACCTCTGCCGATACAATACATTTTTTTCGTCTGATCACAATACTTTTTTGAAGACTGATAAAGGGTCACTCAAGGTTCATTCCAGTGATATTTGGCTTATATCCATCAATTACATTCTAAAACTAGAAAGCCATGAATGGCTTGAGTTGCTCCACAGGCTTGAAATTCTTGTAATAGCAAATCAAAGTTTTGACTAGATTTTGAGATATTTTGGGGTTCTATTGATGTTGAAAATGATTTTCAAAGTTTCCACTATATAACATAGAGAAATGACCTCTGCCTATACATAGAAGACATAAATTTCATCCAATCACAACTAGAACTGTCACAGAGCGGACTTATAAATACCCCCTACAAGCACTTTGTCGCAAGTGCTATAAGTGCAGGATGTGTTTGTGACAAATATTGAGGTCATATGCAGCATTTGCATGAAGTTTCATGATTGTAGGTCGCTTGGTTCTTGAGTTAGAGTCCGGAAACACAAATTGAACAAAGGCTGACTGTGACCTTGACCTTTGACCTATATGACCCAAAAATGTAGGGCACTTTCTTTGATCATAAACAATATTTGCACGAAGTTTCATGTTTCTAGGTCACTTGGTTCTCGAGTTAGAGTCGGGAAACGAAAATTGAACAAAGGCTGACCATGACCTTGACGTTTGACCTATGTGACCCAAATACAATTTGGCAATTCCTTCGGACATAAGTAACATTTGTATAAGGTTTCATCATTGTAGGTCACTTAGTTCTTGAGTAAGAGTCCAGAAATTAAAATTCAACAATGGCTGTAACCTTGACATTTGACCTATGTGACCCAAAAACAATAGGGCACTTTCTTGGGTCATAAGCAACATTTGTATTAAGTTTCATGATTGTAGGTCACTTGGTTCTTGAGTTTGAGTCTGGAAACGATAAGGGATACGGACAGATGGACAGACAGATGGACAGACAGACAGACATGGTGAAACCAATATACCCCCCTCTACTTCGTAGGTGGGGGGTATAATAATTTTTGAATGCATTTAATGGGTCACCCAAGGATCATACCAATGAAGTTTGATTCATTTCCATCAGTTACATTCTGAGAAAATGATTTTCAAAGTTTCTACTATATAACATATTGAGAAATGACCTCCACAGATAAAATACATATTTTTCATCTGATCAAAATAATTTTTGGTAGACTGATAAAGAGTAACTCATTCCAGTGAAATTTGGTTGATATCCATGTATTGGATTCTGAGAAAATGATTTTCAAAGTTTCCACTATGTAACATAGAGAAATGACCTCTGCACATAAAATACATATTTTTAATCCGATCACAAAAATTTTTAGTAGACAGATAGAGGGTCACTCAAGGATCATTCTAGTGAAATTTGGTTGATATCCATCAATTACATTCTGAGAAAATGATTTTCATAGTTTCCACTATTTAACTTGTTGAGAAATGACCTCTGCCCATAAAATACATATTTTCCATCCGATCACAACAACTTTTGGTAGAATGATAAAGGGTCACCCACGGATCATTCCTGTGAAGTTTGGTTGAAAGTCATACAGTGGTTTATGAGAAGAAGATTTTTAAAGAAAAAGTTTACAACCAGACCCACACAGATGGACTGACGCACAACAGATACAACACCATGACAATAGATAGCCCCAGTGGCTTTTGGCCAGTGGAGCTAACTAGGGAAATGAACAATTAGCCAATCAATCGAGTACTCCATCCAATGTCCATGTATAGATTACCAATTTTACTGATTGATTTATCAGAAAGCAAAATAAATTTAAAAGACAAATCATTTCCATATCCATTCTCCTTTTTAAATATTTTCTCAAAATATCCATTTTTTATTTTTGACACTGGAAAAATGCTATTGGCATTTAGCACCTGATCCTTAGTTGATCATCTTATCCGTAGATAATTTTCAAATTTTTTAACTAGTACCAGTGTTATTGTTCTCCCTGTCACAATGTTATAAAATTTTCACACCAGTCTTTTGATGGTAAATTCCCTGATAGCAGTAGGTGCGTTTTAGTTTGACATTCTGTAAATTTACATTTGAACTGATTTAACAGAACATCTTCTGGTCAGAAGAAGAATGCTTAATTGCTGTGCCAAAACCTTGTTACTCAAGCTGATCAATGTTTAGCTACTTGGTTTTTTGTCTTACAAAGATGATATGTAAAAAACAAGAGGGCCACAGTGGCCCTTTATCACTCACCTGAATGAACTGTCTAAAAATTTCAAATGAAGTATGAGAAATAGATTGATGAATGACTGAGCTAAACAAAGCTGTTGCTTCTATACAATTGAGAATCCTTTTTTTACAATTTTAAGGTTGATTAACAAGGATTTTTATACAATTTTAAGGTTGATTTACAAGGATTTTTATAATTGATTTCGTGACCTAGATTTTGACCCCAGATGACCAAATTTTGAACTCATCTGAGATTTCATCTAGACAATCAATTTGACCAAATTTCATTGGCCAAAAATTGTGGAATCTAGAGTGCAAACAAGATTTTTCTTAGATTTGACCCTGTGACCTAGTTTTTTACCCCAGATGACCTAATTTCAAACTTGTCTGAGATTTCATCAAGACAATCATTCTGACCAAATTTCATGGTTGATCAATTAAAAAAATTGGCCTCTAGAGTGCCTACAAGGTTTTTCTCAGATTTGACCCTGTGACCTACTTTTTTACCCCAGTTGACCCAATTTCCAACTCATTCAAGATTTCATCAAGACAATCATTCTGACCAAATTTCAGGTTGATTGGGCAATAAACATGGCGACTAGAGTGCCTAAAGGGTTTTTCTAAGATTTGACCCTGTGACCTAGTTTTTGACCAAAGTTGACTCAATTTCTGACTCGTCCAAGTATTCATCAAGAGAATCATTCTGACCAAAATTCAGGTTGATCGGGCAAAAAATGTGGCCTCTACAGTGCATACAAGGTCTTTCTTAGATTTGACCCAGTGACCTAGTTTTTGACCCAAGGTGACCCAATTTCGAACTCGTCCGAGATTTCATCAAGACAAGCATTCTGACCAAAATTCATGTTGATTGGGCAAAAAATTTGGCCTATAGAGTGCATACAAGGTTTTTCTTAGATTTGACCCCGTGACCTAGTTTTTGACCCCAAATGACCTAATTTCAAACTTGTGAGAGATTTCATCAAGACAATCATTCTGACCAAAATTAAGGTGAATGGGCAAAAAATGTGGCCTCTAGAGTGCATACAAGGTTTTTCTAAGATTTGACCCTGTGACCTAGTTTTTGACCCCAGTTGACCCAATTTCGAACTCGTCCAAGATTTCATCAAGAAATCATTCTGACCAAAATTCACGTTGATTGGGCAAAAAATGTGGCCTCTATAGTGCATACAAGGCAAATGTTGACGACGGACGTCGCAAGACGGACGAGGGACATCCACCTTACCACAAAAGCTCACCTTGAGCACTTCGTGCTCAGGTGAGCTAAAATTCTTGCAGAGTTATCTCCTTGAAGGTCTTGATAGCTCCTGTGCTTGTGAACACACTTGCCAAGTTTCATGAAGATATCTTCAAATAACAACAGAATTATATGTTTGTCAAGCCAAACACAACAACACCACAAAAAGTCCGGTTTTCTCCGAAAACAGCCGAGATAATAAGGTACATGCTTTTTAAAGAGTGGTCTCTACAGTCTTTTGTAATTCATATTCTTCTTAAGCTTATAATAACTCTATATCTAGACAAGAGGGCCAAAGTGGCCCTTAATCGCTCACCTGAATTAACAATCTAAAAAACATTCAAGGTATTTCTAAGATTTAACCCAATGACCTAGTTTTTGACCCAACTTGACCAAATTTAGAACTTGTCCAAGATTTCATCAAGATAAAAATTCTGACCAATTTTCAGGTTGTTTGGGCAAAAAATATGGCCTCTAGAGTGTCCACAAGTTTCTTTAAGATTTGACCTAGTTTTTGTCCCCATATGACCCAATTTCGAACTTGTCCAAGATTTAATCAAGATATTCATTCTAACCAATTTTCAGGATGATTGGACTATAAGTATGGCCTCTAGATTGTCTACAAGGTATTTTAAAGTTTTGACCCCGTGACCAAGTTTTTGACCCAACTTGACCCAATTTCAAACTTGTCGAAGATTTCATCAAGATAATCAATCTGACCAATTTTCAGGATGATTGGGCTTAAAATATGGCCTTCAGAGTGTCCACAAGGTTTTACCAAGATTTGACCCTGTGACCTAGTTTTTTACCCCACTTGACCCAATTTCAAACTTGTCCAAGATTTCGTTAAGAAAATCATTCTGACCAATTTTCAGGATGATTGTGCTGAAAATATGGCCTCTATAGTGTCCACAAGGTATTTCTAAGATTTGACCCTGTGACCTAGTTTTTGACCATACTTGACCCAATTTCGAACTTGTCCAAGATTTTATCAAGATTATCATTCTGACCAATTTTCAGGTTGATTGGGCTAAAAATATGGCCTGTACAGTGTCCACAAGGTTTTTCTGAAATTTGACCCCATGACCTAGTTATTGACCCTACATGACCCAATTTCAAACTTGTCCAAGATTTTATCAAGATAATCATTCTGACCAATTTTCAGGTTGATTGGGCTAAAAATATGGCCTCTAGAGTGTCCACAATGTTTTTCTAAGATTTGACCCTGTGACCTAGTTTTTGACCCTACATGACCAAATTTCAAACTTGTCCAAGATTTAATCAAGATAATCATTCTGACCAATTTTCAGGATGATTGGGCTAAAAATATGACCTCTAGAGTGTCCACAAGGTTTTTCTAAGATTTGACCCTGTGACCTAGTTTTTGACCCCACTTGACCCAATTTCGAACTTGTCCAAGATTTGATCAAGATATTCATTCTGACCAATTTTCAGGATGATTGGGCTAAAAATATGGCCTCTAGAGTGTCCACACAGTTTTTCTAAGATTTGACCCTATGACCTAGTTTTTGACCCCACTTGACCCAATTTCAAACTTTGTCCAAGATTTGATCAAGATATTCATTCTGACCAATTTTCAGTATGATTGGACTAAAAATATTGCCTCTAGAGTGTCCACAAGGTTTTTCTAAGATTTGACCCTGTGACCTAGTTTTTGACCCCACTTGACCCAATTTCAAACTTGTCCAAGATTTCGTTAAGAAAATCATTCTGACCAATTTTCAGGTTGATTGGGCTAAAAATATCGCTTCTAGAGTGTCCACAAGGTAAATGTTGACGACGCACGAAGGATGACGGACATCAAGTAACCCCAAAAGCTCACCTTGAGCCTTTCATGCTCAGGTGAGCTAACAATATAAGCCAACAAAAGACACATTCTCAGCATGTATTGAACAATATTTGGTATCTTCAATTCATTTCAAGTTTCAGCTTGATTGGCCCAGTGGTTTAGGAGGACAAGGTGTTTAAAGAAATTGTTGATGGACGGACAACGGACGATGAGTGATCATAATTTTGCTAAGGTGAGCTAAAAATCAACTTAATACTTGCCTCTAACACATTATGAAGCCAAGACAGATCATCCGTATCTAATATGGTATCCAACAGATTTGCATCACATGTATATCCATTCCCACTATATCCCCTCTCTACCTGGCATGTACAATTGACTTGGCCTGGTCTAATATTGGTACAAACTGCCTGAAGTAGATTAAACCATGACCAGATGATAAAATTTTACACTCGTCCATATCAAAAAACTAGAGGCGCTTGAGTGCCTGATTTGCTCCACAGGCCTGAATATCCTGATAATGATTATTAAAGGATGATAAGGCTGTTAAAAATAAGGATCATATCAGTGAAATTTGTTTGAAATCAAAAAATAAAAAATTCAATACTAACAGAATGTAACTGCATAATATACTGGTATTTTGTCCACAAAATTTTGATTGTAGATCTTTCCGCTTTTCATTGAACACCACTGTAAGGGTGTTACTTCACAATAATTGTTTGTCACCAAAACAAAATTCTATCCAATAATAAGAAGAAGTAAAATACTAAATCCAATATTTTTATTCTGCCCAATGCCTTAGAGTGCAGTCAACTCAGCTTTTTCTTCCCCACTCTGAACCTCAGTAGGCCACTTTACACCACTTGACCTCTTTCACCCTTCGTTCAACTAAACTGACCAATTCTAAGGGAGTATCTCAGGCTCCCTATTTCACCTAAAGTTTCTACACATTTGGATTCTAACAAAGCTTATGTTCCATCTAACCTACAATCTTTACACCTATTAAATTTAATGAGTCTAAAAAAAATCATGATGTAGGTGATACCAAAAGGGTGGTCATATATTCACTTTATATGTTGAAATGTTCTCTGCCAATATAGAGCATGCTGTTCATCCCATCAAATAATTTTTGCAGCCTGATATAACTTCACAGAAATAAAATTCCTATGATATTTGGTTGAAATCCATCTGTTTGAACTTTGAAAACAGTTTGTTTTACCCCATATTGGATATTACACCATGTAACATATCAAAAGAAATGACCTCTGGCAATAAAATACATATTTTGCATCTGACCACAATCATTTTTTTGCAGACTGATAAAGTATCACTAAAGAATCATTCCAGTGAAATTTGGTCGATATCCATCAGTTAGATTCTGAGAAAATGATTTTCAAAGTTTTCACTATATAAGATATAGAGAAATGACCTCCGCCCATAAAAGGCTTATTTTTCATCTGATCACAATATATATTTACAGACTTGTAAAGGATCATTAAAGAATCATTTAAATGAAATTTGGTTGTTATCCATTAGTTAGGTTCTGAGAAAACGATTTGCAAAGTTTCCACAATATAGCATATAGAGAAATGACCTCCGCCCATAAACTACACATTTTTCATCTGATCACAATAACTTTTGGTAGACTGATAAAGGGCCACTCAAGGATCACTCCAGTGAAATTTGGTTGATATCCATCAATTACATTCTGAGAAATTAATTTTCAAAGTTTCCACTATATAACATTTAGAGAAATGACCGCTGCCCATAAAATACATATTTTCCATCCGATCACAATAATTTTTGGTAGACTGATAAAGGGTCACTCAAGGATCATTCATGTAAAATTTAATTGATTAGAATCTGAGAAAACTCACATATTACCATATATGGAAATTAGCCACGCCCACTACAGCCATGATTTTCAACCAATTAAAATTCTTTGAAGGAATCTGATAGAGGGTCACCCAAGGAACATTCCTGTGAAATTTGATTGAAATCCATCCAGTACTTTATGAGGAGAAGATTTTTATAGTAAACGTTTACGGACGGACACACGGACGCACACACGCATGGACGCACAGACGACGGACACCACGCAATAGCCCGCTGGCCTTTCGGCCAGTGGAGCTAACAAGAGAACCATTGGCCCTTAAGCGCTCACCTGATGCATATAGTTTACAAACGAAGCAAAGTGCCAACACTACTTATATGAAATTCATTACTGGCTTAACAAAAGTCAAAGATATCAAAAAGACATACATATGAGTCAAATATGCTGCCCCTAGAGGACACACAATGTTTTTCTAAAACTTGACCCCTTGACCACATTTTTGACCCCACTTGACCCCATTTTGATCTAGACCAAGATTTTTGTTAAGACAAACATTCTGACCAAGTTTAAAGACATTTGGGCAAAAAATGTGGCCCCTAGCTAACATATAAGGTTTTCCTAAATTTGACACCTTGACCCCATTTTTGAACAAACTTGACCCAAACTTGACCAAGATTTAATTCAGACAAACATTTTGACCAAGTTTCAAGACATTTGGGCAAAAAATGTGGCCTCTTGAGTGCACAGAAGGTTTTTCTAAAATTTGACCCCTTGACCCCATTTTTGATCCCACTTGATCCAATTTCTAACTTGACTGAGATTTAATGCAGAGGAACATTTGGACCAAGTTTCAAGACATTTGGGACAAAAATGTGGCCCCTAGACTGCACACAAGGTTTTTATTAAAATTGACCCATTGACCCCATTTTTGACCCCACTTGACCCAATTTCAATCTTGACCGAGATTTGATAGAGACAAACATTCTGACCAAGCTTCAAGACATTTGGGCAAAAAATGTGGCCTCTAGAGTGCACCCAAGGTTTTTCTAAAATTTGACCCCTTGACACAATTTTTGAACCCACTTGACCCAATTTCAATCTGGACCGAGGTTTGATGGAGACAAACATTCTGACCAGGTTTCAAGACATTTAGGTAAAAAATGTGGCCCCTAGCTAACATGCAAGGTTTTTTTAAAATTTGACCCCTTGACCCCATTTTTGACCCCACTTGACCCAATTAAAAACTTGACCGAGATTTAATGCAGACAAACATTTTGACCAAGTTTTAAGACATTTGGGCCAAAAATGTGGCCTCCAGAGTGCACACAAGGTTTTTCTAAAATTTGACCCCTTGATCCCATCTTTGATCCCACTTGACCCAATTAAAAACTTGACCGAGATTTAATGCAGAGGAACATTTTGACCAAGTTGCAAGACATTTGGGACAAAAATGTGGCCCCCTATAGTGCACATAAGGTTTATATTAAAATTGACCCATTGACCCCATTTTTGACCCCACTTGACCCAATTTCAATCTTGGCTGAGATTTGGTGGAGACAAACATTCTGACCGGCCTCTAGATTGCACCCAAGGTAAAGTTTGACGTAGGATGATGGATGACGGATGCTGGACAGCAGCCCATCACAATTGCTCACCTTGAGCACTTCATGCTCAGGTGAGCTAATAATTCAGTCAATTTTACTTGATTCTTTTTTAAAAGTCTTTAACTTAAAAAGAAGAAATTTAACTTATATCACAGAATTTCCTCTTTTCCACAAGTTTTTTTCTTTAATTTAAGCACTATTCAAATCTGAAGTTGTATTTACAAATGTCAGCTAAGGGATCACATATCTAGCTTTGAGACTCCTTGCTTATTTGCTAGCCTCAGTCTAACAAAAACTGTAATCACAAAAGCATTTCACTTCTAAATACTGATTGATGAATCTATGATAGCAAATCAAAAGGATCAATACAAAACTATTTCAAGTGCCTTTATATTCATAGACACTTACAATAGGTTTGTGCTTACCCACCAAATTGCATTTTGCTTTAAGTTACATTTAGGTATTTGAAGCTTAAAGGGAGATAACTTGTTACATTTTTCTTCAAGATCAATAAACAGTTGTCTTTTCAACCACATAGATTTGAAAGATTGCAAAATTAGATTTACCAAGTACAGTATTGTATATTGTAATGAAATATTTATCAAGGTATCATTCAGACAAATTTCAATCATAACTTATTGCTTGTGAAAGTTTCATAAAATATGATTACAGAAGGTTAATTTTCTGGTTTAATCATGTTTTAATGTGAATATCGGAAGTACATTTCACAATTTTATGGCAGCAAGAAATCAATTACTGAGAGAAAGGATACTTTAGGGTTACAAAATCATTGATGACATTAAATTTAAGTATCTGGATTGAAAGCTAGTATAATTTCATGACAGTGGTCCAGTGGTAAGGACAATGGCTTTGGGATCCGAAGGTTCCCAGATCGAATCCCAACCAGTCTGTGGGAATTTTGTTGAGCAACAAATTAACTCCATGTTGCTCTTTTCAAACCAGGTGTTTATATGGGTACATATTATAGGCATGAGTGTCTTTTTCACTGCGTTTATTGGAGTATAAAGTGCAATTGCCTTAGCACATGGCTTAACTGCATTTATTGGAGTATAAAGTGCAATTGCCTTAGCACAGTCTTGGCAAATAATGCCCGTATGTTTAAGCCATGTGCTAAGGCAATTGCACTTTATACTCCAGTGAAAAAGACACTCGTCCCTTATAATTGCAATCCTTTAGATAGAAGAAACTATTAAAACTAGAACTGTCGCAGAGCGGACTTATACCCCCCACAAGCACTTTGTCAAAATGCAAGTGCTATTAGTGCAGGATGTGTTTGTAACAGTTATTGAGGTCATATGCAGCATTTGCATGAAGTTTCATGTTGTAGGTCGCTTGGTCCTTGAGTTAGACTCCGGAAACAAAATTAAACAAGGCTCACTGTGACCTTGACCTTTGACCTATGTGACCCAAAAACAAAAGGGCACTTCCTTGAGTCATTAGCAGTATTTGCATAAAGTTTCATGATTCTAGGTTGCTTGGTGCTTGAGTTAGAGTCCGGAAACGAAAATTGAACAAAAAAATGGCTATGACCTTGACCTTTGACCTATGTGACCCAAAAACAATAGGGCACTTTCTTGGGTCATAAGCAACATTTGCATAAAGTTTCAAGATTGCAGGTCGCTTGGTTCTCCAGTTAGAGTCC
This sequence comes from Fragum whitleyi, assembly GCA_948146395.1. NCBI lineage: Eukaryota > Metazoa > Mollusca > Bivalvia > Cardiida > Cardiidae > Fragum > Fragum whitleyi. Next base: position 33,896,018 of record OX411550.1, read on the forward strand.
GGAAACGAAAATTGAACAAAGGCTCACTGTGACCTTGACCTTTGACCTATGTGACCCAAATACTATTGGGCACTTCCTTGGGTCATGAGCAACATTTGTATAAAGTGTCATGACTCTAGGTCACTTGGTTCTTGAGTTAGAGTTTGGAAACAAAAAGGTCTAAGGAGGGACGGACAGACGGATGGACCGACAGACAGATATGGTGAAACCAAGATACCCCCTCTACTTTGTAGGTGGGGGGTATAATAATCGGTCAAACATTAAAGCTTCAAGTCTACTTTCTGCATGTATAGGTTACACGATCTATTTCTAGAGGGGTTTTTTTTATCGAAGTGAAATAGTGTCATATAGTTAAATAAATGGTACACAAATAAATGACAATGTTTAAATTTGTAGAGGTAATATGACAAAAACTTGTTTCTGCCAAGTCAGTCTGTATTTTTAACGTTGTGATCGGTCTTAGTTTAGAGGGTTGTTTGATAGTCTTTGTAGACTCACTGTTTTCTCAAAATCAGAACTGCATGCTTGTAATTGTAAATTCTTTCAGAATTATCTTAATTGATGATAGATAAAATAGCAATGTTGCTTAGATGATCGGGAACGAGGTTAATTCGAGTTCCTACAACACAGGACTTGCTGATTGAAGGTCGGGGGTTTCCCGCAAGACCTATAAAGTGCAATGGATTTTACCATGTGATGCAATTTAAACCAATCAGAATTTTTCATTTCATTGGATTGCAATCATAAGAGTTTGAAGCAAATGTGCTGTTTCTACAAAAGGCAACAAGAGCCATGTCGGACATGGCCATCCCCCGCCGAGAAAGCTTGATAGTAAACTGAAGCCTAATAGATTAAGGGTTCTTCTTTAAGAAATAAAGCCCCTACAGAATCTAAGTCTTTAAAATAACAAGGGGCAATAACTCCAAAATTATGCAAGCCAGAGTTATAGTTCTTGTGCACTGCACTCCTCTTCCATGAGATCTATCCACCCATAAAGTTTCAATTTGATAGCTATTTTGCTTTAGGAGATATGCTCTGGACAAAATCTAAGTCTTAAAAATAACAAAGGGCAATAATTCCAAAATTATACAAGCCAGAGTTATAGTTCTTGTGCACTGCACTTCTCCTTCATGAGATCTATCCTCCCATAAAGTTTCAAGTTGATAGCTTTAATACTTTAGGAGATATGCTCCGGACAAAATCTAAGTCTTAAAAATAACAAAGGGCAATAACTCCAAAATTATGCAAGCAAGAGTTGTTGTTCTTGTGCACTGCACTTCTCCTCCATGAGATCTATCCTCCCATAAAGTTTCAAGTTGATAGCTATTATACTTTAGGAGATATGCTCCGGACAAAATCTAAGTCTTTAATATAACAAAGGGCAATAACTCCAAAATTATGCAAGCAAGAGTTGTAGTTCTTGTGCACTGCACTTTTCCTCCATGAGATCTATAAACCCATAAAGTTTCAAGTTGATAGCTATTATACTTTAGGAGATATGCTCCGGACAAGTTTAGTGACAGAAGGACGGAATGACAAAATGACGGAATCGGAATGACGGAAGGAGAGCATTACTATATCCCCTCGCCAAAAACGGCGGGGGATAAAAAGCAATAACAGCAAACTTTTGACTAAATAATTGAATGTAAAGTCCTTAAAACCATCTGTTTGCAAATTAACCCTCTAACATACATGTGATATTTCCATTGGCTCTAATAGGGAGATTAAGACCTTTTTATCGGGAGATAGGGTCTCAAATAGGGAGATTTTGGGTAATTCACATTGTGGCTAATAAGGGGGTTTATACCTAACTTTTCAGCTTTATATCTTTGATAGTTATAACATGCAACAAGAGTTGCCAGAGAACAGCAAAGTTGAACTATTTTGAGTGCTGGATAGTAACACCAAGTCAATATAAAACAATACCTTGATCTTTTGCTGCAAAACAGCACAGCTCAAAATGTTGGACAAGTACTACAGGCCTGAAGGGCCACCAACATGGTGATTATTATCAGTCTTCCCTAAGATCTACAGGTCCTAGGACAAGTGTAAATAGCCATTCTCTGTAAGCATTTACACATTTACATAGGGGTTGTGGCACAACATGTCTTGGATATATTTGAAACTTGCTTGATTATTGTCCTTGAAAGTAAATATACTACATGTAATTGGGTTTTTTGTCAATTTGCAATGGGAACCATTCTTATAAAGTTTTAAAAATAATGGAAAATTCAAGCATGAAAATAGGCATTTTTCTAGCATTGCTATCTTGCTTAATTAAGGGCTTACAACAATTTCCCTTTCCTTTATAATTTGCCTTATTCTTCATTAATCATAAGCACTTTTTAATTCATTAATTTTTTGTTACATTCGATTTATACCATATTTAGGTGGGTGGGGTAAGACTTTTTTTTAAACAAGAGTTGTCCGCGGACAACATAGCTCGCCCAAACAGCTGCTTGTCACAAACAGCACTTGACCGAAGACCGAAGTTCAAAGTGGTTTCTTTCAATGTTAAAGTCCATGATCTAATATATATCTGTTTGAGTAGTAATTAAGAAATATAAAAACTTTTTTGTTTTAATTGCATGTATAAGGTTAGGGTTAAGTGAAAGCCTACAAGCAGATGAGGTTACCAATGGAATTTCTTTGTATCAAACATGAAGTTTTTCTTTAAAATTTTTCTAAGTCCACAAAAGGTCAAGATCAAGGTCAAATTGTGAAGGACCTTGGTTTCTGTAGAAGCCTATCACCTAGTGAGTATGTGTATGAAATAATAATGTCTCTGAGTAAAGCATTTAGAAAATATACGCAAGGTTAAATTTTTGGTTAAAGTTTTTCAGTTTAAGTTTTTCCAAGTCCATAAAAGGTCAAGGTCAAATTGTCTAGGCACTTGGTTTCTGGTGAAAGCCTTTCATCTGGTGACTATATATATGAAGTAATGATGTCCCTAGGTTAAAGCATTCAGAAAATATAAGCAAGGTTAAAGTTTTTGGTAACAGAGTTTCGGTTAAAGTATTTCTAAGTTCATAAAAGGTCAAGGTCAAATTATCAAGGACCTTGATCTCTCACAAAAGCCTATCACCTAATGAGTATGTATATAAAGTAATGATGTCCCTAGGTTAAAGCATTCAGAAAATATAAGCAAGGTTAAAGTTTTTGGTTAAAGTTTTCAGTTAAAGTTTTTCTAAGTCCACAAATGGTAAAGGTCAAGGTCAAATTGTCAAGGACCTGTGTCTATGGTGAAAGCCTATCACCTAATGAGTGTGCATATGAAGTAATGATGTCTCTAGTTTAAAGCTTACAGAAAATATAAGCAAGGTTAAAGTTTTTTTGGTTAAAGTTTTTGGTTAAAGTTTTTGGTTAAAGTTTTTTTGAAAGGGTCAAGGTCACAGTCAAAAGATCATTTTGACATGGATGTTGGTCTCAAATGAAAGCCTATGCCCTAATGAGTGTTTCTGTGAAAAATAAAGCCTCTAGGATAAATATTGATAGAAATAAAAAACTTTAACCTAATGCGGACGCCGACACCGACGCTGACGCCGACGCCGACATCCGAGGGTATGACAATAGCTCTTCCGAGACTTTCATCCTGGGCGAGCTAAAAAGTCATATTTTGACAATCTCTTGAAGCATTTTTGAAAAAATGTAGATAGTTTGAAATAAGGTATACCTACATAAAACAGTATCAACCATCCCTTTATCATGAAAAAGAAGACAGGAGATGTCTGCCGACAATGTAGCTCACCGAAACAGCTGCTTGTCACAAACAGCACTTGCCCAAAGTTCAAGGTCATTTTTTCTCTGTAAAAGTCCATGATCTAACATATATCAGTCTGATTTAGAAGAAAGAAAGAAATATAAAAACATTTTTGCTTAAAGTATATGTAATGGGTTATAGGTAAAGTGAAAGCCTACAGCCTGATGAAGTTACAAATGGAATTTCATTGTATTAAATATAAGTATGATCATCTAATCAGTGCATTTATGAAGTATAGTTGTCCTAGCTGTAAGCATTCAGAAAATATGTACAAGTTTGAAGGCTTGGTCACATTTACATTAATTTACATGGTTGGCCGTAGTTATGCATCAACGTAATCACCTGTAAAATTCATGTAGCTGAGCGTATACTACCTAGTAAGTTTAAGTAAGCTTAAGTAAGCCATGCTGGAGCATAGTGAGTAACGTAGAGCAAACTCTTGAGTTTGAACATAGTGTCTTGGATATTGTAAAGAATGTTCAAAAGTTTATTCACTGTATAGTATGTTATTTTGTCACTAATTTGGCTGTATTGTCACAGTAGTTGATCCCTGCTTATCCGTAAATCTGAACTTAATCAACCATAGTAGCATGCCATGTATCATGATGTTTGCCCCAATACTACTCTTAACCAAGGTTGAACTAGCAATTTACTACTCTTGCAGTATGTGTGTAACTGTAAACAGCTTTATATTGGCGGTGTCCACATTTTGTGGTTTTTCGTTTTCGATTTAGTGGCAGTGATTTATTTTGGCGCAATTTACATGTACCGCCAAAATAAAACACCCTATCAATTTTTCGTCTTTCGTCGGTCAAAACGACAAAAATATAAGAAAGGCTATTTTTTAGAGTTGTGCCAGATGTTTCTACAAACTAAACAATAGTTTGTTTTCACACCTTTCGTGAAAGTAATAATTTGTTTATAATTTTTCACACCTTTTCACCTTGATTGTCATTACAAAATATCAACCAACTTCAATCTGCTTCCTTGAAATTGTTTTTTATTAGACATTAACGAATTTAAACGTTGTCTGACTATTTTACTTTCCCAATTCGAATAATTAAGACATTCACATCTTTGATATAAAGTTAAAACTGATTAAAATGTACATCGCTATATTTTTACTTACGAGAAAGAAATTTTTCATTAATAAAAAACAAATAATGGCGGTGGGTTAATTTTGGCGCATCTAAGCTTGACCGCCAATATAGCCAAAATAAAACCACCGCCAAAATTACCCCATTTACAGTATCTGATTTTTGTCCACGGTTAGGTGGAAAGTTTATTGTAAAAAATCGCAGTCACATTTCACGTTGTCAACTTAATCTAGACGTAGTGAAAGAATGTCGTACTACAACATACCCTACTGTAATTTGCGTAGTTTAACCTAGTCAACTGTTCTTCTACTGTGTAATCCTACCGTAGTGATCCCACAAATCTTAGGCATGTTCAAAATCCCTACGGTGAAAAAGGACTTTTTGTTGTAGTTTGAATGTAGTTCATCATACTTAGATCTTGTTGAATTGTACTCATGCGGAATTAGAATTATCGATTACCCTAGTTTGCCGTACAAACTGCTTAATAAACATCTGTCTTAAGTTAATGCTAGGTAGGGAAGCAGTGGGGTTGGACTACGTTCAGAGAACAAATAAAATTGGTGAAATTGATAAAATCTTATCATGTAGTGCACGTGAAATCAATGGTTTGAAATTTGTGTGTTTTTACAACAATTTTATTATAATACCCGAATGCTACTGATAGAAATGTTAATTTTTAAACCTTAAGATATATTTAAAGATTGTGATTCTTATCAAACAAGAGATATCAGTGTTTGGGAAACAAATAAATGGTTATTTTCCATTTATTAAAAATAATAGTTATTCTAATGAAACTTCTTAAACACTGTTATTTTTACGTAGTAATTCCTACTGGCACCTACTTCTTTCTACGGAAACTGTTCGATGGTACCTTTGTTAAATTTACTTTGTCATACTTCAACTTAGCTAATCCTATTAGTGACATGGCTTGCCTACAGTAAAATGGATTGATTGATTGATTGAATTGAGTTTTACCCCGCTTTTAAAATTATTTCAGTTATATCACGGCGGCTGGAGCACCTAACAATGGATTCCTGGTATTTCTCTCACCAGTACAACCATCACATCCTTTTCTAGCCCCCAGCTACTATCTCACATAGTACTACAATTATCAACCCATAGGTGAAAGACAAATAGTCGGAAAGAATGAGTGCTGCCGTTGGGGATCAAACCCGAGACTTCTAGATTGACAGTCCAACGCGCTACTTACTGCGCTATGACAGCAGTCTACGGTAAAATGGAGTACGACTTACTACGATTATTGCCGTAAATGTGACCATAGCTTGAGGAAATATGCCAAAGTTTCAAAAAAGTCAAGGTCACAAAGTCAAGGGACTTGATCATGGAAGAAAGCCTATCTTACATGTTGAGTATTGATATTAAATGTAATAGCACTAGATATAAGCACTAAAGTTTTTTTGTAAAAGTTTTTGTAAGTGCAAAAATGGTCAAAGTCAAATTGTCACAGCCCTTGGGTACTGGTAAAGCCTATCACCTAGTGAAAGTTATGATTTCCATAGGTAAAAGCATTCTTAAAAGCAAGCTTTAAGGTTTAAGTTTTTTGGTTAAAATTTTTTTGTTAAAGATTTTGGTTTGAGATTTTTTTAAGTCCATAAAAAATCAAGGTCATGGTCAAAATGTCGAGGCACTTAGTTCCCATAAAAGCCTATCACCTGGTGAGTTTCTATATGAAGTAATTGTGTCCCAAGCTAATTTATTCAGAAAATATAAGCAATGCTGAAGTGTTTTGGATGAAGTTTTTCTGTTTAAGTTTTTCTGTTAAAGTTTTTGGTGAAAGTTTTTATAAAAGTTTTAAGGTCACTGTCTCAAGGTCATTTTAACATTGGTGCTTGTCTCAAATGAAAACCAATATTCTAATGAGTGTTTCTGTAAAATATAAAGTCTCTAGGATTAATATTGATGGAAATAAAAAACTTTAAACTAATGCGGAGGCCGACACAGACACTGACACCAACACAGAGGCTGATGCCTACATCCAAGGGTATGAAGATAGCTCTTTTGAGACTTTCGTCCCGGGTGAGCTAAATTTTGTAGGGATTTTGTCTGTAAAAATCCATAAATGATGGAGGAGATTTGTTACATGAGGGCACCTTTATCCATGACATGGCCTAAATTCAACAAACAGTGACAATTTGCCCAAGGTAAGGTGATTAGGAACATTTTGTGAAAGTTTTATCCAAATAGGTCCATAAATGAGGGAGGAGTTGTGTTTACAAGATTGTTATGGACAGATAGACATATGTACGTGCATACGTTCTGAAATTGGGACAAAGGGACAGAGGGAGAAGATGATACCAATATATGTCCATCTTAGGCGGCATATAAAAATTAAGCAAAAGAATTTTTAAGTGTGAAAAGAGTAAAATTCTTCTAAAATACATGTTACATTAACAATGCAATGTCTAGATGCTGATGTTATGGTCTCAATTCCCAAGCAATAGCTTTAGTAACAATATAGATTTTACAAATATACAGCTGTTGCATGTAAAAACTAAAGAAAGATTGTTAAGTCTAATGAATATTTATCTTTAGGCTGATATTATACTAATAGGAGCATGAGTAGAGCTTTTGAGCAATTTGAGATTTAGTAGAAACAAAGATAAGATAGATGTATTTTAAAAAGCATTACATACGCCAACCCAAAGCCAGCCTATACTATAACTTTGAAATTTCCCGATGAAAATGAAAAAAAATTTGTACACTTCTCAAACCATTTAATTTTGACATCATACTTAATTTACAAGAGTTTGCTATGACTGCAATAGAAACAAAAGGGCCATAGTGGCCCTAAATAGCTCACCTCAGTGACCTGTCAAACATTGTTTAAAGTAGACTTAGAAAGGATGAAGAATTCTGACCAAATTTCAGGTTGATTGGGCAAAAAATGATGCCTTTACACTGCTTACAAGGTTTTTCTAAGATTTGATCCCATGACCTAGTATTTGACCCCACTTGACCCAATTTCAAACTTGACCTAGATTTCATTCAGAAAATTATTCTGACCAATTTTCAGGTTGATTGAGCAAACAATACGGGTTTGAGAGTGTCTACAGGGCTTACCAAGATTTGACCCCGTGACCTCATTTTTGACCCCACTTGACCCAATTTAGAACTTGTCCAAGATTTCATCAAGACAATCATTCTGACTAAATTTCAGGTTGAACAGGCAAAAAAAAAGGTGGCCTCTAGAGTGTCTACAAGATTTCTCTAAGATTTGACCCCGTGACCTTATTTTTTGACCCTACTTGACACAATTTTGATCTTGTCCGAAATTTCATCAAGACAATCATTCTGACCAAATTTCAGGTTAATCAGACACAAAATATGGCTTCAAGGTTTTTCTAAGATTTGACACTTTATCAAGAAAATCATTCTGACCAAATTTCAGGTTGATCGGGCAAAAAATGTGGCCTCTAGAGTGTCTACAAGGTAAATGTTGACGACACAAGACGTGTCGTGAAGTACACGAATTAGAAATTGTTGATGTTGTCATTTAGATGTTGTTTTGATATGTTCTGCTCCTGTCCGAATCATCATCCTCCTTTTATGTCAGAGTAAAATTATCTGAGTAAATTCACGTGCTTTCCGCATTTTGGCGGGAATATGTTTTTGGGTATAAAAGCAAAGCACACACGATGTGCGCCAGAAGTTTAACGTTCGAAGATAAAGGATCTAGGAAAATGCACTAGGACGCGATTCGGAAAGGAGCGGAAGTTATGTTATAACGTGTGATTAAAATTGTGGACTAGTTTTGGGATTGAATTATAAAAAGGTAAACTTTGAATTCTTCTTTTCTTTGTGTTTAAAGTCCATGTGGTGAAAGTCCACCACATTGTTTGGCGCCGGAACCCGGGAATCGTGAACTAGTTTAAAGTGTAAAGTTAACACGTGGCTGTGGAGTTATCCTTCTATAAGGAGTTGTGCTTTGAGTGTGTTTATTAGAATGCATTGTCGTCATTAACTCATTTAAGCATTGGCCTTTTCTGAACGTTAGACTTCTCAGTTTACTTTGTCTTTTCTACATTCAGTATGTCAAATTTAAAGTATCTAAAGGGTGTTCGTACCCGATACAGCAATGCATTAGGCAAAGAAATTGAGACTGCAGTTTGTCTTCTTAAAGAGGATATTTTAGGAACTAATCCTCGCGAACTGATATATAATGTGTCAGTGTGTTCAGAGAAATTACAGTCTCTTGTAATAAAACTTGAAAATCAGTCGGAAAAGGTCGCTTCGGCAATAAGTGAAAGTGATGAAGAATTCACTGAAGAAATCCTTGCGCAAGATTCAACAATGTGTGAACATGCGTTGGATATTCACTCAAAGTTGAAAATACTTGAAAGTGAATTAAGTTATGCAATTAAAATTGAAGATAGTAAGTCTGCAAGTGAATCTGTTTCAGAAACAAGGAGTCCTTTCAAATGGACATGAAAAAACTGTTTGAAATGCAATTAGACTTGCAAAAGGAGTTTGTGAAACATGCTAGTGTTAAGCCAAAAGAAGTGAACTCAGTCAAACTTCCGAAACTAGAAATAAGTAGTTTTAATGGAGATAAATTAAGATGGCTAGAGTTTTGGCAGACTTTTGAAACATCAGTTCATAAAAATACCAACATTACCAAGATTGATAAATTCAATTATCTAAAGAGCAAACTAACAGACAAAGCTAAGGGAGCAATTACAGGTTTAGCTCTTACACGTGAAAACTATGACGTTGCAGTTGAAATCCTAAAGGAGCGCTTTGGAGATTCCCAGGAGATTATTGATTTGCATTACAGCAGAATCGTGAATTTGAAACCAACTAGTGATTCTATTGAAGGTCTTAGATATTTCATGGATACTGTAGATAAGAATCTCAGGAGTCTTGAAGTTTTAGGGCAAAATGTAAATCAAGAAATATTTGTGTCTGTGATAATGTCAAAATTACCAACTAATGTAATACGTCATTTAGAAATGAAGAAAGGCGTGCATGTTAAATGGACTGTCGTAAAGTTGAAAGAAATTCTGACTGAATACATTGTTGCTTCTGAAAAGGCAGAAAAGGTCAGAAGAGATAACCCGCCACAAAGGATTAATAAAGTAAATAGCTCTACAGGGGCAGGAGCATATTCAAGTCCAACATCCGAAGCTTTAGTGACAGAAGCCAGAGACAGTGGAAGGAACAAACGGTCGAATAAGTGTAGATACTGCTCGAAGTTACATTGGAGTGATGAATGCTCAGAATTCAAAACTGTGCAAGAACGCAAAAAGTGTCTTATAGGTTCCTGTTATAGGTGCTTGAAGAAAGGACACAGATCAAACGATTGTAAAAGTGATAAAACTTGCGTTTATTGCAGTCAAATGCTCAGAATTCAAAACTGTGCAAGAACGCAAAAAGTGTCTTATAGGTTCCTGTTATAGGTGCTTGAAGAAAGGACACAGATCAAACGATTGTAAAAGTGATAAAACTTGCGTTTATTGCAGTCAAATGAATGTGCACCATAGGAGCTTGTGCCCCAAAAGATTCGGTGAAATAAGTAATACAGAAAGTGTAAATACAGTGGACGAGATATGTGAAAGCCCTAATTTCGCTCCCCAAGTTGAAGGAGCTGTTGAAGGAGCTGCGCTCCTTTCATCGAACGAAATGGTACTGATGCAAACTGCTAGAGTTCGCATACAATGTCCCAAAGAAAAACGGGAAACAGAAATACGGCTGTTATTGGATTCAGGTTCTCAAAGGAGCTACATTAGTGAAAAGTTAGCAAAATCCTTAAATTTGAAAGGGGAAATGGAGCAGGAGATACGTCTTGTAACGTTCGGCAGCCAAAAGGTAAAGGTCGTCAAAACTAGACCTACAAAACTAAATCTTGTGCTTAAAGATGGAGATGTCATGAAAATAACAGCAAATATTGTACCTAACATTACAGGTTCTATTCAAAGAAGGCCTTTGAATTTGGTTGACAATGATGGTTTTGATAACCTGACTAGAAACTTGGAGCTAGCTGATAACATTCCAACTGAAACAGAAACCGGTACAATCGATCTACTCATAGGAAATGATTACTACCTGGACCTGATTTTGGGATACAAAATTGAAGTTCAGCCTGGTTTCTATTTACTTTCTTCCAGGCTCGGGTGGATTTTGACAGGAAGATCGAGTGTCCAAGGTGAAAGTGAAAGTGATGTGAACATGTTAGTGCTTACGTATGGAACAAATATACATAACACAGAAGTGTTTTCGTGCATAGATGAATCCATTCCAGTTAAAACAAGCCTTGAGGACTTTTGGAAGATTGAATCGATAGGGATTTATGATGACCCGCGTGATTCTGATGACGAACTTGCAATGAAAAACTTTAAAGATAACCTTATTTTTAAAGATAAGAGGTATCATGTTACATGGCCGTGGATAAATGACAATCCAAATATTGAGAGTAATCGTCAGTTAGCTGTAGGGAGATTGAAGTCGTTGATGGGTCGTCTTCATTCAAAATCCGAGATCATGAAGAAGTATTCGTCAGTGATAGATGATCAGCTAAAAAACAACATCATTGAAAAAGTTGATGAAAGTCAAAATGATGGAATAAGACATTATATTCCACATCATCCCGTGATAAAACCAGATAGATCAACGACAAAACTTAGAGTTGTATATGATGCATCTGCGAAGGTAAAACCAGAAAGCAAAAGTTTAAACGAAAGCTTGTACAGAGGTCCGGTGTTGCTTCAAGATTTGTGTGGAATACTACTCAGGTTCAGATTGAACAAAGTTGCAATAGTGTTGGATATCGAAAAGGCGTTTTTACAGATTTGTTTACAGCCAAGTGAAAGAGATGTGACACGATTTCTGTGGATGAAGGATATAAACCGTCAATTCTCCTACGACAACTTACAGGAGTATAGGTTTTGCAGAGTACCTTTCGGGGTCATATCGAGTCCGTTTCTGCTGAGTGCTACAGTAAACCATCACTTGGACCAATATAAGTTGGAAATGAGTGAACAAATTAAGAGAGATATCTACATGGACAATGTTATCACCGGAACAAATACTGTTTCCGAAGGTGTTGAACTTTACCAACAATCAAAGAAGATGTTTTCAGAGGCAAGTATGAACCTGCGTGAATGGGTTTCAAATAGTGAAGAAGTGATGGACCATATACCAGAACCAGATAGAGCTACAGATGATAGTGTGAAAGTATTAGGACTTATTTGGAATCTGAAGAAAGACGTCTTGAGAGTTACGTGTACCAAAAAATCAACAGAGAGTGTGTTAACAAAGAGACATGTTTTGAAACAGTTAGCAAGTGTGTTTGATCCCCTTGGATTGTTATCCCCGATTGTTCTTAGGGGAAAGCTCTTTCTCCAGACTTTATGGAGCAAACATCTGGATTGGGATGACGACCTATCTGAAGAAGATAGTGTGACGTGGAAAGATATTCGTGAAGATTTGACGGTAGTTTCAGATATATCAGTGCGTAGATGTGTGGTGAACCAAGATTGTAAATCCATGAACTATCTTGTGTGTTTTTGTGACGCCTCAGAGAAGGCATATGCCGCTGTAGTATACCTAGTGCAGAAAGGAAAAGGACAGTGTAATGCAGAGGTGATATTTAGCAAATCAAGATTGAATCCAACGACATCAACTAGTATACCAAGACTTGAATTGTTGGCTGTTGTGATTGGTGTTAGGTGTCTTTCATTTGTGAAGGAGCAATTGTCTATCTCAGTTGACAAAAGTGTCTTATTCTCCGATTCACAGTGTGTACTAAAATGGATCATAACAAGCAAGAAGTTGCCAGTGTTTGTACAAAACAGAGTGAATGAAATTAGAAAGCACGAAGACGTCAATTTCCACTATGTGAAATCAGTTGAAAACCCAGCTGACTTGGCAAGTCGAGGTTGTGATTTGGAGAGTATCAAAGAGAATGAATTATGGTGGAATGGTCCAACATGGTTGGGGAAAGAAGAAAAAGAGTGGCCGAAAGATATTGTTCAAGCAGACGATACGAAAGAGGAAACAGAATTACAGTCCCAAGTGACAGAAGAGGGTGATGATGAACAGAAAGATGATACAGTTAGTGAATCAAAATGTTTTCCTTTTAGATCTCCATTGGATATAGACGTTGGGCGATATTCAACCGCTAAACGACTGCTAAGAGTGACAGCAACGGCTTTACAGTACGTTGATCGATTCAAAGGTAAGACGTGTTCAAGTATGTTAGGACCAGAAGACATGAACAGGGCCGAAGGGATGTGGATAAGATACGTGCAAAGAAGTAACTTTAAAGATGTGTTTGAAGCTATCAATGGGAACAAAAAGAACAATCTTTTACTTCAATTAGGATTGTACATTGATGAGGCGAAGATCTTACGCTGTAAAGGAAGATTAGAAAATTCAAGTTTATCTGAAGGAGCCAGACAGCCTATACTTTTACCTCGTGAAAACAGGTTCACTGAACTAATGATCGAATACGTTCATCAAAAATGTCAACACAGCGGAGTCTCACAAACTTTAAGCGTTTTGCGTCAACGATTCTGGATACCTCGAGGAAGAGCAACAGTGAGAAAAGTATTAAACAAGTGTCAAACATGCAGACGGTTAGAGGGAGGGGCATATAAGATGCCACCGTTCGCTCCTTTGCCAAGGAATAGAGTTTCCGAAGCACCGCCATTCTGTTGCACAGGTATAGATTACATGGGACCGATGTACATAAAAGAAGACAATCAACAGAAAAAGGTATGGATATGTTTGTTTACGTGTATGGTTGTCCGGGCTGTTCACCTAGAATTAGTGTCAGATATGTCAACAGAAGCATTTCTGAATTGCTTACGGAGATTCATCGCTTGTCGTGGTGTACCCAGGGAAATAATTTGTGACAATGCAATGCAGTTTAAACTAGCAAGCGAAACTCTTGATCTAGTTTGGGGAGATATCGTAAGGGGTGAAGATGTTCAGAGCTATTGTGCAAATGAAAGTATCAAGTGGAATTTTATTGTGGAACTTGCTCCGTGGATGGGTGGTTTTTACGAAAGGATGGTGGGCTTGATAAAGAGGTCTTTGAGGAAAGCAATTGGAAGAAACCTTCTAGACCGTGACAAATTAAATACCATAGTGAAAGAAGCTGAAGCAGTTGTAAACTCCAGACCGCTCATTTATGTAGGAGAGGATATAAACTCTACCTTTGCCATCACTCCTGGACACTTTACATGTCTAAATCCCAAAATCGGAATACCAGATCATGAAGATATGGAGAACGATCCAGATTTCAAATTGAAAGACAGTTCTGCGGACAAACTACTCGGCATTTGGAAAAAGGGTCAAAAGCTTCTCGACAAGTTTTGGCTTATATGGCGAGAGGAGTACTTGACAAGTTTACGAGAAAGGTCTCAAAGGCAGTTTAAGAGTTGTCGAGTTAAGTCAGTAGACAGTGCAAGTGTCGGCGACGTTGTTCTGATAAAAGATGCAGTACCAAGAGGATGTTGGAGGTTTGGTAGAATCGTAGAGTTAGTAACAAGCAAAGATGGTTGTGTACGATCTGCAAAAGTAAGAACTTCGTCCGGAAATATTTTAGGTCGTCCATTGTGTTTGTTATACCCGATAGAAACTTCTGCTAGATTTGAAGAGACATCTACAGTTGAGAAACCAGTAGAAAAAACTGAAGAACCAAGAGAGAATCGTTCAAAAAGACAAGCTTCGATTCAAGCAAATACTCGAATACAAAATTTATATAAAAATGAATAGTTTCTAGATAAACAATCAGTGAATAAGTGTAAATAGAGTGTGTTTCAGTGAAACTGTGATTTTTTTTGTGTGTGATTCTTTGAACATTTTCCTTCCAAATATGTGTTGTGTTTTAGTAAAACAGCGACCGAAGTGTATGGTGTATTTTTTTTCGGCTGGGAGGGTCGTTATTATTCAAAAGCAAAGAGATTAAGTTCTCGCAAAAATCGGTGTTAAAAGTGAAAAAAAAAAAATAAATAAATAAATAAAGATACCGTTTAATTTTGCTCCCGCGATGAAATAGGCGGACTTATCCGAAGAGTGCCGAGTGATTACGAAATATGGGTCACAGGAGCAATGTAAATCCAAAGGAGCAAAGTGTATAAAGTATACAGTAAAAACACATGCTGCACGTGCAACTCTGGTGAATTGTGCTTTAATTTACGCAGACTTTACCACTTGGACTCCTATTGTTAAACAGTAAAGATGGTTTACAGCTGTGACACATGCAATAAATTGTTCACTAAAAAACGAAATTTGACGAGACATGTGAAGGAAAAGCACTCTCCTGAGTATAAATGGAACTGTTCGTTGTGTGTGAAGACATTCACTAGACGTTCGAATTTAAAGATTCATTTGGTTAATGTCCACAATTTACCCAAACAACAGGCCGGAGAAATGGCAATAAGTGCAATGTGTCGCAACTGTCAACAAACTCCAGCAACTACTCAATACAGCGATATATCCCATGATGATAGCGTGTTGGACATGGTTATGGAGTTGGATGGGACATATGAAACCACCGATGCACATTACAGCCCAATTAGTGTCGACGAACTCATTTCTTCTGGTCAGTCCGATGCCTACGAAAACTACGAGGACAACATTACAATCGCGGAAGAGTCCACTGCCACTACACTAAATAATCCTACTGACGTTGACGTTCATACCACACAAGAGGTCCCGGTATCTGTGAGGACTCGATATGAAGTAACAACGTATACTGTTACTAAACAATCGAACTACATAGACAATGAACTTGCTAGCACAGTGTATTCGGTAGAAGAGGATTATTTTATGTTCGACAAATAGACATTACATAGGATTATTTGTGATTATGTTCTTTCTCTTTCCTCGGGAGTGTCGTGAAGTACACGAATTAGAAATTGTTGATGTTGTCATTTAGATGTTGTTTTGATATGTTCTGCTCCTGTCCGAATCATCATCCTCCTTTTATGTCAGAGTAAAATTATCTGAGTAAATTCACGTGCTTTCCGCATTTTGGCGGGAATATGTTTTTGGGTATAAAAGCAAAGCGCACACGATGTGCGCCAGAAGTTTAACGTTCGAAGATAAAGGATCTAGGAAAATGCACTAGGACGCGATTCGGAAAGGAGCGGAAGTTATGTTATAACGTGTGATTAAAATTGTGGACTAGTTTTGGGATTGAATTATAAAAAGGTAAACTTTGAATTCTTCTTTTCTTTGTGTTTAAAGTCCATGTGGTGAAAGTCCACCACAAGACGTCCATCACTGGACCACAAAAGCTCACCTTGAGCACTTTGTGCTCAGGTGAGCTAAAAATGAAAGTTTGATATTTCTAAATAGGCGCCACTGGGACAACCCCTTTTGTACTGTTTCCTTTCTAATGTAACTACCTGTAATTGTCCCTTCAATTTTTACCTAACCATATTTTACTTCCTCTTTTTACATGTTGAAGTAATCTGTAAGAATTTCTAAAATTTAAGCTAAATGGGGTTGGTAATTTCCAATTCAAAGTCTGTAAGCTAGGGGCACACATCAAGTTTTGAATTTTGAAATGACTTCACAGGCCCACATATAGAGAACAGGACAAAAATAATGTTTTTTAATTGTTGAGTTGAGTATTTTGAAAAGTGCTGACTTTCAACGGAAGTTGTCAATACTGTAGCGTCATATTGACATCGTTTCCGTGTGCCAGTACCCAATGACTACATGTTTGAGAATGGTTGCTACTGGTGACCAGCTAGTTGGATTGCATTCAAATTTACATGGTAGAAAAAAACAAGAGGGCAAGAATGGCCCTAAATCGCTCACCTGAAATTTATTGGTCAAGTAGAACTCATCCAAGTAACTTTCTGGCAAAGTTTCATTCACATTTCCCTAATTGTTGAAATAGGAGATTTTATTCCAAGATTTTAATGTGAGAATAGATGCTGCCCACCGTTCATTACTGAGGAGGCTCAAAATAAGCCCCTCCCTGCCACCCAAATAATTATGGGTCAATCAAAATTTAGCGAACAATTTTTTAAAAGGGTCACCCAAGAAACATTCTGGTAAAGTTTCATTGGAATCAGCCGAGTGGTTCTAGATGAGATGTTGTTTAAAGATTTCGGTTTCAAAATAAGCTCCACCCTGCCTTGCCCATATGTATTGGCCAATCAAAATTTCGCGAACAATTTTTGAAAAGGTTTACCAAAGGAACATTCTGGTAAGGTTTTATTGAAAGCGGCCCTGTGGTTCAGGAGATGTCATTCAAAATAAGCCCCGCCCTGCAACACCCTTATTTATTAGCCAATCCAAATTTCACGAACAATTTTTGAAATGGGTCACCCAAGAACATTCTGGTAAGTTTCATTGAAATTGGCAGAGTGGTTCAGAAGATGTTTCAAAGATTTCAAAGTGAAAAAATGCCATGCTCTGCCACTCCCATATTTATTTGCCAATCAGAATTTCAAGAACAATTTTAAAGAGGGTCACCAAAGGAACTTTCTGGCAAAGTTTCATTGAAATCGGCCCTGTGGTTCAGGAAACAAAGAAGTTTTTCTAAATTGTTGACGACGGACGACGCACGACAGACTTAGGGTGATCCTATTAGCTCCCCTTGAGCATGTTGTGATCAGGTGAGCTAAAAAATGCCACAAGTTAATGGTAGTGTAGTTTTTTTTTCAAAATCTGTATAATCAAAATTTCTGTTATGTAAGCCTGCATAAGTTTTTATTCATCCTCATATGACCAAAGCCAAAGTTTGTCACAAACTACAACAAGAGGACCATGATGGTCCTATATTGCTCTCCTTGGTATCTTTCTCTCATTTTATAATTATCAAAAGACATATTTGTATTTTTATTATTTGTGGCCTTTTGAGTGTAAAACAGAAAATAGTCACTAAGGCCCCTTTTCCCTTGATAACAAATAGATCTTTCCCATTTTCAGTAGGATTCATCCTTGTGACCTGACAATCATACGGACCAAGTTTCATGAAGATTAGACCATATTTGTGACTTCTAGAGTGTTAACAAGAAAAATTGTCATAAAGACCCCTTTTCCCATTATATGCCACTGATTCTTGCGATTTTTTATAGGGTTTATCATTTTGATATGACAAACACTCTGGCCAAGTTTCATGAAGATTGGAACATACTTGTGGCCTCTAGAGTGTTAACAAGAAAATTTGCCATCTTGGCCCCTTTTCCCATGGTATGGCATGGATCCTTCCCATTTTCAAAAGGGTTCATCCTTGTGACCTGGCAAACATTGAGACCAAGTTTCATGAAGATTGGGCCATATATCTTGCCTCTTAGAGTCTTAACAAGAAAATTGTCATTTAGGCCCCTTTCCCGTGATAAGGCACAGATCCTTCCCATTTCAATAGGGATCATCCTAGCTACCCAACAAATATTCTGACCAAGTTTCATCAAGATTGGACCATATATGTGGCCTCTAGAGTGTAAACACTTAAATTGTTGATGTCTCATGACAGACAATGCACTATGCACCACAGTGGACATATCTATGATCACAAAAGCTCACCTTGAGCAGGATGTGCTCAGGTGAGCTAAAAATACAGAAACAACATCACAGCTGACTTGAATGTGATGTCAAATTGGCCCCTTTTTTTCATAAAACTGCAAAAATGAAAATTTTATATTAATTGTTATAACACATACCTTAGGATGGCAGCCACCATTGTAGTCAGAGCACATATCTTGTAGATGGCAGCTTGTTTTACCATCTCCCTGGTACCCCTCATGACAGCGACATATATGCTATAAGAAATGAACGAGACAAAATTTTGATGAATTGCATCAAAGTAGGCCACAACTTTTTGGTTTTTCATCAATAAATTATGTTCGGTTTTTTTTTTTTCCCAGCCACGGCAATAGCGCAGTTGGTAGGGCGCCGGACTTCTAATCCAGGGGTCTTTATTCGCACGGGTTCGATCCCCGGCCACGGCACTTATCCTTTCCAACATTTGTCTTCCACCTATGGGTAGATAATCGTAAACCTATGTGGAATAGCAACTGGAGGCTAGGAAAGGGATGTGGTGGTAGTACTGGTGTGAGAAATACCAGGAATCCATCGTTAGGTGCTCCAGACGTCGCGATATAACTGAAAGAATGTTGAAAGCGACGTAAAACCCCAATTCAAATCAAATCAAATCGGTTTTTTTTCCAAAAAATGTATCTTTATTGCCAACAATATCTATAGCGAATTTAAAGAATATTTACAGCATTAATTACCAAGCTATAACATGCATACCCAGCTAAATAAACTAAGGGGTGCTTTATTTCAATTTAAGCTGAATGATTGAATGATTGCATGTGGGTTTAGACTGCTCTTCAACATTATTTCAGTTATTTCACTGAAGCACCTAACAATGGATTCCTGGTACTTCACACACCAGTACTTCCATTACATCCTTTCCTAGCCTCCAGCTGCTATCCCACATAAGTACACGCTTATTGACCCATTGGTGACAAATAATTGGAAAGAATGAGTGCTGCTGTGGGGGATCAAACCTGGGACCTCTACATTGACAGTTTGAGGCTCTACCATCTGCGCTATGACATTTTAGTTAAATGAACAACACAGTCTAATATGGTTTGCCTTTTTTAGAATAATATATTTACTCAAAGCTTCTTGTTGATGTTTGTTATATCTGTACAAATATGCTATAAGAAACCAAAGAAAGAAAGAAAACAAGAGGACAATGATGGTTCTTGATCACTCACCTGAGTCTCTTTGACCCCCGAGACATCACATCAATTAAATAGGCAGATGTCATAAAGGAGATAATATCTACACAAAACCAAGTTTCATGAAGTTTGGGCAAAAATTGTGGCCTCTAACAGTTATAACAAGAAAAATATCATTACCCCTTTTCCTGAAATATGGCATGGATCCTTCCCATTTTCAATAGGGTTCCTCCTTGTGACCTGACCAACATTCTGACCAAGATTCATGAAGATTGGGTCATATTTATGGCCTATAGAGTGTAAATATGAAAATTATCCTTAAGGCCACTTTTCCCATGATATAGCATGAATCCTTTTCATTTTCAAAAGGGTTCATCCATGTTACCTTGCTAACATTCTGACCAAATTTCATGAAAATTGGGCCATATTTGTGGCCTCTAAAGCATAAACAAGAAAATTGTCATTAAGCTCCTTTTACAAAGATATAGCATGGATCCTTTCCATTTTTAAAAGGGTTCATCCATGTTACCTTGCTAACATTCTGACCAAGTTTCATGAAGATTGGGCTATATTTGTGGCCTTTAGAGTGTCAACAAGACAATTGTCATTTATTGTCATCCAGTGATATGGCGTGGATTATTCCCATTTTCAATAGGTTTCTTCCTTGTGACCTGACCAACGTTCAGAGGGAATTTCATGAAGATTGGGCCATATTTGTGGCCTTTAGAGTGTTAACAAGAAAATTGTCAATGAGGTCCATTTTCCTGTGATTTGCCATGGATCCTTCCCATTTTCAATGGGGTTCATTCTTGTGACTTGATCAACATTATGACCATGTTTCATGAATAATAGATCATATTTGTGGACTCTAGAGTGTAAACACTTAAATTGTTGACAACAGACTACCCAAGACACATGACAGACATTCAATATCACAAGAGCTCACTTTGAGCAGGATGTGCTCAGGTGAGCTAAAAAGTTATATAAGTCTTCCTAAGACTACCAATGGGTATTTCAAGAAGACAGTGTTAGAGAGTGCTTTGTTAGCAACAATGCATTGAAGATTCTTCATTACAGAAATTGGATGTGTACAGACTACTATCATTCTAATGCAAAAGGCTATATCCATTCATGATGAACAGCTTTCAGGACACTCATATTTTACTCTGAGAAGTATCAGTAAAAGTTACCCTTGCATTGCATAGTCTTCTATATTTGAATTTAATACATTGAACAAGTTTTATAATCATGTATCCCTATTTTCCCAATAGACATATTCGAAACACATTCCCATGGGTAGGGCTACCAAAAAAGGATAATCAATGAGGGTTCATAGAATACTGAATTTATACAAGAGGACCATGATGGTCCTATATCGCTCACATTCATATCTTTTTCTCATTTAATAAAATTAATTTTCCAGCAAAAGTCATAAATTTACTTTTATGATTTGAGGCCTCTAAGACTGTAAACAAGGAAATTGTAATTGAGGCCCCTTTTCCTGTAATATGGCACATATAAAACTTGGTAAAAATTGGTCAGAATGTTTGTTAGGTCACAAGAATGAACCCTATTGTAAATGATAAGGATCCATGCCATATCACTGGAATAGGGGTCTTAATTACACTTTTCTTGTTTACTCTCTAGAGGCCACATGTGCGGTCCAATCTTGATGAAACATGGTCAGAAAATTTGTCAGGTCACAAGGATGAACCTTATTGAAAAAGGGAAAGATCTGCACCATATCACAGGAAAAGGGGCCTTAATGAAAATTTGCCAGTTTACACTCTAGAGGCCAAAATTTTCATGAAACTTGGTCAGAATGTTTGTTAGTCAAGAAGGATAAACCCTATTGAAAATGGGCAGGATCTGTGCCATATCACGGGAAAAGGGGCCTTATTGACAATTTTCTTGTTGACACTCTAGAGGCCACAAATATGGCCCAATCTTCT
This sequence comes from Fragum whitleyi, assembly GCA_948146395.1. Lineage (NCBI taxonomy): Eukaryota > Metazoa > Mollusca > Bivalvia > Cardiida > Cardiidae > Fragum > Fragum whitleyi. The sequence goes on from OX411550.1 coordinate 33,917,502, forward strand.
TGAAACTTGGTCAGAATGCTGGTAAGGTCACAAGGATGAACCTTATTGCAAATGGGAAGGAACCATGCCATATCAAGGGAAAAGGGGCCTTAATAACAATTTTCTTGTTTACACTCTAGTGGCCACAAATATGGCCCAATCTTCATGAAACTTGGTCAGAATGTTTGTTAGGTCTCAAAGATGAACCCTATTAAAAATGAGAAGGATCCATGCCTTATCATGGGAAAAGGGGCCTTAATGACAATTTTTTTGTTTACACTCTAGAAGCCACAAATATGGTATAATCATCACGAAACTTGGTCAGAATGTTTGTTAGGTCATGAGGATAAAGTCTTTTGAAAATGGAAAGGATCCGTGCCATATCACGGGAAAAGGGGCCTTAATGATATTTTTTTTGTTTACACTCTAGTAGCCACAAATATGGTCCAATCATCGCGAAACTTGGTCAGAATGTTTGTTAGGTCATGAGGATGAACTCTTTCGAAAATGGGAAGGATCCATGCCATATGACTGGAAAAGGGGCCTTAATGACAATTTTCTTTTAAGAGCTCCAGACGTCACAAATATGGTCCAATCTTCATGAAACTTTGCCAAAATGTTTGCCAGGTCACAAGAATGAACTCTGTTGAAAACAGGAAGGATTCATGCCATATCACAGGAAAAGGAGTCTTAATGATAATTTACTTGAAATAGCTCTAATGGCAAAAAATATGGTCCAACTTGGTTTTATGTAGAAATTATCTTCTTTATGACATCTGCCTTTTTACTTGATGTGATGTCAAAGTGATCAAAGAGAGTCAGGTGAGCGATCTAGGACCATCATGGTCCTCTTTTTTGTTAACTTATATATCTTTACGTCGTTTACTACAGACAATCGTATAGCGACTTAAATTCTACTGAGTTAAGGCATACTTCCTCTGATCTAAATGCCGTTGCAGGGGCTGTGAGGGATATTAATTCTCACGATGTTTCGCAAATTTTGTTATTTACAATTCGGTTTGTTTTCTTCTTTCTTTTATTGCATGGGTAACGGAACGTAACGGAAAACGATCGCATTGGCAAAGAAGTCTCCTGCCGTGGACATTAAAGAACAATACCTTCCGAGATGGTACACCCCAAGGGGAAATACTCAGTGCCTTTCTCGGAAGGTTTTGTGCTTCACCGAGCCCGGAGACCAAATGAAGTCAGATACCCTACGTTATGTACGGAGTTACGACATTGATTCTCCCGGCAATTTCAAACTATTTTGGGACATGCAAACATTGTCTACATCTAAAAATTTGATGTATTTTCCATACCATTAGACCTGCCTATAGTGGATAGTGGACTTCAACCGTTCAAGCCAATTTTAAATTATTTAGAACACAGGCGCTATGCCTATTAACCCTATTTTTTGACAATCTCTAGGTCTTTCATTTATTTTTTCTCTCCCAAATGCTGACAGGCATACCAGAAATATTCGTTTTCCCATTAATGATTTATGATGTTTTTAACCAAGCTTCGTGAAAAAATATGAGAAGAATCAACACAAGCAAAACAGTGTCATGCAATTCATATTTTATCGTATGCACTTCATTTAGATAAAGAATAGGCCTACCTTTTGAGACAGAATTTCAATGATATCTTAACCTTGAAGCCACAGCTGTATTTGCGAGATTTCCTTGTTCCTTTTTAATATAGTTGTTTGGTACTATTTGTGGATATGTACATTAAAGTTACTTATCTATCACGAATTCTCGATAGCACACTCTTAGTTACTTTTAAATTTGGAGTCAATTTTATATTAATGAGAAGAGGGTTGGATGCCCCTGATTATTATGTGACTAGCCATTCAAAAAGAAACTGTCTGGGTTTTGCGTAAAATATTTTTGAAAATGCGACCTCCGATTGACCGGTATTGGAACCAATCTATTTTTTTCAGCTTCTTTTTCGGGTGCTCCTTTTTTTGTGTGACGGGTTGCACATATTTCATAAACAAAATAAACCTAGATTTTATTTTCTGAGATACTTTTTCTTATTTCTTATATCTTGTAGATTAAAGTATGCCGACTGCAAAAATGGAAAGAAACAAGAGGGCCATAGTCACCCTTTTTTGCTCACCTGAATGAACGGTCAGAATTTTTCAAAAGTAAGTTTAGAAAAAGAATAATGAATGAATGTCACTAAGCTAAACAATGCTGATGCTTCTATGCTAAAAACTGTATTTTACCGTATGTCCCCTTTTCCCATGAAGAGGCCTTAAATCCAAAAACTGTGACAGATGCATCAACACTAGATCATAGGAAGTTCACATGGTAAGTTTCATTTGATAAGGCCAAAGGGTTATGGAGATAGTACTGTAATATGAGACACAGATAGCTAACATAAAGGTAACAAACATTTAACCCCCCTTATGCATGACATATTTTTAGACACGAATTTCAAATAGTTTATGGTAAACAGCACCTGATTTGCTACTCAAATGTGAAATTTCATCGAATTCTGAACATAAGTCTAGGAGAAATGAAAGAATATTTGTATTTCAACTCTTGTCATGCTGAATAAAAATCTGTACAAAATTGTATAAAAATCAAAGTGCTGAGAGTACTAGATGCACTGCTTGTGAGTCAATATTCATTTTGAAAATACAATTTCCAAACTCTTTTGGTGTAAAAAAGAAAATCAGGGAGTAAAGACTAAGATAAGACTGCACATGTGTGCAGGCTGATCTTTGTCTATACCCCCTGTCAAAGCAGGAATATTCCAGGTTCAGCATGACAAGGGTTAACAGCTTAGGTAAAGGTAATAAGCATTAAGCCCCCTTTTTCCATGGTTTATTTTTTATACGACAATTTCAAGTTGTTTATAGTAAAGGGCATCTGATTTGCTAATCAAATATGAAATTTCATGAAATTCTGACCATTCAACTAGGAGAAATTTGAGAAAAACTATATTTTACCCTAAGTCCCCTTTTCCTGTGACGAGGCCTCAAATCCAAAAAGCATGACAGATGCATCAACACTAGATCGTAGGAAGTTCACATGACAAGTTTCATTTGATTTGGCCCAAGGGTTATGGAGAAATCACTGGGGACCGACGGAGGGACGGACATACAGAATTACGGCCAGATAGATGGATGGACAGACAGACGAAGCGGCGGCTATATGCTCTCCCTTCAGGGAGCATAAAAATGATAATCAAAGTTTCCACTATATAACATACAGAGAAATGAGCTCTGCCCATAAAATACATATTTTTCATCCTATCAAAAAAATTTTTGGTGAACTGATAAAGGGTCAATCAGTAATCATCCCAGTGAAATTTGGTTGATATCCATCAATTACATTCTGAGAAAATGATTTTCAAAGTTTCAACTATATAACATATAGAGAAATGACCTCCGCCCATAAAATACATATTTTTCATCCGATCACAATAATGTTTGGTAGACTGATAAAGGGTCACTCAAGAATCGTTCCAGTGAAATTTGGTATATACCCATCAGTTAGAATCTGAGAAAATGATTTTCAAAGTTTCACCATATAACATATAAAACAAGTGCATGTTGTATTGCGATGCAATACAGGGGTCCCCCACCAGATAACAAAAAATCCTTTAATATAATATATCTCCTACTTACTAGATCTATAACTGTATACAAAATTTGAAGTTGCTAGCACATTAGGTTTTGAACAAAATATCCCAAACTAAAATATAAGAGTAAATACAACCAATGGCAAAAACTCCAAAAGTGGGTGGAGAAGAATGATTCTTGTACATGCCACTTGTCCTCAATGAGATCTATAAGTGTACCAAGTTTGAAGTTGCTAGTACTGATGGCTCAGGAGATATGGTCCGGACAAAAATGTCAGGATAAAAAACAACAACGGACAATAACTAAACAAGAGGACCAAGATGGTCCTAGATCGCTCACCTGAGTCTCTTTGACCCCTGGGACATCACATTAATTGGATAGGCAGATGTCAAAAAGAAGATAATTGCCTAATATCAATACCATGGAATGTTTTCAGCGAAGAGCAAGACTTTGCTCTTTGATTCTATGTAAAAAGGGTTGTGCCCGGGTGGAGCCCAAATATGATCCTAGGGTGTTGATATGAACAAACTTGGTAGAGGTCCACTAGATGATGCTACATACCAAAAATGAAAGCTGTCTGCCTTCTAGTTTCATAGAAGAAGATTTTTGAAGATTTTCATTTTTTTACCCTTCGTGCTAATAAGAGATAAAGGGATGCACCCGTGCAAAGCCCAAATATGACCCAAGGGTCTTGATATGAACAAACTTGGTAGAGGCCCACTAGATGATGCTACATACCAAATATGAAAGCTGTCTGCCATCTGGTTTCAGAGAAGATTTTTAAAGATTTTCACTCTTTGATTCTATGAAAAAAGGGTTGTGCCCGGGCAAAGCCCAAATATGACCCAAGGGTCTTGATATGAACAAACTTGGTAGAGGTCCACTAGATGATGCTACATACCAAATATGAAAGCTGTCTGCCTTCTGGTTTCAGAGAAGAAGATTTTTAAAGATTTTCATATTTTCACCCTTTTTGTTAAGGGTAAAGGGAAAGTTAAGGGTGGATTTCAATTATTTGAACAGCTTTGGTAGAGCTTGACCCAAGGAACATCCCTGCCAAGTTTCATCAAGATTGGCCCACTGGTTTAGGAGGAGAAGATGTTTAAAGAAATTGTGGACGACGGACGACGCACGTCGCACGACGCACGACTGATGACGGACGATGGACATTTTACGATCACAATAGCTCACCTTGAGCACTTCGTGCTCAGGTGAGCTAAAAAGTGGATGTGGCAGAGTAACAGTTCTTGTGCATTACACTTCTTCTCAATGAGATCTACCAGTGTACAAAGTTTGAAGTTGCTAGGGCTTATGGTTTAGGAGATAAGTACAGGACAAAAATGTAAGGATAAAAACAACAAAGGGCAATAACTCAAAAAGTGGACATGGCAGAGTGACTGTTCTTGTACATGACACTTGTCCTCAATGATATCTATAAGTGTAGCAAGTTTGAAGTTTCTAGCACTTATGGTTTAGAAGATATGTTCCGGACAAAAAAGTAAAGGTAGAAACAACAAAGAGCAATAACTTAAAAAGTGGGTGTGGCAGAGTCACAGTTCTTGTACATGACACTTGTCCTCAATGAGATCTATCAGTGTACAAAGTTTAAAGTTGCTAGTACTTATAGCTTAGGAGATATGATCCGGACAAGAATGTAAGACTTAAAACAACAAAGGGCAATAACTCAAAAAGTGGACATGGCAGAGTAACAATTCTTGTATATGACACTTGTCTCGATAAGATCTATCAGTGTACAAAGTTTGAAGTTGCTAGCACTTTTGATTTAGGAGATATGATCCGGACAAAATTGTAAGGGTAAAAACAGCAAAGGGCAATAACTCAAAAAGTGGGCGTGGAAGAAAAACAGTTCTTGAACATGACACTTGTCCTCAATAAGATCTATAAGTGTACCAAGCTTGAAGTTGCTAGCACTTATAGTTTAAGAGATATGATCAAGACATGAAGTATGTCAGGCTAAAAACAAAACAAAGGGCAATAACTCAAAAAGTGGGTGTGGCAGAGTTATGGATCTTGAACATGACACTTCTCCTCAATGAGATCTATAAGTGTACAAAGTTTGAAGTTGCTAGCACTTTCGGTTTAGGAGATATGATCCTGACAAGAATGTAAAGGTAAAAACAACAAAGGGCAATAACTCAAAAAGTGGGCGTGGCAGAGTAACAGTTCTTGAACATGACAATTCCCTTCAATGAGATCTATAAGTGTACCAAGTTTGAAGTTGCTAGCATATATGGTTTAGAAGATATAGCCTGTAAAATACATATTTTTCATCCGATCACAATAAATCTTTGTAGACTGATAAAGGATCACCCAAGGATCATTCATGTAAAATCTAATTGGTTTCCATCTATTAGAATCTGAGAAAACTCAACTTTTACCATATTTTGAAATTAGCCACGCACATTTAATTCATGTTTTTCATTGGATCAAAATTTCTTGAACAACTTTGAAAGAGGGTCACCCAAGGATCATTCCTGTGAAGTTTGGTTGAAATTCATGCAGTAGTTTCTGAGGAGAAGATTTTTAAAGAAAAAGTTTACGGCCAGACGCACATATGTACGGATGATTGGACGGAAGCACAACGGACACAGCGCTATGACAAAAGACCGAGTGGCCTTTGCCCAGAGGGGCTAAAAATGAAAACAAGAGGACCATGATGGTCCTATATCGCTCACCTTCATATCTTTGTCTCATTTTATAAATAAAATTTTCCAGCAAAGTTGTACTTTCACGATTTGAGGCCTCTGAGACTGTTAGCGAGAAAATTGTCATTAAGATCCTTTTTTCCATGCTATGGCTTGGATCCTTCTCATTTTCAACTGGCTTCATCCTTGTGACCTGACAAACATTCTGACAAAGTTTCATGAAGATAGGGCCATATTTGAGTCCACTAGAGTATAAACAAGGAAATTGTCATTAAGGAGCTTTTCCCATGATATGGCTCGGATAATAAAGATTGGACCATATTTGTGGCCCCTAGAGCAAAAACAAGAACAAGATGTGTTTGTGAAACACGAATGCCCCCGTAACAGCATTTTTTTTAAAAGTTTGACCTTGACAGATGACCTTGACCTTGTCACATGACCTTGACAACATTGACAGATGACCTTGACCTTGTCACATGACCTTGACTTTGTTGTACAGCTTTGTATGTCAAATACTTTTGGAGAAAAGGCAAAGGTTAAGTTTGGTTAAGTTTTTGGACAGACAGACGGACAGACGGACTGACAGACAGACAGACATGAGTAAAACCATATGCCCCCTATCTCTCGAAACGGGGGCATAAAAATGTCATTAAGGCCGCCCCTTTTCCCGTGATATGGCATGGATCCTTCCCATTTTCAATAGGGTTCATCCTTGAGACCTGACAAACTTTCTGACCCAGTTTCATGAAGATTGGACCATAATTGTGGCCTCTAGAGTGTAAACACTTAAATTGTTGACGTCTGATGACAGACGACGCACGAAGAACGAAGTAAGACAGACGACGGACATTCAATGATCACAAAAGCTCACCTTGAGCACAGTGTGCTCAGGTGAGCTAAAAAAAAATAAAAATTCGACATTTATTTTTTTGATAATATACAGAAATCTTCAAAATACTTTAAGTAAAGTATGTCAAAAGAATTTAGCAAATTTTTGACATCCTGTGTTTGTTTTTTTCCAAATTTCAACGGTAGGGAAATAAACTTTGATCCCCTGTTGTAGAAATTGCAAATGGTGAAACGTTGCATTAAGATTTGAGCTTATATAACGGAAATAGGAAAAAGAATTATCAAATTTCAGACAAATTTCATCAGACCAATTTTTTGAAAAATCTGTTTAATGCTATTTTTTTCGGGCTGCAAATTTATGAAAATTTGACTTTGATTCAATCACATGTTTCTATCAATGAATATAGGTATTGATTGATTACATGTCAATGTTTATTTGGCGTCATTTGTGTTTTCTATTGAAATGAATCATCTAAAATACGATCACAGGAAGAGTTTAAGAAGGTGTAGGGTCATTTGTGAAAAATCCGCGAAATCGTCATTTAACAACGTCATGATAACATAAATTCTGAATTGAATGTTATAAAATATACATTGTTGAGATTGCGCTAAGACAACGTTTCCATACATACCAATCTTAATGCACTTATCTCAAATAAGTGATGAACAAGATGTGTTTGTGAAATACGAATGCTCCTGTAACGGCATTTTTTTTCAAAGTTTGACCTTGACCTCATCACATGACCTTGACTTTGGTACCAGCGGATGCGGATCATTGAGATCTATCATCATGCCAAATATTAGCTTTGTATCTTGAATAGGCTTGAAGATATTGGCAAGGTTAAGTTTTAGGGTTAAGTTTTCGGACAGACGGACGGACAGACAGACAGACTGATGGACAGACAGACAGACAGACAGATTGACATGAGTAAAACAATATGCCCCCGATCTCTCGATACGGGGGCATAAAAATAAGAAATTTATTAAGCTGAAATGATGTCCAAAACTTTGGTAGGATGTACTAAAAGTTTCTTCATATAGTGTTTAAGCCAAGAAATCTTTGGACAAATGTTTTAAAGCAGGAATAACTTGTTCTGGCAATGAAAGAAAATCAAAACCAATTTATCTTGATGTCTTTTCCTGAGAATTACCTTCACTATATAAGGGAGGGCTTTTGTCAGGGAGGGATTATGTCTAGGGGGATTATGTCCAGGAGGGATTTTGTCCTAGACTCCCTTGTGACTGACTACCTTTCAGTTTAAGACACTCAATATTATTTCGTGAATACTTACACTACCAGGAAAGGTCTCAATACAGGAAGCGTTTAGATTACAATCACTATGATTTCCACAAGGTAGAGCTGGGACACAGTATCTTCCATCACCACTAAAGCCTAGGTTACATGAACAGTTGTTGGTACCTGGTCCAGTCTTTATACAGGTGGCCTAAACAGGAAAGTCAAACAAATGTCTAACAATTTGTCAAGACAATCAATCGAAGCAATTTTTGGTCCATTGGGCTTTTCAAAGTTTTGATATTATAACCTAGTTTTTGACCTATCAAAACACAATTTCAAACTTGCCTAAGATAATGTTAGACAAATTGATAATTTAATCAACTTTGACCCGCCAGATGATCTTGATATCAGAAGTTGTTTATCAATAAAATCTATAATCATGCCAAATATGATTGTCTTATCTTATATGGTTGATAATCGTAGACCTATGTGAGATAGCGGCTGGAGGCTAGGAAAGAATGTGGTGGTTGTACTGGTGATAGAAATACCAGGAAACCATTGTTAGGTGCTCCAGCCGCCGCTGTAACTGAAATAATGTTGAAAGCGGCGTTAAACTCCATTCAATCAATCAATCAATAAACTTATCTTATATGGGCTTAAGAGTGTTTCATTTCATCAAGCAGACAGATGGAAAGACAGTATCTTGGACAACAGTAAAACAATATGCCCTAATATTTTGATACTTTGACATAAAAAGTTAATTGGTAGACACATGTACAGAAGACATGCAACTATAACAACAGACTCCTGGCGATAGGAGCAATTACAAACAAGTTTTACAAGCTGATAGGACCTGATGTGTTCTTGAAACAATCATTGATAAAAGGCGGCAAGGATGGCCCTAGATCGCTCACCTGAATTTAATTGGTCCAGTGGATCTCCCCCAATAACATTCTAGTAAAGTTTCAATCAAATTTGCCTATTTGTTGAGAAGATGTTATTCAAAGAATTCAAAATGGAATCCTGCTGTGACCCCCATGTTAAGGGTCCAATCAGAATGTCACAAAATATTTCAAAAGGGTCACCAAAGATGGATACATCTTGCAAAGTTCCATTTAAAATAGTCTTAGTTGGGAGGTAATATTGTTCAGAGATTTTGTAGTGAGAACACCCTGCAACACCAACATTTATGTTCAAAACGGAATTCTGTAAATCTAATTTTCAAGCAGGGTCACCAAGGAACATTCATGCCACATTTGGTTGAAATTGTCAAATTGGTTTGAGAGAAAGACATTTTTGGGGTTCATCAAAATTTCTTTAACAAGTTTTGAAATGGCTCATCCAGGGACATTTGTGCTTAGTTTGGTTGAAATCTACCCATTTCTTACTAAGGAGAAGATGTTAAACATTCCAAGGGCAAAAATTCCCTTGCCCTGCCACACACATATTTGGAGATCATCATTACCAGAAAAGGTAATTTACACATATTCAGCCAAATAATATTTGAAATTTTAATCCTTCTTTATTCTTATTCAAGATCGGAGTCATTCCCCCTCTACTTCTACCCTTGTCTAGTAACTTTTTTCATAGAGGTCTATGAACAGCTAATATATGTCAGATATACAGGCTATCAGCCTCCTGTCGTTTAAAAGAGATCAACCCCCTCACCCAGTGCTCCAGCCCTGAATAGTCTAAGATTATTGTTTTTTATCTATTTTAATTAAAATCTATGAGCCCATGATCCATGGGTGGCAAATATAAAGGCTGAACAGCCTTCTGATTCTGAAGAAGACCAGCAACGAAAGCTTGATAGTAAACTGAAGCCTAATAGATTAAAGATTCTTTTGTACTGTCAGAAATTTACCTCCTATAAAATCTAAGAATAAAAAATAACAAAGGGCAATAACTCCAAAAGTATGCAAGCAAGAGTTGTAGTTCAGGTGTATTGCACTTCTCCTCCATGAGATCTATCCACCCATAAAGATTCAAGTTGATAGCTATTATACTTCAGGAGATATGCTCCAGACAAAATCTAAGTATCAAAAATAACAATGGGCAACAACTCCAAAATTATGCAAGCAAGAGTTGTAGTTCTTGTGCACTGTACTTCTCCTTCATAAGATCTATCCACCTATAAAGTTTCAAGTTGATAGCTATTATACTTTAGGAGATATGCTCCAGACAAAATCTAAGTATCAAAAATATCAAAGGGAAATAACTCCAAAAGTATGCAAGCAAGAGTTGTAGTTCTTGTGCATAGCACTTCTCCCCCATAAGATCTATCCACCCATAAAGATTCAAGTTGATAGCTATTATACTTTAGGAGATATGCTCCAGACATAATCTAAGTATCAAAAATAACAAAGGGCAATAACTCCAAAATTATGTAAGCAAGAGTTGTAGTCCTTGTGCATAGCACTTCTCCTCCGTAAGATCTATCCACCCATAAAGTTTCAAGTTGATAGCTATTATACTTTAGGAGATATGCATAAGACTAGGAGAAATGAATGATTAAATGTATTTTACACGCTAACGTAAAGGTAACAAACATTAAGCCACCTTTTTCCATGATATATATTTTTTTAACGTTAATTTCAAATTGTTTATAGTAAATAGCATCTGATTTGCTACTAAAATATGAAATTTCACTAAACTCTGACTGTTAGACTAAGAGAATTTTGGGAAAAACTGTTTTTTACCCTTAGTCACCTTTTCCCGTGACGAGGCCTCAAATCCAAAATCCGTCACAGATGCATCATCATTATCATAGGGAGTTCACATGGTAAGTTTCATTTGATTTGGCCCAAGGGTTAAGGAGAAATAGGTGTGGACGGATGGACGGACGGACTGACGGAATTACGGACGGACGGATAGACGAAGCGGCGGATATTATGCTCTCCCTTCGGGGAGCATAAAAATGTACATATTTCTGTATGCTGAGGCTCACACCCTTCCAATGGTGCTCAGTACTTGGTGGTCTAACAGCCATGATTTTATTAACTTTCATAAGGTCTATGAATTGTCTTAACCAAACTTAAATGATCTGTCAACCCTAGTTCATTAGAAGTAGTATTTTAAGAATTTTTTTTATATATAGTCCCTTGGCTCTATCCTCTCCCTTGATTGCCCCTGATTGCCTTACAGTTGATATTTAAGTGATGGTCGTCAAGGTCTTTCACCTCATTATCTATGTCAAATATGAATAAAGGCTGTTGGAGTCCAGGTAAAGAAAAAAAAAAGATTTGTTAACTCCTGAGAACAACATCCTCCCTTCCTCGTGCTCTGCACAAGATGGCTGCAAAGTCATTATTTAACATTAAAGGTCTGATATCCCATTCTGTTGGGGACCTAGTTTAGAAGACATGAGTACCATGATGGTCCTAGATCACTCATCAGAGTCTCTTTGACCCCTAGAACAACACATCAATTAAATAGGAGATGTCAACAAGGAGATAATTTCTACATAAAAAAAGTTTCATGATCTGACCAACATTCTGACCAAGTTTCATGAAGATTGGTTTATAATTGTGGCCTTTAGAGTGTAAACAAGAAAATTATCATTAAGGCCCCTTTTCCCATGATATGGTGCAGATCCTTCCAATTTTCAACGCGATTCATGCTTATGACCTGGCCAACATTCCAACCAGGTCTCATGAAGATTGGACCATATTTGTGGCCTCTAGAGTGTAAATATGAACATCCTTTTCCCGTGATATGGCATGGATCCTTCCAATATTAGATGTTCATGCTTATGATCTGGCCAATATTCTGACCAATTTCATGAAGATTGGGCCATATTTGTGGCCTCTTGAGATTACACAAGAAGATTGTCAACTAGAACTGTCGCAGAGCGGACTCATTCCCCCCCCCTCCACCACCCCCCACCAGGGCATTGTCCTTCCAGGGCTATTTCCCAGTCTAAGTGCTTTCAACACATGATCTATTTCTAACATGATAACAAAAATTGAGTAAAATAACAAGTTCAAGGAAGATAATATGGCAACCACTATGTTCAATTTTGTAAGTAAGATGCTCCAGATAATAATAAGAGGACCATGATGGTCCTAGATCGCTCACCCGAGTTTCTTTAATCACTAGGACATCACATCAAGGAAAAAGGCAGATGTCTTAAAGAAGATAATTTCTACATAAAACCAAGTTTCACAAAGTTTGGGCCATATTCGGGCCATTAGAGTTATTTCAAGTAAATCAAATTATCTTTAAGACTCCTTTTCCTGTGATATAGCATGAATCCTTCCCATTTTCAACAGAGTTCATCCTTTTGACCTGGCAAACATTTTGACCAAGTTTCATGAAGATTGGACCATATTTGTGGGGTCTGGAGCTCTTACACGAAAATTGTTATTAAGGTCCCTTTTCCTGTGATATGGCATGGATCCTTCCCCATGTTCAAAAAAGCTAATCCTCATGACCTATCAAATATTCTGACCAAGTTTCATGATGATTGGACCATATTTGAGGCTTCTAGAGTGTAAACAAGAAAATTGTCATTAAGGCCCCTTTTCCCGTGATATGGCACAGATCCTTCCAATTTACAATAGGCTTCATCCTTGTGAACTGACAAACATTCTGACCAAGTTTCATGATAATTGGACCATATTTGTGGCTTCTAGAGTGTAAACAAAAAAAATGTCATTAATGCCCCTTTTCCTGTGATATGGGACAGATCCTTTCCAATTTCAATAGGGTTCATCCTTGAGACCTTACAAACATTCTGACCAAGTTTCATGAAGATTGGGCCATATTTGTGGCCACTAGAGTGTAAACAAGAAAATTGTCAATAAGGCCCCTTTTCCTGTAACATGGCACGGATCCTTCCCATTTTCAATAGGGTTCATCCTTGTGACCTGATCAACATTCTGACCAAGTTTCATGAAGATTAAGCCATATTTGTGGCCTCTAGAGTGTAAACAAGAAAATTGTCATTAAGGCCCCTTATACTGTGATATGGCATGGATCTTTCCCATTTTCAATAGGGTTCATACTTGTGACCTGACCAAAATTCTGACCAAGTTTCATGAAGATTGGATCATATTTGTGGCCTCTAGAGTGTAAACACTTAAATTGTTGACACACGACGCACGACGGACGACGGACACTGCACGACGGACGACGGACATTCAATGATCACAAAAGCTCACCTTGAGCACAATGTGCTCAGGTGAGCTAAAAATAGTGTACAAATTGACACATTCAATGGAAAATAATTAAGCGGCTAATATATATAATTCAGCAAATAATTTAAGTAGGTGCCTTAAAACTTTAGAAAGCACTAGCTTAAACAAGTGCATGTCGTATTGCGATGCAATACAGGAGTCCCCCACCGGATAACAAAAAAACTTTCTTATAATATATCTCCTACTTACTAGATCTATAACTGTATACAAAATTTCAAGTTGCTAGCACATTAGGTTTTGAACAAAATGTCCGAAACAAAAATATAAGAGTAAAAACAACCTAAGGCAAAAGAATGATTCTTGTACATGGCACTTGTCCTCAATGAGATCTCTAAGTGTACCAAGTTTGAAGTTGCTAGCACTGATAGCTCAGGAGATACGGTCCAGACAAAAATGTCAGGATAAAAAACAACAACGGACAATAACTAAAAAAGTGGATGTGGCAGAGTAACAGTTCTTGTGCATTACACTTCTTCTCAATGAGATCTATAAGTGTACAAAGTTTGAACTTGCTAGGGCTTATGGTTTAGGAGATAAGAACGGGACAAAAATGTAAGGATAGAAACAACAAAGGGCAATAACTCAAAAAGTGGACATGGCAGAGTGACAGTTCTTGTACATGACACTTGTCCTTAATGATATCTATAAATGTAGCAAGTTTGAAGTTTCTAGCACTTATGGTTTAGAAGATATGTTCAGGACAAAAATGTAAAGGTAAAAACAACAAAGGGCAATAACTCAAAAAGAGGGTGTGGCAGAGTAACAGTTCTTGTACATGACACTTGTCCTCAATGAGATCTATAGGTGTACAAATTTCAAAATTGCTAGCACTTATAGTTTAGGAGATATGATCTGGACAAAATTGTAAGACTAAAAACAACAAAGGGCAATAACTCAAAAAGTGGACATGGCAGAGTAACAGTTCTTGTACATGACACTTGTCCTCGATAAGATCTATCAGTGTACAAAGTTTGAAGTTGCTAGCACACATAATTTAGGAGATATGTTCCAGACAAGAATGTAAGGGTAAAAACAACAAAGGGCAATAACTCAAAAAGTGGGTGTGGCAGAGTTATGGATCTTAAACATGACTCTTCTCCTCGATGAGATCTATAAGTGTACAAAGTTTGAAGTTGCTAGCACACATAGTTTAGGGGATATGTTCCGGACAAGAATGTAAGGGTAAAAACAACAAAGGGCAATAACTCAAAAAGTGGGCGTGGCATAGTAAGGGTTCTTGAACATGACACTTCTACTCAATGAGATCTATAAGTGTAAAAAGTTTGAATTTGCTAGCAGACATAGTTTAGGAGATATGTTCCGGACAAGAATGTAAGGGTAAAAACAACAAAGGGCAATAACTCAAAAAGTGGGTGTGGCAGAGTAACGGTTCTTAAACATGACACTTCTCCTCAATGAGATCTATAAGTGTACCAAGTTTGAAGTTGCTAGCACATATGGTTTAGAAGATATAGCCCGGACAAAAGTGTGACGGACGGACGGACGGACAGACGGACGGACGGACAGACAGAATCGAGCAAACCTATAGTCCCCCAACCGGTAACCGGTGGGGGACTAATAACCATCTACATGTGTATTAATTTCACTTCAAGTCTTTTAGCTATTTTGGGAAAGATACAACCTAACACCTAAGGAACATTTCTGTAAAATTTGGTGTAAATTTGCCAAGTTCTTCAGGAGGGGATATTGTTCAAAGACATTGTTGACAGATGCCAGATGAAATGTGATCAAAATAGCTTATATTAGCACCTTGTGCTCAGGCAAGTTAAAATAAGCTCTGCAAATAAAAGCCATGTTAGTCTTATCAAAATGTTTTTTTTTAATCACTCCTGCAAAATGTTATTGAAATCTATCATTTACTTAAAAAGAAATTTCATTTTAAGCAATATGGAAATAAACCATGCCCATAAACACAATGTTTTTCAGCCTAGATATAAAATGCCTACCTCTTGATGGCAGGCTCCATAGTGTGGTAGTTGACAGGGATCTATTTCTGTACATAATGTCTCACCATCTCCTGTGTAACCTTCATTACATATACACCTATATTGTTGAGAGACATATACATTAGTTTATTTGTACCCTTCATTACATATACACCTTAATAGTGGGGTGACCTTTACATTAGTTTATTTGTACCCTTCATTACATATACACCTTAATAGTGGGGTGACCTTTACATTAGTTTATTTGTACCCTTCATTACATATACACCTTAATAGTGGGAAGACATATACATTAGTTTATTTGTATCCTTCATTCATATACACCTTTATAATAAGGAGACGTATAAACTTGTTTATTTGTATCCTTCATTACTTATACACCTATATTGTGAGGAGACCTATACATAAGTTTATTTCTATCCTTCATTACATAAAGACCTTTATAGAGGGGAGACCTATACATTACTTTATTTGTATCCTTCATTACAAATATAGCCGCCACCATAGCGCAGTTGGTTAGGCATGAGACTTCCAACCTGGCAGTCATTGATTTGTCGTTTGACGTTTGTCTTTCACCAATGGGTAGATAATCTTAAACCTATGTGAGATAGCAGTCAGAGGCTAGGAAAGGGTGTAATGGTAGTACAGGTGAATGAAATACCAGGAATCCATTGTTAGGTGCTCCAGCCGCGATATAACAGCAAAATTGTTGAAAAAGGCGTAAAACCCATTCAACAAACAAATTCATTACAAATACACCTTTATAGATGGAAGACCTATTATTTAGTTCATTTTTATTCTTCATTACATATACATCTTTATAGATTGGAGACCTATACATAAGTCTATTTGTATCCTTCAATACATATATAACTCGAATACAGTATTGTGACTTGTGATTAGAATGTATTTGTATAGAAATGACGAGTCAGAATAGCGAATTCTATATATTGGAGAGACTTATAAATTAGTTCCTTTGTATCCAACATAACATATACACCTTAATAGAGAGGAGACCTATAAATTAGTTTATTTGTATCATTCAATACATATACATCATTATGGAGGGGAGATCTATAAATTATTTTATTTTTATCCTTCATTACACCTACACCTTTATAGAGGGGAGACCTATTTATTAGTCGATGTAATTGGAAATTGCATCACCTCTATGGAACAATTAAAAGCAAACAAGATGTGTTTCTGAAACACAAATGACCCTGAAACAGTAATTTTTAAACCTTTTACCTTGACCTTATCACATGACCTTGACCTTGGTATCTGGAGATGCACATTATCAAGATCTATCATTTTAACAATTATGAGTTTTGTATCTTGAATAGCTTATAAGTAATTGGCAATGTTTTTTTGTTAAGTTTTGCAGACAGACAGACAATGATAAAACAATATGCCCATGGGCATGCGCTTTAACTCAATGCTGCTCCTTTGCATCAAGATGTATAAATGGGTACCCGTAAGAATTCATTTCTATGTGATGTGGCTGAAGAAAAGAACATGTGTAAACAGCAGACTTCATGAAGTCCCTGCCTTCTGGTAACAGAGAACACATTTTTAAAATTTCCTCCTTTGTGTCTATGTATAATTGGTTGTACCATGCATTCAGAGCCCAAATATGACCCCAGGGGCATAATATGAAAACATTAATACTGTATAATATTACAAACAAGAGGTGCTTGAGCACATGATTTGCTCCACAGGCCTGAATATCCTGATAATGATTATTAGAGGATGATAAGGCTGTTTAAACAAGAATTGAAGTGAATTTATTTCAAGTTAAAATTTTCACTGTTTTAAAACTTCATTAAAGGCAAACTCCATAATAGCAGAATGTATCTACAATGTATATTGAAGCGTGCGAAATTTAAACTATCGAATAAATTCAAAAATTCAGCCGGCTTATATAAATAATTCAGAAATGATAATGTATTTAAATGTATTTAAATTTTCACATTATTCCTTAATCTGAGAGTTTTTCTCTTTCTTTTCCAGCAGACTTTTTTTTAAACACATACGATTACGTAAGAGGAATATATAAAAATAATCAAATAATGCAGAAAATAATTGAATAAATTTTAGTAGGGCTATCCGTGTAAAATAAATCTCGTGTGAGAATATTGTGGGAGCCGAAGAATTAATCAATTTATTTGTTTATTGTTTTAATTTATCATCATTTATTTATTTGAAATTATTTCAATTTGAAAAGTATCCATGTTGTA
Source organism: Fragum whitleyi (assembly GCA_948146395.1). Lineage (NCBI taxonomy): Eukaryota > Metazoa > Mollusca > Bivalvia > Cardiida > Cardiidae > Fragum > Fragum whitleyi. The sequence goes on from OX411550.1 coordinate 33,935,230, forward strand.
GGTATTCACAATGTTTCGATAAATAGATCAACTCAAAAACGTTTCATGTTATGTTGTAAAAAATACCAATAGAGTGATAGATAATGTCTTTATCCAAACTCCCTTTCTTGCTGTTTTTTGAGGGGGGGGGGATTTCGGAAAACAATCACGGTGGACAATAAAGGAAATTTTTTCCGATTCACCAAACGTTTTCCCCCCTTAAGCAAAGATATTCTAAACTAGAAAGCCATGAATGGCTTGAGTCGCTCCACAGGCTTGAAATTCTTGTAAAAGCAAATAAATGTTTTGACTAGATTTTTAGATATTTGGAGTTCTACTGATATTGAAAATGATTTTCAAAGTTTCAACTATATAACAAATAAGAAATGACTTCCGTTCTTAAAAGACATATTTTTCATCAATTCAAAAAAAAAATTGGCTGCATGATAATTGGTCACCCAAAGATCATACCAAAAATGTTTGATTGATATCCATCAGTTACATTCTGAGACAATGATTTTCATAGTTTCCACTATAGAGAAATGACCTCCGCCCATAAAATACATATTTTTCATCCAATCAAAATAATTTTTGGTACACTGATAAAGGGTCACTCAAGGATAATTCCAGTGAAATTTGGTTGATATCCAAAAATTAGACTCTGAAAAATGATTTTCAAAAATTCCACTATATAACATATAGAGAAATGACCTCTGCCCATAAAATGAATATTTTTCATCCGATCACAATGATATTTTGTAGCCTGATAAGGGGTCACTCAAGGATCATTCCAGTGAAGTTTGGTTGATATCTATCAGTTAGTTTCTGAGAAAATGATTTTCAAAGTTTCCACTATATAACATATAGAGAAATGACCTCCGCCCATAAAATGCATAATTTCCATCCGATCACAATGATTTTTTGTAGACTGATAAAGGGTCACCCAAGGATCTTTCATGTAAAATTAAGTTGGTATCCGTTGATAAGAATCTGAGAAAACTCACTTTTTACCATATTTGGAAATTAGCCACGCCCATTAAATCCATGTTTTTCATTGGATCCAAATTTCTTGAACAACTTTGAAAGAGGGTCATCCAAGAATCATTCTTGTGAAGTTTGGTTGAAATTGATCCAGTAGTTTCTGAGGAGAAGATTTTTAAAGAAAAGTTTACGACCGGACGCACGCACGGACTGACGGACGGACGGACGCACGACGGACACAACGCCATGGCAATAGCCCCAGTGGCTTTCAGCCAGTGGAGCTAAAAAGAGTAGGGATTAATAAACTATCACCTAAAGATTCTAGTCATATTTATTCGAAATAAGAATGTGTTTAAAGTTGAAACAGTCTAAGATTTTGTCATCTTAACTTGACCGTTGGAAAGCGCACATGTTTTATTAAAGTTTCGATAATAATTCACGACATTGAGGATAGAATATACTTTTAATAACTATACTTTCTTTTTATCATGAATTGCAAATGGAGTAATTTTAGTAAACATATCAATTTATAATCAAAGCACTGAAAGTACTGATGGTGAACGAATCTGTTGGCATTCTAAAGTGATATATTGAATTCATTGAGAAAAGAGAAATTATAAATGTAAAAAATAATCAAGGGAAAGTGTCTCGTCAAAATTCTAAATTCAAAGAAAGAGAAAGAGAGGAAAAGAAAGGTAGAGAGAGTGACAGACAGAGACAGACCGATAGACAGAGAGCGATAAGCCTAGAGAAAAGAAAACAGACAACTATAGTGTCTAGAATAATGATTCTTTTCTTAACTCAAAAAAATATCAGTCAGAAAGGTAATTCAATTTCCACATGCGGAACCCATATTTTAGCAGATTACACAGCAGTCTTTCTGCATTTTGACTTATTTTGAAACGTTATCCGCTATGGCTCTGGTACGACCTGAATAGGGTCCCCCCATCCTCAGAATTAAAAGACCGCTGTTTCGTAATTGTAATTACAGGGTTTTGGTCTCTTTTGGTTAAAATATTCAGTCTTGTGAAAGAATAATTATCTGATGCCATTGCGTAAAAAAAGAATTGAAAAAAAACAAAAAAAACAAAAAAAAAAAAAACAATTCGATAAAATCTATGTAAGAAGGTATTTTGTACAGCTAATGAATTGTCCAAATATAGTCGTTGTTTAAATTCTACTGCTCCTACCGGTGTTGGGTCAAAAAGTCCCAGTGACAGAAAGGCCCGGGTCAGAAAGGCCCACTATCAGAATTGACCAAAAAGGTCCAGTCCAAAAAGGCCCACTCTTGAATGCGACACAAATACTGACCTGCAATACTTCAAAAACCTGCTAGATATATTCATGTTGATAATTATTAAACCTTGTTTTTAAATCATTTAAAAAAACACTCTAAAAACATCATATGGTTTATCCTTTAAGTTTCTCTTTGAACACAAAATGGATAAGAATAATTTTACGAATGTCAATCATGAAACAAGATGTGTTTGTGAAACACGAATGCCACCGTAACGGCATTTTTTTCCAAAGTTTGACCTTGACAGATGACCTTGACCTTGTCACATGACCTTGACTTTGATACCAGCGGATGCGGATCATTGAGATCTATCATCATGCCAAATATGAGCTTTGTATCTTGAATAGGCTTGAAGATATTGGCAAGGTTAAGTTTTCGGACAGACGGACAGACAGACAGATGGACAGACAGATGGACAGACAGACAGACGGACATGAGTAAAACAATATGCCCCCAATCTATCGATGCGGGGGCATAAAAACGATTTTCTGTTAATCCGACAGGTACATGAATCAACCATAATCGAAACTAGAGCTTGTCACTGAATGTGACTTAATACCCCCGCAAGTGCTTTCAGAGAATGAGATACTTTGACAGAAGTGGCAAAAAATGCTTCAAATATAAAGATAACTCTTGGATTTGAGACCTCTAAATTGCGACTTCCAAAACCTAAACATGTGATAAATGTTTTCAAGCTATTGAAGGAAAACTGAAGGAGGAGTTTGTAACACATAATTACTAGTATATGTGAACGAAAAAGAAAAAAATGTAGTAAGTGTAAGGGCAGATAATTCTTAAACCAGGACGAGTTGGGACCTCATAATTGTGTCTTGCAAAACTTCATGTGGTAAATGTTTGTATAAAATTTCAAAGATATAACATGAAAACTGATTAAAAGAAAACTGAAGGAGGAATTTGGGAAACAAAATTACAAGTATACGTGTTCACAAAGAAAAATTGTCTTAAGTTCAAGGGGAGATAATTCATAAACCTGTGGGAGTTGACACTTGAAATTTGAGTCTTGCAAAACTTCAACATGTGATAAATGCTGGTATACTGTTTCATTACTTTTGAATGAATATTGAAGGAGCAGTTTGCGACACAAATTTATAAGTACATGGTAACAAATAGGAAAAAATGTCAAAGTTCAAGGGGAGATAACACATGAACCTGGGGGATTTGACACTTGAAATTTGCGTCTTGCAAAATTCAACATGTGATAAATGTTTGTATAATGTTTCAAAACTATTGAATGAAAATTGAAGGAGGAGTTTGCGACACAAAATTATAAGTACATGGTAACAAATAGGAAAAAATGTCTTGAGTTCAAGAGGAGATAATTCATGAACCTGGTGGAGTTGACACTTGAAATAAGCGTATTGCAAAACTTCAACTTGTGATCAATATTTGAAAAATGTTTCATTACAATTGAATGAAAATTGAAGGAGGAGTATGCGACACAAAATTATAAGTACGTTGTAACAAATAGGAAAAAATTTTCTAAGTTCAAGGGGAGATAACACATGAACCAGAGGGATTTGAGACTTGAAATTTGCGTCATGCAAAACTTCAACATATGTTGAATGTTTGTATAATGTTTCATAACTATTGAATGAAAATTGAAGGAGGAGTTTGCGACACAAAATTATAAGTACATGGTAACAAATAGGAAAAAATGTCTTAAGTTCAAGGGGAGATAATTCATGAACCTGGGAGAGTTGACACTCGAAATTTGCGTCTTGCAAAACTTCAACTTGTGATCAATATTTGAAAAATGTTTCATTACAATTGAATGAAAATTGAAGGAGGAGTATGCGACACAAAATTATAAGTACGTTGTAACAAATAGGAAAAAATTTTCTAAGTTCAAGGGGAGATAATTCATGAACCAGGGGAAGTTGGGACCTAAAAATTGCGTCTTGCAAAACTTCAACATGTGATAAATGTTTCTATAAAGTTTCAAAGCTTTTGAAGGAAAACTGAAGGAGGAGTTTGCGACACAAATTTACTACTATATGTGTTCACAGACGGACGGACAGACGGACAGTCAGACGCACAGACAGACAGACAGGCTGATTCCAGTATACCCCCGAAAACATTCGTTTTGCGGGGGTATAAATATCTTAGCTTAACCCTTTGCTGTTTAATCCCTGCTTTTTACATGCTGGTGATTTTATGATTCAGAAAACATTGTGAAAAAAAAAAGAAATTGCTTCTGACAAGCAATTTCTTCTTTTTCCACACTATTCTCTACCCTACTAAATGTTTATTTTTCAAATTAAATCCTTTTTAAATTTTCGTCCACAAAACCTTTGAATTTTGACAGGTCTAAAATTTTGTAAAACAGGAAAGTGTTAACAGAAGTTGAAAAGGTGTTTGGATTGGGAATGATGCTACGAAGCATGAGACATGCAATATATACATTGTCATTTATCAAAATAATATCTCCCAGGCTCTGACACCTGTGTTTCATTTCATTTCAAACAATTACCAAAAGTCGACTCTCTATGACATCACATTTGGACACTCTTTTATTCAATTCTGACAGTGGGCCTTTTTGGTCAGTTTTTATAGTGGGCCTTTTTGGACTGGGCCTTTTTGACCCGGGCCTTTTTGTCACTGGGCCTTTTTGTACACTGGGCCTTTTTAGCTCACCTGAGCACAACGTGCTCAAGTGAGCTATTGTGATCACCTTTTGTCCGGCGTCCGTGCGTCGTGCGTCAACAATTTCTTTAAACGACATCTCCTCCTAAACTACTCAGCCAATTTTAACCAAACTTGGCAGAAATGTTCCTTAGGTGGTCCCATTTAAGAATTGCTAAAAGAATTGAAATCGGTGAAAAACTCTGGTTGCTATGGCAACCAAAGTTAAAAATTTCAGAAAATCTTTAAAATTCTTCTTCTGAACCAGCAGCCCTACAGCCTTGAAATTTGGTATGGATGATCAGCTCATAGACCTTAATAAAAATAGCTAAAATCATATCTGTTGGGCCACCAGGTGCGGAGCATCAGGGGGGAGGGGGTAGTACTTTGGGTAAATTTTGTAATCTTTAACCTTCTTCTTCTTCTGATCATGAAGGCCTACAGCCTTAAAATTTTGCATGTATCATCACCTCATAGACCTTAATAAAAATAGCTAAGATTATATCTGTAGGGCCACCAGGTGCGGAGCACCAGGGGGGAGGGGGTAGTACTTAGATGAAAATTTTGTAATCTTTACCCTTTTTCTTCTTCTAAACCAGGAGACCTACAGATTTGAATATTGGCATGGATGATCAGCATATGGACCTTTATAAAAGTACCTAAAATCATGACTGTAGATTCACCAGGTGCGTAGCACCAGGGGGGAGAGGGTACTACTTTTGTGAAAATTTTGTAATCTTTAACCTTCTTCTTCTTCTGAACCACTAGCCCTACAGACTTGAAAATTGGCATGGAGGATCAGCTCATAGACCTTAATGTAAATGGCTAAAATCATGACTGTAAAGCCACCAGGTGCGGAGCACCAGGGGGGAGGGGGGGAGTACTTTTGTGAAAATTTTGTAACTTTAATCTTCATCTTCTAATGAACCAGGAGCCCTACAGACTTCAATATTGGCATGGATGATAAGCATATGGATCTAAAATAAAACAGCTAAAGTCATGAATGTAGGGCCACCAGATGCGGAGCATTAGGGGGCAGGGGGTAGTACTTTGGATCAATTTTGAAATCTTTAACCTTATTCTTCTCCCGGATCAGGAACCCTACAGACTTGAAAATTGTCATGGGTGATCAATATATTGACATTAATAATAGCTAAAATCATGACTGTAGATTCACCAGGTGCTGATTGTCTTGGGGAGGGGGTAGTACTTTGGATCATTTTTAAATCTTTAAACTTCTTCTAATGAGCCAGGAGTCCTACAGACTTGAAAATTGGTATGGATGATCAGCATATGGACATATATTGAATAAGCTAAAATCATGACTGTAGATTCACCAGGTGCAGAGCATCTTGGGGGAGGGGGGAGTGCTTTGTTGAGAATTTTGAATCTCTACAGCCTTTATATTTGACATGGATTGATCAACTCATTAAAGAAAACTTTAAAAGTCTCAGACTCAGCCTGTATATCTGGCATAGATTAGCTGATCACAGACCTTTTATGGAAAAAGCTTAAATAAATAATGTCCAGGGGAGGAGCAGAGGGGGGCCGGGAGGATTATTTCAAATGTTATCTCATTGAATAAGTGAAAATCTCTTTTTCTGTGGTTGCATGGACATACCTAGGTAATGAAGCTTTTTTCTCAGGTGAGCGACCCAGGGCCAACGGCCCTCTTGTTGTCATTGGGCCTTTTTTACCCTAAACCCTCCTACCAAACGGCGGATAATCGTAAAACTAAGAGGGTAGAAGATGGCAGTTACGTGCAGATGTATGCTAATTATAGTTCTGGTGCGAGAAATACCAATTTCCATGTTAAGGTAAAGGTGCTCCAGTCAACAGGCGATTGATTCACAATCCAAATTTCGTTTTTTGTAATATTTTACATACTTTCAGTAAAACAAATAGATGAATGATTGGAAATTCTAGAGCCATCGGAGGGATAGAAGCGTTGTAGTTACGATGTCAAGTACTTTGAAAAAAAATCCATTCGATGTTAAAATTTGAAATTAGGTCTATCGTGTTGGGATATTTGTTCATTTGATTCTTTTATTTATTTATCTATTTATGACATTCATATATTAACAGTAAATTGTACCGAGATTGCTATATCCCCTGTTTTCAGGCCTTGTTTGAAACGAAAAAAAAACAAAAACAAAAACAACAGGGAATGGGATTTGGGTAATATGATACAAAAATACCCGTAACCGAAGATATTTACATTACACAAGTATGCAACAACAATCTTTAAGATAAAAACGGGATTTAAGCAAGAGGTGTAAATTTGGTAGTTCAGAGCATAAGTTGTCTTGCAATGGATAAAATTTTACTTCATATCAAGGTTGGTCACGGTCAAGTGGTGCGTGTTTATGTTTCAATGAGAATTTGGACTAAATATACCGTATTCACTTTTTAGACGCGCCCTCCCTAATAAACGCGCTCCCCCATAAATACGATTCCCAGGCCTTTGACTATACGATCAACAACATCCAACCGTCCACGGTCCGTGGTGAAAAATCCGGTCTCAAATTTAATTTCATTAGCTGCTACTCCAGGACGTAATGTTCAATAGTTTGTGGGTTAACTATCTTAAATTCCTATCAGGCTAAGGCTGCTTGCGTCATTTAAAAGATCGTTCAGCATCTGAAAAACTAGCGCGTCCTAAATCGCGCAGTCACCCGGAAGCGCGAAAGGTTAAAATTAAACACAAAATTAAAACTATTTCTCGTTATTCTTCATAAGTCACATAAATCCCCTTTCGTTGTTACAAAATATTTCTGAAATTATTTTACCTTCTGCAAATATACAAAATATCCGAGTCAAATGATTAAATCCTAGTCACAATTAATACTGTTAAAATAGGAAAACCCCCGTAAATTCTCGTGTATGACTTATTTCAAAAGCGACATTGCCGCTTGCAAGAATCTGGGGACTTCAAAGGGTGCCGACACACGGTGACCCAGCTAGCTCCAGACGTGTTGTGTTTTCACTACGAAACACTTTCATTTCATTTACCGGGTGCATTTACACATCACGAAATTTTAGGATTAAATACAGGATTATTTATTTCATATGTGAATAGGTAATGATTTATTAGACCGCTTCGTCCATCCGTATCGGAACATTGAATATCGATCGTCTGGAACTTCCTATCTTGTACAAATAATAACAATAATAATAATCTCGGCTTCTGCTAACACAATCACTTGCTTTTGAAAGCTGCAATTAATGGTCGAGGGTGACAGTATTTCGATAGATGACTTTAAATGACAGAATTACAATTCATTAGCTAACATTTTATTTAATTTTTTAAATATATAGCCTTAATAGATAAATAGAAAAGCATATTGGATAGTGTACGTATTTCAATCGATAATTACGAACATGTTAACAGTTTGCTTCTCTTAGGTACCAAAATACGTAATTTTTTTTTTAATTAAGTAAAAGGGTCTGAAATAATAGCGCCCCCCACGACGTTTTGCATTGCGCTCGGGCGCCTTTAATAGGAGAAATACGGCAGGAACATTCCATTCGTTTGTAAACTTGACCTTTCGTAACTTATAAGCAAAGACTTCATTCATAAGAAGGCAGGTAAAATCATAGTAGGTCATCACGTGTGGTATGGCCAATCAGGGGTGTGTAGAAATTCAAGAGTTCACGACCTCAATAAACACACATTTCCGGCAAATTACTACAAGTTGCAAAAGCGAAGGTTTAAATAAAAAACATAGTATCTGTCTATACAAAGTACAGACACAAAAACTTTGTTTTTGCTCTCAAGTCTCGACAATCTTTCGCCGATCAAAAATTGGCTCGTATAGCCATTCCAAGATAATTTTGTGTTTTTAAAGGGTAATTTTCATTATCTTCACTTGATGAAGAATGCTAGTATAATGCATTTCACGAAATAAACAGTGATTTTGTTGAGAGAAGACTTTAGAGATACTAAATTGAATCTAAAGAGGTACTGCTTTATTTAAAACCTATTAAGATCCTACAGGATTTTCCATACACAGTATATAACACTGGTGAACGAAAATTTCGTTCACCAAAAATAGTAACACTTTTCAATTATAATAATAATAATGACAAAAGTATTCGTATTAATTATGATAAAAGGAATTCATTTATATTTTGTTGATTATACAAGTCTGACTTTCACCTGAAAAAAAAGTACTAACAAGATGTGTTTGTGAAACACGAATGCCCCCGTAACTGCATTTTTTTTTCAAAGTTTGACCTTGACAGATGACCTTGACCTTGTCAAATGACCTTAACTTTGGTACAAGTGGATGGGGATCATTGAGATCTATCATCATGCCAAATATTAGCTTTGTATCTTGAATAGGCTTGAAGATATTGGCAAGGTTAAGTTTTCGGGTTAAGTTTTCGGACATTTGACCTTGACAGATGACCTTGACCTTGTCACATGACCTTGACTTTGGTACCAGCTGATGCGGATCATTGAGATCTATCATCATGCCAAATATTAGCTTTGTATCTTGAATAGGCTTGAAGATATTGGCAAGGTTAAGTTTTCGGACAGACGGACGGACAGACGGACGGACGGACAGACAGACGGACAGACAGACAGACGGACGGACGGACAGACAGACGGACATGAGTAAAACAATATGCCCCCGATCTATCGATGCGGGGGCATAAAAAGTCAGCGTCTTCGATACGACGCATTTTCTTTAATCCATGAATGAAGGGTTTATCTACACAGTCGTTGGTACAGGTTGCCATAGGAATTAAAAGGTACTGATGCCGTTTGTTATAAGCTCTCTGATTGGCAGTCACAGAAATCGCGTTTGACCTTTTGATTGGCCGGCTGATACCCCTTGACTCGTGACGATGCTATACATTTGGATTTCAACAAAGGTTTTGTTCCTTCTTATCTATTTAATTACCTATTAAAGTTTAGAAAAATTAATTTAAGTGATACCAAAAGGACAATCAAACATTCACTAAATTTATATGTTAGAATGTCCTCTGCCAATAAAAAAATATGCTGTTCATTTAATCAAAATATTTTTTTCAGACTGATACAACTTCACAGAAATAAAATTCCCATTTTATTTAATCCATCTGTTCAAACTTTCAGGGTAATTTGTTTTACCCTATATTAGATATTCCACCATATAACCTATAATTATGAAGAAATGACCTCTGTCAATAAAAGACATATTTTTCATCTGATTACAATATTTTTTTAGAGACTGATAAAGGATCACTAAAGAATCATTGTGAAATTTGGTTGAAATCAATCTGTTTGATTCTGAGAAAACGATTTTCAAAGATTTCTCAATATACCATATATAGAGATGACCTCTGTCCAAACAAAACAAATTTTTCATCTGATCACAATAATCTTTATAGACTTGTTGAATCATTCCAGGAAAATTTGGTTGATATCCATTTTCAAAAAATAATTTTCAAAGTTATCACTATATGACATATAGAGAAATGACCTCCGCCCATAAAAGACATATTTTTCATCTGATCACAATAATTTTTTGTAGGCGGATCCTCTCAAGGATAATTCATGTGGAGTTTGGTTTATATCCATCAATTAGTTTCTGAGAAAACCCCCCTATTACCTTATATATATATATATACATTAGCCACGCCTACTACAGCCTTGATTTTCCACCGATTAAAAATCTTTTAAGGAATCTGATAGAGGGTCACCTAAGGAGCATTCCTGTGAAATTTGATTGGAATCCATCAAGTACTTTATGAGAAGATTTTAAAAGTAAAAGTTTACAGACGGACAGACAGACAATGGACATCTCACCATGACGATAGCCCCCTGGTCTTTCAGCCAATGGAGCTAAAAAATATGAAAGATTTCTCCCTTTTAGTTTTAGAGAAGAATGTTTCTGAGATACCCGCTTTTCAGCTCCACTGGCTGAAAGGCCAGCGGCTATTGGCATGGCGGGATGTCTGTTGTCCATCTCAATTATTGAGAAATTGTAATCGCTATCATTTTCCAATGACCCATTCCAATCATTTACAAATCATCTATGAAACAAACATGCAGAGACACCACTCAACCAAAGATGTCAACACCGGCAATTAAAAGAATTGTTGAAGTTTCAGCACCCATGAAAAAAGAAATTTGCCAGTACAAAGAAGACCATCCAAAATCAACATCCGACCATACGCCTTGAAATCCATGTCTCTAGACATCTGAAAATCTACTGTCAGGGGTAAGGGCCAGAGACAAGAGGCCCGAAGCACACACTGGCATCGACAAGGGTTAGGAGGTTCAAAGCTTCAAAAGACAGAAATTATAGTCCCACAAACAGCCAACGTCACTGGGGACCACAAACTGAAGCCATTCATCATCACTAAAGTACAGCACCTTGGTGCTTCAGCTTCACCCAAGTAATATTCCTGCCAAGTTTGGTTGACATTGGCTCATTGGTTACTGAGGAGAAGATGTTTAATGAAATGTTTTAGACTTCTGATGAGGTGATCACAAAAGCTAACCTTTGTGCTCAGGTGAGCTAATAAAAAGACCAAGTAGGTCGATTTTTTGATGATGCATTAGCCCTTAGTATCCATGATATCTACCCAATCAGAATTAAAAGAAGAAATCTGAAAAAAGCATGTGCCAAGAATAATGGTTGCATTCTGAGGGTTAGTTTCAGTGAAGAATTATCTAAAATTTCATCATATGGGACCATATTTTGTTGATGCAGCAGCTCTTGGCACACATGATATTAACTAAATCAGAATTTAACAAAGAAATTTGAAAGAGCTTGTCCCAAAGTTCATTCTTGTGAAGTAAGGTTAAATTCTGTACAATAGTTAAAGAGAAGAAGGTTTTTAAGTTGGAATGCGGAGCAATTCCAACTTAGATTTAACAAAACCGCAAAATAAACACAAGATAATTCCATTTCGGATTTTTTGATAACACATATCACGTGAACAGGATGTGAATGCACTTCGGCCTATTTTGTATATCTAAACTTGACATAGACATACGGTTAACTACACCAAAAAGAAATAATAATTTACAATTACACAAATATCACTTCAAGTATATAAATAAGACGCTAAGTTATGTTTTAAACAATATTTATCAAAAGTTGCATACGAATTTACTAGTATCATATGTTTGCAGCACCATATTTGGAAATCATGTGATTAATCAAGTCCAAAAATGTCAGCTATTGACAATAGCACTAGCCAATCACGTGATCCGCTTATTTGGTAATGTCGCGATCTTTTTTCTCTGAATTTTGGCAAATAGCACAAGTCAATCACGTGATCTACTTATTTGGTGATGTCGCAACCTATTTTTCGTAGAATTATGTTATAGCTTCTTTTAGAGGTCTAGATTCTCTTTCTGAACGACCTTATTACACGCTTCAACAAAATGGTTCAAATGTTTTGTACTTAATTGTTCCGTAAACTCTCATTAGAAACGCGCAACATCTACAGATTATTTATCTGTATTCAAAACCCGATCCAGTAAATATTCTCTTTTATTACTTCTCTATGCGCCGTAAAATCCCTTTCCCATGTACTCTCCTATGACACGAGTTGAATTCACGCATGAGTAAACAAAAGCCGTTTTCTGATTGGCCAAATCACAAGACCTGATGACCTACTACGATTTTATCTGCCCTTTTATGAATGAAATCTGTACTCATGAATTACAAAAGGTCAAGCTTACAAACGAATGGAATGTTCCCATATATATGAAGTAAAATTTACCCCAATACCAGACGATTTATGTTCTCAACTATTCCGGCAATTACACCTCTCGTGTATATCTCAAACTTTGTTGTTGTATTCTTGTGTAATATAAATATTTTGTTTCGGTTACGGATTTTGGGTCACCTGAGCACGAAGTGCTCAAGGGAGCTATTGTGATCTATCAAAGTCCGGCGTCCGTCTATCCGTCACGGCGTCAACAATTTCTTAAAACTAAACTTTTGAGTCAAAATCAACAAAACTTGACAGAAATATTCCTTGGGTGGTCCCTTGTAAAAATTGAAAAAATGGAAAGGATTCGTGCCATATTATGGGAAAAGGGGCCTTAGTGACAATTTTTTCTTGTTTACACTCTAGAAGCCACAAATATTGTCCAATCGTCATGAAACTTAGTCAGAATGTTTGTAAGGTCATGAGGATGAACTCTATTGAAAATGGGAAGGATCTGTGCCATATCATGGGAAAAGGGGCCTTAATGACAATTTTCTTTTTTACACTCTAGTGGCCACAAATATGGCCCAATCTTCATGAAACTTGGTCAGAATGTTTGTCAGGTCTCAAGGGTGAAGCATTTTGAAAATGGAAAGGATCCGTGCTATATCACGGGAAAAGGGGCGGGGCCTTCATGACATTTTTTTGTTTACACTCTAGAAGTCACCAATATGGTCCAATCATCATGAAACTTGGTCAGATTATTTGTTAGGTCATGAGGATAGACTCTTTTGAAAATGGGAAGGATCCGTGCCATATCACGGGAAAAGAGGCCTTCATGACAATTTTCTCGTAAGAGCTCCAGATGCCACAAATATGGTCCAATCTTCATGAAACTTGGTCAAAATGTTTGCCAGATCACAAGAATGAACTCTGTTGAAAAAGGGGAGGATTCATGCCATATCACAGGGAAAGGAGTCTTAATGATAATTTTCTTGAAATAACATTCTAGTGGCCACAAATATGGCCCAATCTTTGTGAAACTTGGTTTTATGTAGAATTATCTTCTTTATGACATCTGCCTTTTTAATTGATATGATGTCCCAGTGATCAAAGAGACTAAGGTGAGCGATCTAGGACCATCATGGTCCTCTTGTTGTTCTTTTTTCTCTTTTTTTTTTTTGTATAATATATCCCAAATCCCATTTCTTGTTTTTTCGATTCGAACAAGAACGGAAAAAACAGAGGACATAGCCATCTCGGCAGGATTTACTGTAAATAAATATGCATGTCGTTGTTATTTTGTACTCAAACAAATAAAAATATAAATAATTATTCCAACACAAAGACCTAAATTCAATTTATAACATCAAATGGTGACCGAAACGCCGTTACTATAGCATACTTAAACTATAGCTGCGATGTTTTAAGTCCCAACATTCATTTTTTCTTGAACACTAGTTTATCACCGATAACAAAATATAATTCTTCAAGTACTTGACATAGTAACTACAACTGTATAGTAGCGCTTCTATCCCTCAGATAAGTCTAAAATTTCCCCAATCCAATCATTCATCTATTTTTTTTATCGGAAGTACTTTGATTATTACAAATAACATTATTAATGTATATTGTCCATATTGCACCCCATTGTATTTGGATGAATATAAAAGATATGTTCTTCTGTTCTCTTATGTTCTGATCTGTTCCAAAAAAACCCTGAAAACCATTTCCAAATAGCGCGATAATTTTACTTGATTGTGGACGCAACAAGGATCGATAAAGGTAGGCAAACATTTATCTTCTCTTTCAGCTTTTTTCTCTTTTTGTCCATTTTATTTAAAATTGCTTAGATATAAAAAATTACTTGTGAAAAAATACGCACGTGCGAAATCCTTTAGATATCATTGAAGAAAATCACAAGTTAACTACAGCCTTTTTTTCAAATATCTGAACGAGTTTACCAACCCCACGTGTTTTGCTTTCAGGTCCAGTTTGTTCTTATTCCACCGGAATATCTTTAATAATTATGTGTCGCGAGAAAATAGGCAAATAAGAAGTTACAACTGTTTCCCACTGAGCCATAAATATGTTTTGTTAACTATTAAATGATATGTTATGGATGTAAAAACTTGTACCTGCAAAAACTTGAACAACATTCTGACTGAAACATCAAAAAATAAAACTCTGCTGATGATACACTTTTAAAGTTAATTTTGCAACACATGTAGTTTGTTTTCCGTCATATTGCAGATATCTACATGTATGCTTCATTGTCAAAACCCAATTTTCATCCAATAAAGCCTGGCCACCACATCTTTAATGGGATTATGAATATCTTTGCCCAGATGTATCCCATCGCCAAAATAATTTGCAATTTTGAAACAAACCTACTACTTGAACTTGTTTTCTTCACATTCTTGAAGACATTTAAGATAGAGCACCATCATACCTCTAACTCAGAAGTAGAAGAGCATAATATTGATTTCATCATGTCGGTCTGTCCATTGACCATTTGCTTTCCGCTAGCTAAACGGAGGAGCAATTGACCTGGAATAACGAAACTTTACACAAATGTTGCCCATGACCCAAAGAAATGCCCTATTGTTTCGAGTTCATACATGTCAAGTAAGCTTAAACTGTTAACTGTTTCCACTCTAACTGAAAAATAAATTGACCCAAATCATGAAACTTGACACAAACAAGTTGTCAATGACCCAAGAAAGGCCCAATTTTGTCACATTTTAACTTCGTCCAAAAATTTTCTTAAGATTCCAACTCATGAGGTAAAAGACTTCCCTACGAAAATAGCTTTTAATCAGGAACAAAGCGCTTTTGAGGTCCACCATGCGACAATTCTAATTAAAAATGTAATTCATAACTCAAATTTAGCAGAAGCCATTCGAAAAATAGCATAGTAATTGTTTTGAGTGTATAAGTGTCTGCCTCTGCGTCCATTAGTCGACTGTATGAATCGTATCATTTTCTTCCTTATTTTCATTTTTCTTTCATCAGATTCAGGCCTGTATAGCAATTCAGGGGTTTCAGCGTATCTCGTTGTTGAAATACATTGATTTATATACGCCCGTAAAAAGACGAGACGTATTATGTGATCACCTGTGTAGGGCGGGAGGCGTCAGCTTTGTTAGTGGCTTGAGATCACCGTCTCTTGAACGCATTCCAACTTAGCAGTACTTTCAGTACTTTGATTTAATATGTCACAATTTTGGGGCATATTTTCTGGTGAAATGAAAAGCCGTATTGCCAGTGTTATCAACCTATGTAATCAGAATTTAATGAAAAAAATTGAAAGAGCATCGAGGGTTGAACAAAAAACTGTCATAGGTGACTTAATTTCACTAAATGTTACAGGTGAAAGGAAAAACTGTTCAATTTTGTTATTTTTCATTTTCACAAGAGTTTTAAGCAGAAAAGTATTAAGAATATATACAACTTTCAATTGCAATAGTGTGTTTTATGAAAAAAAGATTAGTTTGTTTTACATTTAATGTTCAGTCCACTTATGACAGTTAATTTTAGAACTTGTATATTCATACCCCCCTAAACTATATATGTTTGGGGGGTATATAGGAGTCAGATTGGCTGTTGGTCCATCGCTCGGTCAGCCCGTCTGTAGCTTTTCCGTTTCGGCTCAATTTCTCAGCAACTTACAATTGGTTTTCATTCAAACTTCACACATGTGATTAGTCAGTATCAAGTAGAGATGTGCAAGTGATATTTTGGTTATGATATATTACTTTTTGACAGAGTTACTGCCCTTTGATGGCTTTTCGTTATTGACAATCACTTGAAGGGGGATATTATGCGACAGTCTAGTTATTTTTAGAATAATGTCCCTTTACAGAGTGTGTCATACATTGTCTGGCATCAACAGTTTCATTGTTACCAGTCTAACGGTCACAATTTAAACTCAATCTCCCTCAAACTATTTCAGTACGTTTGTCAGGTCAAAAGGAAGACCACTATTTATTTTGGTTGCATTCTCACTTATATCATGGGTAAAAGGGCCATAATGTTAATATCCTTTTTACCACTCTAGTGGTCAAAATTTTTACACAATCTTTTTCAAACTTGCTGGTTTGTCTGGTTATAGGGAAGATCTGTAATGAATTAAGTAGCATTCTGACTTATGTCAAAGGAAATGGGGCCTAAATGACAACTTTATTTCACCATTCTAGAGGGATCCCTACCACTCTTGCTGAGGATGTTTGTCTGATCAAAAGGAAGATCCCCATTGATTTAGGTGACATACTGACCTATGTCTCAAGAAAGGGGCCTTAATGATAATTTTTAGGTCACAATTTTGACTCAAACTGTTTGTCCTATCATAAAAAAGATTCTATTGATCTTGGTGCTATTCCCACTTGTGTCATGGGAAAAGGGGTCTTAATAGTAATATACTTGCTGCCAGCTAGAGGTTGTAATTCATGTTCAATCTTTTTCAAACATGCTGAAAATGTTTGCCACATCATGTGAAAGACCCCTTTTGACTTAGGTGAAGTTCTGGGTCAGAGTATTAATATTCATGATAAATGAAGAATGTGCACCCTGAAAAAGAAGGTTAAGGAACCAAATCTAGGATAAAATCTTGTCAATGTTAAAGATTTTCTCAAAATACAGATTTAAGAGATTCCTACAGATGATTGCTTGAGTTGCAGGTCAGGTGAGCAATTCAGGATCATTATTCTCCTATTGCTCACTTAAAATTCTTTCACTAACAAACACTTAAAGTCAAGCAGATTTCTTGTCAAGAGAGGCTCTTGTTTAGTATAAAACGATTCAATTTGGGATAAGTAGAAAATCTGTACAAATCTGCAGATGTAAAACAGGGATGAAGAATGAAATCTATGAATTTTTTCTCCAAAATAACAAAATCACCTGCTTTAGGTGTTATATACATGTATGTCATTTAGTCAATTATGGCAATATTGTGTTGCTTGTTTGAGTTTACATTCCTTGATATAGAGCATGATTAGAATTTTAATTTGCAATAGATGTATCTACAGTATATAATAAGTGATGTAAAGATGCTAATTAGTTAAAGCAACATAACCACCAATATTGGAAATTTAAAATATTATCCTTAGTGTTGGGAAGAGCGTCCAAGTTCAAAATGAATGTTTGCAAAATATATCGCAAATGTTTCCTAACGTTTCAAACAACCTATATATTTAGAGTAATCTTTTTGCCTTTGTTAAAATCCATGAATTCACATAATAAAGCATATGATGGAAATATTTCAAAAATATTCTTTGCATAAAGAAAATTATACATGTACCTAGAGCTTTATAATTTGCATACAGTGTTGCCCTATTATCTCCACTTTAGTTGTTTTTCAAATTCAATTAGGATTTAAAAAACCCAATTGTGGGATTCCAGATTTTACATACATATAAGTAAGAGGGAATCTTTCATAATCTCTACTTAACCAAACTGTTAGGTTCACAAAATACCGATTTTGTATTTATTGCATTGCACTCTGTAGCCAAAAAGCATAGAATAGAAATTTAATGATTTAAGAAAAACATTGAAAGATTATACAAAAAATTGGGAATTCTTTGCTTTATACTACAGCTAATATTCTGTTACACAACCATACAAGATACAGCCCTATAATATTTGGATAGGCTTTCATTAGGCAACTTACTATCCTACCCTACCTTCAGTATTACAAAATGTTTCCAAATATTTGAGAAATAATAACCTTGTTTGCATGAGCAACAATTTGAAAAGTGGAGAGGAATCGGGGGAATGACATGCTGAATGCAGTGCTAGTGTCCCTTGCTTTTGCATTACAATATTAGATTTTACAGTAAAATCCAATAAATAGCAACCCAAATTTACCAACAGATTTGATACTAGCCAACAGAAGTTGCCATAAAAAATAGCTATTTGTTCTTAAAAGCTTTTGTTTGTTCAGATAGTCAGTTGCAATTGAGCAGTGAAATGCTACAATCAGGGTTACAGTTAAGATTAATGGTTAGAAATACCAGGAATCTATGGTTAGGTGCTCAAGCTTCCTTAGATGGTGGCTGAAATGTATATTATAGAAGCGATGTCTGAAGGTCCATCATTCGAGCTGGTTCTGCTAAAATTTCAATCTCACATCCATGTATTTGCACATGAAAATATATCTTCAGTATTCATTAAGATGGTGGATCTCTAATAGTTCTGCAACATTTCAGAAGTCATAGATTTTTATAGTTTTAAAGGAGGTTTCTTAATGATTTCATTAGGAAACCTTGGTTAACATTGTGAAAGATAATGCATTCCGAAATGTTGAGGAATTATTATAGGTCCACTACCTTAATAGTTAAGAATTTTCTATGTCACTGGTTTAGAATATTTTGAAGTCATCATTTCAGCTGAAATGGCATCAATGTTACTTAGAAAATACCTCAATATTATCCTATTAATTACACCTAATAATTACATCCTTTCCTAGCCTCCAGCTGCAATCCCACATAGGTCTAAGATTATAGACCAATTGATGGGAGACAAAATGCCTAAAAAGATGAGACTTGCATTTTAGGATCAAACCTGTGACCTCTAGATTGACAGGCCGACAACTGCGGCGGTTTCAGATAAGAGGATTTTTATATATTTCACCATTGGGAGCCCTTTTTTCGGACACATGTCAGCCCAAAGCGCCCATATTATCAACCTCAGAATTTAACAAAGAAATCTAAATGTACATCCTGAGGATCATTTGGTTAAATTCTGACCAAACGTTTCAGAAAAGAATTTTTTTATATTTCACCATTTTGGGCCTTTATTTAATGACGCGTCAGCCCATAGCAAACAAAGTATCAACTGATCTGAATTTAACAAACGAATCTGAGAGAGCATGTCCTGAGGATCATTCCTGTGAAGTTCTGCTCAGTAATTGCAGAGAAGATGTTTTAATGAAAAGTTAACACACAGACTAATGACCTGCCACAACATAAGCTCTGCTGGACTTAGTCCAGTGGAGCTTAAGGCCCTTGATATTTGACAAAAAATACAATTGGACTTAATTTGGACAATTGGATTATAATGAGATAATAAACTGGGAAGGGGACAGGTCTCTAAATCATTTGTTGCAGTAATGTATCTAATTTGAGAATGAAAAAAAAACAAGAGGGCCATGGTGGCCCTAAATCACTCACCTGAATGAACTGTCTTAAATTTTTAAAAGTAAGTTTAGAAAGAGAATGATGAATGAATGTCACTCAGCTAAACCATGCTTTTGCTTCTATACAACAAGAGATTCCTTTTTTACAATTTTCAGGTTGTTTAAGGTTTTTCTATGATTTGACTCTGTGACCTAGTTTTAGACCCATTTTCCAACTCGTCCAAGATTTCATCAAGACAATTGTTCTGACCAAATTTCAGGTTGACTGAGCAAAAAATGTGGCCTCTAGAGTGCATCCAAGGTTTTTCTAAGATTTGACCCCATGACAGTTTTTGACCCCAGTTGACCCAATTTCAAAGTCTTCCAAGATTTCATCAAGACAATCATTCTGACCAAATTTCAGGTTGATCAAGCAAAAAATGAGGCCTCTAGTGTGCATACAAGGTTTTTCCAAGATTTGACCCCCTGACCTAGTTTTTGACCCCAGTTGACCCAATTTCAAACTTGCCTGAGATTTCATCAAGTTAATCATTCTGACCAAATTTCAGGTGATCAGGCAAAAAATGAGGCCTCTAGAGTGCATAAAAGGTTTTTCTAAGATTTGACCCCATGACCTTGTTTTTGACCCCAGTTGACCCAATTTCAAACTCATACCAGATTTCATCAGGACAAGCATTTTGACTGAATTTAAGATTGATTGGGCAAAAAATGTGGCCTCTAGTGTGCATACAAGGTTTTTCTAAGATTAAACCCAATGACCTAGTTTTTCACCACAGTTGACCCAATTTCAAACTTGTCCGAAATTTCAACAAGACTATGATTCTAACCAAATTTCAGGTTGATGGGTCAAAAAATGTGGCCTTGTAGAATACAAGGTTTTTTTCTAAGATTTGACCCTGTGACCTAGTTTTTTTTGTCCCAGTTGACCCAAGATCAAACTCATCTGAGATTTTATCAAGACAATCATTCCGACCAAATTTCAGGTTGATCAGGCAAAAATTGTGGCCTCTAGAGTGCATACAAGGTTTTTCTTAGATTTGACCCCTTGACCAAGTTTTTAACCCCAGTTGACCCAATTTCAAACTTGCCTGAGATTTCATTGAGACTATCATTCTGACCAAATTTCAAGTTGATAGGGCAAAAATAGTGGCCTCTAGAGTGCATACAAGCTTTTTCTTAGATTTGACCCCGTGCATAGTTTTTGACCCCAATTGACCCAATTCAAATCTCATCCAAGATTTCACCAAGACTATGATTCTGACTAAATTTCAGGTTGATCAGGCAAAAAATGTGGCTTCTAGAGTGCAATACAAGGTTTTATTAAGATTTGATACCATGACCTAGTTTTTGACCTGAGTTGACCCAATATGAACTTGTTCGAGATTTTTCCAAGACAATCATTCTGACCAAATTTCAGGTTGATCGGGCAAAAAATGTGGCCTCTAGAGTGCATACAAGGTAAATGTTGATGGACGGCAACACTGGCAAAGGTCAAATCACGCCAGGCATCCACCTACCCACAAAAGCTCACCTTGAGCACTTCCTGCTCAGGTGAGCTAAAAAGTGTGAACTTCCTACCTTCATGTCCTTTAGGATTTATAAATGAATGGTCCCAACCAAAAAATTTAATTTGAAATTGCAGTTAAACAAGCATATCATCAATCATAATGGGAACCATTGCTGACGCAGCCAAAAGAACCCCCCCTCCTCTGAGAAAATTTGGGAGCCAAGTTGACCCCATGTTTAAATGGAGCTCGACAAATAATGGAGTTACAGTGTATTGATGGGAAAAGTGCAACTAAATTTTCTGATTGTAGTTTTAAACATGAAGTAGACATTTGACAGACCTGATTTCAGTAAGCCACAAATAGGTCCTATCATATATCTTTCAGGTTATTATGATTCATTGTTGCTGAGAAAAGTCTGCAAAAACAAGAGGACCATGATGGTCCTATATCACTCACCTGAGTGTGTCACTCATAACTTGTCAACCATGTTATGAAAACCAGAATTTGTTTGATGTACATTAAGGTTGGTTAAAATCCGTCCTACTGCAACTTGGGTTTTTTTTTAAGTTTCTTAAATTTTCAACTTTTCACTTATCATGGCGTATTCTTTTCAGGAACATCCCTGCCAAGTTTCAGAATGATTGGCCTAGTGGTTTAGGAGGAGAAGAATTTTTTCTAATATTTTCAGCCATTTTCGGCCATTTTTCAGACTTTCCGTTACCATGGAAACTAGAGTTTTTGATGAAATTGAATTCTTTTAACAACTTGTGAAGACCTTCACCACAGGAACATCCCTGCCAAGTTTCAGCTTGATTGGCCCAGTGGTTTAGGAGGAGAAGAAATTTTTCTAATATTTTCAGCTGTTTTAGGCCATTTTTCAGACTTTTCGTTACCATGGAAACTAGAGTTTTTGATGAAATTAAATTCTTTTAACAATTTTTGAAGACCTTCACCAAAGGAACATCCCTGCCAAGATTCAGCTTGATTGGCCTAGTGGTTTAGGAGGAGAAGAATTTTTTCTAATATTTTCAGCCATTTTCGGACATTTTTCAGATTTTCCATTACCATGGAAACTAGAGTTTTTGATGAAATTAATTTCTTTTAACAACTTTTGAAGACCTTCACCCAAGGAACATCCCTGCCAAGATTCAGCTTGATTGGCCCAGTGATTTAGGAGGAGAAGAATTTTTTCTAATATTTTCAGCCATTTTCGGACATTTTTCAGATTTTCCGTTATCATGGAAACTAGAGTTTTTGATGAAATTGAATTCTTTTAACAATTTTTGAAGACCTTCACCCAAGGAACATCCCTGCCAAGATTCAGCTTGATTGGCTAGTGATTTGGGAGGAGAAGAATTTTTTCTAATATTTTCAGCCATTTTTGGACATTTTTCAGATTTTCCGTTATCATGGAAACTAGAGTTTTTGATGAAATTGAATTCTTTTGACAACTTTTGAAGACCTTCACCCAAGGAACATCCCTGCCAAGTTTCAGCTTGATAGGCCCAGTGGTTTAGGAGGAGAAGAATTTTTTCTAAGATTTTCGGCCATTTTGAGCTATTATGTAACCATGGCAACTAGAGTTTTTGATGAAATTAAATTCTTTTAACAAATTTTAAAGAGCTTCACCCAAGGAACATCCATGCCAAGTTTCAGCTTGATTGGCCCAGTGGTTTAGGAGGAGAAGATGTTTACAAAAATTGTTGACGGATGGACGGACGGACAGACGGACGGAAGGACGGACGGACGGACGACGGACAGACGACGGACAGTGAGTGATCACAATAGCTCACCTTGAGCACTTTGTGCTCAGGTGAGCTAAAAACCCTTTTGTACCTTAGGTTAATACATGTAAAACAAGAGGACCATGATGGTCCTAGATCGCTCACCTGAGTCTCTTTGACCCCTGGGACATCACATAATTTAAATAGGCAGATGTCATAAAGGAGATAATTTCTACACCAAACCAAGGGTCAAGAAGTTCAGGTCAAATTTGTAGCCTCATGAGTTATAACAAGAAAATTATCATTAAGGCTCCCTTTCCTGTGATATGGCATGGATCCTTTCCATTTTCAAAAGGGTTAACCTTTGTGACTTGACCAACATACTGACCAAGTTTCATGAAGATTGAGCCATATTTGTGGCCTCTGGAGCGTTAACAAGATAATTGTCATAAGGCCCCTTTTCCCATGATAATACATGGATCCTTCTCATTTTCGATAGGATTCATCCTTGTGATTTGGCCAACATTCAGACCAAGTTTCATGAGGATTGGGCCATTTTTGTGGCCTCTAGAAAGAAGAGAATTGTCATTAAGGCCCCTTTTCCTGTGATATGGCATAGATCCTTCCCATTTCCATAGGATTCATCCTAGTGACCTGGCCAACATTCTGACCAAGTTTCATGAAGATCGGGCCATATTTGTGGCCTCTAGAACGTAAAAAAGATAAATGTCATTAAGGCCCCTTTTCCTGTGATATGGCATGAATCCTTCCCATTTTCAATAGAGTTCATCCTTGTGCCCTGGCCATCATTCTGACCAAGTTTCATGAAGATTGGGCCATATTTGTGGCCTCTAGAGAGTAAACAAGATAAATGTCATTAAGGCCCCTTTTCCTGTGATATGGCATGGATCCTTACCATTTTCAATATGATTAATCCTTGTCACCTCACAAACATTCTGACCAAGTTTCATGAAGATTGGGCCATTTCTGTGGCCTCTAGAGCGTAAACAAGATTAATGTCATTAAGGCCCCTTTTCCTGTGATATGGCATGGATCCTTCCCATTTTCAATAGGATTAATCCTTGTCACCTCACAAACATTCTGACCAATTTTCATGAAGATTGGGCCATATTTGTGGCCTCTAGAGTGTAAACAAGAAAGTTGTCATTTAGGCCCCTTTTCCTGAGAAATGGCATAGATCCTTCCCATTTTCAGTGGGATTCATCCTTGTGATCTGACAAACATTCTGACCAAGTTTCATGAAGATTGGGCCATATTTGTGGCCTCTAGAGTGTTATCACTAAGATTTTTGACGCTGGACGACAGATGACACACGACGCTTGAAGGAAAACGGACATTCAATGATCACAAAAGCTCACCTTGAGCACTTCGTGCTCAGGTGAGCTAAAATGGTGAGCTAAAAATAAAGGCTTACACTCAATGTAATTGCGTTTACTCCAATTAATATTTAATTTGCACAGCCTACTTTTTTGCCACAGAGAAAACCATATAAGAACAGTGCTTGTCAGTACATTCAGAAACAGTTCTGACAGTCCAGATTGCCTTGAACAGTTTGACTAATACCATTTGTGTGATCTTACTTTTCATTTGTGAGACTGAATTTCCAGCACTTGGCATGAACATGGCAGTGTACGTCATCATCCCCTTTTTTCATGCAGGGGTGCAGCAACTTATCACAGTTTTCACCAAAAGCTGTGATGTCCAAGAAGCTGTAAGACAAGCAGTAGCGACATGTCCCATCTCCATCTGGACCATTGTTACAAACACCTTTAACACAGGTACATTCTGAAGAGATACATGACAAGTATTCTATATCACATAGATAAAACAAGGAGTTGTATAGGTGCAGGATATTATTCTTATATTGTCTGTCACTTTTTCCATTTATCCATCATTCTTATCGGTCAGACATTCCAAAAGATTTCTCCAATATTAATGAATGAATTTAAAAATCATTTGACACAAAAATATTCTTCATCAGCATATCTGCAGGGTCTGGTAAATATAGTCCGTGGGCCAGGAGGGGTCACCATGCACCCCCCTAAGGGCTCTCCGAGAGTGGTATGGGAATGTTCATCAGACCTCCCTGAGTGAGGATCAAGATGTTAACAGATGGTGAATTGGGTCCCAACTGCTATTCCAAGTGGTTTTCTAGATGGCAGCCAAGAATAAATTAATTTTATCTTTTGATACACTATAGAGGGTTTTCTTTTTAAATATTTTTTGAGTCATTTGTATATGTATATGTATATTTTGCATTCTGATAAAACTCTTACTTGAAAGGATTTAAGAGATCCCTATTTCCAAAATGGGAGATGGCAGCCAGTTTGAGATAAGAATTTTGCTATTTTTTCGATGAAAGCCATGAGATAAAAGTGTTCACCATGTATTATACCATCAATCATATTACAAAGGGCTATGATTTTGTTGATATGATCTCCCCAAATTCCAATCATATTGATAACAGTCAATATTTTAAGTCATGACGGCCTTTCTTGATGTTTTTCTAAATGGCACCCAATAAACATATTAATTAATCAGGAGGTCCTATATAGATTTTAAATCATTTTTAAGGACAAAAACATATATATTTACGTTCTTGGAACAATATCTATTAGTGAAAGATAATTTGGATATCTAAACATCCTCTTTGAGAGATGGCAGCTGGTTTAAGATAGAAATTGTGCTATTTTCTGTTGCATTCTATGAAACATGAAAGGTAAACATATGATTTAACCAAAAAATCCTCTCTGATGCAATGAAATTGTTAATTTAACATCCCCAAGGTTAAATCAAGTTGTTTCCAGTCGATATTGTTGGTCATAACCGCCCTTTTTGGGTCTAAATGGCAGCCAATGAATTTTACAAATTAATAAATTGTGTTATGTATAATCTATAAATAAACCTAATGGTATTTACCATGTCTATTTTTAGAATTAGTCTGGGGATTTTCCAATATCTCTTGACACTTTAAGGTAATAGATGTAGAAGATTTTAGATCTTTCTAGAAAGGCCTTTTGGAAGGTGATTCAGACTCTAGAGTATTCTTATGTTCTATACTATTCCAGATTGTTCTATAGTATTATATAAAGGGGTTCCTACAGCATTCTTGG
Source organism: Fragum whitleyi (assembly GCA_948146395.1). Taxonomy (NCBI): domain Eukaryota; kingdom Metazoa; phylum Mollusca; class Bivalvia; order Cardiida; family Cardiidae; genus Fragum; species Fragum whitleyi. The sequence continues at coordinate 33,961,290 of OX411550.1, forward strand.
TTCACTTGATTTAGACTTATGGTTTCATTTAGTAGTACTGTGTTAAACTAAAAGGGGATTTCTTGTTATCTTAAAAGTGTGTTTGAAAGCGTGTTTAATTTTAAATTCAGATATTATTGGACTTATTATTTGTGGACCAGGAACTTAAATAAATTGGATCTAAAATTAAAACTTTAGGATTAAACATTCAAGGTATTGTAAATTGTTTTTGTATTAATTTCATATTGTCAATAATTCTGGTATTATTGTCAATAAATATTGTTAATTGTAAAGTTTGTTGCTGGCTTCTTTGTTCGTGTTACATTGGCACGTAACAAATTGGGGGCTCGTCCGGGATACGAATATCAGACAAACAAACAAAACAAAACAAATCAAACAAATTCTTTATTTATATCTACTGTTCAAAATTATTTAAGAAATTAATTTCATATTTCAATTTTGATAAATCTAGAGTGCACTTTCACTATTATTTATCGAAATCTTACATTCTTATTCAAATACAGCAACAAGCTACCATGTCTTTTGACTTAGAAAAATTTACGCACGAACCTTCCGTGGAGTTATTGAATTTGGGTAAAAAGCCTGATTTGCTCAATCTTGCCAAGCATTATGAATTAAAAGAAGTCAAGTCCTCATTGCGAAAGCATGAAATTAAGAATATTTTGGTTCAATATTTTGTTGATGAGGACATTTTTGATGAAAAGGCTCTGTCTCTCATTGTTGATGTTCCATCAGTTTCAAGCTCAAGAGATCTTGAACTGTTAAAACTTCAACAAAGGGAGAAGGAATTGGAAATAGAAAGAGAGAGAGAAGAGCGGAAATTTCAAGAAAAGCAATTAGAAATTGAAATTGAAAGAGAAAGAGCACAAAGAGAAATTGAAGAAAAAGAAAGAGAAAGGCAATTTCAAAGGGAAAAGGAAGAAAGGGAAAGAGAGAGAGAAAGGGAAAAGGAAGAGCGAGAAAGAGAAGAGAGAGAAATAGAAAGAGAGAGGGAAAGAGAAGAAAGAGCATTTCAATTACGATTAAAAGAATTAGAAATACAAGATAGAGCAAATCAGCCCAGAGATATGTATAATGACCATTTTGATGTAACAAAACATTTTAGGCTTGTTCCTCAATTTCAAGAAAATGAAGTTGATACATATTTCGAACATTTTGAAAAAGTTGCAAATAACTTGAAATGGCCAAAGGAGCAATGGACCTTACTTCTCCAAAGTGTCTTAGTAGGAAAAGCTCGCAATATTTATTCGCAACTTAGAACAGAACAAAGCAATGATTATGATACTGTAAAAGAACTCATTCTCAAAGGTTATGAGCTGGTACCAGAAGCATACAGACAACAATTTAGAAGTTGTAGAAAAGAATCTGGCCAGACTCATGTTGAATTTGCAAGAAACGAAGAAAAATTATTTGACAGGTGGTGCTATTCTAAGAAAATAGACCAAAATTATGATAATCTTAGACAACTTATATTAATTGAACAATTCAAAAATTGCATTCAATCTGACATTAAGTCACATTTAGATGAAAAAAATGTTGAAACTATACATGAAGCAGCTCGTTTAGCTGATAATTACTACCTTACACACAAAAAATATTTCGTTAATAAAGCAAAACCTGCTTCCTCACATCCCCAAAATAAATCTATTCAATCGAATTCACCTAAACCAAAGTCTACTGGTGAAACCAATGTTCAAAATCCCTTATCTCGAGTACATTGTACTTTTTGTAAAAAACCAGGTCACCTTATTTCGGAATGTTTTAGATTAAAAAGGAAGAAGGAACTGAGTGCAGCCAAACCTACAGGGCTCACCAGCCTTCAGCCTAAATCACAGCCTTCTTTTGAGTTAAATTCAATTGTTAAGGCAGAACCAAATTCTGATTCCTGTATGGAGATTTTTGAACCGTTCATGTTAAATGGTTTTGTATCACTTTCAGGTGATATGTGCCCACCTACCCCTATTAAAATTTTAAGAGACACAGGAGCTTCTCAATCTCTTATTTTAGCAGATGTTCTGCCTTTTTCTGAGAAGACTTCGTCTGGTACTAGTGTCCTTATTCAGGGTGTAGAGTGTGGTGTTATTAATGTTCCTCTTCATAAGGTTAATTTGTCCTCGGATTTGGTTACTGGTTCTGTGGTTGTTGGTGTTAAACATTCTTTACCATTTAAAGGTGTACATTTATTGCTAGGCAATGACTTAGCTGGAGATAAGGTTGTTGTTAATCCTCTTGTAACTGACACACCTAATGTAGGTCAAACAGATGATCCTATTTTGCAGGAAATACCTGATTTGTACCCTTCATGTGCAGTAACTCGGGGTATGGCTAAAAAAGCTTCCTTGAAAAATTCAAATGATATTGACTTAACTGATACTTTTGTTGGTCAATATTTCAATGACGAGATTAAAAAGTCTTTTAATCTTAGTCTGCCTGATACTCAGACAGACTCGTCAAAATTTTGTCAGTCATCTCCAAGGTCAAATGACCAAGGTCATGAAACGCATTCAAAGTCAAAGTTAATCCAGGAACAGCAAAATGATCCTGAGATTTCAAAGTTAATTGATAGGGCATTACCCGAAAAAGAAATGTCTCAGAATCCTGTTTGTTACTATAAAAAGAATGGTATTCTGATGAGAAAATGGCGACCATTTGATGTCCCAGCTGATGACGATTGGGCTGTTCATCACCAAGTTGTTGTTCCAAAGTCATATCGCCATGAAATACTTAGTATAGCCCATGAAAGTCCAATGTCTGGTCATTTAGGTGTAAACAAGACTTATCACAAGATTATGACTCATTTCTTTTGGCCTGGACTTAAATCGGATGTTTCCAAATATTGTAAAAGTTGCCACACTTGTCAAATGGTAGGGAAACCTAACCAAGTTATTCCAAAAGCAAGGTTACAACCCATTCCAGCTTTTGATGAACCTTTCAGTCGAATAATAATAGACTGCGTTGGTCCTTTACCAAAAACCAAGTCAGGTTCTGAATATTTGTTGACAATTATGTGTGCTTCTACCCGCTTCCCAGAAGCAATTCCTTTAAGGAACATTAAGGCAAAGTCAATTATTAAGGCTCTTGTCAAGTTCTTTACTTTTGTTGGCCTTCCAAAATCAGTTCAGTCTGATCAAGGATCAAACTTCATGTCAGGCATATTCCAACAGGTTATGCATGAATTAGGTATCAAGCAATATCGGTCATCTGCTTATCACCCTGAAAGTCAAGGTGCTTTAGAAAGATTTCATCAGACCCTAAAGAATATGATAAGGTCATATTGTTTTGATACTGATAAAAATTGGGATGAAGGTATTCATTTGCTATTATTTGCAGTCAGAGAATCTGTTCAAGAATCTCTTGGCTTTAGCCCCTTTGAGTTAGTTTTTGGTCATTCTGTTCGTGGGCCATTAACACTCTTAAAAGAGAAATTTCTTGCTGATGATGAAACACCCTTGAACTTATTACAGTATGTTTCTGACTTCAGAAATATACTGTCTAGGGCATGTGAGGTTGCTAGGTCAAATCTTAAATCATCTCAGAGCAAAATGAAGGCAAGATATGACAAGCATAGTGTTGATAGGAAATTTGAACCAGGTGATAAAGTCCTTGCTCTTTTGCCAATACCTGGCCGACCCTTACAGGCAAGATATTATGGCCCGTATACTATTGATAAGAAAACAAGTGATTTGAATTATATCATCAATACTCCTGGAAGGTGTAAAAATAAACAAATGTGTCATGTGAATATGTTAAAAAAGTATTTTGACAGAGATAGCTCTATTTCAAAACCGGTTACAGTTGTAAACACTGTCCCACAAGAATCAAATGTGATTGAATCAGAAGTTAATTCAGACTTTAGTGAAAAATCCGTTCCTGGTCCACCTAAACTTGAGAACTCTGAAATACTAAAGAATCTTGACGACAAACTTTCACATTTGGAGCCATCTCAACGAGAAGAGCTCAAACAGTTGATTAATGAATATAAACACTTGTTTCCTGATATCCCCACAAGAACTGATAAAATATATCATGATGTCATTGTGGAAGATTCTCAACCAATAAAACAACATCCTTATAGAATGAATCCAGTGAAACAAAAAGCCCTTCAAGATGAAGTGAATTACTTATTGGAGAATGACTTTATTGAACCCAGCCAAAGTAATTACAGTTCACCATGTATATTAGTTCCAAAGCCAAATGGAACATACAGAATGTGTACTGACTATCGAAAAGTGAACTCTGTGACAAAAACTGACTCTTTTCCAATTCCAAGAATTGATGACTGTATTGACAAAGTCGGTAATTCTAAATATGTCACCAAATTTGACCTTCTCAAAGGATTCTGGCAAGTTCCGCTCACTGATAGGGCTAAAGAAGTATCAGCATTTGCTACTCCAACTGGTCTGTACCAGTACAAAGTTATGCCGTTTGGGATGAAAAATTCTCCTGCGACGTTTCAGCGGCTTGTAAATATGGTTATAGCTGGCTTAGATGGCTGTGACGCATACATCGATGATGTCATCATCTATACAGATACATGGAGTGACCACCTTCAAAGAATCAAACAATTCTTCAACCGTCTCAGTGAAGCAAAATTGACTGTTAATCTGGGAAAAACAGAATTTTGTCATGCTACTGTTACTTTTTTAGGACATCTTGTGGGACAGGGTCAAGTTAAACCTTTAGAATCTAAGGTCAATGCTATCTCTGAGTTTCCTGTGCCTGCTACTAAAAAGCAACTGATGCGATTTCTTGGTATGGCTGGCTACTATAGAAAGTGTTGTAAGAATTTTTCTATAATAGCTGAACCTTTTTAACAAATTTATTAAAGAAAAATGTTAAGTTCAAATGGAATGATAACTGTCAAGTTGCCTTTGATCGCTTGAAAGCCATACTAAAGAGCACACCAGTTCTTTTAGCACCTGATTTTGACAAATGTTTCAAATTAGCTGTTGATGCAAGTGATGTGGGTATTGGTGCTGTTCTTTTGCAAGAAGACGATGACGGTATTGATCATCCAGTTTGTTATTATTCTAAAAAATTAAACAAACATCAGAGAAACTACTCCACCATTGAAAAGGAATGTCTTGCTCTGATTTTGGCAATCCAACATTTTGAAGTTTATTTAACATCTGCAACTTCTCCTATAGTTGTATTCAGTGACCACAATCCCTTAAGTTTTCTTCACAAACTTAAGAGTAAGAACCAAAGATTATTGAGGTGGAGTTTGTCACTTCAAGAATTTGATCTTGATGTAAGACACATTAAAGGAAAAGACAACATTATACCAGATGCTCTGTCAAGAGTCTAAAAATTTGAATTGTCTTATCTTTAATATAAACATTGAATTTAACAGTTACATTTTACTATATCTTTTTTAAATATGTATGTATATATGTTTGCATATATATCTCTTTTTCAATTCTTTTGATGAAAATTGTTTGTAATTTTCATGCTAGATGTGCTGAAATGTTTCAACAAATTATGATATTATCAATTGCGTAAAGTATATTATCATTGTATATGCTAAAGATAATGCAAAAAGAAAGATTTATTTCATAAACCTTTCTTTTTTCTTTCAAGGGGGAAAGTGTTATGTATAATCTATAAATAAACCTAATGGTATTTACCATGTCTATTTTTAGAATTAGTCTGGGGATTTTCCAATATCTCTTGACACTTTAAGGTAATAGATGTAGAAGATTTTAGATCTTTCTAGAAAGGCCTTTTGGAAGGTGATTCAGACTCTAGAGTATTCTTATGTTCTATACTATTCCAGATTGTTCTATAGTATTATATAAAGGGGTTCCTACAGCATTCTTGGTTCACTTGATTTAGACTTATGGTTTCATTTAGTAGTACTGTGTTAAACTAAAAGGGGATTTCTTGTTATCTTAAAAGTGTGTTTGAAAGCGTGTTTAATTTTAAATTCAGATATTATTGGACTTATTATTTGTGGACCAGGAACTTAAATAAATTGGATCTAAAATTAAAACTTTAGGATTAAACATTCAAGGTATTGTAAATTGTTTTTGTATTAATTTCATATTGTCAATAATTCTGGTATTATTGTCAATAAATATTGTTAATTGTAAAGTTTGTTGCTGGCTTCTTTGTTCGTGTTACATTGGCACGTAACAATTGGAACAACTTGGATCCATGCAACCTTCATTTTAAATCTCTAAGGGCCAGAAACATATATATTTGGTGTACTAGCTACCAACGGAAAAAAAAAATTAAAGTCAATTTGAAGATCAAACATCCTGAATGGTAGATGGCAGCTAATTTTGAATATGAAATTTTCTAATTTTTGTTGCAGATCATAAGACAATCTCTTGAGGACATGCAGTGAACCATACTAAAATACCTTAGAGTCCTGACCTCACTGAATGAGAATCAAAAAGCTTTTAATAAATATTTTTTGTCACAACTGCTTTTATTAGCATTTTTCTAGATGGCAGTCAAGAAAATGCTTGTATCACATTGGAATCCCTATGCAAACATTGATTCTCATTAAAACTTATTTTAAGGACCAGACACCTATATTCAGCATTTTAGCTACTGTTCTCTGAGTTAATGTCGAAAAAGGAATCCCAAAATACTGATTTTGAAACACAAATTTCATTGGGGGTTGAGGGGGGTCTGAAAGGGATGTATCAAATTAATTGTTCACAAGACCCTTCGAAATAGAATTATCTATTAATATTAATATTCGGTATCTTTAGTTTCACCTGCTAATGAGTGTTTTCAAACTTAAAGGAAAAATATTTGAATTTTTGAAATTTTCTTCTTGGTTATTTAGGGCTTATTTGACGTTCCTGAAATATTAAAAGCCAGATGGCAGTCAGATATTAATCAAATATTCAATATTAATTTAGTGCGATGAAGGAATACCTTCAAAAGGCGACCGAAAATGTCCATCAAATTAAATGAATGTAAAAGAATCCGAAACAAATCCACCAATTTCGCTTATTTTTTTAAACCTATTTATTTTACATTGATTGGGAAACAAGTTCTTACAACTTAGATCAATCCCTCTGGATTCTGCTTCCTGGAAAATTCACCAGTATCGGGCCGAATGTGTGGGCCAATGAAAGAACCAAGATTGATCGCTGCTCCTGGGAATCGAACTCAGGACCTATGGGTCAAGAGGCCGATTCTCTACCTCTAGACCACGGTCACCACATTTTGCTTATTTCAATCTCTCAAATTTGTTTAAATCTTTTTTCTTTTCTTTTTTTTTCTTTTCCTCTTGATTGTATTGCTGATCCCTACATAGATGATACATTTAGATTGATTTGATTGATTGAATGGAGTTTATACTGCTTTCAACATTTTTTTTCAGTTATATCGCGGCCGCTGGAGCACCTAACAATGGATTCCTGGTATTTCTCTTACCAGTTCTTTCATTACATCCTTTTCCAGCCTTCAGCTGCTAACTCACATAGGTCTATGATCATCAACCCATTGGTGAGAGACAAATAGTTGGAAAGGATGAGTTTCGCCGTCAGGGATTGGTGATACATTAGATGTAGGACGTTATACCTAGCATTGATTATTCTTCTTTTCCATTTTTTGCAATAAGAAATACCTGTACAATCAGCAGCTCCAGCTTGATATGATATCCTTGACTTATGACACCTCAACAGTCTAAGATACCCATTGGTTAGAGACAAATAGTTGGAAAGGATGAGTTTCGCCATCAGGGATTGGTGATACTTTAGATGTAGGACGTTACACCTAGCATTAATTTATTAAAAAATTTGGCAACTATTTGACCATTTGAAAGCTTCCTTTATCAAATAATTCCAAAATGTAACTTTATTATTGTATTGAAATTTAAATCAAGATTTATTTGTTTTAAATAAAAAAATGTAGACTAATAAAGGGTCTCTCAAGGATCATTCCAGTGAATTTTGGTTGATATCCATGAATTACATTCCGAGAAAATGATTTTCAAAGTTTCCACTATATGACATTTAGAGAATTGACCTCCGCACATAAAATACATATTTTTCATTGAATCACAATAACTTTTTGTAGACTGATAAAGGGTCTCTCAAGTATCATTCCAGTGAAATTTGGTTGATATCCATCAGTTACATTCTGAGAAAATGATTTTGAAAGTTTCCACTATATTACTTATAGAGAAATGACCTCCACCCATAAAATGCACATTTTTCATCCGATCACAATAATTTCTTGTAGACTGATAAAGGGTCACTCGAGGATCATTCGTGTAAAATTTCATTGGATCCATCTATCAGAATCCAAGAAAACTCACTTTTTACCATATTTGGAAATTAGCCACGCCCATTAAATCCATGTTTTTCATTTGATCAATTTTTCTTGAACAACTTTGAAAGAGGGTCACCCAAGGATCATTCCTGTGAAGTTTGGTTGAAATCCATCTAGTAGTTTCTGAGGAGAAGATTTTTAAAGAAAAAGTTTACAACCGGACGCACGGACGATGGACACAATGCCATTACAATAGCCCCAGTGGCTTTTAGCCAGTGGAGCTAAAAAACTAGAAAGCCATGAATGGCTTGAGTCGCTCCACAGGTTTGAAATTCTTGTAATAGCAAATCTAAGTTTTGACTAAATTTTAAGATATTTTAGGTTCTACTGATGTTGAAATGAGTTTCAAAGTTTTCACTATCTAACATATAGAGAAAAGACTTCCACCCATAGAAGACATATTTTTCATCCGATCACAATAATTTTTGGCTGCATGATAATGGGTGACCAAAGAATCATACCAATGAAGTTTGATTGATATCCATGAGTTTTCCAAGAAAATGATTTTCAAAGTTTCCACTAAATATTATATAGAGAAATGTCCTCCCCCCATAAAATACATATTTTTCATCCGATCACAATCAATTTGGGTAGACTGATGGAGGGTCATCCAAGGATCATTCATGTAAAATTTAATTGGTATCCATTGATTTGAATCTGAGAAAACTCACTTTTTACCATATTTGGAAATTAGCCATGCCCATTAAATCCATGTTTTTTAATTAGTCAAAATTTCTTGAACAACTTTGAAAGAGGGTCGCCCAAGGATCATTCCTGTGAAGTTTGGTTGAAATCCTTCCAGCAGTTTCTGAGGAGAAGACTTTTAAAGAAATTGACGGACACAGGGCGGACACAATGCCATGACAATAGCCCCAGTGGCTTCCAGCCAGTGGAGCTAAAAATAGCAAAATTCCTATCCTAAACTAACTGTTTGGATATCCAAAGTAACTTTAACTAATAGATATTGTACCAAGAACAATATCATAGCACTCTGTCTGCAATATGATCCATGGTGTAGTACATGCTGAACACTTTTATCTCATGTCATTCATCTAAAAAATAGCAAAATTCTTATCTAGAACTGGCTACCATCTCTCATTATGGAAGTTGGGATCTTCAAAATCATCTTAAGAAATAAAGGGTTTTACTAGAAGGTGCATGTTTTGAACTCTCAAAAAATATTTCAAATGAAAAAATTCCCTCTATAGTGTATGAAAGGTAAAATGATTTATTTTGGCTACCATCTAGAATACCACTCTAAATGGCAGTCAGGACCCAAAATATCACCTGTAAACATCTTGATTCTCATTCAGGGAGGTCCTATGAACATTTCCATATCATTCTCGGAGAGCCCTTAGGGGGGTGCAAGGTGGCCCAGACTAGATAGTTTAAAGCTTCAAGTTCAAAGTAAAATATAACGGTCAATTTGTTTGTTTGAATAGGGTTTTACGCTGCTTTCAACAAAATTTCAGCTATATTGCGAGGGCTAGAGCACCTTACAATGGATTTCTGGTATTTCTCACATTAGTACTGCCATTACATTCTTTCCTAGCCTGCTATCCCACATAGATCTATGATTATCTACCCATTGGTGAGAAACAAATAGTTGGAAAGAATGAGTGCCACCATCAGGAGGTTGAATCCAGGACCTCTAGAATGACAGTCCAACATGCTACCAACTGTGCTATGACATAATATTAAGGTCAAATTTGAGCAAATAATACTTTGTTGGATATCTCAATAATATTCTGTCAGGTCATAGGATATTCATAGTGCCAGTAGAGCAACTCTGGCCCTCATTGGCCTCTTGCATCTTATTTCTTTCATTTTCAAAGAGGAGGACAAACTCAAATCAGTGAAAAAAGTTGGGTGCAATACAAACCCATGTCTATTTAACACAGTTTGCATTCACCTTTTTCACAGAGAATGTATAAAACTTGAATGCAATACTATACCTATCTCTAATTAGGAATGGTGTTCAGCCAACTCTTATTTGCGTTTCTCTCAATTTTTGTGGAAACACTATAACTATTTCATAAACTACTAATTTAATTAAACAAGAGGCCAATGAGGGCCTGCATGGCTCCACTGGTTTCAACATCTCAAGATTTGAAAGAGATATTGAAAGACACCATCATTCAGAAGGAACTCAAGCCCCACCCTGCCACGCCCATATTTATGGGCCAATCAAAATTTCATGAACATTCTTGAAAAGGGTCACCTAAAGAACATTCTGGTAAAGTCTCATTGGAATTGGCCAAAAGGTTTAGTAGGAGTTGTTGATCACAGAATTCGGCTCAAAAAAAGCCCGCCCTGCCACACCCATATTTTTGGGCCAATCAAAATTTCATGGACAATATTTGAAAAGGGTCACCCAAGGAACATTTTGGTAAAGTTTCATTTAAATCAGCCCAGTGGTTCAGGGGGAGATGTCAATCAAAGATTTCGGGCTCAAAATAAGCCCAGCCCTGCCACGCCCATATTTATGGACCAATCAAAATTTCATGAATACTTTTCAAAAAGGATCACCTATGGAACATTTTGGTGAAATTTCATTGAAATTGGCCAAGTGGTTCAGGAGGAGATGTTGTTCAATGATTTTGGGCTCGAAATAAGCCTTGCCCTGCCATGCCCATATTCATGAGCCAATCAAAATTTCATGAACAATTTTTGAAAAGGGTCACCTATGGAACATTTTCTTACAGTTTCATTGAAATTGGCCCAGTGGTTTCAGAGAAGAAGATGTTAAAAGAAAAGTTAACAGACGGACGCACCCAAGCACGCACGGATGCACACACTCATGACGGACACTGGGCCATGACAATAGCTCCTCTGGACTGAGTCCAGTGGTGCTAAAAACAACAAAGTGCATTTAAACAATTAATATGTCATGTTCATTCACACCCAAACAACAATGAAAAGAACTATTTGGAAGAACTATTAGAGAAACAAGGGGACAATGATGGTCCTAGATTGCTCACCTGAGTCTCTTTGACCCCTGGAACTTCCAGTAATTAAATGGGCAGATGTCAAAAAGGAGATAAAATAATATATAAGATCAATATCATGGAATGTTTTCAGCCAAAAGCAAGGATATGCTTCTCTCTTTGATTCCATGTAAAAAGGGGTGCACCTGGGTGGAGCCCAAATGTGACCCCAGGGTCTTGATACGAAAAATCATGGTTTAGGTCCACTTGGTGATGCTACGTACTAAATATGAAAGCTGTTTGCGTTCTGGTTTCAGAGAAAAAGATTTTTGAAGATTTTCCTTATTTTACACTTAATGTTCAGATGAGCTAAAAGGGATGTGCCCAGGTGGAGCCCAAATATAAACCAAGGGTCTTAATATGAACAAACTTGGTAGAGGCCCATTAGATGATGCTACATTCTAAATATGAAAGCTGTCTGTTCTCTGTTTACAGAGAAGATTTTTAAAGATTTTCACTCTTTGATTCTATGCAAAAAGGGTTGCGCCTGGATGGAGCCCAAAAATGATCCCAGGGTCTTGATATGAACAAACTTGGTAGAGGTCCTCTAGATGATGCTACATACCAAATATGTAAGCTGTCTGCCTTCTTGTTTTAGAGAAGATTTTTGAAGATTTTCCCTCTTTGATTCCATGTAAAAAGGGTTGCATCCGGGTGGAGCCCAAATATGACCCCAGGGTCTTGATATGAACTTTGTACAGGTTCACTAGATGATGCTACATACCAAATATGAAAGCTGTCTACCTTTTCATTTCAGAGAAGAAGATTTTGAAGATTTTCCTATTTTCACCCTGTTTGTTAAGAGTTTAGAGAAAGTTAAGGGTGGATTGCATTTATTTGAACAACTTTGGTAGAACTTGACCCAAGGAACATCCCTGCAAAGCTTCATCAAGATTGGTCCACTGGTTTAGAAGGAGAAGATGTTTAAAAAATTGTGGACGACGCACGATGCACACCGCACAACTGACAACAACAGTACGATAACAAGGCTCACCTTGAGCACTTCGTGCTCAGGTGAGCTTAAAAATATTAAGTTTTCAATAAAAAAAGTTGAATAAGTGACTTCGTGCTCAGGTGAGCTAAAAAATATAAAGTTTAAAAAAAAAATAAAGTTGAAAAAGTGACTTAGGCTGAGTGTTGCGCTGAGCTATCAATGTTTTGGACAAAAATAATTTATCACCAATCTATCAATACCTATGGAAAATAATTGTTGTTGTTACTGTTTATAAAGTCTTCAGTAAGACAAAAAAATGAAAAAACACCACTCAAATTTGGCCATTTTAAGACTAATTTTCTGAAAAAATTTATGATTCTTATTATCACGCATCCCCCAATTTTAGAAAAATTGCTTGAATGTAAACTTCCCAATTATTCCAACAAATAATATTAAATTTATGCAACACCTTTGACAAATACCAAACAAGAGGACCATGATTGGTCCAATATCGCTCAATATCGAATTATTTTAACAAGTTTAGTAGACCTAAACCTTGAGCATATCCCTGCTAAGTTAAAGATATGCCCAATAGTTAAGGCGAAGATTAACCTTCTCTGAGATTTTTGGCAATATTTTGACATTTCCAATACCATGGAAACCAGAGATTTTGATTGAATAAGATTATTTTTACAATTTTGGTAGAGCTTTATCCCTACCAAGTTTCAGCATAATTAGCCAAGTGGTTAAGGAAGAGAAGAAGTTTTTCTAAGATTTTTAGCAATTTTCAGCCATTTTTCAGCCTTTCTGTTACCATGCAATCCAGAGTTTTTGACGAAATTAAATTCTTTCCACAACTTTTGAAGAACTTCACACAAGGAACATCCCTGCCAAGTTTCAGCTTGATTGGCCTAGTGGTTTTTGAGGAGAAGAATTGTTTCTTAGATTTTTGCCCATTTCAGTCATTTTTCAACCAATCCGTTTCCATGGAAACCAGAGTTTTTTATGAAATTGAATTTTTTTAACAACTTTTGTAGAGCTTCACTCAAGGAACATCTCTGCCAAGTTTCAGCTTGATTGGTCCAGTGGTTAAGGAGGAGAACAATTGTTTCTAAGATTTTCAACAATTTTTGGCCTTTTTTAGCTCCACTGGCTGAAAGCCTCTGGGGCTATTGTCATGGCGTTGTGTCCGTTGTGCATCCTTCGTCTGTGTGTTTAAAAATCTTCTCCTCAGAAACTACTTGAAGGATTTCAACCAAACTTCACAGGAATGATCCTTAGGTGACCCTCTTTTATTTGCTACATACCAAATATGAAAGTGGTCTGCAATCTGGTTTCAGAGAAGAAGACTTTTAAAGATTTTCGCTCTTTGATTCTATGTAATTGAACAAACTTGGTAGAGGCCCACTAGATGATGCTACATACCAAGTATGAAAGCTGTCTGCCATCTGGTTTCAGAGAAGAAGATTTTTGAAGATTTTCCTTTTTTACCCTTCCTGCTCAAAAGACCTAATGGGGATGTACCCAGGTAAAGCCCAAACATGACTCCAGGGTCTTGATATGAACAAACTTGAGAGAGGCCCACTAGATAATGCTACATACCAAATATGAAAGCTGTTCACGTTCTTGTTTCAGAGAAGGAGATCTTTTAAAAAAGGGGCATAATTCAGGGAAATAAATGAGCCATAAAATCCTTGATCCATGTACATCTACAAATTATGGTGATGACATTGACCAAGTTTCATTTAAATAAAGACAAAAAGTAAGGAGGAGTTGTGTTCAAAAGGCTGCAATTTCAATAAGCCCCAGATACTAAGTTTTAAAGAAAATGTTTAAAGAAATTGATGAACACGGACGACAGACGTCAGACATTGTACGCTCACAATAGCTCACCTTGAGCACCTAAAAAAAGTGTCTTGGAAATTTTGTGCGAAAATGATATATGAAGTTTTAATCAATTAAGCCCAGGGACTCCTGGGATATGATGTCAGTTGGACAGACAGAGGGAAGGATGGATGGATGGAAGTATGCGTGCACAAGCCGACGACTTTATGCTCCCCAAAAAATTTTTCCGGAAGCATAAAAATATTAGAGTCTGTGTAAATTTTTCAGTCACTACAATTACTGTCATAAAATTCATATTCAAATCTTTCGTTAACCTTGAAATTGAATCCAAATTGATCAATCACAGAAATTTCAGTAGTTGTCAAAGGTGAAAATTTATATTTTTTTGTTGTAAAAAAATACATTAGAGCTGATAAGGCATTTTAAGTCCAATCAGGGAATGGGTGGTTATCAAAATTACCACCTTTTCAAAATCTGCCCAAAAATGGACGATTTTGAGCAGCCTTTTCAGGGATGGGTGTTTATTAGAATATGGGCAATTATAAGAATAAATACATTAAGTCCTGTCCTGCCCAGCAACTGCCGTATTTCTTTAACAATTTATTCAAAAGGTAATCCAAGAACAACCAGCCCTTTGTTTTTTTTTAAATCTACCCAATGGATTAAAAGATCTTATAGTGAAAATATGCCCAAGTCTGCCATGCCCATATTTAAATTTCTTTAACAGTTTTAAGTAAAGGGTCACCCAAGGAACATCCATGCTAAATTTCATTGAAATCAACCCAATTGTTTGAGTGAAGAAGATTTTTGAAGATTTTAAAGTGAAAAAATGTACCTCCCTCCCAGGCCCATATTTGGGGGTCAATTAAAATTTCTGTAACAATTAAAGAAGGGTTACCAAAGGAACATTTCTACCAAGTTTTGTTAAAATCTGCCCATTGGTTTAGGAATAGATCGAAGATGTTTAGAGAAAAAGTTTAAGCATGCATGAACAGATGCATTGACACATGATTGACACACTGCCATGATAATAACTTGCAAGCCTTCAGCCAGTTGAGCTAAAACTATCTTAGTTACAGCACTGATTCTATAACTAGTTCTAGAACATACTTCAGTTCTTGATCGTTTTTGCATGGCACATTCTATATTTGCTTTATCAAAACCAGACTATTTCTTGCCATAAGAGCAAAATCTTGGAATGCTGTTATTATCAAAATGTCAATAAAGCATAATCTTGAAACTAAACAGCTTTCAAGTATTTCATTTCCCATACAGTGCTTTAACCTGGGTGGAGATTCAAAATTGCTGCACTGATACAATCATGTTATTTACAATTCTGCCAACATTTTTGTAGAATAATCTCAAATTTTTGCCCATCAACATGATAACTTTGACTGATATCTCTATTAAGTGAAATAGAAGCTTTTTTTTACATATAAAATTTTTTCCTATCATTCAAAAAAGTTTTTGTCAAAATCACTTACCACTGCCATTAATCAGACTTGAAACTGAACTGATTTTTACAAAATTCAGCTTAAATTGAATAAGCAAGAGGAACACAAAGGGTCTATACTGCAAAACCAAATTAGTGGACACAACTCAAGCCAAAAAAAATTAATCAACTAGAACTGCCGCAGAGGGGACTTATATCCCCAGCAAGCACTTTGTAAAATGGCAAGTGCTGTTAGTGCAGGATATGTTTAGTAACAAAAATTGGGGTCATATGCAGCATTTGCATGAAGTTTCATGATTCTAGGTGGCTTGGTTCTTGAGTTTGGGTCCGGAAATGAAAATTGAACAAAATTTGACTGTGACCTTGACCGTTAACCTATGTACCCAAAAACATAAGGGCACTTCCTTGACTCATAAGCAACATTTGCATAAAGTTTCATGATTCTAGGTTGCTTGGTTCTTGAGTTAGAGTCTGGAAACGAAAATTGAACAAAAATTAACTGTGACCTTGACCTTTGACTAATGTGACACAAAAATAATAGGGCACTTCCTTGGGTCATAAGCAACATTTGCATAAATGTTCATAATTGTAGGTTGCTTGGTTCTTGAGTTAGAGTCTGGAAACAAAAAGGTCTACAGATGGACAGATTGACAGACATGGTGAAACCATTATACCCCCTCTACTTCATAAGCAACATTTGCATTAATTATCATGATTCTAGGTTGCATAGTTAGAGTCCAGAAACGAAAATTGAACAAAAAATCGAGTGTGACCTTGACCTTTGTGACCCAAAACAATAGGGCACTTCCTTAGGTCATAAGCAACATTTGCATAAAGTTTCATGATTCTAGGTTGCTTTGTTTTTGAGTAAGAGTCTGGAAAAGAGAATTGAACAAAAATTAACTGTGACCTTGACCTTTGACCTATGTGACACAAAAACAATAGGGCACTTCCTTGGGTCATGAGAGACATTTGCATATAGTTCATGATTGTAGGTCACTTTTTTCTCGAGTTAGAGTCCAGAAAAGAAAATTGAACAAAGGCTGACTGTGACCTTGACCTTTAACCTATGTGACCCATTAAAACAATAGGGCACTTCCTTAGGTCTTAAGCAACATTTGTATAAAGTTTCATAATTGTAGGTCACTTGGTTCTTGAGTCAGAGTCTCCACGCGAAAAGGTCTACAGACTGACTGACAGATGGTCATACAGACATAGTGAAACCAATATACCATCCCCCTCTACTTCCTAGGTGGGGAGTATAATAATTTTTCCCTGGCAGGGTGGAGCCCAAGAAACAGGTTGATGCATTTAAGGTTAGTCTAACTTGACTTTTTTAGATATAAACTTGAATCATTTAAAACCATCCAATCCAAAGTCACAAGGGTTGGGTAATCAAACAATGAAATGTGTTCACTTTTGTTTAGAATGTTAATTCTTTTAGTTTTGATTTTAGGAAACCGATATTCACACAAGTTAACGATAATTGTCCATTATCCTTTATTAAGACTCTTAAATATTTAAATGTAAACTTGCCAAATTCTGTCTTGGCTAAGTCACACCCTTTCAATCGAATAATAACACAGGATATGTGGCATATAAATATGGTAAGTGACACTCTTACCCTTTTTGACACTACAGGCGTATTTTCAAATCTAAGCTCTGTCATAGGCGCTGAGTCCATTTACATAAGTACAGGTGTATTTTCAAAACTGAGCTCTGGCGTAGGCGCTGAGTCTATTACCATAGGTAAATCGTATATAATTAAAAAAGTAAATGATAGGAATTTAACCTGGTCCATTCACTGACATTTTGAAAGTACATGTTTGGGTGAACCTTATGTTTTAAGACAAGCAATAACGTTGGTTTGAAAGGTAAAATAAAAACTTTCTTAATGCATTATTTAAACCTTGTTTATCTATTTCCAACACATGGCACGAGAATCTAACGGTAAAAAGTTGATTTCACGGCTCACCGCGCATAATCTACCTATAAATCTGGTACTGGAAAAAAACACATGATGGGAATTTAACCTGATCCTTTCACTTCAATTATGAAAGTACATGTAGTGAGTTAACCTTACGGTTTAAGACAAGCAGTAACTGTCCTTTGATATGATCTCAGGGTCTTGATGTGAACAAACTAGATGAAAGTTCACTAGATGATGCTACATACCAAATATAAAAGCTGTCTGCCATCTGGTTTCAGAGAAGGTTTTTAAAGATTTACGCTCTTTGATTCTATGTAAAAAGGGTTGCACCAGGGTCTTGATATGAACAAACTTGGTAGAGGTCCACTTGATGATAATGCATACCAAATATGTACCCTGCCTGCCTTCTGGTTTCAGAGAAGAAGATTTTTGAAAATTTTCCTATTTTCACCCTTTTTGTTAAGGGTAAAGGGAGAGAGTTGATTTCATTTATTTGAACAACTTTGGTAGAGCTTGACCCAAGGAACATCCCTGCCAAGTTTCTTCAAAATTGGGTCACTGGTTAAGGAGAAGAAGATGTTGAAAGAATTTGTGGACAACGCACGACTGACGGCGGACATTTGACGATCACAATAGCTTACCCTGAGCACTTCATGCTCAGGGGAGCTAACTAGAAAGCCATGAGGCTTGAAATTCTTGTAATAGCAAATCAAATGTTTGACTAGATTTTTTGATATTTTGGGTTCTGCTGATGTTGAAAATGATTTTCAAAGTTTCCACTATAATACATTACAAGAGGCTCATGAGGGCCTGTATGGCTCCACTGGTTTCAACATCTCAAGATTTGAAAGAGAGATATTGAAAATAGAAGGTAATGAAAATCACAAAAATTCAGAAGATTAAAAACATTCAGCAAAGGAACATTCTGGTACAACTGGCCCAAGGAACATTTTGGAGAAGTTTCATTGAAATTGGCCCCGTGGTTCAGGAGGAGATATCTTTCAAAGATTTCGGGATCAAAATAAGCCCCACCCTGACACGCCCATATCTAAGGGCAATCAAAATTTCATGAACAATTTTTGAAAAGGGTCATCCAAGGAACATTCTGGTGAAGTTTCATTGAAATCGGCCAAATGGTTCAGGAGGAGATAACTTTCAAACTTTCTAAGATTTCGGGATCAAAATAAGCCCCCCTCCCCTGCCACGCCCATATTTATGATCCAATCAAAATTCCATGAACAATTTTTGAAAATGGTCACTGAAAGACATTCTGGTAATTTCATTGAAATTGGCCCTGTGGTTCAGGAGGAGGTGTTGTTCAAAGATTTCGGGATCAAAATAAGCCATGCCCGTATTTATGGGTAAATCAAAATTTCATGAACAATTTTTGAAAAGGAACATTCTGGTAAAGTTTCATTGAAATCGGCCCAGTTGTTTCAGAGAAGATGTTTAAAGAAAAAGTTATTGGACGGACACACACACTCATGACGGACAGCAGGCCATTACAAAAGCTCCGCTGGACTGAGTCAAGTGAAGCTAATAATAGTTTCCACCCATAAAATACATATCCTTATCCAATGAAAATAATTTTTGGCTGCATTTATTGGTCACCCATGGATCATACCAATGACCTTTGATATTTATTCATCAGTAACATTCTGAGAAAATGATTTTCAAAGTTTCCACTATTTAACATATTGATAAATGACCTCTGCCCATAAAAGAAATATTTTTCATCCAATCACAATAATTCTTAATAGCCTGATAAGGGGTTACATCAGTTACATTCTGAGAAACTATATATCATTATGGAGAAATGACCTCCGCCCATAAAATACATATTTTCATCCGATCACAATAGTTTTTGGTAGACTGATAAAGGGTCACTCAAGGATCATTACAGTGAAATTTGGTTGATAACTATCGGTTACATTCTGAGAAAATGATTTTGAAAGTTTCCACAATATAATATATAGAGAAATGACCTCTGCTTATAAAATACATATTTTTCATCTAATAACAATAATTTTTTGTAGACTGATAAAGGGTCACTAAAGTATCATTTCAGTGAAATTTGTTGATACCCATCACTAATAATCTGAGAAAATGATTTTGAAAGTTTCACAATATAACATATATAGAACAAGAGCTTCGCTTCGCTTCGCATATGAGCCCGAAGGGGCTTGTCAGTAACCTTCGCTTGTCAGTAACCTGAGCTTGAATGATAGCTTAAACTAGAAAGCCATGAATGGCTTGAGTCGCTCCGCAGGCTTGAAATTCTTGTGAAAGCAAATAAATGTTTTGACTAGATTTTTAGATATTTGGGGTTCTACTGATGTTGAAAATGATTTTCAAAGTTTCAACTATAAAACAGATAGATTAATGACCTCTGCTATTAAAAGACATATTTTTCATCAAATCAAAATAATTTTTGGCTGCATGATAGTGGGTCACCCAAAGATCATACCAAAAATGTTTGATTGATATCCATCAGATACATTCTGAGAAAATGATTTTCATAGTTTCCACTATTTAACATATTGAGAATTGACCTCCACCCATAAAATGTATAATTTTCATCCAATCAAAATAATTTTTGGTACACTGATAAAGGGACACTCAAGGATCATTCCACTGAAATTTGGTTGATATCCATCAGTTACATTCTGAGAAAATGATTTTCAAAGTTTCCACTATATTACATATAGAGAAATGACCTCTGCCCATAAAATGCATATTTTACATCGGATCACAATGATTTTTTGTAGACTGATAAAGGGTCACCCAAGGATCATTCATGTAAAATTCAATTGGTATCCATTGATTAGAATCTGAGAAAACTCACTTTTTACCATATTTGGAAATTAGCCACGCCCATTAAATCCATGTTTTTCATTGGATCAGAATTTCTTGAACAACTTTGAAAGAAGGGCACCCAAGGATCATTCCTGTGAAGTTTAGTTGAAATCCATTTAGTAGTTTCTGAGGAGAAGATTTTTAAAGAAAAGTTTACGACCGGACGCACGCATGGACAGACGGACGGACGCACGCACGACGGACACAACGCCATGACAATAGCCCCAGTGGCTTTCAGCCAGTGGAGCTAAAAATTGCAAACAGACAGATAGACAGACGACTGGGGCCATAACATAGCATGACCTTTCAGTGTAAATTGAAAATGGTTTTATGCACAACTATATGCCAAACAGTCATTTTTAAAGTTTCAGTTAATTCCAATTCAAAGTGTAAGAAGAGTTGATCACAAAAGAAATGTGATTTTCAGTTAATTCAAGGGCAGATTATACAAGAAAAAATCCAAGCTTTTTTGATTTCTGAAGTCTTATGTAGTTCTCTACTTAATATCAGGGATATATTGTGTCAAGATTCAGTCCAATCCAATTAAATTTGTTGGCGTTGTGCACACACTCAAGAAAAATCTAAATTTCAGCTATTTTGTTAAGTAAAGGGCAGATAAATCAGGAACTATTTAACATATGAAAATTTTTTATTCCTAAGCACAAATAGACAACCTACAGTCATTGTGGCAAGTTTCAGTTAATTTCCTTTCAAAATGTAGGAGAAAAGGAGCTCACAAAAAATTTTGTTCTTCATTCAATTCAAGGGCAGATAATCTAAGATTACCCAAGAATGACAGGGGCATTTTGAATTTAAAAAGTCTTATGCACAACAAGACATCATCACCCCCTAAGAACTGTTATAGTCTGTTTGACTTCTATATGGACAAGCCTTTTCATCAATTACATAAAATTGCGTTTGAATGAAGGATTTGTATGTGGTAAAATCTTAATTTCAGCTTAATACCATTCCAAAAAATAATTTTTGAAAATAAAATTATTTCAAAATAATGATTTTGATCTAGTTAATGTTAATATTTTCGCATTTTCCGCTCTTAAACACAAGGGGTGATGAGGGCTGTTAGAAATAGTAAGACATTGTAAACATATAGTAAGTACACATGGTTTTACACTAAACATTGGAAAGGAGAAATGTCCATTATTCCTTATTTGGACATGCTCATTAGCATATCTACGGTCATGACATCTTAAACTTAAAATATCACGTGGTTTGTAAAGTTATTACTAGCCTTTTCATCATGATTTCCTCGGGAAATTCCCAATGACTTCTTTAGATAATACTTTTTGATTGGTCTAAATATGTGTATATGGGGTTCATCTCAAAATATATATAAAAAATATCAATTATGTGATCAAACGATTTGAAATAAAGAGACAATATATTCAGATTTGATATCCAAAGAAAGTAAAAATTTCGACAAACTTAATCTTATAAAAAATACTTGATTTTATACTAAAACGACTCACTTAAAGAACTTACACTTTTGAATTTGCCCCTATGCAAATCAGAGCTATTTCTGGATATACAACTCGCTGTTCCGGTTAATACGGACACAGTGAGGTACAAAAGGCTGAAAATTAACATGTAGACAGACGGGCAAAATCATTATTTTACACCAGAAAATTCTGAAAACAAAATTCGTCATGGTATTAGATGGACAATATGATATGAAAAGAAACAAATATGTTTCATAAACTCAATACTGAGATTTTCGGCAAAATGTTGGTCCATATAGAAGTCAAACGGACTATACAACAGACAAATACCTCTGCATGAAAACATGTTAAGGATTCGCAATGAAAACTGTTAAGGCGTCTGCTAATTTGTTTGAATACATGTCGGTTTCGACATTATCTGTACAACCAGAAGACACGTTAGACTTTTTATATATTCCTATTCCATTCCTTGGATAATGAATTATCTTGATTGAAATATTTTTGATATTGATATTTTGGTTAAAAAGAGTTTTGAGGAAAATTTGATCGAAAAACAGTGTTTTGTCTTCTTCTTTTTGGATTTTTGGAACAGAAAAAAGAAATATTGAAACATTTTATCTTTTTGGTGTCATTCTCCTCTATTATACCCGTGATCTAAAAAGAATGTCTTCTGTTTGGAAACTTATATGCATTATTTTAATTTTATGTGTATGTTACGAACTCTGCCTAATTTTTTTGGTATGTTACAGTATCTTCCCAACAGTGTTACAACCTCTGTCATCGATATTGCATACAAAAATCCCAGTTTTCTTGATGCCAGGATTTTCAAAAACACACAAAAAAGCGCAACAAAATCAGATTTATCTTACATCAAAGTCTTTTCTGCGAAATACGAGGTAGATTGGAGAAAAGTCCAAAAACTTCATTTAATGCAATATATCTAAAAATAAAACTCTGATCTCCTTTTTAATTTATGAAAAACAGTATGCCTTCCTTCTTTTCATTTATATCTGTCTTACTTTCAGGATAAGAAAGCACTTGCAAATGTTAATTATACTAATACAATGGTAGTCTAATCAGCATCTTAAAACATTCACCTGGTTTAAATGAAAGGGATCAAGAAAGTGTAAGCTTAAAATCTCCAAATCCAAATGGATTGAACATTCTTAAATCATCAGTTTAAATCTCTTCTGCAAATGATGTTGTTACGATTGTTCGCTAAGTCTTTCTCAAATATGAAGCTTTTGTTCAAATAAATCTACATTTCCTGTTTTTAAAAATGTTATAAATGGGAGAGTGGTGCTTATTTTATAACTGGACATGTTTACAAATGGCATTAGCCAAGTGTGTTGTTAAAGTTGCTTTTGAAATTCTAAGGAAAATATAACCCTGAGGTGAATTTATCTTAAAATAGAAATCTAAGCACAAAAAGGTCCTGTTTCGCATTTTGATGGAAAATGGACACTTATTTGCATTAAAGTAAATACGAGAATTGCAGGGAAAAGGACCTTTATTTGGTCTATATAAAAAGCCAATCAAACCTTCTGAACTATCTCCGAGATTTGAATAAAAAGGTCAAAACAGCTAGCCATGCTCTGATCTAAAATATTTTCTGAAAGAATAGATCCGCCGAATTACTAGTTGATTTTATTTTTTAAGTTCTCGAAATCACAGGACGTCCACGAGAGCCTGGGATGCTTTAATGCCGTCTTCCCTGCGAAAAAGTTCAAGAACTGGTTCTAGAACTTGAATGGCAATTCAAGAACAGTCGAACTAGCTCTTGAACCAGTTCTTGAAGTAGTTCTTGAACTTCTTGTACTAGATATTAAACCAGTTCTTAAATTTGAGTTCAAGGGTTGGGATAATTCACCAATTATCATAAGGCCCTTTTTGCATTAATACCCGCCCTGACTCTAATGCTACGACGAGTATAGTGTAATCAAAATTCCTTAAAATCCTTTTTCCTTTGATGATTTTCGAAACTAATGTCGAACAAAAATATTCAGATGTTCGTATAATCATTATGTGTGGAAATTTGAAGTAAATCAGATAGAGATTGTGGACTCTTTTGGGAAAATAAGTGTAAGTTAACAGACGGGTGGACGGATAAACGGACAGACAGGAAATCATGGTTAGAATAGCTAATTAATCCCATTCAATTAAATAAAACATAAGAAATGTTTTCCATAAGAATTTGTAACTTATATTAGTGATGTTGTTACTATACTGTAACACTCTCTGTCATGCACCGTAACATATATTTTATTATATTTTTTTCGATTTTTTACTTTCAGTTGTGATTATAGGGAGGAAAAACATTACCAATTATTTAAATTGAAATTATTGTTTGAGATTGCATGAATTTCCAATATGAAACGCAATCTAAAAGCTTTAAATGCCTTTTCTTTGAAAAATGACACACATTGCTTCTAATTTCCCTTTAATTTTCTAAGTTCTAGTTATTTGCAGGATAAGATATGAAAGTAAATGATAACGCGGAGTATCAAACTGTAAAAGCTACACTTGTCTTTTTTAAATTCGATGGATAAAAGGCATTATTTTGAAAGGCGTAGCGTTTTTGTTTTCCATAAGTACAGAAATCATGACTGTTTTCATGGCGAATCCTTAACTTGTTTTCATGCAGAGGTATTTGTCCGTTGTAACAGTTCTTAGGGTGTTATCATGTGGATTAATTGTCTTTAGTTTCGGCTCATTTCCATTGATAGTGAAGGAGGAGTTGCACACACAAAAAACAGTATGTGATCTTCGTTCAATTCAAGGGCAGATAATTCAAGATTTTTCAGGAATGACTGGAGCGATTTGAATTTCAAAAAGCCTAATGCACAACTAGACATCAAAGGTAGTAATTGTGTCTAGTTTCAGATCATTCCCATTGATAGTGAAGTAGAAGTTGCGCACACAAAAAACAGTGATTTTCAAAGGTTTTATGTACAGCTAGACATCATACGGAGTAATTGTGCCAAGTTTCAGCTCATTTCCATTGATAGTTTAGGAAGAGTTGCGCACACAAAAAAAAGTGATCTTCGTTCAATTCAAGGGCAGATAATTCAAGATTTCTCAGGAATGACTAGAGCAATTTGAATTTCAAAGGTCCTATGCACAACTAGACATCATAGGGAGTAATTGTGTCTAGTTTCAGCTCATTCCCATTGAAAGTGAAGGAAAAGTTGCGCACACAAAAAAAGATATTTTCAAAGGTCTTATGCACAACTAGACATAATATGGAGTAATTGTGCCAAGCTTCAGCTCATTCCCATTGATAATTAGGAGGAGTTGCGAACACAAACAAGAGGGCCATAGTGGCCCTTAATCGCTCACCTGAATTAACTATCTAAAAAGTTTTTCTAAGGTTTGACCCTGTGACTTAGTTTTTGACCACACTTGACCCAATTTCAAACTTGTACGTGATTTTATCAAGATAATCATTTTGACCAATTTTCAGGTTGATTGGGCTAAAAATATTGCCTCTAGAGTGTCCACAAGGTTTTTCTAAGATTTGACCTCCTGACCTAGGTTTTGTCCCCACTTGACCTAATTTCGAACTTGTACGAGATTTCATCAAGATAACCATTCTGACCAATTTTCAGGTTGATTGGGCTAAAGATATGGCCTCTAAAGTGTCCACAAGGTTTTTATAAGATTTTACCCCGTGACCTAGTTTTTGACCCCAATTGGTCCAATTTCAAACTTGTCCAAGATTTCATCAAGATGATCATTCTGACTAATTTTCAGCTTGATTGGGCTAAAAATATGGCTTCTAGGGTGTCCACAAGGTATTTTTAAGATTTGACACCGTGACCCAGTTTTTGACCCCACTTGATCTAAATTCGAACTTGTCCGAGATTTCATCAAGATAATCATTCTGACCAATTTTCAGGTTGATTGAGCTTAAAATATTGCCTCTAGAGTGTCCACAATGTTTTTTTAAGATTTGACCTCCTGACCTAGGTTTTGTCCCCACTTGACCTAATTTTGAACTTGTACGAGATTTCATCAAGATAACCATTCTGACCAATTTTCAGGTTGATTGGGCTAAAGATATGGCCTCTAAAGTGTCCATAAGGTTTTCATTCTGACCAATTTTGAGGTTGATTAGGCTAAAAATATGGCCTCTAGAGTGTCCACAAGGTTTTTCAAAGATTTGACCCCGTGACCCAGTGTTTGACCCCACTTGACCCAAATTCGATCTTGTCCGATATTCCATCAAGATAATCATTCTGACCAATTTTCAGGTCGATTGAGCTTAAAATATTGCCTCTAGAGTGTCCACAAGGTTTTTTTAAGATTTGACCTCCTGACCTAGGTTTTGTCCCCACTTGACCTAATTTCGAACTTGTACAAGATTTCATCAAGATAACCATTCTGACCAATTTTCAGGTTGATTGGGCTAAAGATATGGCCTCTAAAGTGTCCAAAAAGTTTTTCTAAAATTTGACCCCGTAACCTAGTTTTTGACCCCACTTGGCCCAATTTCAAACTTGTTCAAGATTTCATCAAGATAATCATTCTGACTAATTTTCTTGTTGATTGGGCTAAAAATATGGCTTCTAGGGTGTCCACAAGGTATTTTTAAGATTTGTCACCGTGACCCAGTTTTTGACCCCACTTGACCCAAATTTGAACTTGTCTGAGATTTCATCAAGATAATCATTCTGACTAATTTTCAGGTTGATTGAGCTTAAAATATTGCCTCTAGAGTAACCACAAGGTTTTTCTAAGATTTGATTCTGTGACCTAGTTTTTTACCCCACTTGACCCAATTTCGAACTTGTCCAAGATTTCATCAAGATAATCATTCTGACCAATTTTCAGGTTGATGAGGCTAAAAGTATGGCCTCTAGAGTGTCCACAAGGTTTTTCTAAGATTTGACCCCGTGACCTAGTTTTTGACCCCACTTGACCCAATTTCAAACTTGTCCGAGTTTTCATTAAGATAATCATTCTGACCTATTTTCAGGTTGATTGGGCTAAAAATATGGCCTCTAGAGTGTCCACAAGGTTTTTCAAAGATTTGACCCATGACCTAGTTTTAAACCCCACTTGACCCAATTTCGAACTTGTACGAGATTTCATCAAGATAATCATTCTGACCAATTTTTAGGTTGATTAGGCTAAAAATATGGCCTCTAGAGTGTCCACAAGGTTTTTCAAAGATTTGACCCCGTGACCTAGTTTTAAACCCCACTTGACCCAATTTTGAACTTGTCCGAGATTTCATCAAGATTATCATTCTGACCAATTTTTAGGTTGATTGGGCTAAAAATATGGCCTCTAGAGTGTCCACAAGGTTTTTCAAAGAGTTGACCCTGTGACCTAGTTTTAAACCCCACTTGACCCAATTTCGAACTTGTCCAAGATTTCATCAAGATAATCATTCTGACCAATTTTCAGGTTGATGAGGCTAAAAATATGGCCTCTAGAGTGTCCACAAGGTAAATGTTGACGACCCACGACGCACAACGGACGACGGACATCAAGTAACCCCAAAAGCTCACCTTGAGCACTTCATGCCCAGGTGAGCCAAAAACAGTATGTGATCTTCGTTCAATTCAAGGGCAGATAATTCAAGATTTCTCAGGGTTGATTGGAGTGATTTGAATTTCAAAGATTTTATGCACAACTAGACATCATAGGGAGTAATTGTGCCAAGTTTCAGATAATTCCCATTGATAATTTAGGAGGAGTTGCGCACACATAAAATTGCTAAAGGACGGACAGATGGATGGACAGACGGACGGACTACCGGCGCCATAACATAAAACAACCCTTCGGGCGTATAAAAATGACCTCCCCCTATATAATACTTATTTTTCATCCGATCACAATAATTTTTTATAGTCTGATTAGTCTTTGCAAGCTTGCAGTTATTTTTTCAAGCTTGCCACTTCCAATCCATTAAAAATGTACATTTCGCTTGAACATAATTTTATATTGAGCATTTTTGGATAATAGATAGAATCAATAACTATTATAAGGTTTTTTATCACTATCAATTTTAATACTCAGAAAAACAAACAATTAAAACTACAAAACGGCAGTAATTTCAAACAAGTGCTGTCTGTAGGTGCTGTTAAATGCAGAAAATCTAAATAAAACAAGAGGACCATGAAGGTCCTACATCCCTCACCTGAGTCTCTTTGACAGTAGAAAAAAATGGCTGAGGTCAAATTTGAGAAAATAATAAAACTTTTACATTGGTCAAAACTTTTGAATGGTTAGTGATAGGGCCTTCATTTTTCGAATGATGATTGCTTATGACAAGACCTTTCAGTCGGTACCAAGTTCAAAGTAATAACTCAAGGTCAAGGTGATTTTTCAAGGTCAAATTTGTTAAAAAAAAAACTTTAATTTTTAACATTGGCCATGACTATTGAATGGGAATTGATAGGGCATCCAAATTTCACATGATGATTGCCTTGGACAAGATCTTTCTGTGTGTATCAAGATGATTTTCAAGGTCAAATTTGTGGGAAAAAAATTAAAGAAACTTTAATATTGCCTATAACATTTGAATGGTAAGTGACTTTGGTCATATCTCTATTGTTATTGAAGATATCTTCATGAAACTTGGCATAATGTTTACAACATCACAAGGGCTATCCACACTATCCAGGGTGATAACTGTGGGAACATTTTTGTAAGAGTTAATCCCCCTGAGCACTTTGTGCTCAGGTTAGCTATTGTGATCCTACAATGTGCAGCGTCCGTTGTCCGTCGTGCATCATTCAACATTTTTTTAAACATCTTCTCCTCCTAAACCTGACGGATAATCCTGATGAAACTTGGCAGGGATTTCCCTTGGGTCAAGGTTTACCAAAGTTGTTCAAAAAATGAAACCCACTCTTAACTTTCCCTTTACCTTTAACAAACAGGGTGAAAATAGGAAAAAATCTTCAACAATCTTCTTCTCTGAAACCAAAGGGTAGACAGCTTTCATATTTGGTATGTTTTATCATCTAGTGGTCCCCTACAAAGTATGTTAATATCAAGACCCTGGGGTCACTTTTGGGCTCCACCTGGGTGCAACCCTTTTACATAGAATCAAAGAGTGAAAATCAATAAAAATCTTCTCTGAAACCAGATGGCAGACAGCTTTCATATATTTTTTAGGTATGTAGCATCATCTAGTGAGCCTCTACCAAGTATCAAGACCCTTAGGTGATATTTGGGCTTAGCCAGGGAGCATCCCTTTTAGCTCATCTGAGCCAATGCATGAAAATAGGAAAATCTTCAAAAATCTTCTTCTCTGCAACCAGAAGACAGACAGCTTTCATATTTAGTATGTAGCATCATCTAGTGGACCTCTACCAAGTTTGTTCCTATCAAGACCCTTGGGTCACATTTAGGCACCATCCGGGTGCATCCCTTTTTAAATAAAATCAAAGAGCTAAAAGGCATATCTTTCTTGCTCTTGGCTGAAAACATTCCATGGTTTTGATCTTATGTAGAAATACTCTCCTTCTTGACATCTGCCTACTTAATTAATGTGATGTCTCAGGGGCCAAAGAGACTCAGGTGAGCGATCTAGGACCATCAAGGTCCTCTTGTTTCATCAAATAATGCTTGGCCAAATGAGTTGCATGTCAATCAATGATGTCATTCATTTTTGTAGCATCATACATTCTTCAATCAAAGTGAGGTAAACAGAAAGTGGGAGGAGCGAAATTTAATCACCATCGGGTTTCTGTAAATAGTTTATCAATTGGCTAGATAAAATCAGTTGAGAACGCTCCGTGAACTAAACCTTGTGGTTACAACTAATAGATTTTGTATTCTATTTAGTAATTTGCCGACATCATTCCTCTCTTATAAAGGGATTTTGTATTTGTAGAAAAACAGTTATCACAGCATATTCAGCCGTGCAGTTGGTAGCGCTGCGGACTTTCATTCAGAAGGTCTTGGATTCAATCCCCGACGGCAACACTCATCCTTTGCGTCTATTTTTCTTCCAGCAATTGAATGATAATCATAGATGTGGGATAGCAGCTGGGGCTAGAAAAAAGAGTATTGGTAGTACTGGTGTTAGAATTACCAGGAATCCATTGTTAGGTGCTCCAACTGCCACTATATGTATGGAAAAAATGTCGAAAGCGAAGTCGAACCCCTTAAAACAAACAAAATTACTGCATATTCATGGTCAATAATGTAATGTTTGAAACAAGCAACATAAATGACGCTTTGAAAAACTGTAGTTACCAAGTTTTGGCTCCCCACCTATGCTATGTCAAAGGTAAAAATATCGCACAAGCTTTCGATATTGGTCAACTATCAAAGGTCTATAATGTTTCGAATCTCTTTGGGTTGCAAATAATTCTATCCCTAGAAACATATAAGTAAGCCTATTATAAACTGTTCTACAATTATTTTGCCTACATGTACCTTTCCAGGTGCTTACATTTAATATAGATGTCTAAAGTTGTTTCTTTTTTTCTTAAATCCACTGTTTCCCCTTTGATGGCAACTTTTCAAGTGATTCTGCAAAAATGGATCTTAAAACCTGATCCTCAACAGAATATTTGATTGCATTTTTAAATTGGACTGCGAAGCAGTCGATTTATATCTACCGTTTTCCAGAAATCCAGTCTGTTTGACCCACTACATTTTTACCATTATCTTCTGAGCAATGTGTTCAAACCAAACTATGTGTTTTCAAACACCGAAGAAACGGCCTTTTCAGTCACAATCTACAAACTTTGTTTTTATCTTATTTACTTTCGACAAATAGAGAAGAGGCTAATACAAAATTTGATGTAATTTTCGCTTTTAGTAATTACCACTTAGTATTTTCAGTGTTTATAACAAGATTTTTGGTTGAGTAAAGGAGTTGAAACGTACAATAGGTTAACTGTATAATTAATTTGTAGCACTTACAATATTACTGCTCTAATGTTTTTCTTGAACGGTCATTTACCAGTTGTAGGGCTGACAACCAATCAAATTCTGTTATGATTATCACTCGGTCAAAACCCACGCGTAAATTCAGACCACGTGGTAGATGCAAATGGACATCGTCTGCTCGAAATGTGTCAATTAACTTGTTTGTCATTGGTCAACAGTCGTCTGCACTCAAACAGGGAGCGTGGGAAGTTTACTTTTTGTACTGTTGACTATGTGTTAACAAATAGATATAATTTTGTAATTTTGAAATATTTAATTTCAATGAGCACTCTGATCACGCTCCAATCCTATTTTCAATAAATTCAAATTTGAGTATGAAGAAAAATTATTCAACAACAAATAAACCGACAAAAACATACGATAAACTGATATAGGATAGCAGTAAGAGCGATCTATTTTAAGAACAACTCATGAATAATCATAGAGTGCTGCTAGATTTAATCGATTGGTCAGAATCCAAAGATATAAATAGCATAGTTGGCGATTTCACGTGTCTCTTGAGGGAAAATGCATTTACAGTATTTGGGAAAACCCAATGCTTGAAATACAAACATATTGGTAATCAAAATTGTAAATAGTTTAATTAAAAATGTTTGTTACTACAGGCTTTTAAACTCTATAGAGGGAGGAATAATATTAACAGACAAGCTTTTAGCTTGGCGCGTGCTCATTATAACAACGTAAAAAATCTGCTAAGAAATAATTTAGACTAGCAGAGGGCTATCGGATCAGCAAACTTTCAAAATCGGACCCACGAGGTTGGATGAGCTGGCGATGTCCTCGAAAAGATGGAGTGTTAAGACAAAAACTCACAAATTGGGCAAAGATTTTACCAACTTTCATTGTCCAAATTTGAGCCCTTTTGATTGGCGAACTATTGCACTATCCCAGCCTCTCAATGATGTCCGATTTACAGTGCTGACAGCACTTTGATTTTCTTAGAAACTCAAACTTGGAAGAATTACAAAACTAAAATGTTCAAAAGATCAAAAAAGTAATTGTCGTGAAAAAGATCCAAATTGATCATTTTAACCCTTGTCATGCTGAACCCGGAATATCCTACTTTGGCAGAAGCTATAGACAAACATCAGCCTGCACGTATGTGCAGTCTGATGTTAGTCTACACCACCTGTTTCTCACTTTCAAAACCAGAATTGTCAATAGATTTAGTTTTTTCAAATAAAAATTGACCTACAGTTGGTACTTTCAGTGCTTTGTGCCCTTCGATTTGGATGCAAATTTTTAGGCAAACTTTATTCAGCATGACAAGGGTTAAAAGGGAATTGAAATTTTAGATTGTCGATTCTTCTTTTTATCTTAATGGGAAAATGTGATAGGGAGTACAGAAAGGCTTGGTCCGAGCAAACTGGTTTTATCAGACAAGATTATAAGGTCACTGTGTGGTTTTGAATGTAGTTCCTGCCTATAATTACCTAAAATCACATATCTCACTTATTCAAGCAGATCGTCAGGTTATGGGATATATTTTATGAATTTCAAACAAAATAGCGGATTTTCATTGGCGGAAAAAATAGGGTGATTGGTAAGTAAAAGTCATAGCTCATTTCTGACAATTTACGCCATATAATCTAGCAGAGCGTAAGGTCTTATGCGTAAATTGTCAGAATATGAGCCATAACTTACTTTTCAGCCAAATAACTCTAGCCCCCTTGAGTTTTGTGTCAATCAATCATATCAGTTAATTCTATTGTGTAAAACAAACAAACAAACATTATTTCAGTTATATCGCGGCGTCTGGAGCACATAACAATGGCTTCCTGGTATTTCTTTCACCAGTACAACCACCACATCCTTTCCTAGCCTCCAGCTACTATCTCACATAGGTCTATGATTATCAACCCATTGGTTAGAGACAAATAGTTGGAAAGAATGAGTGCCGCCGTTGGGAACGAGCTACCAACTACGCTATGAAGGCGTCTATGGCAGGAGGAAGCTTATTTTGAGCCCAAATCTTTGAATGACACGTCCCTCTGAACCACTGTGTCGATTTCAATAAAACTTTACCAGAATGTTCCTTGGGTGACCCTTTACAAAAATTCTATGTGAAATTTTGATTGGCTCATAAATATGGGTGTTCGGGCTTATTTTGAGCCCAAAATCTTTGAACGACATCTCTTCCTGAACCAGTGATTCAGGAGAAGAAGAAGATTCTAAGATTGTCTAGGGATGATGCACGACAGACAAATCATGACAGATGACCGACTCAGGGTTATCCTGAAAGCTCCCCTTGAGCATGTTGTGCTCAGGTGAGCTAAAAAGGTATGTGAAAATCATACTTTGATGAACAACTTTTTCTTTTTCATGTATTTTACAAGAAATGTATAAATAAGCTTGTGAACAAGCTTACTGTTGAAGCAATCATGATGGAGGAGTTCACAACACCAAATTGCTTGTATATGTGTATTTAGAGTAAATGAAGTCTAAGTTCGAGGGAAGATCATTCTTAAAAAAATGTATTGCAAAACTTCAATGAGATCCATGTATTTATGTAGTTCCAATACAATTGAAGGAAACAAGCAGGAGGACACAAATTTAGTACTGATGACAAAGATAAACCTTCAAGAAAAGATTGTGTCAAGTTCAAGGGGAGAAAATTCTTCACCCAGTGGAAGTTGACACTCCAAAATTGCGTCTTGCAAAAATGTTTGCATAAAGTTTCATTAGTTTTGAAGCAAAAATGTAGGAAGAGTTCATGACACAAAACCTGTAGTACTGTGAGGAAAGATTGTGTGAAGTTCAATGAGAGATATTTCTTCAGCAAGATGTAGCAAAATTGTAAAAAAATATCTTCAAAGAAACATTATTCTTTTGGTTTTCAAAATAGCTGTGTACTCAATATTGTTTTCATGAAAGAATAAAACTAATTTTTCAGCCAATTAGAATGCACGAATTTTGATGTACACAACTAACATTAAATTATCTGATCTAGCATTTTTCCACCTGATGCCATTACAAAGTGCTTCAGTGTATTTCAAGAGGCGAGATAGTGATGAGCTGATTGATAAGGACCTAATAATAGCAATCTCGTAGACAGATCTTGACTAATGTTATGTTCATGTAACAGCTATGAAACTTAAACAAAGCATTTTTCTTTAACATAAGTTTATCATTATTTTGTCAGCCATAAGTTATATAATTCAACAAACAAATCATGTAATAGATGACCTAATTAATTCCCACAGAGCCTCTTTATTCTCATTAACATAGTAATTAAATCAACTCTATGATTTCTGAAACATGGAACATTTCTGTGATAATACTTAAGTGACTATGAACATGCTCAAGAAATCACAATGATTTATTTATTACTACATTTTTGGAAAAGAAACAAGAGGTTTAAGTGTGCACTTATATAATTCCATAAGTCTTTATTTTCCAATAGTTGGGGGAGAATTTGACAGCTTTTGTTAAATTTTGTATGAGAGTTTACCAAGCTGCAGATCAAACTACAAACCTAAGATTTGAGAGCCCTATTTGTCACTCACAGAGAAAACTTGGTGGATCATCTGGCCTAGCCTAACATGATAGAATTTTTGCACTTTATCCTGAACGATATTGAGGCCTGTCTCCTAAAGCCATAACTTTTAAAAAGTTTAAAATTCTATAAATCTAATATAATAATAACTATCAGAGAATCTTTATAAAGTTTACATGAAACCCATATTTTTCTTCTGAAACTGCTCCCCAGGAAAAAAAATATGGAAAACAATCTGGTATAAAGGTAAAATTCTTACAGAGATGAAAATGATGGTGTTTGATGAAAGTTAATAAAAATATTGATATGGCAGTCAAATCTTGAAAATGTCTGGTAATATAATTATCCAAGTATGTAACATCCCCTATAGTTAGTATTATATGTGCCAAGTACATTCCCTGATTCTTGAACAATTAATAAATGGTTCTGTGTAGAGTATCTGTACAAAGAAGCCAAAAAACAACTAGAATAGTCACAAAGCAGACTAATACCCTCCCTATGTGTTTTTCCATATTTAAATGTCATTACTTATCAGAAGAATTTAACACTGTCAAAAGTACCATATTTATTCTAATAATCGCCCATATTCTAATAAACGCCCATCCCCAAAACACTGCTCAAATTCAGCAATTTTTGTGCTGATTTTCGGAAAATGTTGATAACTCTAATGATCCCTGATCACCCAATTTGAGATGAGACGCTTCATTGTCTCTGATGTTAATTTCCCTATTTTTACAACAAAAAGTATAAAATTCCTGCTTCACCTTCGACAAATGCTGAAATTACAGTGATTGGTCAATTTGTATTATTATTATATTAATATTATAATTGGAGATTGGAAAATGCATTATTTCTTGAGATCCTTTTTATGACAGCGATAGTTGTGACTGCAATATTTTCTCAGATTATATTATTTTTTCTACTATGTTTCATCTTAAACATGATTATCTGAAATATTTTCTAAAACATGATTATCTGAAATATTTTCTAAATCAGGTCTTAAAGAACAAGTGCATGTTCTTTACTTTAGGTCAGTTGTTACCATATAAAGTTACAATGTTTTCCTTTTTCCACTGACGAAAAATGAATAAAATGTTAAGTCCAAAATGATTATGATTTTTTAGCTCACCTAAGCCCAATGTGCTAAAGGTAAGCTTTTGTGATCACCTTTTGTCCGTCCTGCGTCGGAAGGCGTCAACAATTATTAAACTTTCTCCTCTGTAACAAAAATGCAGATTTCAAACAAACTTGGCAGAAATGTTCCTTGAGAGACCCTTCTCAAAATTTGTTCATGGAGTTTCGATTGACCCCAAATATGGTTGTGGCAGGGCCGGGCTTTTTTTGAGACCTAAAACTTCAAACAGTTTCTCCTCAGTAACCAAAGGGCAATTTCAACCAAACTTGGCAGAATTGTTCCTTGGGTGACCTCTTCTCTAAACTAGTTTGTGGAATAATGATTGACCCCAAAATATGGTTGTAGCAGGACGGGTTTTTTTTTTCAGCCTGAACTCTTTAAACATCTT
Organism: Fragum whitleyi; assembly: GCA_948146395.1. Taxonomy (NCBI): domain Eukaryota; kingdom Metazoa; phylum Mollusca; class Bivalvia; order Cardiida; family Cardiidae; genus Fragum; species Fragum whitleyi. Next base: position 33,996,985 of record OX411550.1, read on the forward strand.
CTTTTCAGTAACCAATGGGCAGATTTCAACCAAACTTGGCAGAAATGTTTCTTAGGTGACGCTTTTCAAAACTTGTTCTTGAAATTTTGAAATATTGGCATGGCGGGGGGGGTCTTATTTTGAGCCAGAAATCTTTGAATGACATCTCCTCCTGAACCACTTGGCCTATTTCAATGAAACTTTACCAGACTGTTCCTTTGATGACCCTCTTGAAATATTGTTTGCAAAATTTAGATTGGCCCATTAATATGGGCGTGGCAGGGTGGGGCTTATTTTGAGTCTCCTCAGTAATGAATTGGTCTGCAAGGTCTATTGTCACTTTAAATTCTCAGAATAACAACTCCTCTTCAACAATTTGTCAAATGTGAATGAAACTTATTGCTTGGATGAGATCCACTGGACCAATAAAATTCAGGTGAGCGGTTTCTGCCCTTTTTTTTTTGACAATACAATACAATAATTTTCAGGAACAATTAATTTAAACCAATTTACCAATATATGAAAATAAATCCGAGTAGCTATCTGACCCGAAGGCAAGATTAAATTACATTTTAGTCCTGTATCGAGGTAAAGGACGCAGAACAGTTTATTTAAGGCGAAGGGGGGGGGGGGGGGGGGGGGTATCAAGTGATCAAAGACGTCAACGGCTATTTTGGCAGAGTTTTCTGAGCTTGCACGTGCCTTACACTTGTAATGGGAGATGTCAAACCCTTTCAATTATTTGGATAAATGGATAAATCATACTTTAGTGGCTACATGATTATGGATTTAAAATTGAGGAAAGTGGAATTGTTCATTTTATTTTCTCTGTAGGTAGGCAATTACAATTGCTCATAATTTTTTTTACAACCTAATTTATCTCTGTAATTGACAGTTCACGACTTAGATATATGAGAACTCAATTGGTAACAATTCAAATGCGATATATTGAGTTGGTTGTAGTTACGATCTTTTTCAAGTCAGAACAGGGATGTTGTACCACAAAAGGGAAGTATTATAGCTACTTTATTGAACAGTTTACATTCAATTAATTACAGAAATCGATTTATGGTAGAATATTCATATCTTCAAGAAATTACCTCTAATAATCGCCCACCCCTAACAAAGTCATTCATGACTATTCTAACAAGAGCCGTCATAGACGGATTATGCTTCCCGAATAAGGCATTGTCACAAAAACAAGAGCCATGTTGGACATGGACATCCCCCGCAACGAAAGCTTGATAGTAAACTGAAGCCTTATAGATTAAAGATTCTTTTGTACTGTCAGAGATTTACCTCCTATAAAATCTAAGTATTGAAAATAACAAAGGGCAATAACTCCAAAATTATGCAAGCAAGAGTTGAAGTTCCTAAGCACTGCACTTTTCCTCCATGAGATCTATCCATACATAAAGTTTCAAGTTGATAGTAATTACACTTTAGGAGATACGCTTCAGACAAAATCTAAGTTTCAAAAAATAACAAAGGGCAATAACTCCAAAATTATGCAAGCAAGAGTTGTAGTTCTGGTGTATTGCACTTCTCCTCCATGAGATCTATCCACCCATAAAGATTCAAATTGATAGCTATTATACTTGAGGAGATATGCTCTAGACAAAATCTAAGTATCAAAAATAACAAAGGGCAATTACTCCAAAATTATGCAAGCAGGAGTTGTAGTTCTTGTGCACTGCACTTCTCCTCCATGAGATCTATCCACCCATAATGTTTCAAGTTGATAGCTATTATGCTTTAGGAGATTACTCCAGACATAATCTAAGTATCAACAAGAGGGCCATAGTGGCCCTTAATCGCTCACCTGAATGAACTGTCTAAAATTTTCAAATGAAGTATGAGAAATAGAATGATGAATGACTGAGCTAAAAAAAAGCTGTTGCTTCTATACAAATTGAGAAGCCTTTTTTCACAATTTCAAGGTTGACTAACAAGGATTTTTGTAATTGATTTCATGACCTAGTTTTTGACCCCAAATGACCAAATTTCAAACTCGTCCGAGATTTCATCTAGACAATCAATTTGACCAAATTTAAGGTTGATTGGCAAAAAATTGTGGCCTCTAGAGTGCATACAGGGTTTTTCTTAGATTTGACCCTGTGACCTAGTTTTGACCCCGGTTGACCCAAGTTTGAACTCTGAGATTTCATCAAGACAATCATTCTGACCAAAATTCAGGTTGATCAGGCAAAATATGTGGGCTCTACAGTGATAACAAGGTTTTTCTTAGATTTGACCCTGTGACCTAGTTTTTGACCCGCGTTGACCCAATTTCGACTCCACTGAGATTTCATCAAGACAATCATTCTGACCAACTTTAAGGTTGATTGGGCAATAAACGTGGCCACAAGAGTGCATACAAGGTTTTTCTTAGATTTGACTCTATGACCTAGTTTTTGACCCCAGTTGACCCAATTTCAAACTCGTCCAAGATTTCATCAAGACAATCAATCTGACCAAAATTCAAGTTAATCGGGCACAAAATGTGGCCTCTAGAAAGTATACAAGGTTTTTCTTAAATTTGACCCTGTGACCTTGTTTTTGACCCCAGTTGACCCATTTTCAAACTCATTCAAGATTTCATCAAGAAAATCATTCTGACCAATTTTCAGGCTGCTTGGGCAATAAATACGACCACTAGAGTGCATGCAAGGTTTTTCTTAGATTTGAACCTGTGACCTAGTTTTTGACCCCAGTTGACCCAATTTCGTACTTGTCTGAGATTTTATCAAGACAATCATTTTGACCAAATTTCAGGTTGATTGGACAATAAACGTGGCCACAAGAGTGCATACAAGGTTTTTCTTAGATTTGATTCTGTGACCTAGTTTTTGACCCCAGTTGACCCAATTTCAAACTCGTCCGAGATTTTATCAAGACAATTATTCTGACAAAAATTCAGGTTGATCGGGCAAAATATGTGGCCTCTAGAGTGCATACAAGGTTTTTCTTAGATTTGACCCTGTGACCTAGTTTTTGACCCCAGTTGACCCAATTTCAAACTCATCCGAGATTTTATCAAGACAATTATTCTGACAAAAATTCAGGTTGATCGGTCAAAATTTGTGGCCTCTAGAGTACATACAAGGTTTTTCTTAGATTTGACGCCGTGACCTAGTTTTTGACCCCAGTTGACCCAATTTCAAACTCATCCGAGATTTTATCAAGACAATTATTCTGACAAAAATTCAGGTTGATCGGTCAAAATTTGTGGCCTCTAGAGTACATACAAGGTTTTTCTTAGATTTGACCCCGTGACCTAGTTTTTGACCCCAGTTGACCCAATTTTCAACTTGTCCGAGATTTCATCAAGACAATCATTCTGACCAAAATTCAGGTAAATCGGGCACAAAATGTGGCCTCTAGAATGTATACAAGGTTTTTCTTAGATTTGACCCTGTGACCTAGTTTTTGACCCCAGTTGACCCAATTTCAAACTCGTTCAAGATTTCATCAAGATAATCATTCTGACCAATTTTCAGGCTGATTGGGCAATAAATACGACCACTAGAGTGCATACAAGGTTTTTCTTAGATTTGACCCTGTGACCTAGTTTTTGACCCCAGTTGACCCAATTTTGAAGTCGTCCCAGATTTTATCAAGACAATCATTTTGACCAAATTTCAGATTAATCGGGCAAAAAATGTGGCCTCTAGAGTGCATACAAGGTTTTTCTTAGATTTGACCCCAGTTGCTAATTTTTGGCCCCAGTTGACCCAATTTTGAACTCGTATGAGATTTCATCAAGACAATCATTCTGACCAAAATTCAGGTTGATCGGGGCAAAATATGTGGCCTCTAGAGTGTCTACAAGGTTTTTCTAAGATTTAACCCTGTGACCTAGTTTTTGACCCCAGTTGACCCAATTTTGAACTCGTCCGAGATTTCATCAAGACAATCATTCTGACCAAAATTCAGGTTGATTGGGCAAAAAATGCGGCCTCTAGAGTGCATACAAGGCAAATGTTGACGACTGACGACGGACGTCACACGACGCACGACCGACGACGGACATCCACCTAACCACAATAGCTCACCTTGAGCACTTTGTGCTCAGGTGAGCTAAAAATAACAAAGGGCAATAACTCCAAAATTATGCAAGCAAGAGTTGTAGTTCTTGTGCACTGCACTTCTCCTCCATAAGATCTTTCTACCCATAAAGTTTCAAATTGATAGCTATAATACTTTAGGAGATATGCATAAGACTAGGAGAAATGAAAGAATAACTGTATTTTACATGCTTATGTAAAGGTAACAAACATTAAGCCCCCTTTTTCCATGATATATTTTTTTTTACGTTAATTTCAAATTGTTTATAGTAAAGGGCATCTGATTTGCTACTAAAATATGAAATTTCACTCAATTCTGACTGTTAGACTAGGAGAAATTTGGGAAAAACTGTTTTTTACCCTAAGTCCCCTTTTCCCGTGACGAGGCCTCAAATCCAAAAACCGACACAGATGCATCATCACTATATCATAGGGAGTTCACATGGTAAGTTTCCTTTGATTTGGCCCAAGGGTCAAGGAGAAATAGGTGGGGACAGACGGACAGACAGAATTACGGACGTTCGTACGGACGGACAGACAAAGCGGCGGCTATATGCTCTCCCTTCGGGGAGCATAATAAACGCCCTGGCAATCATTTGAATAAATATGGTACATGGACCATAACCATAAGAGGACATACACATCTCTGCTTGATACTGATCTCATTTGTTAAGTTGGGATTATTTTCATCAATTTATTGCTGTGCAATAGAGCAAACATGAAAAAGCTACAGACAAACAGGACAGACCAACAAACAGACGGACGGACAAACAAGCTGTCTCCTATATATCCCCCAAGGATAGTATTGGGGGTTTTATAAGTATTCTAATGAGTTGCAACAAAACCTGAAATGACAATCTTAAGAGCAAAACATACATTTTGAAGAAACTTGCCTTTAATGATAATATGACTTTTTGAAAATGGTTTCATAATGAAAGATGTGGTTAATCATTTTCAAAACAGTTCAAGAATTTAGCACGCATCTCTGTGACCTTATCCTTGAGAACATATTGTGGAGAAAAATGAATATCTTGTAACAAGCAATTTCTCCTTTTCCCTCAAAATTTTCTACAACATAGGATTCTTTCATTTCAAATTGCACTGACTGTTAAATGTTGTCTTAACAACCTCCTTCTGTTTGGACCAATCTAAAATTTTCAAAAATAGGAAAATGTTAACAGGAGTAATTGCTCCCTTGACCATTTTCCAAAAAAACAAAATTTTAGGGTCATCCAATTTGAAAGGAGTTGCAGATAACAGAATAAATAATACCTAATGGAAAAAATATGTATGCTATAGCCTAGAAAATATTGAGGCAAAAGGAGAAAGTGCTGGCCTGTAGTAACCAGCACTTTCTTTTTTGCCTCAATGATTTCCCAAGCCTTACCACTTAGAAACGTCAAAACCAGGTCTTGTTTGGGAAAGGGTTAATTAATTAAGAACCAACAAAACTTCCCAGTATTAAGGCTATGAAAACATTTGTGAACATTTAGGAATTTATCCTATTTAGAACACCTCCAAAATGGCATATAATTTCTGAAATGTTTTGTTTCCTTTCATCTTGACCAACAAACTGTTCAAAGAAAGTTAAGGATTGGCAATGATTTTTCACCAGAACCTGTAGCTGCTGTTTAAAGAACTTACAGAAAACAAATTATTACCAAGCATTTAGATTAGTGGGAGGGTCACCTAGTTATCGGCACTGCCTTCTGTTACACCATGTTATATATATATCATCCAGCCTTAGATCCCAGATTCTGGTTCCTTTGAGCCATACATCTCTAGCAGAATTTCCACAGAATCAGATACACTCAATAATTATTGGCTTATTCTTCATAAAATTCACCTTACCCCCTGGGGTTAATTCACCAAGACCCTTGGGTTTGATTCATTATGAAATAAACTAATAATACTCAAGTTTATGTTGGAGATTTATACAGACAAAATTGATTATCATTAACTGGACATTATCTCAGAATGTTAGTAATTTTCTCGTGAAAGTGATTAAATAGTGAAAAATATCTGTTAAAGTCATCAATTATGATTGAAATAGCAGGTTTTTAATTAGAAATAGAAATCTAGCTGGATTATACAAAAGCATTAGCGAAATTCTAGAAGTTAAAAGTGTTCCTGTACTGCCTTTGCATCATTATTGCTTCCACATCTTACCTACTATCAAAGATCACAGGGCGGCTTTTCAGTGACAGACAAGATTAACACATCATTGCAGTGGAGGACTGACATATCAGAAATATATCAAGGATAAGCCATTTCTGAATATCTGCTGCAAATATGAATTTGGTAAGTAATTTTTCTTCTTTTTTTTGAGAATAAATTCTATAAGATATGTAGTCTATTTCTATCATAGTAAAATAAAACTGATTCTTTAAAAGTTTTAAATTTCACTGAATTTGTTCAGTGAATTTTTTAAATATTAAAGATTGATTTAGTGTAATTTTACTCTAACAGAATTAAGTTTAAGATTTGTGAATTCTTTCAGGTAAATTAACTGCACTTCTGACATTTAAAAAACATATCTATTTTGAAAAATGTTAAAATATATAGAGAAGAAAAGGACACATTTTGAAAACTTATTAATAACATACTTGCAAATAGTTATATTGGATTTTTTCTTTCTTTTTTTTTTTTAAATTGGGAAAAAAAAGCTATACAATAATATTTTCTCACATGCACTTGAAATATTGTGACCCGTCATGCTTAAGGGAACCATCTTGGAACTCTATGAAATAAATGTATGGAAAAGGGACCAGATCCAGCATAGGTCAACAAGAGGTTGAATTTCACATTTAACAGAAAGGTATAATGATCATTTAAGAGTTAAAAAATCAGCCAAGTGCAAAAATTTTGATCCTATTGAGTCTGCAGTTAGCTCAGTGTGATTAGGTTGGAGACTTTAAGCACTACCCAGATAGTCCCTTTTAATGTAATTGGTCACAATTATAAAAATCATATTGATATAAGATGTTGACTAAGATTCATGAGAGTATAAAAATGTTTAAATTCAAAATCATTGAATGGTGTGCATGGTCTAGGAGTAAAGAGTGTACTTCTAGATCAAAGGGTCTTGAGTTTGAGTCCCTAGAGCAGCTATCAATCTTGGTCTTTTCTTTGGGCCCAAATCATTCTGCATGATAACTGGTTCATTTCTAAGAATCAGAATTGGATGCATTAATCTGAGTTGGAGGAACTTGAATCCAAATCGATGTAAAATATATGGGTTTACACTATAATTATGAAATTAAGAAATCAGGTGCAACGAGACTGTAGGTTGATGAAAGCATAAACCAAGTTATGTGATAAAAGTTTAATTGCCAGTGATGAAATATAACTTCTGTTTTATGATGCTAACTAATTACAACAGGTGATTGTAAAATATTGAAGTGGTGTATGTTATTTCGGTGTTTGCTGTTCTTCGTCTAGTGACGTTGCCTGTTGTCCTTTTGTGGCCATTACAGGATTGGGCTTTAAATACGACATTAATATAGTAGAATTCACTATTTTGACTCATCGATTGTATTCAAATGTAAAGTAATATCAAGTCATAATAGTACGCCAACAACTATGTACCTTTCTAGGTTGTGTGTCAAAACAGTTCTCGACAAAAATGAAACAAGGTGCCAAATTGTCACAAGATACGCCCGTCACACTGCTTAGTATTAACTGGGGGTTTGAATAGAACTGAGGTTATTTTGAATGAATATTTTTTGCGCCCATGTAGTTTCATTATCCTAGCTATTATACTTTTACAGATATACTCCGGACAAGATTCAAGTCTGAAAAACGACAAAGGGCAATAACTCAAAAAATAGGCCAGGTAGAATTATGGTTATTGTACACTGCACTACCCCTTGGTTAGATCTATACACCCATGCAGTTTCATGATCCTAGCTATTATACTTGTAGAGATATACTCCGGACAAGATTCAAGTCTGAAAAACAACAAAGGGCAATAACTCAAAAAATAGGCCAGGTAGAGTTATGGTTCTTGTGCACTGCACCTCCCCTTGGTGAGATCTATACACCCATGAAGTTTCATGATTCTAGCTATAATACTTTTACAGATATACTCCGGACAAGATTCAATTCTGAAAAACAACAAAGGGCAATAACTCAAAAAATAGGCCAGGTAGAGTTATGGTTCTTGAGCACTGCACTCCCCCTTGGTGAGATCTATACACCCATGAAGTTTCATGATCCTAGCTTTTATACTTTAAGAGATATACTCCGGACAATATTCTAGTATGAAAAACAACAAAGGGCAATAACTCAAAAAATAGGCCAGGTAGAGTTATGGTTCTTGTGCACTGCACTCCCCCTTGGTGAGATCTATACACCCATGAAGTTTCATGATCCTAGCTTTTATACTTTAAGAGATATACTCCGGACAAGATTCTAGTATGAAAAACAACAAAGGGCAATAACTCAAAAAATAGGCCAGGTAGAGTTATGGTTCTTGTGCACTGCACTCCCCCTTGGTGAGGTCTATACACCCATGAAGTTTCATGATCCTAGCTATAATACTTTAAGAGATATACTCCGGACAAGATTCAAGTCTGAAAAACAACAAAGGGCAATAACTCAAAAAATAGGCCAGGTAGAGTTATGGTTCTTGTGCACTGCACTCCGCAATGATGAGAAGAATATAATTGCCAAGTTTGAAGTCAATCGGACTTCAAGTGACAGAGTTATGCTCCGGACAAAGAAGTGGACGCCGCCGGACGCCCGGACGACCGGACGCCCGGACAACCGGACGCCGGACGCCACGGGAGATCCCATAATACGTCCCGTCTTCGACGGGCGTATAAAAATTAAGACCGGACTGTTTCAAACCTGCAACTATTGTCACTGATGGGTGAATTGTCGAAAACGGTTTAGTAGAGTCTGTTAAAACAGATTAAAGTATCATTTAAAATGCAGCTTAAAGAAAATATTTGAAATTAGTCCCTTTAATTATGCACAAAATCATAACAGCCAACAATGTAATTTTCCAAATTTTTCGTATAATATTTTTGGCAAATTTTAGAACATTTACCATACATTCCCATCATCCAAACGCCATTGTTTAAATCCCAAGATGATTTTTACTTTGGCAGAAAAAATACTGTTGGAAAAGGATAAATGCTTCCATTACCTTGAAATAAGCTAAAGAAAAGCATTATTAAATTAGGTAATTGAGAAAGGGTTCTTGCATTGCAAATCATTTTACCTGTTAGAAACAGAAAAATATACAAGACAAGGCATTTAACATTTAGAAACTTTTATTTTGTATGCTGGAATTTCTCAGAGACAGTTTTGTCCAATGCTAAAATATACTGCTGTTTCTGTTTCAATGATTGTGTTTAGGTAACTATGATTACAGAGTTTAAGGAAACAAGAGGCCCAAGAGGGTCTGTATCGCTCCACTGGCTTCTCTAGACTCTCATTAAACAAAGCTTACTTTGACTGAAAATAACTCTTTAAAATCTCTTTAGAACTATTTTTAATGACTTACTGGGTCTGGCCCACATGGCACCAAAATACTCAATCATCATTAACCAGATACATGCATACCTTTTACCCATCTTATTACAAACATTAAGGTGATTGCAATTAGTAGGCCATTCATTAGTAGAATAATTTAAGTTAAAGGTCATTCATGTATTCCAAGATTCATTGAAATTATTCCAATTGATTTGGGGAAGATTTTTTAAGATTTCAAGTGAAAGTTGGACCCACACTATCACATGTGCATTTTTGGGACCATCAAAATTTCAAGACAAATTTAAGTTAAAGTGCACCTAAGAAATATTCATGCCTAGATTAATTAAAATTGACCCTAAATGAGTGCAGAAGAATTTTAAATATTTAAATGTGAAAACAAGAGGACCATGATGGTCCTATATCGCTCCCCTGAGTAAGTCACTCATAACTTGTCAACCATGTTATGAATAACAGAATTTTTAGCTCCACTGGCTGAAAGCCACTGGGGCTATTGTCATGGCGTTGTGTCCGTCGTGCGTCCGTCCGTCCGTGCGTGCGTGCGTGCGTCCGTCCGGTCGTAAACTTTTCTTTAAAAATCTTCTCCTCAGAAACTACTGGATGGATTTCAACCAAACTTCACAGGAATGATCCTTGGGTGACCCTCTTTCAAAGTTGTTCAAGAAATTTTGATCCAATGAAAAACATGGATTTAATGGGCGTGGCTAATTTCCAAATATGGTAAAAAGTGAGTTTTCTCAGATTTTAATCAATGGATACCAATTAAATTTTACATGAATGATCCTTGGGTGACCCTTTATCAGTCTACAAAAAATCATTGTGATCGGATGGAAAATATGCATTTTATGGGCGGAGGTCATTTCTCTATATGTTATATAGTGGAAACTTTGCAAATCATTTTCTCAGAATGTAATTGATGGATATCAACCAAATTTCACTGGAATGATCCTTGTGTGATCCTTTATCGGTCTACAAAAAATCATTGTGATTGGATGAAAAATATGCGTTTTATGGGCAGAGGTCATTTCTCTATATGTTATATAGTGGAAACTTTGAAAATCAATTTCTCTGAATGTAACTGATGGATATCAACCAAATTTCACTGGAATGATCCTTGAGTGATCCTGTATCAGTGTACAAAAAATCATTGTGATTGGATGAAAAATATGCATTTTATGGGCAGAGGTCATTTCTCTATATGTTATATATAGGAAACTTTGAAAATCAATTTCTCTGAATGTAACTGATGGATATCAACCAAATTTCTTTGGAATGATCCTTGAGTGATCCTTTATCAGTGTACCAAAAATTATTTTTATTTAATGAAAAATATGTCTTTTAATAGCAGAGGTCATTTCTCTATATGTTATATAGTGGAAAATTTGAAAATTATTTTCTCAAAATCTGATTGTTGGATATGTGGAGGTCAATTCTCAATATATTAAATAGTGGAAACTATGAAAAACATTTTCTCAGAATGTAATTGATGGATATCAATCAAACATTTTTGGTATGATCTTTGGGTGACCCATTATCATGCAGCCAAAAATTATTTTTATTTAATGAAAAATATGTCTTTTAATAGCAGAGGTCATTTCTCTATCTGTTATATAGTTGAAACTTTGAAAATCATTTTCATCATCAGTAGAACCCAAAATATCTAAAAAATCTAGTCAAAACCTTTATTTGCTTAAACAAGAATTTCAAGCCTGTGGAGCGCCTCAAGCCATTCATGGCTTTCTAGTTTTTTATATACATTAAGGTTGGTTAAATTTCATCCTACTGCAACTTGTTTTTTTTAATTTTTGTAAATTTCAACTTTTCTCTTACCATGAAGTATTCTTTTAACAACTTTAGTAACCCTACACGTTAAGAATATCCGTGCTAATTTTAAAACTGATTGGCCTCATGGTTAAGGAGGAAAAGAATTTGTTCTAAGATTTCTGGTAATTTATGCAATTTTTCAGTCTTTCTGTAACCAGGAAAACAAGTTTTTTCAGAAATTAAATTCTTTTAACAACTTTTGAAGAGCTTCACCCAAATGTCATCCCTGCAAAATTTTAGCATGATTGGCTTAGTGGTTTGGGAGGAAAAGAATTTTTTCTAATATTTTCAGCCATTTTCAACCATTTTTGAGATTTCCGTTACCATGGAAACTAGAGTTTTCGATGAAATTAAATTCTTTTATCAAGTTTTGAAGACCTTCACCCTTCAACCTTCATCCCTGCCAAGTTTCAGTTTGATTGGCCTAGTGGTTTAGGAGGAGAAGAATTTTTTCTAATATTTTCAGCCATTTTCGGCCATTTTTCAGACTTTCCATTACCATGGAAACAAGAGGTTTCGATGAAATTAAATTCTTTTATCAAGTTTTGAAGAGCTTCACCCAAGGAACATCCCTGCCAAGTTTCAGCTTGATTGGCCCAGTGGTTTAGGAGGAGAAGAATTTTTTCTAATATTTTCAGCCATTTTGGCCTATTATGTAACCATGGCACCCAGAGTTTTTGATGAAATTAAATTCTTTTAACAACTTTTAAAGAGCTTCACCCAAGGAACATCCCTGCCAAGTTTCAGCTTGATTGGCCCAGTGGTTTAGGAGGAGAAGATGTTTAAAGAAATTGTTGACGGATGGACGGACGGACAGACAGACGGACAGACGGACGGACGATGGACGGACGACGGACGGTGAGTGATCACAATAGCTCACCTTGAGCACTTTGTGCTCAGGTGAGCTAAAAAGCCTCCAACTTCCACGCCCATATTAAAGGTGCAATAAAAATTTCTTGAACAAGTAATGTCAAGGGTCATCCGAGCAACATCCATGCCAAGTTTCATTGAAATCGGCCAAATATTTTGGGAGGAGAAGCCCACATTTTGGAGTCAATCAAAATTTCTATAATAATTTTAGAAGAGGGTCACCTAAGGATCATTTTTACAAAGTTAGTTAAAATTGGCCCAATGGTTTGGGAGGAGAAGTTTAAAGAAAAAGTTTACACACACACACAGACAGACTGACGGACGGACTACAGACAAACCACAATGACAAAAGCTCCCTGGCGTTTGGCCATTGGAGCTAAAAACAAAAACTTGTATGCACACAATTGTGTCTCTGGTAATAGGCAACTTTGTAAGTTATCTTGAAAATGATCAAATAGAATATTTTAACAAGAGCACCGCAGACGGGTGCCAACGCTCGGCTGTAAGTGATGGATGGTAAACTAGAAAGCCATGAATGGCTTGAGTCGCTCCACAGGCTTGAAATTCTTAATATAGCAAATCTAAATTTTTGACTAGATTTTAAGATATTTTGTAATAATTTTCAGTTTCCACTATATAGCATATGGAGAAATGACCTCCCCTCATAAAAGACATTTTTTTCATCCAATGACAATAATTTTTGGCTGCATGATAATCGGTCACCCTATGATCATACAAATGAAGTTTGATTGATATCCATCATTTTTATTCTGAGAATGATTTTCAAAGTTTCCACTATATAACATATAGAGACATGACCCCTGCTCATAAATACAAATTTTTCATCTAATCACAATTATTTCTAATAGACTGAAAAAGGGTCACACAAGGATCATTCCAGTGAAATTTGGTTGATTTCCATCAATTACATTCTGAGAAAATGATTTTCAAAGGTTCCACTATATAATATATAGAGAAATGACCTCTGTCCATAAAATACATATTTTCCATCTGATCACAAAGATTTTTGGAAGACTGATAAATGGTCACTCAAAGATCATTCAAGTGAAATTTGGTTGATATCCATTTGTTACATTCTGAGAAAATGATTTTCAAAGTTTCCACTATATAACATATATAGAAATGACCTCCGACCATTAAATGCACATTTTTCATCCGATCACAATAATTTCTTGTAGACCAATAAAGGGTCGCCCAAGGGTCATTCATGTAAATTTTGATTGGTATCGATCAAATAGAATCTAAGAAAACTCACTTTGTACCATATTTGGAAATGCCCATTAAATCCATGTTTTTCATTGGATCAAAATTTCTTGAACAACTTTGAAAGAGGGTCACCAAAGGATCATTCCTGTAAAGTTTGGTTGAAATTCATTTAGTAGTTTCTGAGGAGAAGATTTTTACATAAAAAGTTTACGACTGGACGCTTGGACGGACGCACAACAGACACAATGCCATGACAATAGCCCCAGTGGCTTTCACCCAATGGATCTAAAAATCTAATGGATGGTGAAGAAAAACTTAGTAGAAAAATGGGCATAATTTTCACAAAATGCTTCTAAAGTTAGCCTCCTTGATAGAAAAGGTTGCTCTTTTGATGGTGAATATGTGTGTCAAGTTTCAAGTGAATGTCCCCAGTAGAACCAGAGATATCACAACAAGATGTTTGTGAAACACGAATGCCCCCGTAACGGCATTTTTTTTCAAAGTTTGACCTTGACAGATGACCTTGACCTTGTCACATGACCTTGACTTTGGTACCAGCAGATGCGGATCATTGAGATCTATCATCATGCCAAATATTAGCTTTGTATCTTGAATAGGCTTGAAGATATTGGCAAGGCTAAGTTTTCGGGTTAAGTTTTTGGACGTTTGACCTTGACAGATGACCTTGACCTTGTCACATGACCTTGACTTTGGTACCAGCGGATGCGGATCATTGAGATCTATCATCATGCCAAATATTAGCTTTGTATCTTGAATAGGCTTGAAGATATTGGCAAGGTTAAGTTTTTGCATTTTTTTCCCCACAAATTTGACCTTGGAAAATGACCTTGACCTTGGTACCAACAGAAAGACCTTGTCACAGGCAATCAACATGTGAAAAACGAAGACCCTTTCACTAACCATTCAAAAGAAATTGCTAATGTTATATTTTTCACATTTTTTCACAAGTTTGACCTTGTAAATGACCTTGACTGATAACCTTGAACTTGGTTCCAACCAAAAAGTGCTTGTCCAAGTTAATCATCATGTGAAAATATGACTGCCCTATCACTTACCATTCAAAAGTAATCGCAAAATGTCAAAGTTTTTGCATTTTTTCACAAATTTGACCTTGGAAAATGACCTTGACTGATGACCTTGAACTTGGTTCCAACATAAAGTGCTTGTCCAAGTAAATCACCAAGGCTAAAGCAATACCTCGGGTTTTCTCCGAAAACAGCCTCGCTTAAAATTTAACATGCTGAAGAGGGAATTTCTTTGTAATAACATAATTATAAAACTTCCCTAAAAGGTGGTGGATTGCTCAATGCTTTAATATCTTTATTAGCAGTAAGTCCTTATGATTTGCCACCAAAATGAGCCGAGAATATATAAAATTATAATTCGTAACAAGTGAATCTGATAAATTTTCCTAAGAGAAAATCGGTTCAAACAATTATTTGAATGAAGACAATTTAAATAAATAGCACACTCACTAATTCATGTTTTCTTGGGAAAACAAAATAGGCTGCCTGTTGTCGATGGGAAGATTAAGGTAATGCATTATAGTGCATTGAGAAAATTTGACAGATCTTAATTAACCCTCAAATATTACCCTGAATAAAATCCTTGAAAAATTGCAATCAAATGAAAGGAATAAGATACAGAAATAATTATTGAAAAACACATATTAGTACAAATTCAGCAGCTGATCATGATGTCTTAAAGTAAAAATATCTATTGTCCAAAAGATCCATAACCATAAGAAAAGATTGTAACCACTGCCTTCATATGATTCAGAGTTTTTACCTTTTAATAAATTCCGAATAAAAGTAGAATAGCTAGCGTATTTATACAATAAACAGATTGACCTTTAAATGTGCACATGCATAAAAAAAGAGACAAAATATTGTAAAAGATTAAAAAATTGTACAAAATGGACAAGTTTTTCTTTGTTGTAAACTATGCTTTTGCTACTCTCACATTTAAACCTTAAAATATTTTCAGCATCATACAACAAACTTTAGATGGATGTTTTGTCAGTATCTTAACCCTTGTCATGGTAAATAAAAACCTTGGGGGAAAAAAATAATAACATCAAGGTGCTGAAAGCTCTGGATGAACTAATTACCAGTAAGAATTTACTTTGAAAATGATGATTTTCAAACTATTTTGGTTTAAAAACATAAACATATCTGTAGGCTGATCATTGTCTTAACCACCTGTTAAAGTAGGAATATTTTGGGTTCAGCCCAACAAGGGTTAACATTTGAAAACACTGCAGACATGAGATTATCATAGAAATTCAATATAGTTACTTAACAAATTTTTTCAAGCAAAAAATAGACACCAATCCCTTTTAAGGTGGCAATGGACAGCATCCTCTCTACTCTAAAACCAGAAGTGGGTTGTCGTTTATTTTACGGCTCTGTTGCGTGTTGTTTAAAAAGACAGGTTTTCATAAGATTCTGCTAAGGGAAATAATATAGAAAAATTATGTCAGAATTTCATAACTTAGCTTCTTTTCAATATTAATTAATATCAATTAAAGGATTGAATTTAACAATAAAAATACATAATAGGTGTCATTGAATTAGGAGGGTAACCATACATTAACGAAATTCTTTCTTGTTTGCACGAAAAAAAGATTAGGTAATTTCTTTTAAACTAGAAAGCCATGAATGGCTTGAGTCTACTGATGTTGAAAATGATTTTCAAAGTTTCCACTATACAACATATAGAGATGCCCATAAAAGACATATTTTTCACCCAATCACAATAATATTTGGCTGCATGATAATGGGTCACCAAAGGATCATACCAATAATGTTTGATTGATATCCATCAGTAATACACTGAGAAAAGGATTTTCAAAATTTCCACTATAAAACATATAGAGAAATGACCTCCGCCCATTAAATTCATATTTTTCATCCGATCACAAAAATTTTCGGTACACTGACAAAATCAAGATCATTTCAGTGATATTTGGTTGATATCCATCAATTAAATTCTGAGAAAATGATTTTCAAAGTTTCCGCTATGTAACAAATAGAGAAATGACCACTGCCCAGAAAATCCATATTTTTCATCTGATCACAATTATTTTTGGTGGACTGATAAAGGGTCACCCAAGGATTATTCATGCATAATTTACTTGGAATCCATCTCTAAGAATCAGAGAAAAGTCACTTTTTACCATATTTGGAAATTAGCCACGCTCATTAAATCCATGTTTTTCATTTGATCAAAATTTCTTGAACAACTTTGAAAGAGGGTCACCCAAGGATCATACCTGTGAAGTTTGGTTGAAATTCATCCAGTAGTTTCTGAGGAGAAGATTTTTACATAAAAAGTTTACGACCGGACGCATGGATGGACAGAGGGACAGACAAGCAGATGGACGGATGCACGATGGACACAACACCATGACAATAGCCCAAGTGGGCTACCCTTTAAAAACACAAAATTATCTTGAAATGTTTCGCCGAGTGAATTTTTGATCAGCGTAAGATTGTCGAGACTTGAGAGCAAAAACAAAGTTTGTGTCTATACACTGTTTACACAGATAATATGTTTTTTGTTTTAAGCCTTCGCTGTTGCAACTTGTAGTAGTTTGCTGGAAATGTGTGTTTATTTAGGTCGTGAACTCTTGAACTTCTACACACTTCTGATTGGTTATACCATACGTGATGACCTACTACGATTTTATCTGCCTTCTCATGAATGAAATTTGTACTAATGAGTTAAGAAAGTATAAGTTTCCAAACGAATGGAATGTTCCTATATTAAGCCCAAATTCTTATTAAAACATAAACACATACCACTTGACCGTGAAAAATTTAACCCATTATCAGACAACATATGTTCTCAACTGACCAATTTACACCTCTTACTTTATACTGAATCCCGTTTATATCTCAAACCTTGTTGTATTCTTGTGTAATGTAAATATCTTCGGATAAGGGTATTTTTGTATCATATTCCCCAAATCTTTTTCCTTGTTTTTTCGTTTCGAACAAGGACAGAATTCAGGGGATATAGCCATCTCGACAGGATTTACTGTAAATACTGTAAATATATGAATGTCGTTGTTATTTTGAATTAAAAATTAATGAATATAAAAATAAAAGAATAAACAATTATCCAAGCACAATAGATCTAATAAAGAATATTAACATCGAACAGAGACTGAAATGTCGTAACTATAGAACACTTAACATGTAACTGCGATGTTTAAGTCCCGACTGGCATTTTTTGTCCCCTAGTTTTACATTGATAACAAAATATTCTTCTTCAAAGTACTTAACATAGAAGCTACAACTGTATAGTAGCACTTCTATCCCTTGGATGAGTGTAAAATTTCCGCAATCCAATCATTCATCTTTTTATTTTAGTGGAAGTACTTAAAATATTACAAAAAAACATCATTAATGTATATTGTCCATATCGTACCTCATTGTACTTGAATGAAAATAAAAGATATGTTTTGTTCTATTCTGTTCCTTGCAGCATAAGAAATGCTAACAAGTCCACTGGCATCTGTGATTTAAGCAAACGGGATTTACATAACCTTTCAACACGCGACCGTCAGTCTAAAGACGGGTTTTAAGAATTATTCGACACCTGTTTTAACTGTAAAAGCTTTCTTGTACCTTTTGTTTGAATAGGGATGAACACTGCTATTAACAATTTTTCTGTAAAATAGCAGTGGCTGAAGTACAGGCGATCTTTACACTTTCTGAGTTTTGCCATAAATATTAATATAAAATAACCTATAAGACGAAATTTAAATTGTGAATAAATCGCCTGTGGACTGGTATTTCTCGCACCAGAACTATTATAAGCATACACCCTTACATTTGGCAATCTTCTACCCTCTTAGGTTTACGATTATCATCCGATTTGTAGTCCTGAGCAATAGAATTTAAACTATGACTATTTGGAGAATCCATTAGTTGTACAAAATACTCACCTAAATAAATCATATTAAAAAGAATTATTAGTCTAGACACTTTAGTTGCCTGTTTTATTTTCTCTATCGCCCTCTGTCTCTCTGTCTGTCTCTGTCTATTTGTCTGTCGCTCTCTCTATCTTTCTTTTTCTCTCTTTCTCTTTCTTTGAATTTACAATGAAATTGCAGAATTGCCGAAATTTTGTCGAGACACTTTCCCTTAATTATTTTTTACATTTATAATTTCTCTTTTCTCAATGAATTCAAAATATCACTCTAAAATAGCATCAGATTTGTTCACCATCAGTACTTTCAGTGCTTTGATTCTCAAATGGAACTGCTTAAGAAACTGTAACAAACAAAAGCTTGTTCTATATTTGTCTGACAAGTTTATGTTCTTGTATAAACATTCCAGAATGTATCAAGCGCTGGAACTTCAAAACATTTCAAATCTTATCTTATAAAACTTAAATTACCTCTAGATAAGACATTCTAAGAAGCAGCAGGGGGAAATGTACCAAGTCACTTTATTCAATAGGATAGATTCTTGAAATTAGAAAACACTCACTACCCCCAAACGATGTTTTTCGTTTCAGAATATATTTAACTACCAGAATAACATATCAAGTTGTATTAAAATCGTATTATATGGAATATACAAATCTATAATCTCTCTTTTGTGTCATATGATTATAGATTATTATTTCAAGTTTTAAGACCACTCAAGCCAGCAGGAAAAGCAGGACTTAAAGGCCCCCATGTAATTCTAAAAAGCACAAAAAATATGATTCACAAATTCTGGCCTCAGTATCAAGGTCTCTACTTAAACAAGAAAGCTATGAATGGCTTGAGTCGCTCTACAGGCTTGAAATTCTTGTAAAGCAAATAAAAGTTTTGACTAGATTTTTAGATTCGGGTTCTACTGATGTTGAAAATGATTTTCAAAGATTCAACTATATAACATATAGAGAAATGACCTCCACCCATAAAAGACATATTTTTCATCCAATAACAAATTTTTTTGCTGCATGATAATGGGTCACCCAAAAATCATACAAAAAGTTTGATTGATATCCATCAACTACATTCTGAGAAAATGTTTTCAAAGTTTCCACTATATAACATTTTGAGAAATGACCTCCGCCCATAAAATGCACATTTTTCATCCAATCACAATAATTTTTGGTAGACTATTAAAGGGTCTCTCAAGGATCATTCCAGTGAATTTTGGTTGATATCCATGGATCACATTCTGAGAAAATGATTTTCAAAGTATCCACTATATACCATAAAGAGAAATGACCTCCGCCCATGAAATACATATTTTTCATCAAATCACAAAAATTTTTGGTAGATTGATAAAAGGTCACTCAAGGATCACTCAAGTGAAATTTGGATGATATCTGTCAATTAGATTCTGTGAAAATGATTTTCAAAGTTTCCACTAAACTACATATAGAGAAATGACCTCTGCACATAAAATACATATTTTTCATCCAATCACAATAACTTTTTGTAGACTGAAAGGGTCACTCAAGGATCATTCCAGTGAAATTTGGTTGATAATCATCTTTTACATTCTGAGAAAATGATTTTAAAGTTTCCACTATATAACATATATAGAAATGACCTTCGCCCATAAAATGCACATTTTTCATCCGATCACAATTATTTTTGGAAGACTGATTATTATTAAAGGGTCACTCAAAGATCATTCAAGTGAAATTTAATTGATATCCATCACTTAGATTCTGAGTAAATGATTTTGAAAGTTTCCACTATATAACATATACAGAAATGACCTCCGCCCATAAAATGCATATTTTCTATCCTATCACAAAGTTTTTTTGTAGACTGATAAAGGGTCACCCAAGGATCATTCATGTAAAATTTGATTGGTATCCATCAATTAGAATGAAGACTGAGAAAACTTTTTACCATATTTGGAAATTAGCCACGCCCATAAAATCAAGGATTTTCATTGGATCAAAATTTCTTGAACAACTTTGAAAGAGGTTCACCCAAGGATCATTCCTGTGAAGTTTGGTTGAAATCCATTCAGTAGTTTCTGAGGAGAAGATTTTTAAAGAAAAAGTTTACGACCGGACGCACGGACGCATGGACTGACAGACGCATGACGAACACAAGGCCATGACAATAGCCCCAGTGGCTTTCAGCCAGTGGAGCTAAAAACAGTATTTTTTGTCTTTTAAATGCTGTAATTAAGATTGATATCATTACTTTGAAATTCATGACTGTTTAATTACATAATTCATGATCAGCACTCTGAGAAATGACACAAAAATATGTTTTATACCCCAGTCTATTTATAATGAACTGTGGAAGCATGTTTTAATGTCTGTTTTGAAAAGCTTTCAAGTACAATATGGCGTCATTGTTCAATCTAGGAATGTCGGGTAATGAGGGGTGCATAAAACATTTAGTACATGGTAAAGCAATCAACTTTTATTAAAGAGATTCTTCCCTGACTTTAGACTAATTCCTCTTGCAACAAGAGGCCCTCCTTGGACTCATAATGCTCCCCTGGCAGTTTCTGCTCAGAAAAATATTAAACAATAAGAATACATTGCTTTAGAAAGTTAAAAGCTAAGATCTAGTTCATTTGTAAGGAGTTTATCTTTACAGGTCATAGTGAAATCTTAGGCATATCATAAAACCTAGGTTATATGGAATTAAGGGTAACATAAAGAAGGTAATTGATTCTGTGAAAGTTAAATACAAATCTGTTTACCAGGAGTTGTGATAACATAGAATTTAACATCATAAAGGCCCCTTTTTCTGTGACATGGCATCAGACCACCATGCAACTTTAAAACAAACGTGGTCAAACTAGAACTGTCGCAGAGCAGACTTATACCCCCCACAAGCACTTTGTCAGAATGCAAGTACTATTAGTGCAGGATGTGTTTGTAACAGATATTGAGGTCATATGCAGCATTTGCATAAAGTTTCATGATTGTAGGCCGCTTGGTTCTTGAATTAGAGTCAGGAAATGCAATTTGAACAAAAATTAACTGTGACCTTGACCTTTGACCTATGTGACCCCAAACAATATGGCACTTCCATGAGACATAAGCAACATTTGCATAAAATTTCATGTTTGTTGGTCGCTTGGTTTTTGAGTTAAAGTCCAGAAATGAAAATTGAACTAAGGCTGACTGTGACCTAACAGATATTGAGGTCATATGCAGCATTTGAATAAAGTTTCATGATTGTAGGCCGCTTGGTTCTTGAATTAGAGTCAGGAAATGCAATTTGAACAAAAATTAACTGTGACCTTGACCTTTAACCTATGTGACCCCAAACAATATGGCACTTCCATGAGACATAAGCAACATTTGCATAAAATTTCACGTTTGTTGGTCGCTTGGTTTTTGAGTTAGAGTCCGGAAATGAAAATTGAACTAAGGCTGACTGTGACCTTTGAGACCCCAAAACAATAGGGCACTTCCTTTGGTCATAAGCAGTATTTGCGTAAAGTTTCATGATTCTAGGTCACTTGGTTTTTTAGTTAGAGTCCGGAACCGGAAATTGAAACAAGAGGACCATGATGGTCCTATATCGCTCACCTTCGTCTCTTTGACTTCTCCCTTAGCAAAATTAAATACTTGAAAGATCATTAAATGATCATTAAATTTTTTAAAGAAAAACATAACTCTATTTCTATGATAGCTGCATAAATTTCTATCCTTTTCTAAACAAGTTTCATGTGACCTGGCCAACATTCTGACAAAGTTTCATAAAGATTGGGCAATATTTGTGGCCTCTAAAAAGAAATAGTCATTTAGGCCCCTTTTCCCGTGATATGACATGGATCTTTCCAATTTTAAATAGGGTTCATCCTTGTGACCTAGCCAATATTCTGATCAAGTTTCATGAAAATTGAATTGTATTTGTGGCTTCTAGAGCGTAAACAAGAAAATTGTCATTAAGGCCCCTTTTCCCGTGATATGGCACAGATCCTTCCCATTTTCAAAAGGGTTCATCTTTGTGACCTGGCCAACATTCTGACAAAATTTCATAAAGATTGGGCCATATTTGTGGTCTCTAGAGAGTAAACAAAAAATTGTCATTAAGGCCCCTTTTCCCGTAATATGGCACAGATCCTTCCCATTTTCATTGGGGATCATCCTTGTGGGTTGGCCAACCCTTCTGACCAAATTTCATAAAGATTGGGACATATTTGTGGTCTCTAAAGAGTAAACAAGAAAATTGTCATTAAGGCCCCTTTTCCCGGGATATGGCACGGATCCTTCCCATTTTCAATAGAGATAATCCTTGTGACCTGGCCAACATTCTGACCAAGTTTCATGAAGATTGGGCCATATTTGATGCCTCTAGAGTGTAAACAAGAAAATTGTCATTAAGGCCCCTTTTCCCGTGATATGGCATGGATCCTTCCCATTTTCAATAGGGTTAATCCTTGTGACCTGGCCACCATTCTGACCAAGTTTCATGAAGGTTGGGCCATATTTGTGGCCTCTAGAGTGTAAACAAGAAAACTGTCATTATGGCCCCTTTTCCCATGATATGGCATGGATCCTTTCCATTTTCAATAGGGTTCATCCTTGTGACCTGGCCAACCTTCTGACCAAGTTTCATGAAGATTGGGCCATATTTGTGGCCTCTAGAGTGTAAACACTAGGATTGTTGACGCTGGACGACAGACGACGGACATTCAATGATCACAAAAGCTCACCTTAAGCACGATGTGCTCAGGTGAGCTAAAAAATGGCTGACTGTGACCTTGACCTTTGACCTATGTGACCCAAAAACAATAAGGCACTTCCTTTGGTCATAAGCAGTATTTGCATTTAGTTTCATGATTCTAGGTCACTTGGTTTTTGAGTTAGAGTCTGGAAACGGAAATTGAACAAAAATTGACTGTGACCTTGAACTTTGACCTATGTGACCCAAAAACAATAGGGCACTTCTTTGGGTTAAAAGCAACATTTGCATAAAGTTTCATGATTGAAGGTCGCTAGGTTCTCAAGTTAGAGTCCGGAAATGAAAATTGAATAATGGCTGACTGTGACCTTGACCTATGTGACCCCAAAACAATAGGGCACTTTGTTGGGTCATAAGCAACATTTGTATAAAGTTTCATGATTCTAGGTCACTTGGTTCTTGAGTTAGAGTCCGGAAACGAAAAAGGTCTACGGACGGACGGATTGACGGACGGATGGACAGACAGACAGACATGGTAAAACCAATATACCCCCCTCTACTTTGTAGGGGGGTATAGTTATAAGGAGCACTCTTGTTAAAGCTTCAGAAAAATGTATTAATCGATGTATGAAGAATTTTACACATCATCATAGGGTAAAAAAGCCACAACATGTACTTGCTGATTAAGAACATTTGATAGAATTTTCATGAAAGTCCATCCTCAAAATATGAGTGATTCATTTATACAAGAAATTTTCCATGATGCAGAAAAATATTCCCAAACAGGTACAAACTGAACATGGTCAAGTTATGAGGAGATTTAAGAAAATCCATCAAGGAATGTACAAGTTGTGTTACCTAGAAATTTTGTACCCTTGAAGGTCCCTTTTTCCATGGCACAGCAAAACTCTGAGAAAGGTTCATCTGAAGACCATTCCTTACAAAAATCATTCATTTTACAAGAGCCATGTGGGACATGGCCATCCCCCGTCGAGAAAGCTTGATAGTAAACTGAAGCCTAATAGAATAAGGGTCCTACTTTAAGAAATTAAGCCCCTACAAAATGTAAGTCTTTAAAATGACAAGTATCTGGTGTTGTATGCAACACATAAAGTCCCCTACCGGCTTCGTTTGTCTCAATGTTTTCCCACGCCAATTCTATCAGGGACGTCAAAACCAGGTCTTGTTTTGGAAAGGGTTAAACAAGACTTACATGAGTTGTTGTCTCTGCTGTGCCCACTATACAATTCATGCAAGCAATAGACAGATGCAAGAAATAGTATCAATAACAGTTACCTTGTCTGATCCAAGATGTTTTTCTTCAGTCTTGTTGGTAAGAAATGAGAACTTTCACTGGAGGTGATTAATACTGCTGCATCACCACCCTGACGAACATGGCTTATAATTTTTTTTACTTTTTAAAACAGGTTTCATCGAGTTAGCTTGCTTAGTTATTAAGTTATTGCAGGATCCATTTTTTGCCATATTTTCACTATTTCAGTTACCATAGCAACCGCACTTTTTGTCAAAGAACAAAGATAAAATGATGTGCATAATCTACACATTGCCATCTAGTCATATACCAAGTCTAATCAAATTAGCTTGCTTACTTATTAACTTATCGCAGGATCCAATATTTTTTGCCATATTTTCACTATTTCCGTAACCATAGCAACAACAATTTTAGTCTAAAAACAAAAATAAAATGATGTGCATAATCTACACATTGCCATAAAGTCATATACCAAGTCTCATCAAACTAGCTTGCTTAGTTATTATCTTATTGCAGGATCCCATTTTTGGCCATATTTTCACTATTTCTGTAACCATAGCAGCCTCAATTTAAGTCGAAAAACAAAATTAAAATGATGTGCATAATCTACACATTGCCATCTAGTCATATACCAACTTTCATCAAAAACGCTTGCTTAGTTATTAAGTTATCGCGGGATCCAGATTTGAGCGGACAGACGGACGGACAGATGGACGGACAGACGGAGGGCAAACCTTTAGTCCCCTCCGGTGTGAACACCGGTAGGGGACTAACAAAGGGCAATAACTCCAATATTATGCAAGCCAGATTTATAGTTCTTAAGCACTACACTCCGCCTCTATGTGATCTATCCACCCATAAAGTTTCAAGTTGATAGCTATTATACTTTAGGAGATATGCTCCGGACAAAATCTAAGTCTTAAAAATAACAAAGGGCAATAACTACAAAATTATGCAAGCAGGAGTTGTAGTTCTTGTGCACTACAATTCTCCTCCATGAGATCTATCCACCCATAAAGTTTCAAGTTGATAGCTATTATACTGTAGGAGATATGCTCCGGACAAAATCTAAGACTTTAAAATAACAAAGGGCAATAACTCCGAAATTATGCAATCAAGAGTTTTAGTTCTTGTACACTGCACTTCTCCTCCATGAGATCTATCCACCCATAAAGTTTCAAGTTGATAGCTATTATACTTTAGGAGATATGCCCCGGACAAAATCTAAGTCTTAAAAATAACAAAGGGCAATAACTCCAAAATTATGCAAATAAGAGTTGTAGTTCTTGTGCGTAGCACTTTTCCTCCATGAGATCTATCCACCCATAAAGTTTCAAGTTGATAGCTATTATACTGTAGGAGATATGCTCCGGACAAAATCTAAGTCTTAAAAATAACAAAGGGCAATAACTACAAAATTATGCAAGCAGGAGTTGTAGTTCTTGTGCACTACAATTCTCCTCCATGAGATCTATCCACCCATAAAGTTTCAAGTTGATAGCTATTATACTGTAGGAGATATGCTCCGGACAAAATCTAAGACTTTAAAATAACAAAGGGCAATAACTCCGAAATTATGCAATCAAGAGTTTTAGTTCTTGTACACTGCACTTCTCCTCCATGAGATCTATCCACCCATAAAGTTTCAAGTTGATAGCTATTATACTTTAGGAGATATGCCCCGGACAAAATCTAAGTCTTAAAAATAACAAAGGGCAATAACTCCAAAATTATGCAAATAAGAGTTGTAGTTCTTGTGCGTAGCACTTTTCCTCCATGAGATCTATCCACCCATAAAGTTTCAAGTTGATAGCTATTATACTTTAGGAGATATGCCCCGGACAAAATCTTAAAAATAACAAAGGGCATTAACTCCAAAATTATGCAAGCAAGAGTTGTAGTTCTTGTGCACTGCACTTCTCCTTCATGAGATCTATCCACCCATAAAGTTTCAAATTGGACCATTTTTTGTGAATGAAATGAAAGCCTGTAGAGACCATGGTGAGAACACAATCACCATTTAACAAAGAAATGTGAAAAAGAAAGTCCCAAAGAAAACAAAAAATTGTCCCAGAATGTGACTACATACCCCGCAAGTGCTTTCAGAGAACGAGATATTTTACAAAAGAGGCAAAAAATGATTCAAATATAAAGATAACTCTAGAACCTTAGATATTATAGACCTCTAAATTTCGTCTTGAAAAGGTGTGAAAAGAAAATTAAGCATTTAAGGTTCAGATAAATTCTTGAACCAAAAGTTGGGACCTCAAAATTGTGTCTCGCAAACCTTTAACATGCGATATATGTTTGTATAAAATTTCAAAGCTTTTGAAGGAAAGCTAAAGAGAGTTTGCGACACAAAATTACAAGTATACATGTACGAAAAAAAATTAAGAAAATGTCTAAAGTTCATGAGCAGGCAATTCTTGAACCAGGGGAAGTTGGAACCTTAAAATTGTGTCTTGCAAAACTTCAGTATATGATAAATATTTTTATAAAATTTCAAAGCTTATTGTTATTCTTGACGGACACAGGCATATTTTAATAATACAGAATATTGGAGGAATAAATGATCAGTCAACAACAACAAAATATGAATACCGTTTATTTTTCAAAATTTTGTCATGATCTATGTTATTCACCAACACAATCATTTCAGATAATTAAGAAAAATTATGAAAATTTGCAGAAGAGAATGTTTCCTAAAGCTACCACAGATATGTAAAGAGAGCCAAGCTTCATAGGAGTAATTAGAATGGTCCAATTGAGTTTCAACGAACAAATTTGTCCGAATTGATTATCATTATTTTCCGAAAATAAAGGTCCTGCATCTAGGTGTTAACTTTACTAGAAATACGATGCATAAAGAAATCGTAAACAAATTTGATTCCATATGATGTGTAGCTAATTCCTGCAAGTTGATGTATCAGGCACAGAAAGGCATGAGAGTTGGCGGAGACCATAAAGAAGAAAGTTAATCTTAACGTCACATTTGACGTTCTTGCTCCCCCGCCTTTGTGGAGGTTTCTATCTTGATTTATGCACTTTACAACTATAATTGAAAGTAAACATTCAAAATTTTCCACATTTATTACACAGATGATGAATTAAAAGACTGTTTAATTTTCATTTTGATATTTAACTTCTCTGTAGATTTATAACCCCATTTTACCAACTTTGGGATCAACCCTCGTAGGGCACGGATCCATCCCATTTTCAAAAGAGTTCATCTTCATGACCTAACAAATATTCTGATCAAGTTTCATGATGATTGGACCATATTTGTGGCTTCTAGAGTGTAAACAAAAAAATGTCATTAAGGCCCCTTTTCCCGTGATATGGTACAGATCCTTTCCACTGTCAATATGGTTCATCCTTGAGACCTAACTAGCATTCTGACAAAGTTTCATGACAAGAAAATCGTCATTAAGGTTCCTTTTCCCTTGATATGGCATGGATCCTTCCCATTTTTTTTTAAAGGGTGCATCCTTGAGACCTGACAAACATTCTGACCAAGTTTTCGTGAAGATTAGGTCATATTTGTGGCCACTAGAGTGTAAACAAGAAAATTGTTATCAAGGCTGCTTTTCACTTGAAATGGCACGGATCCTTCCCATTTTCAATAGAGTTCATCCTTATGACCTATTAAGGCCCCTTTTCCAATGAAAAGGCACAAATCTTGCCATTTTACCGTCGGATCATCCTTGTGACCTGACAAACATTCTGACCAAGTTTCATGAAGATTGGACCATACTTGTGGCCACTAAAGTGTAAACAAGAAAATTGTATATAGGCTGCTTTTCACTTGATATGGCACGGATCCTTCCCATTTTCAATAGAGCTCATCCTTATGACCTGACAAACATTCTGACCAAGTTTCATGAAGATTGGACAATATTTGTGGCCACTAAAGTGTAAACAAGAAAATTGTATTTTAGGCTGCTTTTCACTTGATATGGCACGGATCCTTCCCATTTTCAATAGAGCTCATCCTTATGACCTGACAAACATTCTGACCAAGTTTCATGAAGATTGGACCATACTTGTGGCAACTAAAGTGTAAACAAGAAAATTGTATTTTAGGCCGCTTTTCACTTGATATGGCACAGATCCTTCCCTTTTTTTGATAGAGTTCATCCTTATGACCTAACAAACATTCTGACCAAGTTTCATGATAATTGGACCATATTTGTGACCTGACAAACATTCTGACCAAGTTTCATGAAGATTGGACCATATTTGTGGCCACTAAAGTGTAAACAAGAAAAATTGTGATTTAGGCTGCTTTTCACTTGATATGGCACAAACCCTTCCCATTTTCTTTAGAGCTCATCCTTATGACCTAACAAAGATTCTGACCAAGTTTCATGATGATTGGACATATTTGTGGCTTCTAGAGTTTAAACAAAAAAAAGTCATTAAGGCCCCTTTTCCCGTGATATGGCACAGATCCTTTCCATTTTAACAATTTTTACAAGGGACCACCCAAGGAATATTTTTGCAAAGTTTGGTTGATTTTGAATCAGAAGTTTAGATGGACATATCGTTTAAAGAAATTGTTAACACTGTGACCGACAGATGGACAGATTGACAGACAGACGCCGGACATTGATATATCACAATAGCTCCTTTAAACACTTTGTGCTCAGGTGAGCTAAAAATGTCTGAAGTTCAAGGGCAGATCATTCTTGAACTAGGAGGAGAAAGGACTTCAAATAGCTTCTTGCAAAATTTCAATATGTGATAAATGTTGGTATAAAATGTCAAAGGTTTTGAAGCAAAACTGAAGGAGGATTTGAATTGTCACAAAATTACTAGTATATATGTCCACAGACAGAGGGACAAACAGACAGACAGATAGGCTGACTCCAGTATACCCTGAAAACAATTGTTTAGAGGGGGTTTAAATTAACCTTAAGATTTGTTGAATTCTGAACAGTAGTTATAGAGAAGAAGTTTTTGGTAAATTTCTTATGGGACCATTTCTCGATGCCTTGAAAACTCATAAAGCACATTTTATAAGCCCAATCAGAATCTAATGATGAAATCTCGCAATGGATGTTCTAAGCATCAATCCTGTGAAGTTTGGTTGAATTCTGAACGGTAGGCCCTGAGAAGAAGATTTTTTTAAATATTACAATTTAGACAACTGTTTTCATAAATATTTCTGGAGATTATTTCTAATACTTATGGACTTACAGTTGCCAATAGAGCCAATAAATGAAATACTTTTTGAGCCGACTTGCATATTAAAAAGGCAACCTTTAAGGCTTCTTCTCTAAATCTAGAAAGTGTAATCAGACACTTTCAGTGTGAATTATCTCTCTTAACTGTCTGTTCCCTTGGAAATGTTTTGATGACCAAATTGGACATCCTCTCAACATAACTCTGAAAGCATTTCCGGCAATTCTTGATTGGGAGAAGCATCTCAGAAAATCAAACTGCTATTGCTTCCTTTTGGACTGTAATAATATATTTTTACAGAACTTGTTTCAAAATATATTGCAAGAAATTGTAAAAGGACCATTTGAAAGTAGGTTGAAATGAAAACTATGATGGAATTTCCATAAAAAATGTTTTAGAATTGCTTATTTTCATAGCGCTGTGTCAGTGTGAAACTATTGTAACTCCATTTTTTTCAAAAATTGTTTTTTTGCTTAGAATAACTCATTTCCATGGTTTACATCAGTACAAGAAACAAAAAGCTGTAAATATGCCTTAAAATGACTTTAGAAGATATTATGCCAATTATTGTAAGTCCACTCCTGAATAATTTGTTAGTGTGAAACTATTGTATCTCCATAGGTGGACATACAATAGTTTCACGCTAACAATTCTTCAATATTCTTTAGAATGAAATTATTGTATTTTCACTTTTTTCAACATACTGCATTTTAATGACTTAATTTACATAAAACAGCATCATGTAGATACTTTTAGTCAAGTATATAACAAATGGTCCTCCTCAATATTGCGAAAAAGGGAGATATTTGATAAAACGCTTTTCTTCAAAATTCTGAAAAAAATAAAAGAGATATCTTATACAATTACTTTACCTTATATATTCAATACTGTTATAGTGACATTTTGAAAACATAACAACTCAAAATCTATGAGTAGATGGAGATACAATAGTTTCATTCTGAGATTGGTTTCAATTCAAGTTGATTATCAGTGTACATACAATACTTTCACATTGAGTTGATAAACTTGTTTACATTAGAATCTTTACTTATGTCCAGAAATGAAGGACAATTGTTCTTGCTTCATCACATAATCAGTCTGCCTGTCATTCTGTCTGTTTAAATTGCTTTCTGAAGAAAATTTGTATGCAGACATTAACTATACAGTCAAACCTGTCTTAGGGGCCACCTGTTTTCAGCAAGCAACCTGTCTTAAGCAAGCAGCCACCAAGTTCCAAAATGAACCATTTGCACAGAAATTGACCTGTATTAAGCAAGCACCTGTCTTACTGTGAGCAAGCGCTTTTTCAATGTCCCTTGGGTGCTTGCTTAGGACAGATTTGACTGTATTTTCCTAGTTTTTCAATTTTCAGGATTTCTAATTAATTTGTGAATACATTGTTTGACATGTGAACATTTTAGTTTTCTGAACTTATTCAGAAAAGCTTTAAGAATATAGAAATCAATGTCGCTGTACATGTATAACTTTCCAGGGTTTGACACTAAGTAATTATTTCTTTGAGGCAAATTATGAAATTAAGGAGTCAAAAAAAAAATCAAGGAGCCGGAATTTTCATTTTGGACAGAAAATTTTGGAAAAGTAGAAACTGCTGCTTACAAGCAAATCTTATCTGCAAAAAGTTTTGTATTTTTCAAATATTAAATTTTGATAGAGAATGATTACCCTGCTCATTTGTATGTCAAAATATTCTTATAGGATCAATATGGCTATGAGATGACTCCTAACTTACAAAAGGAGTCCTGTCTAAAAAATGAAGTCTAGTCTCGGATTCCTGGACTCTCCCCAGTGGTCCTGCACTCTTTCACTGCTGTTTACACGATTAATTGTTGTATTAAAGATTGTCATTATTTTCCTTCTGCTTTCTCTTAAGCCAGAATTTAAGAAACTTAGTTACAATTGTCTAGAATAAGTTTAGATTAAATTATTGTTGTTTACTAGTAGACTAGCATCCGTCCCACTAATCTGAAGTATTGTGAAATGAATAAAATTCAAGTTTCTTATAGCTTATATTCCTCTGACTGGCCCTAAAAGTGGTCAGTTTTTGAGAATATAATGGGAGGTAATTGGAGAGGATGGATTAGTAAAACATGAGTGGTGTGCCTTAATTATTTTTAACTTAACACTAACTGAGAGCCTAGGAGCCAGGCTAGTTTATTAGTTTTATGAGGTAAAGTCCAGCCTTAATCATTATTGCAGTAACACTTATATGTATAGAATGATAGCTGGGAATCATTTTTTGCCATCTCAATCTCAAAGTTGACCCATTACCTCTTGACCACAGACACTGTCAGTACAACATCCCATCCCAGCCTCAAGCTGCTTATCCCTCAGTTCACCCATTATGATAATGACCAAATCAAATGATGGAAAGAAAAATGCTCAAGAACAAATTAGGTGTGTAGTCTATTTATGCTTCCCAAAGGGGGGAGCATATAGCTGTCTTTCTGTCTGTCTGTCTCATTCAGTCTGTGCATGCATCCATCCTAAGTAATTTCTCCATAACCCTTGGGCCTAATTAAATGTAACTTCACATGTGAACATCCCCATATTAATATAATGCACTTTTTCTTAAAGAATTTCAAAAAATTCTAAAGAAGTTTAAGATCATTTTTTTTATTTCTTACCTAGAATATTCTTAAACATTTTGACAGTCATTGTAAAAAATGCCATAGGACAAAGGGTTGATGAGAAATTTCTTAATTTCGAAGTTAAAAGGTGCATCAAGCTGTACTAACTGCACAAGAACAAAGCCCGATTTTCTTGTACATATTCATACAAATGCACAATTGTGTATCAAACAGTTATGGAAGATAAGTTTTTGTCTTCAGATCAATGGAAAAATATGGTCCAGATTAGCTGTTTGAACTCATAGTCATTTTGATTATCTCGAAACTTACTTGCACAATGATGGACATGTTTGAATCAATTACCTTAAATTTTACTTGAGTAGGGATTTCAGAAAATTTAATGAAATATCCGTGTGCTCAACATTTCAAATTTGTTCAAAACGTTGGCCAAAGGATTAAGCAGCAAGCTCTGGATGAAATTATGCTCTAATGACTAATTTTGACCTGTCTTTCCCCCAAAAAACTTTTATACTTGCTGTAAATTTTGATTGGTTAGGAATAGAGTGTTCATATATCTCATGGGTATTGCTTGTGACGGGACCTTTCTGTTGGTATCAGGTCAAGGTTTTCTGTATGGTCATTTTTCAAAGTCAAATATTTTGAAATTTTCTTAAAATGACTGTGACAGGATATTATTGTTCTATTTTTTGTTTTTTATTTTTTTAGCTCACCTGAGCACATCGTGCTCAAGGTGAGCTTTTGTGATCATTGAATGTCCGTCGTCCGTCGTGCGTCGTCCGGCGTCAACAATCTTAGTGTTTACACTCTAGAGGCCACAAAAATGGCCCAATCTTCATGAAACTTGGTCAGAATGTTGGCCAGGTCACAAGGATGAACCCTATTGAAAATGGGAAGGATCTGTGCCATATCACGGGAAAAGGGGCCTTAATGACAATTTTTTTGTTTACACTCTAGAGATTACAAATATGGCCCAATCTTCATGAAACTTGGTCAGAATGTTGGGCAGGTCACAAAGATGATCCCTTTTGAAAACAGGAAGGATACATGCCATATCACGGGAAAAGGGGCCTTAATGACAATTTTTTTGTTTAGACTCTAGAGGCCACAAATATTGCCCAATCTTCATGAAACTTGGTCAGAATGTTGGCCAGGTCACAAGGATTAACCCTATCGAAAATGGGAAGGATCCATGCCATATCACAGGAAAAGGGGCCTTAATGACGATTTTCTTGTTTACACTCTAGAGACCACAATTATGGCCCAATCTTCATGAAACTTGGTCAGAACGTTGGCCAGGTCACAAGGATTAACCCTATTGAAAATGGGAAGGATCCGTGCTATATCACGGGAAAAGGGGCCTTTATGACAATTTTCTTGTTTACACTCTAGAGGCCACAAATATGGCCCAATCTTTATGAAATTTGGTCAGAAGGTTGGCCAAAACACAAGGATGATTCCTTTCGATTATGGGAAGGATCTGTGCCATATCACAGGAAAAGGGGCCTTAACGACAATTTTTTAGTTTACACTCTAGAGGCCACAAATATGGCCCAATCTTCATGAAACTTGGTCAGAACGTTGGGCAGGTCACAAGGATGATCCCTTTTGAAAATGGGAAGGATCTGTGCCATATTACGGGAAAAGGGGCCTTAATGACATTTTTTTTGTTTACACTCTAGAGACCACAAATATGGCCCAATCTTCATGAAACTTGGTCAGAATGTTGGGCAGGTCACAAAGATGATCCCTTTTGAAAACAGGAAGGATACATGCCATATCACGGGAAAAGGGGCCTTAATGATAATTTTCTTGCTTACACTCTAGAAGCCACAAATACAATTCAATTTTCATGAAACATGATCAGAATAATGGCTAGGTCACAAGGATGAGCCCTATATAAAATGGGAAAGATCCATGTCATATCACGGGAAAAGGGGCATAAATGACTTTTCTTTTTAGAGGCCACAAATATTGCCCAATCTTTATGAAACTTGGTCAGAATGTTGGCTAGGTCACATGAAACTTGTTGAGAAAAGGATAGAAATTTATGCAGCGATCATAAAATAGAGTTATGTTTTTCTTTGAAAAATTTTATGATCATTTAATGATCTTTCAAGTATTTAATTTTGCTAAGGGAGAAGTCAAAGAGACAAAGGTGAGCGATATAGGACCATCATGGTCCTCTTGTTTTTAAAACACCTCTTGTGTTGACTTAAATTGACTGAAATACATTCTTAAATACATGTTTCATTTCAAGCAGAGTTAGCTGTAAATACCTTTGTATAGATCAAGTCAAACTGACATAATTCAATTTGATGCTTTGAAAACAATATCCTTTGCATGATACAGTCAGTAACTTTAAGAGAATTGTTTTGCAATCTTCGAGGCAGCACTCATACTTTCCGACAATGAGTGTTCCGCCAATGGGTTGATAATTATAGACCTATGTGGGATAGCAACTGGAGGCTAGGAAAGGATGTAATTGAAGTACTGCAGTGAGAAATACCAGAAATCTGTTGTTAGGTGCTACAGCCGCCATGATGTAACTGAAAGATTGTTTAAAGCGGCATTAAAACCCATTTAAATTTACAAATTTCAATTGAATGTACGCCTGAGTCAGATTTCTGACTTGAAAGTAAACAATGAAATAGACTTTACTTAGGATGACAAAACATACATCAACATGGTATCCTAGTCCGGACATAAGTTTTTACCACCCAACATGGTCTCACTGAATACAGATGAACTAATAATCAAACAAATCTAAAAAGATCAAACCTAAATTAAGCTTGTGTAATATAAATGGCTAAGGCTGCCATAAGCCGCCATTACATGGAGTCATGGGTTAGACCTTTTGTGGGGGCATAAATCCTTTTTGACATTTGCCTCTCACCAGTGGGATGAGCAGCTTGGGGTTCTGCTCAGTAAGGATACTGTGGTAGGACTGGAGAGAGAAATATCAGCGATCTATGATAAGGTGCTCAATCCAGGATATGGCCAAATGACCGTTCAAAGCTTCATTAAACCTGATTCAAAGAAACCAATCTAAACACCTTAACAGAGTGTTTTTAGTTCAGTTTTTCAGAAGATTGATCTTTTATAAGAACTTGACCTGTCAAATAGCATTGACTTTTGTACCTGCAGATGTGTATCTTTTGAAATCTATCATCATACTAAACATCAGTAAGCTTGAAGAAATTTTAAATATTCAATTGCTTGGTAAAGTTTGGGAAATGTATGACTGTACCCTTGTAAAGCCACCTTGACTTTGATATCTGCAGATATGTATTATTGAGATTTCATCATCAAGACAATTATGAACATTGTACCTTAAATTATTAAGTGGTTAGCAATCTAGAAGTTTTTAGCTCCACTGGATAAAGGTTACCGTATGTGTTATAAAGTCAGAGCTTTGAAAATCATTTTCGTAGAATATACCAGATGGATATAAACCAAATTTCAAAGAGGTGATCCTTTAGTGATCCTTTTTTCAGTCCACAAACAATTATTGTGATCAGATGAAAAATAATGCAGCAGTTTCTCTATATATTATATTGTAGAAATTATGAAAATCATTTTCTCAGAATCTTATTGATGGATTTCAACCAAATATTACTTTGGTGACCCATTTTCAGGCTGCACAAAATTACTGTGAATGGATAAAAAAATATGTATGTAATAGACTGCGGTCAAATTTCTATGTGTTATTCATCAATCTTCAATGATTCTTTGCAGAATTAGTTCAGCATGTAGCACTTCTGAAGAATACTTATTTACTTGAAATTAAAATTAATCAAATAATGCATTCAATCACTGTATTTCTCATCATATCAGTCTATTCAAGCCTGTGGAGCAAATCAGATGCTCAAGCAGCTCTAGTTTGTTAAGTTTTGCAAATATATGACATTGAATATGACATTGACCTTATCAAAATTACCTTTATTTTGGTATCTGTAGATGCATATCCTTGAGATTTATCATCATACCAAATATGAACAATGTATCCTGAATAGCCTTGAAATGATTTGGAATGTCAAGTTTTTGGGTTAAGTTTTCATAGATGGACAACAGTTTAACAAATGCTTCCAATCTTTTCATGTTTGGACATGAAAATGTCTATATTAATATTTTATCAATCACTTTTGATTCGTCAGCTAGGCCCATTCTAATTTTCTGTTCCAAGACAGGCACAGGGATAATCAAAATTTGTCAGAAACTATTCTTAATAAATGGTGAGGCTTAATGTATATCCCTAAGGTTTGACTTTAGGAGGCTGCATGTAATTTAAAGCCAAAAGTGTCAAATTACAGAGGATGCATTATGAAAAACTTAAAGGACTATATTCATGAACATAAGAAATGGGCCCTGTGAAGTCAGCATCTTTCAAATTTCTAATAAACAGAATTAAACCTACCTTTTCTACTAAACTATAAACAAATCCTCAAATAATGTATGAAATATTTTTTCAAAACTACACAGATTTCTTAAAATAAGCCAATAAAGTAGCCTTAATACAAAGAAATGCTTTTCTCCCCATAAAATAGTTGATTAAAGTTACAAAAAAATATGAAGCCTCTCCTACCACACATCCATATTTTCATCAAGTAAAAGCTATGACTTATAGAAGGGTTTTAGTGAAATACATGTACTGTGGTGTTGCAATTTGGAATTCATATTTTTTCAGCTGTATGAATTTTGAAATTTTCTTGAAAAATGGGCTATATCACAGTTTTAGGCCTACTTTAATGCCAATTTCTGAAGAAATGATGAATTTATAGAAAATATTCTTTGTACAATTTGAGAGAGCGGGAATAGAGTAACCATGAAAACTTAATATCATTCAGAACATTAGAAATCAGAAAAAGTTGATTTTACATGGCCAAAATCTAGAGTTAGTGAACCATGTCCTTTCTGTCAAAGTTAGAAGAGCTGGCTGAGTAAAAAAAATTGAGTTTGATCATAACAAAATTTTGGCATTACAAGAAGATTTTTTAGGTCAGCTACTTTCATATTTTTTTTCTTTCATAAGTAGTACTGCTAATGGCTGCAGCTGTTGCATTTTTTTGTCAATTTCAAACAGTGGCCATAGTCCAGAAGAGATGGAGTCAGTCTCTTGACCATGAGTTCCTTGATTTAATCAGTAACATATACCTAGCATCTCGAGGATACCCTTGGATTGACAATTGTTATTCTAAGTAGGATGAGCAGTTGAAGGCTTGGAAAAAGGGTTGTTGAGAAATACCAGCAATGATTAAATGCTCAAAGTGCCACAATTTGACTGAAATACTGTTAAGGGTAGCAGTAAACCCCATTCATTTCATCAAAATTTTCACTTGTTAAGGGTTTGACTTGTCTTAATTATGATCATAAAAGGTATGATGGATTAAATTAACAAAAAGTTTATGTAGTTTCTTGTGTTTCTATAATATCTGGTTCTTTCATTTTATCATTTCATGTCTGAATGAGTCAATTTTGACAACTTCTGTCACTTTTTGGATTTTAAGAATAATCTATCCCCAGTCAACACAATAGTATAATTGATTAAAATCACATTGTTATATAATGCTAATGTAAGGTTCCAATGTGTTCGGGATATGCTAAAAGAATATTGTTCACTCCAGATAGGTGGAAATATGTAAATTTCTTCCAAAAACTCAGAAAGTATTCTTCTTGCTTATGAATTTCTTACCGAAATCCATAGTTTTTTCACTTTTCAGCTCTAAAAAGCTCGAATGGAATTTTTTCGAGATTATTTTTAATGCATTCGAACTTATATTTTCTAATTTTTGATCTTATGATGAAATACAAACACTTAGAAGTAACATTAGGTGATATTCAAGTGGTGTAAGTTCTTTTCGCTGAATTTCTTTTGTCATATAGAAGCTGAAGCTATGGCCAAACTGAAACCAATTAAGAAGTAATACATAGTCACTGTTTTTGAATAACAAAGGTACGAAATAGCATTAAATCACTAAAAAAATGTTCATAATGAAAAATGATTATCATTTAATGCATGAAAAACAAAAAAGATGTACATACAATAGTCTCACACCCAGCAAAAAATATGAAAGTCCTCCGAAAGTCAGTGTGAAACTATTGTAAGTGACATTTTCAGATAAAACACAAAAACTATTTAAAATATCATCTTTTATGTCAAAACAACTTATTCAAAGTTATGAAATAATGACTTAATCTAAATTTCATATGGATAAGAATTTATTTAAGAAAGATAAAAAGTTTTTTCTGCTTCCTGTAAAATTTTGTAAAACGGAGATACAATAGTTTCACACTGACACAG
The DNA here is from genome assembly GCA_948146395.1 of Fragum whitleyi. Taxonomy (NCBI): domain Eukaryota; kingdom Metazoa; phylum Mollusca; class Bivalvia; order Cardiida; family Cardiidae; genus Fragum; species Fragum whitleyi. The sequence goes on from OX411550.1 coordinate 34,035,458, forward strand.
CGATAGATTTAATAAATGATGCAGTATTTAGATTTTAAGGCCATGTGGATTTAAAACAAACAGAAAGGCCTTTTGTCAAAATTATGAACTATATTTTAATCATAAACTTAGAACTAATGTCTGTCATATGAATTTCTTTGGGAAGACCCAGATCATTAAATTTGAGATAAGCTTAGTAAAATAATTTTATTATTATTATTCGACAGTATTTTTTTCTTTAACTTTTAACAAGATGTGATTGTAACACAACATTTTTTTGATATTGACCTTGATAGATGACCTTGACCTTGGTATTTGCAGATGTGTATCTTTGTGTTCTATCATCATGTCAAATATAATCATTGTATCTTGAATAGCCTTGAAGAAATATGCAACATAAAAATGTTTGGTTTACAAGAGCAATCAGAGACGGATAATGCTCCCCGAATAAGGCATTGTCACAAAAACAAGAGCCATGTTGGACATGGACATCCCCCGCCAAGAAAGCTTGATAGTAAACTGAAGCCTAATAGTTAAAAGATTCTTTTGTACTGTCAAAGATTTGCCTCCTATAAATTCTAAGTAATAGAAATAACAAAGGGCAATTATTCCAAAATTATCCAAGCAAGAGTTGTAGTTCAGGTGTATTGCACTTCTCCTCCATGAGATCTATCCACCAATAAAGATTCAAGTTGATAGCTATTATACTTTAGGAGATATGCTCCAGACAAAATCTAAGTAGCAAAAATAACAAAGGGCAATAACTCCAAAATTATGCAAGCAAGAGTTGCAGTTCTTGTACACTGCACTTTTCCTTTATGAGATCTATCCACCCATTAAGTTTCAAGTTGATAGCTTTTTTACTTTAGGAGATATGCTCCAGACAAAATCTAAGTATCAAAAATAACAAAGGACAATAACTCCAAAATTATGCAAGCAAGAGTTGTAGTTCTTGTGCACTGCACTTCTCCTCTATGAGATCTATCCATCCATAAAGTTTCAAGTTGATAGCTGTTATTCTTTAGGAGATATGCTCCAGACATAATCTAAGTATCAAAAATAACAAAGGGCAATAACTCCAAAATTATGCAAGCAAGAGTTGTAGTTCTTGTGCACTGCACTTCTCCTCCATAAGATCTATCAACCCATGAAGTTTCAAGTTGATAGCTATCATACTTTAGGAGATATACTCTGTGGTCAGATTGCAAGGACTCAAATAAGGTGTTATCTTATACAGCAAACATAAAGGTAGCAAACATTAAACCCCCTTTTTGCACGACATATTTTTAGACACAAATTTCAAATAGTTTATGGTAAAGAGCATCTGATTTGCTACTGAAATATGAAATTTCATAAAATTCTGAGCATAAGACTAGGAGAAATGAAAGAATAACTGTATTTTACGCGCTAGCATAAAGGTTACAGACATTTAGCCCCCTTTTTCCATGATATATTTTTTTTTACGTTAATTTCAAATTGTTTATGGTAAAGGGCATCTGATTTGCTACTCAAATATGAAATTTCACTAAATTCTGACTAGGAGAAATTTGGGAAAAACTGTTTTTTACCCTAAGTCCCCTTTTCCAGTGACGAGGCCTCAAATCCAAAAACTGTCACAGAAGCATCATCACTATATCATAGGAAGTTCACATAGTAAGTTTCATTTGATTTGGCCCAAGGGTTATGGAGAAATAGGTGGGGACGGACAGAATAATTATTTCATATGCAAACGTAAAGGTAACAAACATTTAGCCCCCTTTTTCCATGATATATTTTTTTTACGTTAAATTCAAATTGTTTATAGTAGCTAAATTGTTTATAGTTGCTACTCAAATATGAAATTTCACTAAATTCTGACTGTTAGACTAGGAGAAATTTGGGAAAAACTGTTTTTTACCCTAAGTCCCCTTTTCCCGTGACGAGGCCTCAAATCAAAAAACCGTCACAGATGCATCATCACTATATCATAGGGAGTTCACATGGTAAGTTTCATTTGATTTGGCCCAAGGGTTATGGAGAAATAGGTGGGGACGGACGGATGGATGGATGGATGGACGGACGGAATTACGGACGGATGGACAGACAAAGCGGCGGCTATATGCTCTTCCTTCGGGGAGCATAATAAGTTTGCGCAGACAGATAGACAAACAACAATAATATAATATGCCCCTTATCTTATCAATGAGGGGGTATAAAAACCACAATATTTATATAATCATGATGAATTTAGAAATGTTGAAAGTTTACATACTTCTGAAGATTTCAATTAAGGTCGGTTTATATTGTGATGGCCACACATACCACATTATTTCAACTGAAATCATGCAGTACTTGTAAACTTCCCATCATAGCTGTTGTCTCCACCCTTTTTTTCTGTGCACTACATAAATGACACATCTCTAATACAACATATTGTTTTCTGAGATCTGCTGTGAAAAACTCCTGAATTGGACAGATTTGACTGTATTTCAATATTCTCTTTATTTAATAGTTCAGGCCTCTTAGCACCTCTTCTGTGGTCAGTTTGGTTTGTGTCCAATCTGATCAGATTCTTAATGCTTGATTTCCTTACACTGCTAAAGGCTCTATTATTAAATGTCAAGAAAGAGTCAAAAGATTTTTCTCATTGAAGGCTGTCAATTATTTTCTCTTTTACCTTTATTGTGCTTTTTTATGGCTGTAAAGGCTTTAACTTGATGAAGTTACAGCAATCTATAGCTTTTAAATACAGCAGAAATCGCCATGTTACAATCAAAGTAACAGAGAATCAAATACAGTAATACAATAGGGCAGACCCTTCATCAGTGCAATTCAGCATCAATTAAACTCTTACATGTTCCCTGAGTCAGTCAAATATTTAGGCATTCTATCAGATAAATCAATAAGCTTTGAATCTATGGTATCTGAAATTATCAATAATATAAATCCAAGGCTCCATTTTTTGCACAGAAAAAATAATTTTCTTTCTATGCATTCTACAAAAACTAGTAATGTCACTTTTGCAATAGCATTTTGAAAATACTTGTTCTGGCTATTATTACAGTATCCCTGAAAAACTCAAACATAGGCTTTAAGTTATCCAACAAAAAGATTTTCAGGTTTGTTTTAACCTTATAAAGTCACCAGCATATTTCCACAGAACATTTTTGGGAGTTAAACTAGTTACCTGTCAAAAACATTTTTGAAGAGGGTCACCCAATGAACATTCTGGTAAAATTTCATCATTATTGGCCCAGTGGTTCAGGAAGGAAGTTGTTCAAAGATTTCAGGACCTAAAAAAGCCCCGACCTGCCACCCCCATACTTATTGGCAAATAAGAATTTTGCAAACTCTTTTCGAAAAGGTTCAGCAAAGGAACATTTTGACAAAGTTTGAAGAAAAAGTTTTTACGATTGTGGGGGACACACATGGAAGACAGACGATGCATGAAAGATTCAGGATTATCCTAAATGATCCTCTTGAGCACATTGTGCTCAAATGAACAAAATAATGGGCGGGTGGGGATAAAAATTTGGAGCCAAGCGCAGAGTTGATGCCCTGATTTGATGATGCCCAGTATGTGTTGGTAAAAACAAGAGCACCGCCTACGGGTGCCTACGCTCGGCTGTCCAGTGCTGGATGGTGGGAAAAAAATCTAAGTCGAAAAAGGGGCATAATTTGCACAAAATGCATCTAGAGTTATCCTCCTTGATAGAATAGGTTGCTCTTTTGATGGTAAACATGTGTGCCAAGTTTCAAGTGAATGCCTTCAGTAGAACCAGAGATATAACAAAATGTCAAAGTTTTCGCACGACGACGACAACGACGACGACAACGACGACGACGACAACGACGACGACAACGACGACGACACGGAGGCTATAGCAATACCTCGGGTTTTCTCCGAAAACAGCCGAGCTAAAAATCAAGCAGTATTTTTTTTTTCAAATGTGTTTTTGGCTCCACTGGCTGAAAGCCACTGGGGCTATTGTCATGGCGTTGTGTCCGTCGTGCGTCCGTCCGTGCGTCAGTGCGTCCGTTCGTAAACTTTTTCTTAAAAAATCTTCTCCTCAGAAACTACTGGATGAATTTCAACCAAACTTCACAGGAATGATCCTTGGGTGACCCTCTTTCAAAGTTGTTCAAGAAATTTTAATCCAATGAAAACCATGGATTTAATGGGTGTGGCTAATTTCCAAATATGGTAAAAAGTGAGTTTTCTCAGATTCTAATTGATGGATACCAATCAAATTTTACATGAATGATCCTTGGGTGACCCTTTATCAGTCTACCAAAAATTATTGTGATCGATGGAAAATATTCATTTTATGGGCAGAGGTCATTTCTCTATATGTTATATAGTGGAAACTTTGAAAATCATTTTCTCAGAATCTTATTGATGGATATCTACTAAATTTCACTGGAATTATCCTTGTGTGACCCTTTATCAGTCTTCCAAAAATAATTGTGATCGGATGAAAAATATGTATTTTATGGACGGAGGTCATTTCTCTATATATGTTATATAGTGGAAACTTTGAAAATCATTTTCTCAGAATGTAACGAATGGATATCAACCAAATTTCACTGGAGTGATCCTTGAGTGACCCTTTATCAGTCTACCAAAAATTATTGTGATCGGATGAAAAATATATATTTTATGGGCGGAGGTCATTTTTCAATATGTTATATAGTGGAAACTTTGAAAATCATTTTCTCAGAATGTAACTGATAGATTTCAATCAAACATTTTTGGTATGAGCTTTGGGTGAACAATTATCATGCAGCAAAAAATTATTTTGATTCAATGAAAAATATGTCCTTTATGGGCGGAGGTCATTTCTCTATATGTTATTTAGTTTAAACTTTGAAAATCATTTTCAACATCAGTAGAACCCAAAATATCTAAAAATCTAGTCAAAACTTTTATTTGCTTTTACAAGAATTTCAAGCCTGTGGAGCGACACAAGCCATTCATGGCTTTCTAGTTTGAAAGAATGATAGGATGTGCACTACATTTACCTTCAAAAGTAAGAGAAAATAATGAGGGGATCAATCTTGCCTCAATTTCAGAAAAATATTGGATGAAAATTTGATGCATCGGCAATGTACGTTGGCATCTGAGGATGAGTATTCAATAATATTCTTTCTTTATTCCAATTGATTAATTCAATGTTTCATATCGTAAGCAATCTGCATCAACAAAACAACCATCTATATGGTCTATTATATCTTGTCATTTAACAGATGACATATAATTTTTGCTTTCCATACTTCAAAATCGAAGGGGATTTCAATTAAATAAGAAAACAAAAAGAGCTGTTGGAGCACAGCAAAGCTGGACTATTCCATGTTCTGTAGACTGGCTCCCGTCCCACTGATCTTAAGTATTGTGAAAAAATAAGCAAAATTCAACTAAAGAAAGAAAATTTCTTATCAGCTTATATTCTCTGAGTAGCCGATCAATTTGAAATAAAACAGTAACACATGAGTGGTCTACCTTATTAATTTTAAAACTAACTGACAGCCTGGGAACAGAAAATCAATATCAACATTGGAAATTTCAATTGAAAGAAAGTCAAGAGAAAAGAATCTTTGTCTAGATGCTGATATTATGGTCACAGAAGCATATGCAAAGTTTCCAAGCAATAGCTGAGGTAGAAAAAGAGATATAACTCATATACAACATTTGCACATAATAACTTAACCAAGAATTTCTAAGTCTGAAAAAGGTTAAAATTCCACTAAATTCAATATCAGAGTAAACAATCTTTGTCTAGATGCTGATATTATGGTCACAAGAGCATATGCAAAGTTTCCAAGCAATAGCTTAAGTAGAAAAAGAGATATAACTCGTATACAACATTTGCACATAATAACTTAACCAGGAAATTCTAAATCTGAAAAGGGTTAAAATTCCACTAAATTCAATATCAGAGTAAAGAATCTTTGCCTAGAGTCTGAATTTATTGTCACAGAAGCATGTGCTAGGTTTCCTAGCATTAACTTTAGTAGAAATGGAGATGCGCCGGTAACTGATATACGCAACATTTGCACGAAAAAAACTTAACCCGAAATTTTTTGCACATAAAAACTTAACTGGGAATTTTTAAGTCGGAAAGGGGGAAAATTCCAATAAATTCAATATCAGAGAAATGAATCTTTGTCTAGAGGCTGGTATTATGGTCACTGAAGCATGTGCAAAGTTCCACAGCAATAGATTTAGTAGAAACAGAGAAATAAACACTTGCACGTAAAATCTTAACCAAAGCTTTACGCCAACGCCAATGCCGACCCTTGTTCAGAACATCTCTCGGCAATATCCCTAAACTGCAATGGACAGATTAGATTTACCCAGTGATGTTCCAAATGTGTGCTTGTTATGTTGTTTGGTTCCTTGCCTTTAAATAGCCTTCAACTTCAAACCCAGGACCAGTCAAAATAATTATTCCTATTGCTAAATACTAAAGACGATCAAAGCCATGTTAAGTGAGTGCGCAAACATCTACTCTCTCTACTCGTCATTAGTCATTTAATCTTTTTTCTTCCACTCATCCATACTTTATCAATTTTGTTGGAGTAAGAACGTTTTTGGGCGATGCTCACCAAAGAAAATGTTAACTTGCATGAGTGCATAGAAAAAACAGAGGAAAGGATGCAACAATTAAAACTGCCCCCCCCACTCCCCCTCCTACCAGGCCCATATTTTGGTTGGTCAATCAAATTCCACAATCAAGCTTTTGAGAGGGTCATCCAAGGAACTTTTCTGCTAATATGGCTGAATTCTGCCAATTGGTTACTGAGGAGAAGATATATAAAGATTTTGGGTTCAAAAAAAGCCTCAGTCTGCCACGCTCATACTTGGGGTTCAATCAAAATTCCACCAACAAATTTTGAGAAGGGTCACCAAAGGAATAATTCTGCCAAATTTCGGATTAAATCGGCTAATTGTTTACTGAGGAGAAGCTTTATATTTGGGGAACGATAAAAATAAGGCTATTCAACAGAAGGATCGCCCATGGAACATTTCTACCAAGTTTGGTTGAAATCCACATTTTGGTTAATTAGAAGAAGATGCTTTAAAGATTTTGGGCTCAAATAAGCCCTGCCCTGCAGTGCCCTTATTTGGGGGTATATCAAAGATCGACAAACAAGGAACACACAAGGACTATTTCTGCCTAGTTTGGTTGGAATCCATCCAATCGTTACTGAGGAAACTAGAACTGTCCCGGAGCGGACTAATACCCCCCACAAGCGCTTTGTCAGAATACAAGTGCTATTAGTGCATGATGTGTTTGTAACTTATATTGAGGTCATATGAAGCATTTGCATGAAGTTTTATGATTCTAGGTCGCTTGGTTTTTGAGTTAAGAGTCCAGAAATGAAAATTGAACAAAAATTGACTGACCTTGACCTTTGACCCATATGACCCCAAAACAATAGGGCACTTTCTTGGATCATAAGCAACATTTGCATAAAGTTTCATGCTTGTAGGTCACTTGGTTCTCGAGTTAGAGTCTGGAAACGAAAATTGAACAAAAATTTACTGTGACCTTGACCTTTGACCTATGTAACCCAAAAACAATAGGACACTTCCTTGGGTCATAAGGAACATTTGTATAAGGTTTCATGATTGTAGGTCATTTGGTTCTTGAGTTAGAGTCCGGAAACGAAAAGGTCTACGGACGGACGGATGGATGGACGGATGGACAGACAGACAGACATGGTGAAACCAATATACCCCCATCTACTTTGTAGGTGGGGATATAAAGATGTTAAAAGAATTGCTGATTACTTCCAACAATGAACACACAAAAGGTGATCACAAAAGCTCACCTTAAGCACCTTGCCCTCAAGTGAGCTAAAAAAGGCAATAACCTAAAATATATGCAAATTAGATTTATGGCTCTTATAAATGGCACTTCTCTGCATTGTTATCTATAAGTGTACAAGATTCTCACATCTATGGTTTAGGAGATACGCTCTGGACAAGTGTGACTGATGAACAGACAGATGGAATCAAGCCTACCTATAATTCCCCAAAGAGTAACCAGTGCGGGACTAATAACAAGAGTGTCTTAGTGGTCCTAAATCATTCACATGAATTATCTGTCTTAAGATCTGACCTCATAACCTAGTTTTAACCACCCTTGACCCAAATTCAAACTTGACAGTGATTTCATAAAACAATCCTTCTGTTTATTGAGCAAATAATATGGCCTTTAGAGTGTCTTTAACATTTTTCTAAGCTTTGACCTCTTGGACCTTATTTTCTCCCACTTGACCAAATTTCGAACTCAACTAAGTCCTCATCAAGATAATAAATCTGACCAATTTTCAGGTTGATTGAGCAAGGAATATGGCCTATAGAGTATATACAAGGTTTTTCTAAAATTTAACCTCTTGACCTCATTTTTTACACATCTTGACCCAATTTCTTAGTTGTTTTCATCAAAAAAATCAATCTCACTACAGTCCGACCGACCAACATTGCAAGTGACATCATGATTTGATTATTATTTTATTGCTATGTGAAATATAAGATTTAATAAGTAGTAAAAACGTATGAATTCGACAAATGGGAAAATAGCTCAGGTAGTCAGCGTGTTCGGACATCGTCTCCACCCCTCTAAAGTAAAATGATATTTAATATTGAGGTTGGAAACACCTCAGATTACATCTTTTTAGTAATGTTATCTTTTTTTGGTGTATTTTCGAATTAGAAAATAATTAAATCCATTATCTTAAAATTGACTCGTTTATTCGTTACATGTGTAAGAAAACTTTTCATTTTCTATTTTTTTTCTCTACTGATGTGTCAGTATAGTCATATCTTTCTATTTTCAACTCATACACATGTATTTATAAATATCACAAAAATGGAAAATTTTAAAATCTTTTCGTGTAAAATTGCTACTGCTAATACAATTCATCAAGTTTTGAATCTCGAATTTGTGAAAAAGAAAAAAAAAACTTTTGCACCGATACGAACCCATGAAGCACTTACATGGACTAGGGTGCGTTACCGACTGCGCTAATTACGAAAGTTGTTTCGATGTGAGTTGAATAACAATATAATTTCAACATTGCCTTTGAAAAGTAAACAAAAAGTGACGTCACTAGCAATGTAGAGTGGTTTATTTGTAATTTTCATGTTGATTGAGCAAAACTTTTTGGCTCTGGGGAATCTACAAGGTAAATGATGACTAGAGAAATACAAACACATGACAGACGAAGGACATCACACAACCACTCATTTGCTCTCTTTGAGTATCTTGTGCTCAGGTGAACTAATAAAAAGGAGCTTTCAGCCAAAAGCCAAGATAGACTATTCCTAGTGTTGGAAAGTAACAGCAAATCAATATTGACATTGGATAGTTCCATTATTTGAAAGCCAAAAGGATGATAGTAAAAGATGACAGTCATAGAATAGACTGGCTCCCGTCACACTGACCTGTCATATTGTGAAATGAGCAATTCAACTAGAGAAAGTATAATTTCTCATCAGCTTATATTTCTCTGTTTGGCCAATCAATATCAGTTTTTGAGAATATGGGAGGTAATTTGAAATAGTACAACATGAGTGGTGTACCTTATTTAACACTAACTGACAGCCTTGGAGCTAGGCTAATCATAGAAGCATGTCCAAAGTTTTAAAGCAATTACTTCTATTGAAACATATATACCTTATAATATACAACAGTTGCACATAAAAACTTGACCAAGAATTTCTTAGTTCGAAAATGATTAAACATGAACTAAAAAAGATATCAGAGTAATGAATCTTTGTCTAGAGGCTGTTATCATGGTCACAGAATCATGTGCTAGGTTTCAAAGTAATACCTTTAGTTGAAACAGAGATATTACTGATAAACATCAGATGCATGTAAAATCTAAACCAAGTCCTAAAAGGATTAAAAATCTGCTCAAAAAGATATCAGAGTAATTAATCTTTTTCTGTAGGCTGATATTATCGTCACAGAAGCATGTGCAATGTTTCAGAGCAATAGCTTTAATAGACACGAGATATTACCGATATACATCAATTACTTGTAAACTTTACCTAATGCTAATGCCCAGGTGACCAGAAGTCCTTCTTTTCTCGAATAGTCAAACTAAAAGTGACGACAATACGGAGGCTATAGCAGTGCCTCTGGTTTTCTCAGAAACAAGAGGCCCAAGAGGGACTGTATCGCTCTACTGGCTTTAAAATCTTTAAACTTTCATTAAATAAAGCTTACTTTAAATGAATACATCAACACTCCGAAATCTCCTAAGACCTATTTAATAATGATTAACTGGTTCTGGTCCATATTGCACCAAATACTCTATCACAATGAACCTGCAACCCTTAACCCATCTTATTAAAACATAAGGTTCAGAAGATGTCGTTCAAAGATTTCGGGCTCATAAAAGGCCCCGCCTGCCACGCCCATATTTATGGACCAATCAAAGTTTCTTGAACAATTTAAGTAAATAGTCACCCAAGAAACATTCTGGTAAAGTTTCACTAAAATTGGCTGAGTGGTTCCAGAGGAGATATTGTTCAAAGATTTTGGCCTCAAAATAAGCCCCGCCCTGCCACACCCAAGTTTATGTGCCAATCAAAATTTAGCAAATAATTTTTGAAAAGAGACACTCAAGGAACATTCTGGTAAAGTTTCATTAACATTAGCCAAGTGGTTCAGGAGAAAATGTCATTCGAAAATTTTGGGCTCAAAATAGGTCCCGTCCTGCCACGCCCATATTTAAGGACCAATCAAAATTTATTGAACAATTTAAGTAAAGGGTCAACCAAGGAACATTCTGTTAAAGTTTCATTGAAATCGGCCTAGTGGTTCAGGAGGAGATGTCGTTCAAAGATTTCGGGCTCAAAATAAGCCCTGCCACGCCCATGTTTATGGGCCAATCAAAATTTCTTGAACTATTTAATTAGAGACTCATTAAAAACATCCATGCCAAGTTTCATTTAAATCGACCCAATGGTTTGGGAAGAGAAGATTTCAAAGTCAAAAAATGCCATACCCTGCCACGCCCATATTTAGGGGCCAATCAAAATTCTTTGAACAATTTAAGAAGAGGGCCACCCAAGGATTATTTCTACCAAGTTTTGTTAAAATCCACCCATTGGTTTGGGAGGAGAAGATTTTTAAAGAAAAAGTTTACGCAGACAGACGGACAGACGGACACACACACGACAGACACTCCGCCATGACAATAGCTAAAACCTGGGCAAGTTATAAAAATCAGGAAAAAACAACATTGTGTGTCAAATCAATCAAAATAATTGCTATGAAAAACCATCATGTAGCAGAATTCTCTGTTGTTTGAGGAAACAAAATCAAGGTGTACACAAGGGAATAAGCTTTGATCTGTTTTTTGGCAAAGTAACTATTGAATCGCGTCAACATACCATATAAATCATAGTTTCCCAATAATCTCATAAATGCAACAATAAACAGGAGACATGGATAGCAAAGCTGATAGAGGAAATCATGCAAGAAATAAATACCTCTTTTGGCTAGTCATTTTTGACAGCTTACAGTATTGTGTTTCTAATGCAATTATCAAAGTAGAGAGACCACAGCTGTGATAGAGTAACAACAATGAAGACTCTAGAAATATATTCAAAAGTAAAGCTTGTAACAACTTTCTAAACTCAAGTGTTTCCTTAAAGGTGATGAATGATTATTTTCGATATCAAAGTTTTGTGACAGATTTTTTTTTTTGACTTGTGTCCACTTATTATTATATGACATTAATTTGTGAGTGAGAAAGAAACTGTTGTGCCTACAGGTTGAGAACTGTAGTAATGTCATTTGGCTTGCCTGTGAATGGCTATGTTTTGATAAGTTTTCTATACAGTCCCCCCCCTCCTCCCCCCCTCATCCTTTCTCTAAGATCTTTTATGGTATCAGGGCCTAACATTAACAAAAGTTTTCCCATTCTCAACTTGAAATTTTCTCAAAGTTCAATTAGAGGTTAATGAGGTAATTCTGTTTTAATACTAATTTCAATGTATGAACAGAGAAAATCAAATATTAATACTCTTTTTTAAGTTCATACATTTATTTGAATTCCAAATTTAAGAAATTCCAAGGCGAGCAGGAAAAACAGGAAAAAGTTTTTTTTAACCGCAGGCCTTGCATATCAAATGTGGATCCAAAATAAAAATCAGACTCAATCTTTTCTCGTATATACTAAATATTATATTAATATAAATCATTTAATTTTTGAGTGTACAGTACAATTGAATTTATTTATTTCAATTTTTGTTTTCACCTTAATACTCCAACTTTTAATCCATTGCAACATTTATGAATAATAAGCCTCTTTATTTGTATGATATTGTGGAAATATGGCCTAAAATAAAGGCACTAAAACCAAATTTCTGTAACTAATACAGTCAGCATAAGCTGTAGGCATGGAAAGCTTGTAACTGTCAAAGAAGATGAGGTTAGTCCACCAAATGTCAAGCTTCCTTAAAAGGATAAAGCCATAAAGTAGTTCAAGGGAAATAAAACATCTGTCATAATTAAAGTCTTTGACAGAAATATATACATCTTAGTTTTCTCTTAATGGCAAAAGATCTACTTTGCTACACAAAAAACATTGAACTCACTAACATAATGTAGAATATAGGATTTTAAGAAAGGCAGATTTACTTCACTAATATAATCTTAAAGATGTATGTCCAATCTCAAAAAAAACAAAAACGGTATTTGTTTTAATAATTGCCCATATTCTAATAATTGCCCATCCCCAAAAACAACACTCAAAATTGGCCATTTAAAGGCCGATTTTGTGAAAAAGTTGGCAATTCTAATAAGCACCCAATTCCCCATTTGAGAAACATTAGAGGACCATGATGGTCCAATATCGCTCACCTTTGTATCTTTGTCTCATTTGATAAATCGATTTTTTCTGCAAAAGTCATAAAGTGCTTTTATGATTTGAAGCCTCTTAGACTGTAATCAAGAAAATTGTCATTAAGGCCCCTTTTCCTATTTTCATAAGGGTTTATCCTTGTGACCTGACAAGTATTCTGACCAAGATTCATGAAGAATGTGTAAACAAGAAAATTATCATGCAGCCAAAAAATATATGATTGGATGAAAAATGTGTCTTGTATGGGTGGAGGTCATTTCTCTGTACGATATTTAGTGGAAACTTTGAAAGTCATTTTCAACATCAGTAAAACCCAAAATATCTAAAAATCTAGTCAAAGCTTTGATTTGCTATTACAATAATTTCAAGCCTGTGGATTGACTCAAGCAATTCATGGCTTTCTAGTTTAACATCATTGAATTTCTAGATTGTTTAAGAACCAGTTCTTCAAGTTTTTCACAGGGAAATAACTCGAAAACAGGAAATCTACATATTTGACCAGGTAATGGTAAGGTTCCAGGTTCTCAGTAACAAATATCAGAAATATCTCATTGTAATGACAGAATAAGGTCAAACATTAGCAACTATCAAAGTTATTATGTGAACTTATGATTAAATTCCTTATAAAGTACTCATGGACTTAATGCTGTAACAAGAGGATCATGACGGTCCTATATCACTCACCTTCATCTCCTTGAGTCCACCCTCAGCAAATTTAAATGCTTTAAAGATCATTAAATAACCATTAAAGTTTCCAAAGAAAGACATTATTCTATTCCTATGATCCCTGTATAAGTTTCTAGCCTTTTCTAAACAAGTTTCATGAGGGGATTCATCCTTTGACAAGAAAAAAATACTGAAAATATTGAAAAGTAACCCGGGAAGAGTATAATAAGTCCTTTTTTCCTGTATTTTTCAAAGGACAATACATTTTTCAATAGGGATTATCCTTTTGACCAGGTATACATTCTGGCCAAATTTTATGAAGATTGTACCAGAATTGTGGCTGCTAGAGTGTAAGCAAGAAAATTGTCATTAAGGCCACATTTTCCTGTGTTATCAAATGGATCCCTATCAATTCCAAAAGGGTTTATCCTTGTGACCAACGGACAATTTTCACATAGAGTGGGCCACATTTGTAGCCTCTAGATGTTACCAAGAAAATTTTTATCAAAGCCTTTTTCCTGTGAAATGACAGGGATCCTTCCAATTTTCTGTAGGTTTCATCCTTGAGACCTGACCAAGTTTCACAAAATTGAATTGACCTGACCAATATTCTGACAAAGTTACATGAAGATTGGGCAATATTTTAGTTATGAAAATGGAAAGGATTCCTGTCATATCTCAATAACTAGAAAGCCATGAATGGCTTGAGTCGCTCCACAGGCTTGAAATTCTTGTAAAAGCAAATCAATGTTTTGACTAGATTTTTAGATATTTGGGGTTCTACTGATGTTGAAAATGATTTTCAAAGTTTCTACTATATAACAGATAGAGAAATGACCTCTGCTATTAAAAAGACATATTTTTCATCAAATCAAAATAATTTTTGACTGCATGATAATGGGTCACCCAAAGATCATGCCAAAAATGTTTGATTGATATCCATCATTTACTTTCTGAGAAAATGTTTTTCATAGTTTCCACTATTTAACATATTGAGAATTGACCTCCACCCATAAAATGTATATTTTTCATCCAATCAAAATAATTTTTGGTACACTGATAAAGGGTCACTCAAGTATCATTCCAGTGAAATTTAATTGATATCCAAAAATCAAATTCTAAGAAAATGATTTTCAAAGTTTCCACTATATAACATAAAGAGAAATGACCTCTGCCCATAAAATGCATATTTTTCGTCCAATCAAAATAATATTTGGTAAATTGATAAAGTGTTACTCAAGGATCATTCCAGTGAAATTTGGTTGATATCCATCAATTACATTCTGAGAAAATGATTTTCAAAGTTTCCACTATATAACTTATTGAGAAATGACCTCCGCCCATAAAATGCATATTTTTCATCCAATCACAATGATTTTTGGTACACTGATAAAGGGTCACTCAAGGATCATTCAAGTGAAATTTGGTTGATATCCATCAGTTACATCCTGAGAAAATGATTTTCAAAGTTTCCACTATATAACATATAGAGAAATGACCTCCGCCCATAAAATACATATTTTTCATCGAATCACAATGATTTTTTGTAGACTGATAAAGGGTCACTCAAGGATCATTCAAGTGAAATTTGGTTGATATCCATCAGTTAGATTAAGAGAAAATGATTTTCAAAGTTTCCACTATATAACATATAGAGAAATGACCTCCGCCCATAAAATGCATATTTTCCATCTGATTTCAATGATTTTTTTGTTGACTGATAAAGGGTCACCCAATAATTATTCATGTAAAATTTAATTGGTATCCATTGAGTAGAATCTGAGAAAACTCACTTTTTACCATATTTGGAAATAAGCCACGCCCATTAAATCCATGTTTTTCATTGGATCAAAATTTCTTGAACAACTTTGAAAGAGGGTCACCCAAGGATCATTCCTGTGAAGTTTGGTTGAAATCCATATAGTAGTTTCTGAGGAGAAGATTTTTAAAGAAAAGTTTACGACTGGACGCACGGACGGACGCACGACAGACACAACGCCATGACAATAGCCCCAGTGGCTTTCAGCCAGTGGAGCTAAAAATGGCCTTAATGACTAATTCTCCACATTCTAATATGGCATAATCTTCATGAATCTTGGTTAGTATGTTTTTCAGGACACAATGATCAACCTTATTGAAAACTGGAAGGATAAATGCCATATCACAGGAATAGAGGCCTGAATGATCATTTACTTGTTAAATATCTAGTGGCCTTAAGTATGGCCCAATCTACTAGAAACTTTGTCAGAATATTTGTAAGGTTACAAAGATAACACATAATATAGAAAAGTGAAAGGATCCTCGCCATCTCACAGGAAAAGGGGCCTTGATGAAGATTTTCTTGTTGTCACTCTAGAGGCCATGAAATTGGCCTACCGTTTGTGAAACTTTGTCAAATTGTCTGTTGGGTCACAAGGATAAATCCTTTCAGAATTGGGAAGGATCCATTTTACAGGAAAAGGAGCCTTTATGGTAAGTTTCTTGCTTTCACTCTAGAAGCCACAAACTGGTACAATCTTCATAAAATTTGATCAAATAGTATATCTAGTCAAAAGGATAATCCCTATTATCCAGTAAGAAAGAACAGGAAAAAGGGCCTTTATTCTCAATATCCACTCTAGGAGTAATTGTTTCTCAGTATTTCATGTTAGTTTTGTCAAAGGATAAATCAAAGGAATATAATCATATCTTCATGGTCATTTAATGATCTTTAAATCATTTAAATTTGCTAAGGGGGGTCAAGGACACGAAGGTGAGCGATATAGGACAATCATGGTCCTCTTGTTTCTTTAAGTTAAGAAAATATTGGAGGTGGATTAATTTTTGTACATCTGAGCTTTACTGCCAATATAGCTAACATAAAACCACCGCCAAGATTACCCCGTAACAGTACATTTCATGAACTGTATTGAGCCAGGCAAAGCCCAAGATGGTCAAAAAGTTAAGATCATGTACTTTAAAGAAATCCTATATATACCCAAGGATATAATTTTCAGGTTGAGACCACATAGGGCCATCACATTATAGCTAGCTTGCATGAGCTTTGGTAAGAAGACAAGCAAAAACTAGAATACATTATATTTCTCAATATTGCATTTTAAGCAAGGTAATCATATTATGAAATTGAAATGCTGTCTTCAATTATTTGAAATATAAGAATTATTCTATCACAAAAGAAAGTTTTTTGTCCCAATTATTCTTTCTAAATGATTTCAAATAAATGAAAGCTGACTGTTGATCCTTTCCTGACAAGAACTGCAATTGTAAATGATACAAGTGGGTGATTGTACAATTACAAAATAACCTAATCAACAAGATGCTTTCCTAGGATAACTGCCATTGAGCCCCAAAAATTTGTTTATCCTAGAGCTGTGACCTTGACTTAGAAACTTTCTGGGTTTTTTTTGTGTTTTTTTTAGCTCACCTGAGCACAACGTGCTCAAGTGAGCTATTGTGATCACCTTTTGTCCGGCGTCCGTGCGTCGTCCGTCAACAATTTCTTTAAACAACATCTCCTCCTAAACTACTAGGCCAATTTTAACCAAACTTGGCAGAAATGTTCCTTAGGTGGTCCCCTTTAAGAATTGCTAAAAGAATTAAAATCGGTGAAAAACTCTGGTTGCTATGGCAACCAAAGTTAAAAATTTAAGAAAATCTTTAAAATTCTTCTTCTTCTGAACCAGCAGCCCTACAGCCTTGAAATTTGGCATGGATGATCAGCTCATAGACCTTAATAAAAATAGCTAAAATCATATCTGTTGGGCCACCAGGTGCAGAGCACCAGGGGGGAGGGGGTAGTACTTTGGGTAAATTTTGTAATCTTTAATCTTCTTCTTCTTCTGATCATGAAGGCCTACAGCCTTAAAATTTTGCATGTATGATCACCTCATAGACTTTAATAAAAAAAGCTAAAATCATATCTGTAGGGCCACCAGGTGCGGAGCACCAGGGGGGAGGGGGGAGTACTTTGATGAAAATTTTGTAATCTTTAACCTTTTTCTTCTTCTGAACCAGGAGACCTACAGATTTGAATATTGGCATGGATGATCAGCATATGGACCTTTATTAAAATACCTAAAATCATGACTATAGATTCACCAGGTGCGTAGCACCAGGGGGGAGAGGGTAGTACTTTTGTGAAAATTTTGTAATCTTTAACCTTCTTCTCCTTCTGAACCACAAGCCCTACAGACTTAAAATTGGCATGGAGAATCAGCTCATAGACCTTAATATAAATAGCTAAAATCTTATTTGTAGGGCCACCAGGTGCGGAGCACCAAGGGGGAGGGGGTAGTACTTTGATGAAAATTTTGTAATCTGTAACCTTTTTCTTCTTCTGAACCAGGAGGCCTTCAGATTTGAATATTGGCATGGATGATCAGCATTTGGACCTTTATTAAAATAGCTAAAATCATGACTGTAGATTCACCAGGTGCGGAGCACGAAGGGGGAGAGGGTAGTACTTTTGTGAAAATTTTGTAATCTTTAACCTTCTTCCCCTTCTGAACCACAAGCCCTACAGACTTGAATATTGGCATGGAGGATCAGCTCATAGACCTTAATAAAAATAATTAAAACCATGACTGTAAAGCCACCAGGTGCGGAGCACCAGGGGGTGGGGTAGTACTTTTGTGAAAATTTTGTAGCTTTAATCTTCATCTTCTAATGAACCAGGAGCCCTACAGACTTCAATATTGGCATGGATGATAAGCATATGGATCTAAAATAAAATAGCTAAAATCATGAATGTAGGGCCACCAGATGCGGAGCATTAGGGGGTAGGGGGTAGTACTTTCGATCATTTTTTTAATCTTTAACCTTATTCTTCTCCTGGATCAGGAATCCTACAGACTTGAAAATTGTCATGGGTGATCAATATATTGACATTAATAAAAATAGCTAAAATCATGACTGTATGGTCACCAGGTGCTGAGTGTCTTGGGGAGGGGGTAGAACTTTGGATCATTTTTGAAATCTTTAAACTTCTTCTAATGAGCCAGGAGTCCTACAGACTTGAAAATTGGTATGGATGATCAGCATATGGACATATATTGAATAAGCTAAAATCATGACTGTAGATTCACCAGGTGCAGAGCATCTTGGGGGAGGGGGGAGTGCTTTGTTTAGAATTTTGAATCCCTACAGCCTTTATATTTGACATGGGTTGATCAACTCATTAAAGAAAACTTTAAAAGTCTCAGACTCAGCCTGTATATCTGGCATAGATTAGCTGATCACAGACCTTTTATGGAAAAAGCTTAAATAAATAATGTTCAGGGGAGGAGCAGAGGGGGGGGGGAATGATTATTTCAAATGTTATTATCTGATTGAATAAGTGAAAATCTCTTTTTCTGTGGTTGCATGGACATACCTAGGAAATGAAGCTTTTTTCTCAGGTGAGCGACCCAGGGCCAACGGCCCTCTTGTTTTCAAATAGAACACAAATCTACTAAATATGGGAAATAATTGCAAGTTATTTTAAAATCCATCAATAAATGTAGAATTATTGGTCCAGGCAAATTTGGAAGGTGTTACAGTAACACACCAATACACATACAAAAAGTTGTTTAAGCGACATCAATGTCTGACTCCCTGTAAATGGGCCCAACAAATATGTATCCGACTGTCAATTATTACATGATATTCAGATAATTTAATGTATAAAAAGTGATGTAAACTAAATATTCAAACTAATAAACATACAAATATTGCAGACAGGAAAATATCTTTTTCTCAGAGATATAATTCAAATGTATATTTTTTCTCATCACAGTTAATACGCAATACTTAAACACTTCCCTAGAAATTAATTTCGTCTACGAGTTAATGCAGGTTTCCTGCAGTTTATATCTCGACTTATGATGAAGGTTTACTTCATGAAAACGGTTAATGTACTCCAAAACTATTGCAACTGCATAAACCCAGTATAAGCACTCACAATATTTCTGGGTCTAAGGATTTAAAATACAAAACCTGCAAATTAGAGCTAAAGAAACCTTCGGAAATATCATATCATTATTTCATAAATCAGGAAAATAAGTACAGAAGACTAGTCTATGTTAGAGTTTTGAAAATTTCATGAAGATAGAGGTAAAAGTTTCAAGTGCCATACAAATTAGCTTATTAAACACTTGATAACGCTTCAATAGACAATCAAAATTCTAGAAAGAGCATGTCATGTTTTAACATCATCTCCTGAATTTGCTTTGAATCAACTAATTGCAAGTTAGTCTTTCTGTAAAGTCTGAATCAAATCCTTGAAATATAAGAAATTGAGCAGGCATGGAAAATCTACTGACAAGCTCCTATAGATACCCAATAAGTGAGTGAAAAAAAAACTTTGCCAAGTTTAAATGACATTTTAATTAGCACTGTGATTTTAAGCCAAATTGAGCACAGTATGCTTAAGGTGAGCTTTAATGATTATTTTGTCATCTGTCATCAAATGTCAACAATTTAAGTGTTAACAATCTAGAGGCCACAAATATGGTCTTATCTTCATGAAACTTAGTCACTATCTTTATGAAACTAAATAAGATTTCTTGTCAGGTCATAAGAATGAACCATATTGAAAATATTAAAAATCAATGGGATATCACAGGAAAAGGGGCCTTGATAACAATTTTCTTGTTTAGAATCTAGAGGCAACAAATACGGTTCAATTTTTATGTTACTTGGTCAGAATGCTTGTCAGGTCACATGAAACCCTAAGGAAAATGGGAATGATCTATTCAATATCACACCAAAAGGGACATTAATGACAATTTTCTGTGCAGGCACTGTAGAGGCCAATTAGACAGAATGATATGACCTTGATGCATCACCTTTGCCACATAACCTTGACCTAGGTTTCTGCATAGGAATGACATCCATGCACAATGTCAAGTATGAACATTGCATCATGAATGGATTTGAAGTAATTGTCAATATAACATGGTGCAGCATATTTTTACTTTAATTCAACCAGAGCACAGTATATGCTTAGCCAGGGTTATAGCATGATGAAATTTTAGTGTACACAAGAAGATGTCAAATTCTTCATCAGAGACTCAAAGCACCAACAAGGCGAAATCTAGCTTGAAAATTATGTAGCTCTCTGATGGGTCGATGGAACTTTTCTCCATCAGTTTATTAGAGGTAGGGCTATTTTGTTACTACAAGGGGTAACACTACTAAATGTAGGACCTACTGTTCTCTTGAACCTTTTTCTTTTTTCTAAGGTAATTTAGAAAACTAACAAGTCTAAACTCTACTCTGAAACTCATGCATAATCTCTTTCTGATCCCTCTAATGCAGGTTGGATTTATTTGAAGCCTGAGATACCATATTGTCTAAGCTTGCTCCAGTTTTGTGAAGATGTTTATTCTAGGACTCATTGGTAGACATATTTTTCAATTCTTAAGCACTTGCTTATAGGTTTCAATCATTTGTTGTCTAGTTTATTTCTAAAAGCGAGGGTGGGTCTGCATAATACAAATGTTTCATCGTAAGATTTATATCTACAAAGAGTACAAGAGCCATGTTGGACATCGCCATCCCCTGCCGTGAAAGCTTGATAGTAAAACTGAAGCCTAATATATAAAAATTCTTCTGAAATTTAACCACTACAAATTCAAAGTATCAAAAATAACAAAGGGAAATTACTCCAAAATTATTCAAGCAAGAGTTGAAGCTATTATATGCATTGCACTTCACCTCCATGAGTTCTATTCACCCATAAAGTTTCAAGTTGATAGCTGTTATACTTTAGGAGATTTGCTCCGAACAAAATCTAAGTGTCAAAAGTAACAAAGGACAATAACTCCAAAATTATGCAAGCAAGAATTGTACTTATTGTGCACTGCACTTTTCCTTCATGAGATCTATACACCCATAAAGTTTCAAGTTGATAGCTATTATACTTTAGGACATATGCTCCGGACAAAATCTAAGTATTAAAAATAACAAAGGGCAATAACTCCAAAATTATGCAAGCAAGAGTTGTACTTATTGTGCACTGCACTTTTCCTTCATGAGATCTATACACCCATTAAGTTTCAAGTTGATAGCTATTATACTTTAGGAGATATGCTCCGGACAAAATCTAAGTATCTAACCATTCTGAAGTAATGACCAAGGTTAAATGTTTCAAAGAAATTTGACATTGAACAAGAGGCCCAAGAGGGCCTGTATCGCTCCACTGGCATATATATATCTATTGGTGAGAAACTCGTCATATTGGGAAGTTTACAAGAAAATTCGTGAAGAAGCCAAGAGATGGTCAGAAAAGCTGATACTAGTGTATGTTAAATCTAAAATGGAAAACCTTATTTCAGAATATAAGTATTGATTCTAAATAGATAAACTTTCTTAATATATCAGGTAGAAAAGTTTTAATGGATATAAATCCTTGAAAAAACACTATAACATAGCATGGTAGAATGACAACAATTTTGTGTAATGTGAATATTATTTCTACCTAAGGATGCCTTACATTTGTGGTGTCTGTGGTCTAGAGGTAGAGTATCTGCCTCTTGGCCCAAAGGTCATGAGTTTGATTTCCAAGGAGCGGCTGTCAATCGCGGTTCTTTCATTGGCCAACACATTTGGCGTGGGAACTGGTGAATTTTCACAACATGGCCTTGAGCTTTAAGCTACAGTATAGTTACAATGCTTTTATTTTGCTGATTCTGGTATATAATATTCAACAAAACACAGGTTACCATTAAAAAGTTTAATATGGAAATGTTTCCAGTATTTCAAAGAGTCATGTACAATAAACAATCCAAATACTATGGTCATTATTACACTGAACTTATAAAACACATAACATGTGGTATTGTTATTAATGTCAAGCATATGTTACATCAAAAGTTTAATATCAATATATTTTCAGTTTTTTAAAGAGGCATGTACAATATAAAATCCAAATAGGTCATTAATACACTGAACTTATAAAACACATAACATGTGGCATTTTTATTTGTATGATGCATGTGTTACATCCAAATTTTCTCATTTTTTGACATGCACAACCACAGTTCATTATATCTTTTATTGACATTAAGGTAGGTATAATTATTGAGTATATGTTAATAGAATTAAGCAAACTTATGCATTTTCTATACTTAATTATTTATCACTAGGCTGGGGCTCTGAAATAGCTTGCCAAAGGCTATACCCGCATGCCTTGCAGCTTGGATGGAATCCGATCCCAATACTTGGGACTTCTCCCAAGTATTGAGTTAGGCATCCTCGCTACCATGCCAGACAGGACCCCTTTTTCAAAATAGAATATTTGATGTGTCCAATCATCATTCTATCTTGCACAGGCCACCAAACCTTTCTGCTTTGACTTGACCTGTTTTGAGTGCAATATGCATTAATTACAGTTTAAAAACCCTATAAGTATTCATTTTCATGATAAAAAAGACCCACTCACTGTAAACATAAACATGTAATTCTGATTCAATATAGCATAGAATAAAATCTGTTTTTTTCAAGTTTCATTTTTACATAAATATGCATCAATGCATGCACACTGACAAAAGTCTTGCACATTCTTGTCTTGTATTTAAGGAAGTGGGAATAAAACAATACTATATATACCATAAAACCTCTAATATAAGCCTAGGGTTTATTACAATAATCAAAATTCTATAAGAAGGGGTGGACTTTATTTAGAGGCTACAGATTTGTTTAGTTGAAAAATGTTAAAAACACTATATACTGGAGGTTTAGTACCAGTACATATCAAGACCAAAACTGAAGGTGAAACATAGATAATTGACTTCTCTATACCTGATCTGTAGCTCTTATTTGAGGGTTCAGTGCAAATCTATTGGCACTTACAATAGATTTGAACTGATGCCACTTAATCAATGCTGCAATCATGTCAACAAAAGGTGGATGTGTTTGAAGCATTAATTAAGTGGGTATAGTGGGCTGTTTAAAAGGCTTCAAGATTTCAGAAACTCTTGCAAAAAATGGTTGATCTTGACAATCAAAAAGGAGGATGTGGTTGTAAAAGAGCATGAGGCTCTATCAGAATTTTCGCAGTGCTTCTATCAAAATATATAAAACAAGTAACACATAATATAAAGAAACAGCCGAATAGTAAACTCTTTACCTTGTAATAGTTTATAAATTTATATACTAATGGGGATTTTTCATTTATGGCAAAAAAATCCCTTTTTTCGCAGAAAATATCACTTCATGATGTTTGTCTACACTAGTGACATTCACTTTTATAGTCTTCTTTTAGTTTACACTAGTATGTGTTTTTGACATTTATTTTAACAAAACTTTTGTCCAGAAGGCTAAATTTCAATCATAGTTTGACATAACAGTACAATTCATCTAAAAACACCCCTTCCCCCCCAAAAAAAAAACAACACACACACTCATTAAACATTAAAATCACATTTTTAATTTCACAATGCTCATCTGTTAATCATATGGTACATAATAAAATGTCATCAAATTAACATATTGTCAAGACAAATTTGAACAGGATTTTCTCCTGACTATTTTTTTTTTACCACAAAAAAAAACACACAACAACAGCAGAATGTGAAACAAATGTTTAAGCAAAATGCAGGGAATTAAATGTGACCCTGTCATGTGAAAAGAAACGACCTGGTAACTCTGTAAAGTAAGTATCTAAAAAAAAGTTTTGGTCCAGCATAAGTTAACCAGAGGTTGCAATTTAAAAATTCTTTAACAGGAAGGAAGATGGATCCTTCTAGATTCAGAAAATAAGCAAATTGCAAAAAGATTAGTCAGTCTGTGCAGTCTGACTGGAGTTGACACTTTATTCACTACCCAGATGGTACTTCTCGTGTCACAGCTACATATATAATCATCACGGTATCATTATCTTTTTATAATGGTCCTGCAGAGCTAGAACTGCCATGAAACTGACTAATTACCCCCACCAGCGCCTGGACGAATATAAGTGAAACTTGAATGCCCAAGAAACTGAATTTTGTTAAAAACTTTGATTATGACACTTTGCCTCAGTATCTGCAGATTGGTATTCATGAGACCTATCACCATGCCAAAAATGAGTAGTTTATCTTGAATAGGCTGGAAGTTATAACCCAATTTTATGTTTGTTGTTGTTGTTGTATTAAGTTTTGCAGACATACAGACAGACAAACAAAGGTAAAACAATATGCAAATGATCCATTTGATTTTGGGAACAAAGAGAAAAGAATTTTAAACCTTGTTGTGCAGTACTAATTTCATAAAAAGCATTTCACAAAATATCTTGTATCTTAAGCAATAATTCTTATGTAAATCAAATTCATGAAAAACCATGACTTCTCAAGACTGATAGGTGGTTTTGATCATTAGATCTGCCAGTACATATGAGCTAAACAATTAATTCCAATAACTCTTGTCAAACAGTTCAGCAAATTGACAAGTGTTAGGGTAGTTATACCAATTTTGATTTTCTCTTCAATTAAGATAGAAAAATGAATATGAATTACATTGGTTATGGTAGTACACTCCTCATAAATCATTTTGACAACAGCACAATGTCAAAAATCTTTGGGAGGCATCACTATAATTTGGTTTGATGAAATGTTCTTTTTTTTGTCATTGTTGTAGATGTACTGAAATGTCTTAATTTCCTATACAATGTTTAGGTACTAAAAACAGTTCAGCACTGCAATAACATAACCAATGGAAAAATTACTATGTTAATACCTTCAACTAACACTGTAAAGGGAAAAAGAAATCACCCAAAAAAGTCATGCCGATTTCAAAATTTTTCACTTGGGTTGGACTACCTTTAGCACAGCGATTTTCTTTTTAGTACTTTCTTATTTCCATGGTGGTCACCCATACCTATATTCACCACCAGCATTGTCTGCCAGAGCAGCAGACAATGCAAAATCAAGGACGGGTGAAATTTCAAAATGATCATTAAGTTGAATTGCTTACATATATCTATATACCTTTATCTCTGATTTAACAACCAATTTACAGGTAGTGTGTATCATTCTGATGTAACTTTATTATTCATTTTTTATGGAAACATGTTGTCAACTTCACTTGGGCACAGCAGCATAAACCATTGAATGATCAGACCAGACACATTCTATAACATCTGTGAAAGCCAAGGGTATATTACTGTAAATATGATCAATTAATGACCCAGAATAATGGGTTGGTTTTTTTACGAGCTGTTTGCATTTGAAGAAATCCTGCATAAAACTCTCAACAACTGTAGTTCTATCTAATGTGTTTATGTTGAAATCACCTTGTATAAAAAGGCATTTTCCTTTGAAGGCCTTTAAATTCTCAGTTAGGAATATCTTTAGGTCAGCCATACAGGATTCAGGTGAGTTATACACTGTAGCAATCACTATTTCTTTATTTTGAACCACAAGCTCTACAACTATCATTTCAATATTCCTTCTCACAACAGAAAAGCTGTGTGAAATATGTATGGTGTCCCGAACATAAACAAGAATTCCTCTGTGAGGGCGATTATTTCCTATTTGTTTCCCATCAGCTCTAACAATTTGATATCCTGTTCTTTGCACTAAATCGATAGAATCATTTGCAGTTAACCAAGTTTCCAATAAGCATATACAATCTGCAGCTTTTACATTTGGATCTGAAAATAATTCGTCCTTGTGACTTCTGAACGACTGCACATTGTTGAAAAGACAGGAAAAATGAGTGTCACTGATCATGTAAACAGGAGTGTAACACAATTCTAATTTTCGTGATTCTCTTAAACGAATCATTTCTTCCTTTACTTTACTAGAGACAGAAATTTTACTCTCATTCAAGTTTACAATGTAAAGTCCTTCTAGGGATCTTGATCTACTTATAGCAACATAATGGGCATGTGGAAATACACGTTTCCCATCCATATCTATTACAACCTGACTCAGGGTGTCTCCTTGAGATTTATGGACAGTTTTTGCAGTTGACTGTCTTAAAGGGATCTGTATTCTAACGAAAGTCTTTCTCAAATATACAAAGTTTCTCTTACAATCAAAAATAGGTGTCCACAACAGATTGATAGCACTATGATACAAATGCTTGTACTTTGAGCGCCATAATGTTCCAATTTTATCATCATTAAAGGAAACCCATATAATACTTGGTCTTGTAGTAGTTTTTTGTCTGTTTTCAATCTTTTCTACAACACAAGACGACCCATTTACTAATCCATCATCTACATCAAGATTAAGACACAGGTCATAAATCATTCCAACACATATTCCTACCATTTGACTAAGACCAGCAGTGTGTGTTGAATCATTCGGTAATCTTGATACAAGTTGTTGTTTTACAGTCACATTGTCATCTCCTAGTACATGATCAAGGGAAGGAATGTTTACTTTTTCATTATCATTATTTAGAAAGCTTCTCACATTAAAATTGTTTACTTTATCATTTGTATTGAATAAATGTGTTGTGTTTTGTGGGTATTCCGTACTAGTAACATCAGTCAACCTCTTTTTCAAAATGTCAATATCATCTTCTGTGTGATTTCCTTCTCGTAACCTGTTGAGAATCTCTGCAAATTGCTTGTCATTTTTTTGCCTCATGATCTCATCCAGTTCATGCATCTTGACAAAATCCTGCCATAGATTAGTGGCTAAAGGCCCAAAGCTTGATCTCAAATTTTCAAATATCCAACCATCCATCACTGGTTTTAGCTGGAATAGATCTCCAATGAATATCATATGCAAACCACCAAATGGAACATCACAACCCTTTATTTGTTTTAATCTCTCATTTATCAGTTTTAGCATATTATTTCCAACCATGGACACTTCATCTATCATAACAACTGATAAGTCCTTATATTTTGTTCGAAGTGTATTTAAAGTGTCACTACTCAGCGGTGTACAATCATAACCCTGGCTAGCTGGAATGCGGAAAGCTGAATGTAAAGTTACACCATTTATATGAAAAGCAGCTTTACCCGTGGGTGCACAGAGCAGAACTCTACAATTCTCAGGATTATCACCAGGATCAGATGTCAAGTAACGTTGCAAAGCTTCAAATAGTGCACTAACAAGAACAGATTTTCCTACCCCTGCACCACCAGTTAGAAAAACTTTCAATTTTTGTTCAGTACACTTAATGGTTTGGAAAACGTGTATAAAAAATTCTCTCTGTTTTGTATTGAGTGAGTTTATCAATTGCCTGTATTCAACATCTGACATTGTTTTCCTACGGACACTTATATCTACAGAAGCAACACTTAAACCAAACTCTCCAGCAATATCAACTTGTCTCTGATTTTCGGGTCTATCAGGGTCAAAGAACATGAAACTTTCACTATCTTTAGCACCTATATCTGCATCATCCTGTTCAGACTGCTCTGTACCTGGGGCAACACTATCAAAATCTTCCTCACTCTGTGCTCGTTCCATTGCATCATCTAGTTCATCAGCATTTTGTTCATACTGTAAAGCCTTGTGCTCTATAGAACTCTTAATAGATCTGTATCTTGATAGGTAAGACTTATGGCCTTGTTTCAAATCAATACTTTCATCTCGCCATGGACTAAATAGAAGCAACCTTTCTCTACAAAACTGTTCAATGTCAGTCTTCTTTGTGAATCTTACATATCTTATGACTTTTCTACGTTTCCTTTCACTTATAACAATTCCATTTTTGAGAACAAGTCTACCTCCAGGTATGGAATATTTTTTATCCTCATTTGAATCACTGCTATTTGTGACTGTGTCTAGTATCTCATCATCATTACAATATATACCAATGTTTTCATTGTCTTCCCCGGCTTCAGCTTTGTCCACTGATGATTCAGAATAACCTTGTCCTGAATTTTCTGAAGTTGAAATGCTTTCATTGTATTTGATATCAAGCTGAGAAACATAATCTGCTAAACACCAATTCTCAAGTGCTCTTGGTCTTTTTGAATATCTTTTAATGATATTATCTGCTTCAATATCAGTAGAGTTTGTTGACAGTTTTTTGAGAGATTCCTTAGACTTAAGTAGAAATGTTCTGTCTTCAGGTAAAGAAGTATTAATGAAAACAACATCCCTAGAGGCCTTTGTCAATGATTGTTGCAAAAGTAAGTAGCAAGCTTCCTGGGCACTAACCTCAACACTATTCAAGAATTTATTTCCAATATGTCTAACCTGTTGTCTGAGATCCATGTTTCCTCTTCTAGCTTCTTTACATGCTTCATTCATAAGAATGCTCATTCCCCTCTGTGCTTTACTAATATAGGACACTATATATACAGCACAAGCATAGGGATCTAAAACAAATTGTAAGTCATGATTTGCACCCCAAGCATTTAGAATAGGTTTCATGTATGCATTAATTCTAACCTCACTTAATCTTCTTTTCAGAAAGACCTTTGGAGCATTCAAAGAGCTTTGAATTGCTTTCATATAATCACCCTCTATAACTTTGATCTGAGCTAAGAATTCATCGTGTGTAATATTTGTATCTTTCATTTCATCCAATTTCTTTTGAATTTCATCAAATAAATTTTTGTAATGCTGTTTGTCTTTACTGTCATTCAAGGGTTCTAATATAGTTGTGTTTTTCATTGGAGGGATTGGAAAGCCAAATCTACAGATTGATTTCTGTTTCTTTCTACAAGACTTAGAGTGCTTATGGACTTGCAGTTCTACAAGTTGTTGATCAGGATTTTTCTCACAAGATACATACTTATCTATAAATAAGGTTATGTCCTCTAACGAACTTTCGTGATATCTAGGAGCATTTTCAATCCAGAGTAACATGTGGATATGAGGTGAACCTCTCTGCTGAAATTCAACTCGATAAAAATAATCTATTACTTTCCCTAATGGATCATGGGGACTTTGAAGGACAGTATTGATGAATTCCTGTACTCTGTTGTCAAAGTATCTTACACAAGTAACTGGATCCTTCTGCACAAGTTTTGTTTTATCAATCCAAGTCAACCCATCTATATCTTTCTCAGACAGTGATTTTCCATCGTTTATTTCAGAAAGCATATTCAGTAGATCATGCCATCTAGTATCTGCTGATGAAAGGGATGTAAACCAAGTTGGTAGTCCTAGTTGTCTAATCATTGCAAAAACATCTTTTTTACGTGCTTCAAAATATGGAGGTGAATTTCTTAAACTTCTGAATATATAAAATCCCTCATCTAGTCTCACGACACTTTGGAGATAATTTGAATCAAGCATTTGTGAGGCAGTAAATGTTTTCCCTTCTTTTTTGCATCTTCTTAAAGCAAGATGAACTTTGTCTGAAATTTGTTTCAGTTGAACTTTCTTTAATTTGAAGAAGATATTAGGAATATTGGATGCTACTCTGCAATCAATATGTCGAAGTTCTAACTTGCATGTATCACTAAAATGAATTGGAACATATTTGTCATCATTTGGAATTCGTCTCTGTCCACAAAAAATAGTTGGAAATGATAAGTATTCAGCATCAGGATCTTGATAAAGACTGAGTGGTGTCTGACCTTCACCTGGAGCAAAAGTATAAACATTGTCTTTCGTAGGATCCGCAACATCCAGCAAAGTATCACTATTACCAATAACCTTTTCAGTCTCATCAACCTCACTGAATTGATCAGAGTCATAATTCACATCATCACCACAATCTAATTCTTCATTATTTTCACCATCAATGGCAGTACCAAAAAATTCCTTTACTGTATCACTACAATCTGAAGTGATTGATTGTATCCATTCATCATCTATTTTAATGCCAGATTCTTTATACAGCACACTATGCTTCACCAGCCAATGAAGAGCACTTAAAACATGCAGAGGTCTGATGTTTTCTGTGAAATCACATTTATTGTATGAAAGTTTTTTCTTTAGCTTCACAGGTATTGTATAGTGACTATCTAATGTCCTAGGTAAGCTATGTATGACAGGCTGAATATCCACAGGAACATTAACAACATTTCCTTTTACAGACAATTGACCTCCTCTTGGTAATTCTCTTATCTGCATAAATGGAATTCTCAAAGACACTAACCTCTCCTCTAGCTGATGTAAATTGAGTTCAATTGGTCGTACAGGGAATTCATTCTTGTTATAAACAGACATTGGTGGAACTTTGTTAAGTTTAATTTTTTCATAACAAGTTTTACACAGCCATTCGCAGCCATCAACAGAGATGTAGCCAGTAGAAAACCTTTCAGCTGCATCAGAAGTGCATTTTGATTTTATTTTTTCAAATGATACAACAGAATGTTTAAACCATGTTTGGTTACAGCATGAACAAACATAAACAGGACCCTTTGAAATATTTTTCTGGAACTTTTCAACACAATCTCCTATATCAATACCATGTCGTTTTGAACTTTTGTTGCACTTTTCTTTCATCCTATAATCTAAATTAGATCTCAAACATTGGCGTTTATCCTTATTTCTTTCGTTTTCTTTATTTGAATAAGATCTTGATGCACGTTTATTTTGTTTTTTAAGCCTTTCTGCGTCTTTGTATAATTTACTAGAGCGGCACTTGTGCATAGATTTCATTGTTAATATTCTGTCTTTCTTGTTTCTTTCTTCATTTTTTCTAACTTTTTGCTTGGCGATCTTTGTCATTAGCCTTTCTATGACTTGCCTTTCAGGATTTTGTCTTACTTTCTTCATCGAAATGTTAGTCATATTCCGTTCCTTAACTTGTCTTTCTGAATTTTGTCTTGCTTTCTTCTTCGATATATTAGTCATGATCCTTTCTTTGACTTGTCTTTCAGGATTTTGTCTTGCTTTCTTCATCGAGATAATAGTCATATTCCGTTCCTTAACTTGTCTTTCTGAATTTTGCCTTGCTTTCTTCTTTGATAAATTTGTCATGATCCGTTCTTTGACTTGTCTTTCTGGATTTTGTCTTGCTTTCTTCTTTGAAATATTGGTCATGTTCCGTTCTATGATTTTTCTTTCTGGATCTTTTCGTACTTTTTTCATTGAAATATTGGTCATACTACGTTCTGTAATTTGTCTTTCTGGATCTTGTCGTGCTTTTTTCATTGAAATATTTGTCATACTACGTTCCTTTCCTTGTCTCTTTGGATCCTGTCTAATTTTCTTCATAGATTCTTTCGTCATTAAACATTCTTTCAGCTTTTTTTTACTATCTAAACGCTGTTCTCTTTTATAATTTCTCATATATTCTCTTCTTTTTAGTCTTTTACATTCATGTACAGTTTCATAATCTAACTTATCAACTTCTTGTTTGCGCTTTTGTCTTACTGATTGGTCCTTAAAGTAACTCTCAATCAAAGATATAGATTGATTCTCAGGTGAACAAACCATAGATTCAATATCATTCTCCGTTGAATCAGATTCAGGAAATTTTCTTATAACAAATTTGATCGGCAGCATGTCAAATTGTTCACTTAGATTGATGTTCATACTCTGATATAGTGCATACATAAACAGAACTAAATCATCCAATGAACTAAAGGAAGCTAATAATGATTTTCCGTCATCAGTTGACAATCCATCAGTACCATGTGAATGAGAATCAAAAATGCAATATTTACCATCCTTTCTGAAAATTGCAGAACAAACTGAACCAATAATAAATAAAAGATAAGAAGTTGTTTTGAAAGTCTCATTAAGAGAATAGTGAAGTGATGGTAAGTGGATGTTGGTAGTACTCTGAATAAATACACCAGATACAATATTTCCTTTCACAATAGAAATAGTTCTATCAAAAACAGTTACTGAATCTGGAATCTCCTCTAAATTCAAAAGCAAACTTTGAAACTCATTCCTTGCTTTCAGACTACTCACTATTCTTCTATGTAATCTATCTCCTTCTATCAGAACATTGTCAAGACATTGAGATGATTGAAATTGTCTCAGGTCTGTGTATACCAACGAGCATAAGGCATTGGCTGTACATTGAAAGCTTCGTGAGGATGAATCAAACATTTGATTACCTTGATGAAATGTTCCAAAAATCATTGTGTTTAAGTCTTTATCTTCAACAGTAACATGGGTAACAGGAACAGTATCATCACTAGCAGTAGGTCTAGAATCAGCAAAAGAGTCAGTAGGTTTATCATCTCCAGTATCACAAAAAGTTTCATGAACAGTATCAAGAACAGTTTCAGAACAAATTCCAGACACAGATGGTTTTTGTGGGTGGGCAAGTCCCCCATCTGATATTCCAAAGACGCCCTCTATAGACACAGATGGTTTTTGTGGGTGGGCAAGTCCCCCATCTGATATTCCAAAGACGCCCTCTATAGACACAGATGGCCTTACATCTGTTTCATCCAAAACAGATGCAGGTAAAGGGTGGGATGGGCCCCCATCTGATAGTTCAAAGACACCCAGATCAGCTGTGCATCTCTCCAGAGCATCTCTTCTTGCTTTACTTCTTCTCCAGCTCTTCTTGCGAGGCATATTCAAACTGAAAATAGAAAATGACAAGAGGACCAAGATGGTCCTAGATCGCTCACCTGAGTCTCTTTGGCCCCTGAGACATCACATTAATTGGAAAGGCAGATGTCAAAAAGAAGATAATTGCCTTAAATCGATTCCATGGAACGTTTTCAGCGTAGAGCAAGACAGATATGCCTTTTTGCTCTATGATTCTATGTAAAAAGGGATGCACCTGGGTGGACCCCAAATTTGACCCCAGGGTCTTGATATGAACAAACTTGGAAGAGGTCCATAAGATAATGCTACATACTAAATACGAAAGCTGTCAGCCATCTGGTTTCAAAGAAAAAGATTTTTGAAGGTTTTCCTTTTTTCACCCATTGTGCTCAGAGGAGCTGAATGGGATGCGCCCCGGTGGAGCCCAAATATAACCCAAGGATCTTGATATGAACAAACTTGGTAGGGGCCCACTAGATAATGCTACATACCAAAAATGAAAGCAGTGTGCCCTCTGGTTTTGATTAAAGGAGATTTTAAAAGATTTTCTCTCTTTGATTCTATGTAAAAAGGGTTGCGTCCGGGTGGAGCCCAAATATGATCCTAGGGTGTTGATATGAACAAACTTGGTAGAGGTCTACTAGATGATGCTACTAACCAAATATGAAAGCTGTCTGCCTTCTGGTTTCATAGAAGATTTTTGATGATTTTCATTTTTTTATCCTTCGTGCTCATAAGAGATAAAGGGATGCACCCATGCAAAGCCCAAATATGACCCAAGGGTCTTGATATGAACAAACTTTGTAGAGGCCCACAAGGTGATGCTACATACCAAATATGAAAGCTGTCTGCCATCTGGTTTCAGAGAAGAAGATTTTTAAAGATTTTTGCTATTTGATTCTATGTAAAAAGGGTTGGGCCTGGGCAAAGCCCAAATATGACCCCAGGGTCTTGATATGAACAAACTTCGTAGAGGTCCACTAGATAATGCTAAATAGCAAATATGTAAGCTGTCTGCCTTCTGGTTTCAGAGAAGATTTTTAAAGATTTTCATATTTTCACCCTTTTTGTTAAGGGTAAAGGGAAAGTTAAGGGCGGATTTCAATTATTTGAACAACTTTGGTAGAGCTTGACCCAAGGAACATCCCTGCCAAGTTTCATCAAGATTGGCCCACTGGTTTAGGAGGAGAAGATGTTTAAAGAAATTGTGGACGACGCACGACTGACGACGGACATTCTACGATCACAATAGCTCACCTTGAGCACTTCGTGCTCAGTTGAGCTAAAAATGAGCTGAATCATATCAGGACAATACCAATCCATCTGGTGAAAATAATTTTTTACTTTAAATGCTTCATGATGGAAACTAGAAGGGTTGTCTAGGCATAACTAGAAGATGTTTTAATAATGTGTTGGTATAGATTGTTGTATAGAAAACAAGGAAGTGATATATCATCTCTTTTTCCATAACAGAACCCTATAATTTCTTATTCAAGTAGATTGATCGATTGATTGAATGGTGTTTAACGCTGCTTTCAACATTATTTCAGTAATATTGCAGCGGCTGGAGCACCTAACAATGGATTCCTGGTATTTCTCTCACCAGTAAAACCATTACATCCTTTGCTAGCCTCCAGCTACCATCTCACATAGGTCTACGATTATCAACCCATTGCTGAGAACCAAATTGTCAGAAAGAATGAGTGCCACCATCCACTTTATTTGCAGCTGTGGTTATTACCTGTTTGAACAATAAAAAATAAACAAGAATATTTCTCATGGTAAAAAACATCATGAAAAGATGCACTTTTTAAAGACTAATCCTCAAAAAATGTTGATTGTTTTCAACAGTTTGCAGTGCTTCATAAAACAATAGTATTCTATATTCTCATCAAAAACTAAAAAAAGAGTACCAAATGTGTGTGCTTAGGCTTGGCTACAGTTAAAGACTGATATTAAAATTTTCACATCAACCTATCTGCTTACACGCCCATATTTGGGGTCAATCCAACTTTCTTTAACAACTTTAGAAGAACATTTCTGCCAAGTTCTGTTAAAATTAGCCCATCTTTTAAGAAGAAGATGTTTAAGGAAAAGTTTTCATGTAGACGGACAGATGGACAGATGCACACATGCACAACAGACATTTTACAATGACCTACGGCCAGTGAAGTTAAAAATGATTATGAAATGATGTTGATATTGTAGTAATGAAAAAGTCTTATCTAAGTTTGCCATATGAATAATCTCGGGTCCAATTTATATTCCAATATAAATACGCACTTTAAATTTCCAAAAATTGTTAAACTTCTGACTTAAATATGTAATGAAATAACCAAATTCTTCTTTTTATCCTTTTTCCAAATAATTGTTTTTCTAAGGAAAAGATTTTAAAAAAAATTTTACTTAAAACCCTAATTTAGTAAAATACATTTGATCTTTCAAGTGATGTTCATGTTAAGACTCACTTGTAATTTGTAATAAGGCATTTGCAAAAACTACACTTCTTACAAACAAGAGGCCCAAGAGGGCCTGTATCGCTCCACTGGCTTTAAAATCTTTAGACTTTCATTAAATAAAGCTTACTTTAAATGAATACATTAACACTCCAAAATCTCCTAAGACCTATTTAGTTATGATTAAATGGTTCTGGTCCATATTGCACCAAAATACTCAATCAGAATAAACCTGCAACCCTTGACCAATCTTATTAAAACATAAGGTTCAGAAGATGTGGTTCAAAGATTTCGGGCTCATAATAGGCCCCACCTGACATGCCCATATTTATGGACCAAACAAAATTTCTTGAACAATTTAAGTTAATAGTCACCCAAGAAATATTCTGGTAAATTTTCATTGAAATTGGCTGAGTGGTTCTGGAGGAGATAATTTTTGAAAAGAGACACTCAAGGAACATTCTGATAAAGTTTCATTGAAAATAGCCAAGTGGTTCAGGAGAAAATGTCATTTGAAAATTTTGGGCTCAAAATAGGCCCTGCCCTGCCACGCCCATATTTTTAGTCCAATGAAAATTTCTTGAACAATTAAAGTAAAGGGTCACCCAAGGAACATTCTGTTAAAGTTTCATTGAAATCGGCCCAGTGGATCAGGAGGAGATGTCGTTGAAAGATTTCGGGCTCAAAATAGCCCCGCCCTGCCACGCCCATATTTATGGACCAATTAAAATTTCTTGAACAATTTAAGTAAAGGGTGACCAAAGGAACATTCTGATAAAGTTTCATTGAAATTGGCCCAGTAGTTCAGGAGGAGATGTGGTTCAAAGATTTCGGGCTCAAAATAAGCCCCGCCCTGCAACGCCCATATTTATAGACCAATCAAAATTTTTTTAACAATTTAGGTTAAGGGTCACCCAAGGAACATTCTGACAAAGTTTCATTGAAATCGGCCAAGTGGTTCAGGAGGAGATGTCGTTCAAAGATTTCGGGCTCAAAATAAGCCCCGCCCTGCCACGCCCATATTTATTGGCAAATTGAAATTTCTTGAACAATTTAAGTAAAGGGTCACCCAAGGAACATGCATGCCAAGTTTCATTGAAATCGGCCCAGTGGTTCAGGAGGAGATGTTGTTCAAAGATTTCAGGCTCAAAATAAGCCCCGCCCTGCCACGCCCATATTTATGGGCCAATCGAAATTTCTTGAACAATTTAAGTAAAGGGTCACCCAAGGAACATGCATGCCAAGTTTAATTGAAATCGGCCCAATGGTTTGGGAGGAGAAGATTTTTAAAGATTTCAAAGTGAAAAAATGCCACGCCCATATTTAGGGGCCAATCAAAATTCTTTGAACAATTTAAGAAGGGGATCACCCAAGGATCATTTCTACCAAGTTTCGTTAAAATCCGCCCATTGGTTTGGGAGGAGAAGATGTTTAAAGGAAAAGTTTACGCACGGACGCACGGACGGACGCACGCACGCACGGACGCACGACGGACACTCCGCCATGACAATAGCTCGCTGGCCTTCGGCCAGTGGAGCTAAAAAACAACACCTATCTTCTAAACTAGCCTGTAAGTTTAGGTAAACATAGGAAAATATTGAGTGCTTATAGATGTAACCATGTTTTATGATAAAATAATGTTTATTCTAAACAGATTAATCATCCATACCATTATTTCTATTTTCTTAACAATAGTTCTCAAATAACAAACGGAAATTTAAAGATATATTTCCATACATCCTTGGATGAAGTAAACACAGAACTTATCAATAAGAATATAGTTAGGGAATGTTTTCAGTGAAATTCCAGTTTTTTTGCAAAATCTTCAAGTAAAATTTAAGAGTTTAACAGGTTCTTTCTCAGTTTTCCCAATAAGTAATATCATGCATTATTTACTCCTATGTCATTAAACCGGTGATTTGCCAAGATATGTATTTGAGCTGTTCTTTAACTTAATTGGGGAACTGATGAGAGTCCACTTACAACAGTTTTGCATATTTTATTTCAACTCACTGTTAGATAATTTGAGCTGGAAAACTGTTGTAAGTCAAGTTACTTCAGTGTTGCATAAAGATGTCCAAAACGGACAAGAGCAGTTTGAAGTGGAAAACTGTTGTAAGTCACATTTTTACAAACATCTTATTTAATGTTTTATGTTTTCTAAAGTTTTCACTTCTATGTTAAAACTGAAGGTTATTAGAAGGTTTTTGCATGAAAGGTCGTTGGCATTTGCATTAACAGCAAATAAGAAAAAGTTTTTTCATCCTCCTGTAAAATTTAGAATAATGGAGTTACAACAGTGTTGCGTTGAGCCCTCTCTGCCACTCGTGAAAATATAGCTTTTGTTGTTCACTCAATGAAATATAAATCGATCTTACACTTAAACAAACGATTATCCTCTATGTCATCTTCATTAATATTACTTAGTACATGTACGTGCAAGAGAATTGTCGGACTATAATCCAAGATTGAATGTGGAGAGATATAAAGATTTCTTCGGAGCCCGTCAATTTTTTTTCTTGCTTATTATACTTCACACGCTAAGCGTTCCAATTTTAACAACGTCACTACTAACACTCTTTCAACGTCGATAATTCCATGAAATTTTATAATATATATTTTGTGAGTTGTATCAGAAAAAGATGTTGCGAAATTCGCGTTCATTTGATACATATTTCAAGAAAAACGATTAATATATCTTACTAAACAAGGACTCAATGATTCTTAAAACTCCCCTTTTGTTCGATTTTTAGCACATCTGAGCAGGAAGTGCTCATGGTGAGCTATTGTGATCAAGCTGTGTCCGGCGTCCTTCGTCCGTCGTCCGTCACCAATTTGTGTGGACCCTAGCGTCCACCGTTTTGGTCCAAATGTCTTAAACTTGGTCAGGATGTCTGTCTCCATCAAATCTTGGTCTAGTTCGAGATTTGGTCAAGTGGGGTCAAAAATGGGATCTTGTAAATGAAAAGGGTCAAATTTTAGCAAAAGTCTTGTGTGCCACTTATTTGGCAAAAATGTCTTTAAACGTCATCAGAATGTTTATCTCCATCAAATCTCGGACAAGTTCGAACTTGGGTAAAGTGGGGTCAAAATTGAGGTCAAGGGATCATATCTTAGAAAACCCTCCGTTCACTTTAGAGGTCACATTTTCGGCCCCAATATCACGAAACTTGGTCAGAATGTTGGTCTTTATCAAATCTTGGTCATGTTGTAAACTGGGTCAAGCGAGGTTAAATGATGTTAAGGGGCCATATCTAAGAAAAACCTTCTGTTCACTTTAGAGGCCACATAATTTGCCCTTATGTCCTGAAACTTTGCCAGAATGTTTATCTGCATCATTGCAAGCTCGTTTCTGATATGCCTGAGTTTGAGATAAGTCTGGTCGGTGAAAGAGAAGGCATCGGTTTTTAAAGAAGGTTTTCGTTATAAACAATGTTTTCTCATGCAGGAGATCGAATGCATCGTACGAAACTCAAGTTTGTCGAGTAATACAGCTTATAAAGGTGGAAATGACAAACCGTGAAAACATTTATCAGATAAAGCCAAGTTTTCGAGTTTGGTGGTAGCGAAGAAATGAATTTCGGAACGTCATTGGGTATAGACATATTAAACTGATTCATTTACGCGATTAAAATCAAGGACACTGAGGGGTTATAACTCAACCATTGCCAGCTTAAAACGCGGATAATAACAACTACCGATGCCGAACTTCGGTGCTGACTGGGAGGAAGGATTGTACTACAATTTGTGTTAGGACCGGAAACTTTTTACTCTCCAAGTCACAGTTTTTTTTAAAGGTTATCGTGGACTCATGGTGACAATGAACCACAAAGATGAGGTATCTGGGCCGTTTGTCAATTCCTTCAAAACCAATAGCCAAAGGGTGAATCCCTGTAAATAAGTCAATGTTATGGTCTATTCATCTCATGCCATTGTGGATTTAGTTCGTGAACACCTCATTAAAGTGAGACCAATGCCTATTCTTTCACCAACCGGACTCATTTCAAACTCAAGCTTATCGAAAACGAGTTTACAAAGAGTGTCTAAAAAAGTTTGCGAAAACCCAAGATTTTGAGTGAGATCGAGGCAACTTGAACATCGAATGCATAGCCATGTTGGGATTTGCTCCTAGAGATAGTCGCCTTCACGCGCTTACAACTCTTCAATGTGTATGACTACGGTGTCATTCCTTTTCTCAATAACCAACTAACTTAATAACTAAATAAATAGAAAAATAAATAAAAAATAAATAAATAAATAAGTTTTTAGGCAAGTAATTATGAGCTTCGGTCCCTAAAGGCTAGGCACTCCAAGATTTGGAGCATTGGTACATAATTAGAGACAAATAGTTTTCTTTCAACTTTCTAAAATTTCAGTAAAGAACAATTTTCTAGAATATTGTGGTTATTTTCTTGAATTCGTACACACTGAAAACAAGGGTCTAAATCAGACATACCGTTCTGAATATTGCATTTTGGAGGTAATAAAAATAAACGAGAAAGGTGAGACGTAAAATAGACAACGTGCGCCATGGAATGACGAGAAAACAGCGCCCCATGGAACTAACAGAAACTTCATATTTAAGGCTGTGGGGGCATATGCAAGAAGAAGATTACTAAGAAGACACTCCACAACTTCAGAGCCAGGGAACATAATCGGAGCCAATCCACATAATCGGAACCAAACAATTTTCTTTGATATATATCATATTGCAGAAAAGTAAATTTGGTTAGAGTATTGTGGTTGTTTTGTTAAACTCGTGTACACTGAAAATAATGGTCTGCGTTATTAATTCTGTTCAGAATTTGCATTTTGGAGGTAAAAACCACTTGTTTTCACATTCCTGAATCAAGACTGCTCCCAGAAGAAATCATTTTTAACAAAAACCAACGAGCGTTCTTACAGTTTTTGAGTACGTTTACATTGTAAAATGTATATCTGGTCGAATAGCATTCGACTTTTTTATGATTAATGAATGAAATATGACATAAATGAGGAAATCCCAACTCCCTACCCCATTTTTCATTCAAAATATGAAATGTTTATATCTACATAATCGGAGCCCCACGTGGAGCGGAAGTTCCACACATGATTTTGAAAGCGGAGCCGGTGGCTCCAATTATGGACATCACCCCCCCGTGTAAACCCTCAATACTCTGCTGTAACTCCAGCAAATTAAGGTATGAAATATGGACAAGATCAATCCCAAGCTACTCTTGGGACATTTCTAATATTGTTATGGAAATTTTCAACTTTATACATCCCCAAGGGAATTAGGCAGAAAGTGGTAACATTTATCTATGAATACCACTATTATGATTCAAAACTTTGAATAATATACAGTAATTGTCTAAAAATACAAAATCTTGAAATCATACTAATAAATTTACCATATTTAGTATCAAATTGAAGCTTTTTTCCCTACAGATTTAAAATAATCTTTTGAATGTTATGTATTTTCTCAAATAATTGCATTTATTCACATTCTTGTAGTAACTGGCTATAATCTTTAATTTAATTATTTGTCAAATCCCATACTTAAGATTCTATATCAATACTTAATCAAGGAAGCCATTTACACCTTTGTCAGAACCTAAACCTTCTTTTATTTATCTTTTATTACAATTTAATCCTGATTATAGAACTTGTAGCCAATGATGACATGTTGCTGTGCTGTTTGTCAAATTCATAACTTTATGTTCAAATCAGTTAAAAAAAAAAACCTTTGTGGGAATAGGACTTTGTGTCAGTAAAATGAGAAAACTTCGTGATAATTAACTTTGTGAACATTTTTGGACATCTAGAGCTTTGTGATAACTTTGTGAACTCTTGGACACTTAAACCTTAGTGATTGCTTTTTGAATACTTTTGGACTTTTGTAATACTTTGTGAACAATTTGTTTTATATCATTTGTTGAACATTTATTAAACTTCAGAAAATCTACTTTGTGTCCATATCTTCCTATCTGCAGCATACAAACCAGCAAGCAATATGACCGTCAGCTTCATAACACAATATTACGTAAGAATTCTAATGATTTAAATGTGAAAAAAAAGATTCATCCTGCCACGCCCATATTTTGGAGAAGCAATCAAAATTTCTTTAACAATTTAAGTAAAGGGTCACCAAAGGAACATTGATGCAAACTTTTGTTGAAATCAGCCCAACGCTTTGGGAGGAGAAAATTTTTAAAGATTTGTGAAAATGAGCCCAACCCTGCCGTGCCCACATTTCTCTGACTTTTTCAAAAATCCATTTTTCCCTGACGCATGAGAAAACTGTTTTTAAAGATTTTCAAGTGAAAATATGCAACGCCCATATTTGGGGAGCTAACAAAATTTGTTTAATAATTAAAGAAGAGGGTCATCCAAGAACCATTCCTACGAAATTTCATTAAAATCAGCCTGTCTTTTGGGAGGAAAAGATGCTTAAAGATAAAGTTTATGTATGTATGCATGCACAGACAAACTCATGATGGACACACCGCCATGACAATAGCTTGCTGCCTTTTGGCCAGTGGAGCTTACTGGAAAGACCATGCCAAATTCTGAGATGACTTTAGTGCAAATAAAGAGGAAGAAAAAAAATATATTCAAATCAATCATTAAAGATTTAGAAGAAATGGGACCACATGCAGCCTTGACCTTAGGCATATTAAAATAATTTCTTCAAATGATATTAGTACTTATAAATGGGAATAACTGTGACAAGTTATTAGTAAATCTATTCCTAATTAATGCAGGAGATATGTTCCAAACAAAACCAATTCAAACTCTTTGCATGACACTTGTACTCAATAAGGGTGACAAATATGCCAAGTTCATTTGAATCCATTCATAAATATGCAGTAGTCAAGACCAATTTTCATGGTTTGACATTCAACGATAACCTTGACCTTTAATTTATCTATTTACAAGACACAAGCTGTCATGAAGGGGGAATAACTGTGCAAAGTATTTTGAAATCCATTCATGAATTAATGTAGGATATATTCTTTGGACAAGATGATTTTAATAAATTTCAAATGTCAAGCATTCAGCCATGATCCTTAACTTGGGTGTGTTTGAACAAACATTTCACATGATACTTGAACTCATTACGGGCATTAACTGTGCCAATTATTCTAAAATTAATTCATAACTGTCTAAGATAATATTATGCTTGCGACATGAATTTATAACTCTAATTTCATCATTCTTTGACCTACTAGACCTTTGACCCTGACCTTGGGACTATCCAGAAAAACTGTCTGTGTGACACTAGTACTTAACAAGGGAAGCAGGAATGTAAGTTCTTAATAAAGCTTGTATTCATTCTATCTTGACAATTTGATCAATATCAGACAAAACAAATTAAAAATCTGCCAAGACTGTCCAACATGAAAATGATCTAGTGATAATGACAACATAATTCATAATATTAAAGATAGATTTATGTAAAGTTACACTTATCTCTGATAAGAGACTGAGATCACATGCACCGATCCAGAAGGCAGGAGTTTGGGACATGAAAGGTCTGCCATTCGCTCCCCAGTTTTACTGTCTAATGTGCTTATGCAAGAAAGAATTCAAATGAGTGTGAAGAGAGATGGGTACATTTAGACACATACTTTTCAGACATTGTTCGCTAATAAAAGCTATCAAAGACAGTTATATATTCGAGCTCTTGTAACTTGCCAGTCAGAATCATTCATGGTTGGAGTTATGAACACATGTCATATAGTCCGTTTGACTTCCATATGGACCAACTTTTTCATCAATCACATAAAACTGTGTTTGAATGAAGTATTTGTATGTGTTTTTATCTTGATTTCAGCTTAATACCATTCAAAAAAATATTTTTTGAATGTAAAATGGTTTTAAAATAATGATTTTGTCTATTTAGTTAATGTTAATATTTTTGCATTTCCCCTCTTTAGACACGAGGGGTGATGAAGGGTTTTTAGCTCACCTGAGCACATCGTGCTCAAGGTGAGCTTTTGTGATCATTGAATGTCCGTCGTCTGTCGTGCGTGGTCTGTCGTGCGTCGTCATGCGTCAACAATTTAAGTGTTTACACTCTAGAGGCCACAAATATGATCCAATCATCATGAAACTTGGTCAGAATGTTGGTCAGGTCACAAGGATGAACCCTATCGAAAATGGGAAGGATCCATGCCATATCACGGAAAAAGGGGCCTTAAAGACAAATTTTTTTGTTTACACTCTAGAGGTCACAAATCGTTAGCTCAGCATGAAACAGTTGTAACTCCCTACAAACATATAGGGAGTTACAACTGTTTCTCGCTGAGCCATCAAAATATGGCCCAATTGTCATTAAACTTGGTCAGAATGATTGTCAGGTCACAAGGATGAACCCTATTGAATCTGGGAAGGATCCACGCCATATCACGGGAAAAGGGGCCTTAATGACAATTTTCTTGTTTACACTCTAGAGGCCACAAATATGGCCCAATCTGCATGAAACTTGGTCAGAATGTTGGTCAGGTCACAAGGATGAACCCTATTGAAAATGGGAAGGATCCACGCCATATCACGGGAAAAGGGGCCTTAATGACAATTTTCTTGTTTACACTCTAGAGGCCACAAATATGGCCCAATGATCATGAAACGTGGTCAGAATGATTGTCAGGTCACAAGGATGAACCCTATTGAATATGGGAAGGATTCATGCCATATCACGGGAAAAGGGGCCTTAATGACAATTTTCTTGTTTACACTCTAACGGCCACAAATAATGCCCAATCATCATGAAACTTGGTCAGAATGTTTGTTAGGTCATGGGGATGAACTCTTTTAAAAATTGGAAGGATCCGTGCTATATCACAGGAAAAGGGGCCTTAATGACAATTTTCTTATAAGAGCTCCAGACGCCAGAAATATGGTCAAATCTTCATGAAAGGTGGTCAAAATGTTTGCCAGCTCACAAGAATGAACTCTGTTGAAAATGGGAAGGATTCATGCCATATCACTGCA
The DNA here is from genome assembly GCA_948146395.1 of Fragum whitleyi. Taxonomy (NCBI): domain Eukaryota; kingdom Metazoa; phylum Mollusca; class Bivalvia; order Cardiida; family Cardiidae; genus Fragum; species Fragum whitleyi. Next base: position 34,079,745 of record OX411550.1, read on the forward strand.
AAAGGAGTCTTAATGATAATTTACTTGAAATAACTCTAATGGCCTTATATTTGGCCAAAATTTAGTGAAACTTGGTTTTATGTAGAAATTATCTTCTTTATGACATCAGCCTTTTTACTTGATGTAATGTCCAAGTGATCAAAGAGAGTCAGGTGAGCGATCTAGGACCATCATGGTCCTCTTGTTAATATAAAGAAAATTTAAACATATAGTAAAAACAAATGGTTTAATACAAAACATTTGACAGAAGTAATGTCCATCATTCCTTATTTGGAAATGATAATTAGCATATTGACTGTTACGTCATCTTTAACTTAAATATCACATGATCTGTACCGTTATTACTCGCCTGCTTGTTTAGTTTTCCTTGTGAAAATACCAACAATTTTGTTAAATAATATGTTTTGATTGGTCTAAATATGTGAACATGGGGTTTATCTCGGAATAGATAAAAACAATTATCAATTATCTGGTCAAACATTTTTTTTAACAAAAAGAGAATACACTCAGAGTTGATATCCTAAGGAAGGAAATATCTTCAACAAAATTAATCTATTAAAAAAAATCACTTTTATACTTAAACAACTCTCTTAAAATCATACACTTTTGATTCAGCCCCTCTGCAAATCAGAACTTTTTTGGATAGACAATTCGCTGTTCCATTTAATACAGACACAAGAAGGCATGAAAGGCTGGGAGTTAACAAATAGACCGACGGACAAAATCATTATTCCACATCCATAAATTTGGAAAACAAAGTTTTTCATGGGACAAGATGGAAAATATGGTATGACCATTTACTCGATTCTGAGATTTTCGGCAAAATGTTGGTCAATGTAGAAGTCAGTCTATAGCAACATTTCCAAAAAAAAAAATTTGTACGATCTAAACTCAAAGATGTGTAAGACAACAGGTTTCTTCAAACAGAACAAGAGTGCCATAGTTACAATATACGCTGCCACTTTGCTGCTGTTTCAGAAAAGTAATTGTAGACATTACTTTTTTTTAGCTCCACTGGTCAAAGGCGTTGTGGCCCTCGTGCGTCCCTCCATGCGTCTAGTAATAAACTTTTTCTTTACAAATCTTCTCCTCAGAAACTACTGGATAAATTTCAACCGAACTTCAAAGGAATGATCCTTGGGTGACCCTCTTTCGAAGTTGTTTTGATCCAAATGAAAAACAAGAGGACCCTCAGGGCCTTAAATCGCTCACCTGATATTTCAAGTAAATTATCAGTAAGACTCCATTTCCTATGATATGGCATGTACCTTCCCATTTTCAACAGAGTTCATTCTTGTGACCTTGCAAACATTTTGATCAAGTTTCATGAAGATTGGACCATATTTGTTGCATTTGGAGCTCTTACGAGAAAATTGTCATTAAGGCCCCTTTTCCCATGATATGGCAAGGATACTTCCCATTTTCAATAGACTTTATCCTCATGACCTAACAAACATTCTGACAAAGTTTCATGATGATTGGACCGTATTTGTGGCTTCTAGAGAGTAAACAAAACAAGAGGGCCGTTGGCCCTGGGTCGCTCACCTGAGAAAAAAGCTTCATTACCTAGGTATGTCCATGCAACCACAGAAAAAGAGATTTTCTATTATTCAATTAGATAACATTTGAAATAATCCTCTCCCCCCTCTGCTCCTCCCCTGGTCATTATTTATTTAAGCTTTTTTCATAAAAGGTCTGTGATCAGCTAATCTATGCCAGATATGCTGGCTGAGTCTGAGACTTTTAAAGTTTTCTTTAATGAGTTGATCAATCCATGTCAAATATATATGCTGTAGGGATTCAAAATTCTCAACAAAGCACCCCCCCTCCCCCAAGATGCTCCGCACCTGGTGAATCTACAGTCATGATTTTAGCTAATTCAATTAATGTCCATATGCTGATCATCCATATCAATTTTCAAGTCTGTAGGACTCCTGGTTCATTAGAAGAAGTTTAGAGATTTCAAAAATTATCCAAAGTACTACCCCCTCCCCAAGACACTCAGCACCTGGTGACCCTACAGTCATGATTTTAGCTATTTTTATTAATGTCAATATATTGATCACCCATGACAATTTTCAATTCCGTAGGGTTCTTGATCCAGGAAAATAATAAGGTTAAAGATTTCAAAATTGATCCAAAGTACTACCCCCTCCCCCCTAATGCTCTGCATCTTGGGGCCCTACATTCATGATTTTAGCTACTTTATTTTAGATCCATATGCTTATCATCTATGCCAATTTTGAAGTCTGTAGGGCTCCTGGTTCTTTAGAAGATGAAGGTTAAAGTTCCAAATTTTCATAAAAAGTACTATCCCCTCCCCCCGGGTGCTCCGCACCTGGTGGCATTATAGTCATGATTTAAGCTATTTTTATTAAGGTCTATGAGCTGATCCTCCATGCCAATTTTCAGGTCTGTAGGGCTTGTGGTTCAGAAGAAGAAGAAGGTAAAAGATTACAAAATTTTCACAAAAGTACTACCCCCTCCCCCCTGGTGCTCCGCACCTGGTGAATCTACAGTCATGATTTTAGCTATTTATATAAAGGTCCATATGCTGATCATCCATGCCATTATTCAAATCTGTCATGCTCCTGGTTCAGAAGAAGAAGAAGGTTAAAGATTACAAAATTTTCACAAAAGTACTACCCCCTCCCCCCTGGTGCTCCGCACCTGGCAGCCCAATGATTTGATTTTAGCTATTTTTTTAAGGTCTATGAGCTGATCATCCATGCCAATTTTCAAGGATGTAGGGCTCCTGGTTCATCAGAAGAAGAAGCTTAAAGATTACAAAATTTACCCCAAGTACTACCCCCTCCCCCCTGGTGCTCCGCACCTGGTGGCCCAAAAGATATGATTTTAGCTATTTTAATTCAGGTCTATGAGCTGATCCTCCATGCCAAGTTTCTAAGTCTGAAGGACTACTGGTTAAGAAGAAGAAGAATTTTAAAGATTACAAAATTTTCACAAAAGTACTACCCTCTCCCCCCTGGTGCTCCGCACCTGGTGAATCTACTGTCATAATTTTAGCTATTTATATAAAGGTCCATATGCTGATCATCCATCCCAATATTCAAATCTGTCATGCTCCTGGTTCAGAAGAAGAAGAAGGTTAAAGATTACAAAATTTTCACAAATGTACTACCCCCTCCCCCCTGGTGCTCCGCACCTGGCAGACCAACAGATATGATTTTAGCTATTTTTATTAAGGTCTATGAGCTGATCATCCATGCCAATTTTCAAGTCTGTAGGGCTTGTGGTTCCAAAGAAGAAGCTTAAAGAGTACACAATTTACCGAAAGTACTACCCCCTCCCCCCTGGTGCTCCACACCTGGTGGCCCAAAAGATATGATTTTAGCTATTTTAATTCAGGTCTATGAGCTGATCATCCATGCCAAGTTTTAAGTCTGTTGGACTACTGGTTGAGAAGAAGAAGAATTTTAAAGATTTTCTTAAAATTTTCACAAAAGTACTACCCTCTCCCCCCTGGTGCTCCGCACCTGGTGAATCTACTGTCATAATTTTAGCTATTTATATAAAGGTCCATATGCTGATCATCCATCCCAATATTCAAATCTGTCATGCTCCTGGTTCAGAAGAAGAAGATGGTTAAAGATTACAAAATTTTCACAAATGTACTACCCCCTCCCCCCTGGTGCTCCGCACCTGGCAGACCAACAGATATGATTTTAGCTATTTTTATTTAGGTCTATGAGCTGATCATCCATGCCAATTTTCAAGTCTGTAGGGCTTGTGGTTCCAAAGAAGAAGAAGCTTAGAGATTACAAAATTTACCCAAAGTACTACCCCCTCCCCCCTGGTGCTCCGCACCTGGTGGCCCAAAAGATATGATTTTAGCTATTTTAATTCAGGTCTATGAGCTGATCATCCATGCCAAGTTTTAAGTCTGTTGGACTACTGGTTGAGAAGAAGAAGAATTTTAAAGATTTTCTTAAAATTTCACCTTTTGTTGCCATAGCAACCAGAGTTTTTCATGGATTTCAATTCTTTTAGCTATTCTGAAGGGGACAACCTAAGCAACATTTCTGTAAAATTTGGTGTTAATTGGCCCTGTAGTTAAGGAGGAGATGTCGTTTAAAGAAATTGTTGACGGACGCCGGACGAAGACCGACGACCGACGGACGGATGCCGGAGGAAAGGTGATCACAATAGCTCACATGAGCACTTTGTGCTCAGGTGAGCTAAAAATTGTCATTAAGACGCCTTTTCCCGTGATATGACACCGATCCTTCCCATTTTCAATAGACTTCATCCTCATGACCTAACAAAGATTCTGACCAAGTGTCATGAAAATTGGACCTTATTTGTGGCTTTTAGAGTTTAAACAAGAAATTTGTCATTACGGCCCCTTTTCCTGTGATATGGCACAGATCCTTTCCATTTGAGCAATTTTCATAAGGGACCACCCAAGGAATATTTCTGCCAAGTTTGGTTGATTTTGACTCATAAGTTTAGGAGGAGATGTAGATTAAAGAAATTGTTGACAAAATTGTCATTGAGGCCCCTTTTTCCATGATATTGCACGGATCCTTCACATTTTCAATAGACTTTATCCTCATGACCTAACAGACATTCTGACCAAGTTTCATGAAGATTGGACTATATTTATGGCTTCTAGAGTGTAAACAAGAAATTTGTCATTAAGGCCCCTTTTCCCGTGATATGGCACAGATCCTTTCCATTTGAGCAATTTTCATAAGGGACCACCCAAGAAATATTTCTGCCAAGTTTGGTTGATTTTGACCCGTAAGTTTAGGAGATGTCATTTAAAGAAAAAGTTGACGCTGTGACTGACAGACGGACGTTGGACAATGATCTATCACAATAGCTCCCTTGAGCACTTTGGCTCAGGTGAGCTAAAAAGGATTTAATGGGCGAGGCTTATTTCCAAATATGATTAAAATTGTGTTTTTTAAGATTCTAATAGATGGGTACAAATTAAATTTTACATGAATGACCCTTGGGTGACCCTTTATCAGTCTACCAAAAATTATTGTGATTCAATGAAAATTGTGTATTTTATGGGCAGAGGTCATTTCTCTATGTTATAAAGTGGAAACTTTCAAAATTGTTTTCTCAGATTCTAGTTGATGGATACCAATTAAATTTTTCATTAATGATCTTTACTTACAGTTTACTTACGGTTTACTTAGGGTCTTAGGATCAATGGTAAGCTTTTAGCTTCTTGAGATCCTCCATTTTCTTGATTCTCACAAATGGTGTTTGTAGTGTGCGCATAGCAGCTGGGGGTGAATTAAAGTGGGTGATTTTTCCAGTGATTGTTTAAATTACTTTTGAAGACGTTTAAAGATGGTGACATATTTACATGGTTTGGCAGATTGTTCCACGGTTCTACGACTCAGATACCAAAGCTAATTTTTCGGATCTCTGTGCTGGATTGGCGTTTGAAGAGTTTTAAGTTGTTCCCTCTTGTTCTCTGGTAGTTATTTAATTTGAGTATGTTTTCATTTGATGTTGTATCAAGCTGGTTTAGGATTTTATACACCTGGATTACATCTGCTCTTTGATGCCTGTATTCTAGGGATGGAAGTCCAAGTTGATGAAGCCTTTCTCTATAATTCAGGTTGCTGATGCTTGGTAAGATTTAAGTTGCTCTTCTCTGTACATTTTTCTATGGCTGTTTAGTTTTTTGGTGAACGAAATTTTCGTTCACCAGTGTTATATACCGTTTATGGAAAATCCTGTAGGATCTTAATAGGTTTAAAATAAAGCAGTACCTCTTTAGATTCAATTTAGTTTCTCTAGATACTTCTCTCTACAAAATCACTGTTTACTTCGTTAAATCCATGATACTAGCATTCTTCATCAAGTGAAGATAATGAAAATTACCCTTTAAAAACACAAAATTATCTTGGAATGTCTATACGAGCGAATTTTTGATCGGCGTAAGATTCTCGAGACTTGAGAGCAAAAACAAAGTATGTGTCTGTACACTGAATAGACAGATACTATGTTTTGGATTTAAACCTTCGCTATTGCAACTGGTAGTAATTTGCCGGAAATGTGTGTTTATTGAGGTCGTGAACTCTTGAACTTCTACACACGTGATTTGCCATACCACACGTGATGACCTACTACGATTTTACCTGCCTTCTTATGAATGAAGTCTTTGCTTATAAGTTACGAAAGGTCAAGTTTACAAACGAATGGAATGTTCCTGCCGTATTTCTCCTATTAAACACGCCCGAGCACGATGCAAAACGTCGTGGAGGCGTGCGCTATCATTTCTTACTCTTTTACTAAAAAATACGTATTTTGGTACCTAAGAGAAGCAAACTGTTAACATGTTCGTAATTATCGATTGAAATACGTACGCTTCCCAATACTCTTTTCTTTTTATCTATTAAGGCTATAGATTTAAAAAATTGAAATAAAATGTTAGCTAACGAATTGTTATTCTGCCATTTAAAGTCATCTATCGAAATACGGTCACCCTCGACCATTAATTGCAGCTTTCAAAAGCAAGTGATTGTGTTAGCAGAAGCCGAGATTATTATTATTGTTATTATTTGTACAAGATAGGAAGTTCCAGACGATGCAATATTCAATGTTCCGCTACCGATGGACAAAGCGGTCTAATAAATCATTACCTATTCACATATGAAATAAATAATCATGTATTAAATTCTAAAATTTCGTGATGTGTAAATGCAAGTGTTTTGTAGTGAAAACACAACACGTTTGGAGCTAGCTGGGTCACAGCGTGTTGGCACCCTTTGAAGTCCCCAGATTCTTGCAAGCGGCGACGTCGCTTTTGAAATAAGTCACACACGACATTTTACGAGGGTTTTCCTATTTTATCAGTATGAATTGTGACTAAGATTTAATCATTTGACTCGGATATTTTGTATATTTGCAGAAGGTGAAATGATTTCAGAAATATTTTCTTAACAACATAAGGGGATTTTGTTCGCATGTGACTTATGAAGATTTATGAGAAACAGTTTTAATTTTGTGTTAAATTTAAACCTTTCGCGCTTTCGGAAGACTACGTGATTTAGGACGCGCTAGATTTTCAGATGTTGAACGATCTTTTTATGACGCAACCAGCCTTTAATCCTGATAGGAATTTAAGATAGTTAACCCACAATCTATTGAACATTACGTCGTGGAGTAGCAGCTATTGAAATCAAATTCGAGACCGGATTTTTCACCATGGACCATGGACAGTTGGATGTTGTTGATCGTCAAGGGCCTGGGAATCGTATTTATGGGGGAGCGCGTTTATTAGGGAGGGCGCATCTAAAAGGTGAATACGGTATATTTAGTCCAAATTCTCATTGAAACATAAACAGGCACCACTTGACCATGACCAACCTTGATATAAAGTATAATTTAACCCATTGCATACTTGTGTAATTTAAATATCTTCGGTTACGGGAATTTTTGTATCATATTACCCAAATCCCATTCCCTGTTTTTTTTGGTTTTTTTTTCGTTTCAAACAAGGCCGGAAAACATGGGATATAGCAATCTCGGTACCATTTACTGTTAATATATGAATGTCGTAAATAGATAAATAAATAAAAGAATCAAATAAACAAATATCCCAACACGATAGACCTAATTTCAAATTTTAACATCGAATGGATTTTTTTTTTCAAAGTACTTGACATCGTAACTACTCTGGCTCTAGAATTTCCTCAATTCAATCATTCATCATTTGTTTTGCCGTAAGTATGTAAAATATTACAAAAAACGAAATTTGGATTGTGAATCAATCGCCTGTGGACTGGAGCACCTTTACCTTAACATGGAAATTGGTATTTCTCGCATCAGAACTATAATTAGCATACATCCGTACGTAGCTGCCATCTTCTACCCTCTTAGGTTTACGATTATCCGCCATTTGGTAGGAGCAATAGAATTAAAACAACGACTATATTTGGACAATTCATTAGCTGTACAAAATACCTTCCTACATAGATTTTAACGGATTGTTTTTTAGCTCCCCTGACCACAACGTGCTCAAGTGAGCTATTGTGATCACCTTTTGTCCGGCGTCCGTCCGTCGTCCGTCAACAATTTCTTTAAATGACATCTCCTCCTAAACTACTTGGCCAATTTTAACCAAACTTGGCAGAAATGTTCCTTAGGTGATACTCTTTAAGAATTGCTAAAAGAATTGAAATAGGTGAAAAACTCTGGTTGCTATGGCAACGAAAGTTAAAAATTTAAGAAAATCTTTAAAATTCTTCTTCTTCTCAACCAGTAGTCCAACAGACTTAAAACTTGGCATGGATGATCAGCTCATAGACCTGAATTAAAATAGTTAAAATCATATCTGTTTGGCCACCAGGTGCGGAGCACCAGGGGGGAGTACTTTTGTGAAAATTTTGTAATCTTTAACCTTCTTCTTCTTCTGAACCAGGAGCCAGACAGATTTAAATATTGGCATGGATGATCAGCATATGGACATTAATTCAATTAGCTAAAATCATGACTGTAGATTCACCAGGTGCGGAGCACCAAGGGGGAGAGGGTAGTACTTTTGTGAAAATTTTGTAATCTTTAACCTTCTTCTTCTTCTGAACCACAAGCCCTACAGACTTGAAAATTGGCATGGAGGATCAGCTCATAGACCTTAATTGAAATAGCTAAAATCATGACTGTAATGCCACCAGGTACGGAGCACCAGGGGGGAGGGGGTTGTACTTTTGTGAAAATTTTGTAACTTTAACCTTCATCTTCTAATGAACCAGGAGCCCTACAGACTTCAATATTGGCATGGATGATAAGCATATGGATCTAAAATTAAATAGCTAAAATCATGAATGTAGGGTCACCAGATGCGGAGCATTAGGGGGGAGGGGGTAGTACTTTTGATCAATTTTGTAATCTTTTACCTTATTTTTCTCCTGGATCAGAAAGACTGAATATTACCGAAAGAGACCAAAACCTTGTAATTACAATTACGAAACAGCGGTCTTTTAATTCAGAGGATGGGGGGACCCCATTCAGGTTGTACCAGAGCCATAGCGGATAACGCTTAAAAGTCAATATGCAGAAAGACTGCTGTTTAACCTGCTAAAATATGGGTTCCGCATGTGGAAATTGAATTACCTTTCACAGCTATTTTTTAAGTTAAGAAAAGAATCATTAGCCTAGACGCTATAGTTGCCTGTTTTCTTTTCTCTAGGCTTATCGCTCTCTGTCTATCGGTCTGTCTCTGTCTGTCACTCTCTCTACCATTCATTTCCTCTATTTCTTCATTGAATTTAGAATTTTGACGAGACGCTTTCCTTTGATCATTTTTTACATTTATAATTTCTCTTTTCTCAACGAATTCAATATATCACTTAAGAATGCCAACAGATTCGTTCACCATCAGTACTTTCAGTGCTTTGATTAGGTAAGGGGACCAGACAGGGCTTGAATATTCTAGATGAGGTCTTATTAGTGATTTGTAAAGATGGAGAAACATTGTTTTGTCTAGATAGGTAAAGGTTCTTCTGATGATGCCAAGGTTTCTATTGGCTATGTAAATCTTTGATGTTATATGTGAGTCAAATTATTTGTCAATTATGACCCCTAGGTCTTTTTCTTGTCTATGTTTTCTATTTGTTCTCTAGACATGTCAGGCTTTTTCATAAAGTAGTCAGTGTTTGCCCTAAAGTGCTGTACTTCTACTTAGTCAGTTCTAACTATCAACAAACTTTAGAAATCATTACAATGAATCTTAACTGTTTCACCCTGAACAGTCTTTGAGAGGCAGTTGTTATAGGGTAAAGGGTTGAACATTTTACAATGGCATTCTGCAAAAGAGTTTTGTCATTTTCTGCTCAGTACTGAAATATGAGACACAGAGAGCTATCAAAAGGTAACAAACATTAATCCCCCTTTTAAACTTAGTTAAAAAAAAATTGACATCACTTGACCCTTTCTTGAAATTGTCTGAGATTTCATCAAAATAGTCTTTCTGATCAATTTTCAGAATGATCATGCTAAAAATGTTGGCAACCCACTGTTGGCAAAACAGACATCACATGACCCCAAAAGATCACCTTGAGCACTTCATGCTCAGGTGAGCTAAAAATGTGGTCTTCAGAGTGCACACAAGGTTTTTGTAAGATTTTATCACTTGACCTCTATTTTGACTCAATTTTGAAGTTGACCTAGATGTCATTTAGACAAACATTCTGACCAAGTTAAAAAACTTTTGACCCCAAAATGGACTGTAGAGTGCAAGGTTTTTCTAAAATTTGACCCATTGACCTCAATTTTGACCCCACTTGACCCGATATCAAACTTGACGGTGATTTGATGGAGAAAAACATTCTGACGAAGTTTTGAGACATTTGAGCCAAAAAAGTACTAAAGGTCAAAGTTGATGACAGAGGATTGATGCTGAATACCGGGCTTTGTGCGCAGGTGAGCTAAAAATTGTTTTGTATTGATATGAATAACCTTCCTATGAGGTTTCTGCAAGAAGAGAAAAAAGGAAACAAGAGGGCCGTTGGCCCTGGGTCGCTCACCTGAGAAAAAAGCTTCATTACCTAGGTATGTCCATGCAACCACAGAAAAAGAGATTTTCACTTATTCAATCAGATAACATTTGAAATAATCCTCCCCCCCCCCTCTGCTCCTTCCCTGGTCATTATTTATTTAAGCTTTTTTCATAAAAGGTCTGTGATCAGCTAATCTATGCCAGATATACAGGCTGAGTCTGAGACTTTCAAAGTTTTCTTTAATGAGTTGATCAATCCATGTCAAATATAAAGGCTGTAGGGATTCAAAATTCTCAACAAAGCACTCCCCCTCCCCCAAGATGCTCTGCACCTGGTGAATCTACAGTCATGATTTTAGCTAATTCAATTAATGTCCATATGCTGATCATTCATACCAATTTTCAAGTCTGTAGGACTCCTGGTTCATTAGAAGAAGTTTAAAGATTTCAAAAATGATCCAAAGTACTACCCCCTCCCCAAGACACTCAGCACCTGGTGACCCTACAGTCATGATTTTAGCTATTTTTATTAATGTCAATATATTGATCACCCATTACAATTTTCAAGTCTGTAGGGTTCCTGATCCAGGAGAAGAATAAGGTTAAAGATTTCAAAATTGATCCAAAGTACTACCCCCTCCCCCCTAATGCTCCGCATCTGGTGGCCCTACATTCATGCTTTTAGCTATTTTATTTAAGATCCATATGCTTATCATCCATGCCAATATTGAAGCCTGTAGGGCTCCTGGTTCATTAGAAGATGAAGGTTAAAGTTACAAAATTTTCACAAAAGTACTACCCTCTCCCCCCTGGTGCTCCGCCCCTGGTGGCATTACAGTCATGATTTTAGCTACTTTTATTAACGTCTATGAGCTGATCCTCCATGCCAATTTTCAAGTCTGTAGGGCTTTAGGTTCAGAAAAAGAAGAAGGTTAAAGATTACAAAATTTCACAAAGTACTACCCTCTCCCCCCTGGTGCTCCGCACCTGGTGAATCTACAGTCATGGTTCTAGCTATTTTTATAAAGGTCCATATGCTGATCATCCATGCCAATACTCAAATCTGTCAGGCTCCTAGTTCATCAGAAGAAGAAGGTTAAAAGTTACAAAAATTTCACAAAAGTACTACCCTCTCCCCCCTGGTGCTCCGCACCTGGTGAATCTACAGTCATGGTTCTAGCTATTTTTATAAAGGTCCATATGCTGATCATCCATGCCAATATTCAAATCTGTCAGGCTCCTAGTTCATCAGAAGAAGAAGGTAAAAGATTACAAAATTTTCACAAAAGTACTACCCCCTCCCCCCTGGTGCTCCGCACCTGGCAGCCCAACAGATATGGTTTTACCTATTTTTATTCAGGTCTATGAGCTGATCATCCATGCCAATTTTCAAGTCTGTAGGGCTCCTGGTTCCAAAGAAGAAGAAGATTAAAGATTACAAAATTTACCCAAAGTACTACCCCCTCCCCCCTGGTGCTCCGCACCTGGTGGCCCAAAAGATATGATTTTAGCTATTTTCATTCAGGTCTATGAACTGATCATCCATGCCAAGTTTTAAGTCTGTAGGACTACTGGTTGAGAAGAAGAAGAATTTTAAAGATTTTCTTAAAATTTCACTGTTTGTTGCCATAGCAACCAGAGTTTTTCATGGATTTCAATTCTTTTAGCTATTTTTGAAGGGGACCACCTAAGCAACATTTCTGTAAAATTTGGTGTAAATTGGCCAAGTAGTTTAGGAGGAGATGTCGTTTAATGAAATTGTTCACGGACGCCGGACGAAGGACGACGACCGACGGACGGACGCCGGATGAAAGGTGATCACAATAGCTCACATGAGCACTTCGTGCTCAGGTGAGCTAAAAACAAAAGTAGCAGAAAAAAGAACTCTTAAAACAATTTTGATAAGTCACGATTTGGTCCTTTTGCTAATCATCTCGTGTTAGCGTTCAGGCATTGAATTCTTATCATTGGCAAGCAAGCATTGTTAAAAAACATGGTTACACCTTGATTTGGTTTGATAGTAACTATCTCAGCATGATATCAAAACACCAGTCAGCATTGCTTATCAGACATTTCTAGATGATTCGAAGCTCATGTTTTGCCTCAAACAATTATTTTTTCCTGGAAGTAAAATACAGCCTTTTTATTTTCATTTTTTTTCTTTTATAATTTCCTTTGACATCAAATTGAAATATTTCTGAAGATTTTATATATATAATATAGGCATTATGTGGTGTTCGAGGTTTAGCAGTAGAGCATTGGCCTGTTGACCCAAAGGTCACAAGTACAATTCCTGAGAGGGGATAACGATCTTGGTACTTTCATTGGCCCTAACATAAAGTGTAAGAGGAAATAATCTAAGTTGAGAGAATTTGTTTCCTAATCAATGTAAAATATGTGTATGTTGAATTGCAATGCAATATAGGAGTCCCCCACCGTTTTAAAAAAGGCCCATAGTTTCATAGTAAACAGTTTTGCTGCAAGTTTGGCCTAGTCTAAATTTTTGCCATTTGAGACAGGGTTAACCAAATTTGAAACAAATAAAGGTAGACGTGATTGAATTGAAAAGACAATTAATTAAAGAAGATTACAATAAAGACAGCAATGAAATGAAATAACAAACCGCAATAACTCAAACAAGATGCCATGCATAGTAACGGTTGTTGATCATGACAACAACAAAGAGAAAAAAAAATTAAACAAACGTACATAAGGTAGAGTTATTGTTCTTCAACATGAAACTTTTTTGCATTGTGATCTATACGTGTATGAAGTTTTAAATTCCTAGCACTTAAAGTTTAGGAGATTTGCTCTGGACAAAAGTGTGCCAGTTGGGTGGACAGATGGACAGACAGAATCAAGCAAACCTAAAGTCCTCCAACCATTAACTGGTAGGGGACTGATCAAATGGTTTAAACCAAAAATTTAGACATGTCCAAATAAAATGATCAATGGAAACTTAACCCTTGTTATGCTGAATTTAAATCTTGGTAAAATTGTTACAAAATCAAAGTGCTCAAAGCACTGAATGCACTATATGCGACTCAGTATTTATTTTGAAATTAAAATTCTAAGCTTTCTGGTTTAAAAAAAGGAAAAACAGGTGGTATAGACAAAGATCTGAATGCACATATGTGCAGGCTGATGTTTGCCTATAGCTCCTGTCAAAGTAGGAATATTCCGGGTTCAGCATGACAAGAGTTAAAATGGCAGTCATTGCCATCTCTAGATGCAAAATCTGATATGTCATGTTTTATTCCGCCTCACTGTTGTTGAACATAAAAATAATTTTATTTCAATTGCCACCATTACAGGATGCATTTGTAAATCACTTATGCCCCAAAATAGGGTTTTTGACCTTGATATTAGCCTTGACAGATCCCCATTATCTTGAACTTCAAACATGTTGATTGATTAGAGGAAATAGAGGAAAAAGTGCATTCTAACTTGTATAGTGTTGACATTATGTGAAAATAATTCATTCAGGTTTATTTTTTTGCACACAGACTCACATCCTTGAAATAATATGCCCCCGGGGGTGTGTGGGGTATACAAATTTGATTTATTTGACCTTGACTGATGACCATGACCTTGTAACATTACCTTGACTTTGTTACAAACAGATGCGTATTATTGAGATCTACCATCATGCCAAAAATGAGCCTTGTATCTGGAATAGGCTTGGAGTTATTGGCAATTTTAAGTTTTTTTTGTTAAGTTTTGCAGACAGACAGACAGACCGACAGATGTACAGACAGACGGACAACAGTTAAACAATATGCCCCCAATTTTTAATTTATTTGACCTTGACAGATGACCTTGAGCTTGACTTGGGAACCAACAGATGTGTATTATTGAGATTTATCATCAAGCCAAATATGAGCCTTGTATCTTCAATAGGCTTGAAGATATTGGCAATGTTAATGAATTTGGTTAAGTTTTGCAGACAGCCAGATAGACACATGGATGGACAGACAGACAGACAGACGGGCAACAGTAAAACAATATGTCCTGATTTTTCATTACAGGGGCATAAAACAAAGGAAACCACTTTCAACGAGCAATTTCCATCACTATTTTCTTCAATGTCCACTAGTTTTATTTTAACATTCTTACATACACCTAAATTAAAACAAAAGTAAAATTTCTTCTTTTAAATGAAATAGAAAATGATAGTAAATCATATTAAACCACTCATAATGCTGAATTCCAATTTAATTTCTCAAATTCTGTTGCCTGTTGTGCATCATACCACATCAAGTATTTTTATAATCACACTCTAGAGGCCGAAAATATGATTCAATCTTCATGAAACTTGTAAAACTTTTGTCAGATCACAAGGATGAATCCTATTAAAGAAGAGAACTTTCATGCAACATCAAGTGGAAAGGGGGCCTTAATGAAAATTATCATGTTTACACTCTAGAGGGCTCAAAATGGTCCAATCTTCATGAAACTTGGACAGAATATTTATCTGGTCACATGGATGAACCCTATCAAAAATGGGAATAATAAAAAAAATATTACAAGAAAAAGGGTCTTAATGGCAATTTTCTTGTTTACACTTTAGAAGTCACAACAACGGTCCAAAACCTGAGTAAGTCAACTCATAACTTGTCAAACATGTAATAAAAAACAAGAGATTGTTTGATGTACATTTAGGATGGTTTTGAAAAAAAGATTAATTTCATCCTACTGTTTCTGATTCGTAAATTTTTAACCTTTCTGTTACCATGGCAACCCAAATTATTGATGGAATTTAATTCTTTTCACGACTTAAGTTGGGCTTTACCCTAAGAACATCGCTGCCTAGTTTCAGATTGATTGCCCAAAGGTTGAGGAGGAAATATTTTTTTAAGATTTCCACAATTTGCTGCCTTTACCTTACCATTGAACCCAGAGTTTTTGATGGAATAAAATTATTTTAACAATTTTGGTAGAGCTTTGCCCAAGATACATCCCTACAAAATTTCAGCTTGATTGGCTGTATCATTAAGTTGAAGGTATTTTTTTTTTTCAGATTTTTCAGCAATTATCAGTGTCTCCATTACCATGGCAACTGGAGTTATTGATGAAATTAAATTCTTTTAAAAACTGTAGTAGAGCTACACCCTTAAAACATTCCTTTCAAGTTTCAGCTTGATTGCCCCCACGGTTTAGGAGAAGAAGACTTTTTTCTTAGATTGTCTGCAATTTTACTGTAGTCATAGAATTCAGAGTTTTCAGTGGAATTAACTTCTTTTGACATCTCTGGTAAAGCTTTACCCAAGGAACATCCCTGCTTAGTCTCAGCTTGTTTTGCCTAGTGATTTAGAATTTTATTTATTTTTTGGCAACTTTTGGCCTTTCCGTTTCCATGGAATTCAGAGTTATTGATGGAATTGAATTCTTTTATTAACTTTGTTAGAGAATCACCAAAGGAACACCTCCACTAAGTTTCAGCTTGATTGGCCAAGTTATTTAGGAGACAAAGAACTTTTAGCTCACCTGAGCACATTTTGCTCAAGGTAAGCTTTTGTGATCATTGAATGTCCGTCGTCTGTCGTCCGTCATCATGCGTCAACAATTTTAGTGTTTACACTCTAAAGGCCACAAATATAGTCCAATCTTCATGAAACTTGGTCAGAATGTTGGTCAGGTCACAAGGATGAACACTATTGAAAATGGGAAGGATCCATGTCATATCACAGGAAAAGGGGCCTTAAAGAAAATTTCCTTGTTTAAACTTTAGAGGCCACAATTATGGTCCAATCTTCATGAAACTTGGTCAGAATGTTTTTCAGGTCACAAGGATGAAACCTATTGAAATTAGGAAGGATCCATGCCATATCGCAGGAAAAGGGGCCTGAATGACAATTTTCTTGTTTACACTCTAGAAGCCACAAATATGGTTCAATCATCATGAAACTTTGCGAGAATGTTTGTTAGGTCACAAGGTTGAAACCTATTGAAAATGGTAAGGATCTGTGCCATATGGAACCAAAAAAATTCAAGTGAGCCGTTGAGGGCCATTCTGCACTGACCTCTTGTTTAACAATTCAGCTGCAGATAATTGTTGGGAAAAAAAAATTAGTATTTGATCAAGTTAAATAGAAAAACTCCTCTCAAATTAATGATGTAATTGAGATTAATTCCGAGTGATGAATTCTGATAAAACCCAGCCTCAAATCTTCTGTATTGTATCATATTTAAATGAAATTGTCAGGAAAACGGCATTAAAATGTAACTAAACACTTATTGCATGCCTCCCAATCAGATTAAAAATTTGGAAGAAGATTGAAAGTAACAAGAGCTTCGCAGAGCGGCACATATACGCCTGAAGGGGCTTGTCAGTAGCCTTGGCTTGTCAGTAACGTGAGCTTCAATGATGGCTAAAAAATTGTAAACAGACAGACAGACGACTGGGGCCATAACATACTATGACCCTTTGAGTGTAAATTGAAAATGGTTTTATGCACATGCAACTCTACTCCAAATAGTCATTTGGCAAGTTTCAGTTCATTCCAATTCAAAGTGTAGGATGAGTTGCTCACAAAATAAATGTGAATTTCAATTAATTCAAGGGCAGATAATACAAGGAAAACCCAAGCTTTTAGCTCACCTTAGCACATTGTGCTCAAGGTGAGCTTTTGTGATCATTGAAAGTTGCTGTCCCTCTTGCGGTGTGCGTCGTCAGCCGTCAACAATTTAAGTGTTTACACTCTAGAGGCAACAAATATGATCCAATCTTCATAAAACTTGGTCCGAATGTTGGTCAGCTCACAAGGATGAACCCTATTGAAAATAGGAAGGATCCATGCCATATCAAGGGAAAAGGGGCCTTAATGAAAATTTTCTTGTTTACACTCTAGAGGCCACAAATATGGCTCAATCTTCATAAAACTTGGTCAGAATGTTGGTCAGGTCACAAAGATGAACCTAGGATCAATGCCATATCACGGGAAAAGGGGTCTTAATGCCATTTTTCTTGTTTACACTCTAGAGGCCACAAATATGGCCCAATTTTCATGAAACTTGGTCAGAACGTTGGCCAGGTCACAAACATGAACCCCTGTGAAAATGAGAAGGATCCAGGCCATTTCATGGGAAAAAAGGCCTTAATGACTATGTTTTTGTTTACTCTCTGTAGGCCACAAATATGGCCTAATCTTCATGAAACTTGGTCAGAATATTGGCCAGGTCACAAAGATGGTCCCTATTGAAAATGGGAAGGATCCATGGCTTATCGCAGGAAAAGGGGCCTTTATGACAATTTTCTTGTTTACACTCTAGAGGCTTTACATGGTAAGATTTGAGATACGTAGAAATTGTCGTCTGCAAATTATTGTGATTTGATATTACATTTGAATACAATTGACAAGTCAAAATAGCGAATTCTGATTGTATCAACGTCTTATTAAAAGTCCAATGCCGTTATGGCCACCAAACGATGGCATTCAACGTCACCGGACGAAGAACAGCAAACACTGAAACAAAATACACTACTTCAATATTTTACCCAAAGATAATTTTTCATTTCAAGGGCTATGCTCTTTACTTATTCATTTATATTTTGCGAAAAAAAAAAATAACCTTACTTCAGGTAGTAGATTCCAATCATCAAATATGCCTATCTTTACACAAACACGCTTGTGTCAGAACTATTTAAAAAAGTCACATGTTTTACACAAAGAAATGTATAGAGGCGCTCAAATATGGAAATGACATAATAAATGTTGACCCGTCATGCTATAAATGGCCACCCATTCGTTAAAAATGAAAACACCTTTGCCAAATTCTTGAGAAATTGCACTCTGCATTGCAGGTGATTTCTTGCGAAAAGCAGGTTACATTTGTTTAAACCAATTGGCAAATGTTAAAGCACACTGGACACAGGTTGTGTTCGGCAAGCACACTGGACACAGGTTGTGTTCGGCAAAAAAACGCGTCTATTATGAATGTAAATTAATAAAAATTCTACAATCTAAAACGCTATTTAGCTGCTGCAGGGACTCTAAATATACGTGTACATTGTCGCATCTCAGTGTTCTATATGTATTCACCTTTTTTTTAGCTCACCTGAGCACGAAGTGCTCATGTGAGCTATTGTGATCACCTTTCATCCGGCATCCGTCCGTCGGTCATCGGTCGTCGTCCGTCAACAATTTCTTTAAATGACATCTCCTCCTAAACTACTTGGCCAATTAACACCAAATTTTACAGAAATAATGCTTAGGTGGTCCCCTTAAAAAATAGCTAAAAGAATTGAAATCCATGAAAAACTGTGGTTGCTATGGCAACAAACAGTGAAATTTGAAGAAAATCTTTAAAATTCTTCTTCTTCTCAACCAGTAGTCCAACAGACTTAAAACTTGGCATGGATGATCAGTTCATAGACCTGAATTAAAATAGCTAAAATCATTACTTTTGGGCCACCAGGTGCGGAGCACCAGGGGGGAGGGGTAGTACTTTGGGTAAATTTTGTAATCTTTAAGCTTCTTCTTCTTCGGAACCAGGAGCCCTACAGACTTGAAAATTGGCATGGATGATCAGCTCATAGACCTGAATAAAAATAGCTAAAACCATATCTGTTGGCTTGCCAGGTGCGGAGCACCAGGGGGGAGGGGGTAGTACTTTTGTGAAAATTTTGTAATCTTTAACCTTCTTCTTCTGATGAACCAGGAGCCTGACAGATTTGAATATTGGCATGGATGATCAGCATATGGACCTTAATAAAAATAGCTAAAACCATGACTGTAGATTCACCAGGTGTGGAGCACCAGGGGGGAGAGGGTAGTACTTTTCTGAAAATTTTGTAATCTTTAACCTTCTTCTTCTTCTGAACCACAAGCCTACAGACTTGAAAATTGGCATGGAGGATCAGCTCATAGACCTTAATAAAAATACCTAAAATTATGACTGTAATGCCACCAGGTGCGGAGCAACAGGGCAGAGGGGGTAGTACTTTTTACAAAATTTTGTAACTTTAACCTTCATCTTCTAATGAACCAGGAGCCCTACGGACTTCAATATTGGTATGGACGATAAGCGTATGGATCTTAAATAAAATAGCTAAATACATGAATGTAGGGCCACCAGATGCGGAGCATTAGGGGGGAGGGGGAAGTACTTTGGATCAATTTTGAAATCTTTAACCTTATTCTTCTCCTGGATCAGGAACCCTACAGACTTGAGAATTGTAATAGGTGATCAATATATTGACATTAATAACAAGAGGGCCGTTGGCCCTGGGTCGCTCACCTGAGAAAAAAGCTTCATTACCTAGGTATGTCCATGCAACCACAGAAAAAGAGATTTTCACTTATTCAATCAGATAACATTTGAAATAATCCTCCCCCCCCCCCTCTGCTCCTCCCCTGGTCATTATTTATTTAAGCTTTTTTCATAAAAGGTCTGTGATCAGCTAATCTATGCCAGATATACAGGCTGAGTCTGAGACTTTCAAAGTTTTCTTTAATGAGTTGATCAATCCATGTCAAATATAAAGGCTGTAGGGATTCAAAATTCTCAACAAAGCACTCCCCCTCCCCCAAGATGCTCTGCACCTGTTGAATCTACAGTCATGATTTTAGCTAATTCAATTAATGTCCATATGCTGATCATTCATACCAATATTCAAGTCTGTAGGACTCCTGGTTCATTAGAAGAAGTTTAAAGATTTCAAAATTGATCCAAAGTACTGCCCCCTCCCCAAGACACTCAGCATCTGGTGACCCTACAGTCATGATTTTAGCTATTTTTATTAATGTCAATACATGTATATTGATCACCAATGACAATTTTCAAGTCTGTAGGGTTCCTGATCCAGGAGAAGAATAAGGTTAAAGATTTCAAAATTGATCCAAAGTACTACCCCCTCCCCCCTAATGCTCCGCCCCTGGTGGCCCTACATTCATGATTTAGCTATTTTATTTAAGATCCATATGCTTATCATCCATGCCAATATTGAAGTCTGTAGGGCTCCTGGTTCATTAGAAGATGAAGGTTAAAGTTACAAAATTTTCACAAAAGTACTACCCTCTCCCCCCTGGTGCTCCGCCCCTGGTGGCATTACAGTCATGATTTTAGCTATTTTTATTAACGTCTATGAGCTGATCCTCCATGCCAATTTTCAAGTCTGTAGGGCTTGTGCTTCAGAAGTAGAAGAAGGTTAAAGATTACAAAATTTTCACAAAAGTACTACCCTCTCCCCCCTGGTGCTCCGCACCTGGTGAATCTACAGTCAAGGTTCTAGCTATTTTTATAAAGGTCCATATGCTGATCATCCATGCCAATATTCAAATCTGTCAGGCTCCTAGTTCATCAGAAGAAGAAGGTTAAAGATCACAAAATTTTCACAAAAGTACTACCCCCTCCCCCCTGGTGCTCCGCACCTGGCAGCCCAACAGATATGGTTTTAGCTATTTTTATTCAGGTCTATGAGCTGATCATCCATGCCAATTTTCAAGTCTGTAGGGCTCCTGGTTCCAAAGAAGAAGAAGATTAAAGATTACAAAATTTACCCAAAGTACTACCCCCTCCCCCCTGGTGCTCCGCACCTGGTGGCCCAACTGATATGATTTTAGCTATTTTTATTCAGGTCTATGAACTGATCATCCATGCCAAGTTTTAAGTCTGTAGGTCTACTGGTTGAGAAGAAGAAGAATTTTAAAGATTTTCTTAAAATTTCACTGTTTGTTGCCATAGCAACCAGAGTTTTTCATGGATTTCAATTCTTTTAGCTATTTTTGAAGGGGACCACCTAAGCAACATTTCTGTAAAATTTGGTGTAAATTGGCCAAGTAGTTTAGGAGGAGATGTCGTTTAAAGAAATTGTTGACGGACGCCGGACGACGGACGACGACCGACGGACGGACGCCGGATGAAAGGTGATCACAATAGCTCACATGAGCACTTCGTGCTCAGGTGAGCTAAAAATAGCTAAAATCATGACTGTAGGGTCACCAGGTGCTGTCTTGGGGAGGGGGTAGTTATTTGGATCATTTTTGAAATCTTTAAACTTCTTCTAATGAACCAGGAGTCCTACAGACTTGAAAATTGGTATGAATGATCAGCATATGGACATTAATTGAATTAGCTAAAATCATGACTGTAGATTCACCAGGTGCAGAGCATCTTGGGGGAGGGGGAGTGCTTTGTTGAGAAATTTGAATCCCTACAGCCTTTATATTTGACATGGACATACCTAGGTAATGAAGTTTTTTTCTCAGGTGAGCGACCCAGGGCCAACGGCCCTCTTGTTTGAAAAAGAGGGAGGCCTTAACATCACAGATGCCTCTATTATCACCCACGTTCATTTGCATTTTTTTACATTTCCTTTTTTCAAAATCCTGAGGTGAGTTTCTTAGGATTAAGAATTTCAAGGTTTCATAAGGTTTTTAATAGGGATATTTCGCGCTTTGTCTTAGAATTTCAACTGAAAAAATCTTACGGAATCTTGAAAATCTTTATCTAAAAAACACGCCTTGGATACCCTTGTTGCTCAATTGGACGCAAACAGGGCGTCAGGAAAACTACAATTTATCTATGTTGATTTATCATAAAATCCGTATTAAACATAATACCGCCCCCACTACCTATGTTAAACGAAGAAAGACATTTATTTCTGCGATATGCGTGTTAATTTGACTGAGGAGAACCGCATGCTGTTCTACTCATTTCCATGGAGATAACCTTCATCTAATCACTACTAGATCATTGATTGTTATGCATACATCAGTGGGAGTCCGATTAGCAATAACTTAAAATGAACTGGTTTTTGTCGGTCAAAGACAGCAATCTTTGATTCGCAAATAATCTGTTGTACGGGAGTTCAAAACTCCATAAACTTCCAGTTTATTATTATCTGTTAGTCGACTTTTCTATTCACACTTATCAATTGTATTGGTTTACATGTGACTCAATAATTGGGATTAAAGGTAAGAGCGAGACTTTAATGTTCACTGGGGAATGTTTGATGACGTCACTTTGGCGTTTGGGAAAAATCTTTTGAAGTAGGGTTACTTTAGCTTACACGTGCAAAATCGGTCGAAAGGAGTCTGAACATAATTAGGCTGGTATCGTGTGACTAGAACTGTCAATCATGAGGGGGTGTGGCTTGAAACGCGATCTTTAGTATATGTTTGGTTACTATTCGTCAATGCAAGCTGTCATTCAATTTATCATCTAAACATTTGTCTTCTCAAAATTTGAAAACGCAACTGTGTACTTTTATTTCTCGGAATTTAATTTATATTGGGATGATCAAAAATAAGCACTGCTTGCGATTTCAAAGGAATGATTACCGAATTACGATAAGTATCATGAACTGCACACAGATTTAACATAGATCTGTAATCAAAAAGCTACCTTCATCTTAAATCGCTGTTACTATTGATCATAAAAAAACTTCAATTACGCTAATTTGGTATCACGTCATCACTCGGTCATCTTGTCGAACCAATGGTTACAAGCGTTTGACTTATCTTATATAGTTCATATAGTTCACGAGGCCCAGATATAACCAAACAGGTTATATATGTAGAACACTTTTATATGGCCCTTTTGAAATCGTTTTCTCTCAAATTTCTTCTTTGTCTTCCTTTCTTTCGAGAAGAAGCTATCGATTCAATACCCCTTGACTGGTTAAGATGTCACTCGGTCCATGTGTCTACTAAACTATCAGTTAAATATTAATCATTAAGATTTTTTTTGTACGATTGCATATTGTTGGTGTGCGATCAAAACATCGTAGCAACAAATACCTTAAACAGTTTACACCAAGTTTTGATCTTCCTCCAATGATCATGATACGGACACTTTCACTACTTTCCTCGAATAGCACCACGG
Source organism: Fragum whitleyi (assembly GCA_948146395.1). Lineage (NCBI taxonomy): Eukaryota > Metazoa > Mollusca > Bivalvia > Cardiida > Cardiidae > Fragum > Fragum whitleyi. Next base: position 34,103,059 of record OX411550.1, read on the forward strand.
TGTTATGTAAGTCGCGTAAATTACGGACCAGAAATTTGAGCTTTCCAATTAAAATAATTAAGAAGTCAAGTCTTTACTTTTGATCCCTGCGTACATTGCCGCGTGATAACTCTCCATTTTTTTCGAACTTGAAAGCATTACAATATTGACTGAGTCAAGCATTATATCATATCCCTGGAATGGCAAATTGTTTTCAAATAACGCACAAGACTTTTATTGATTTTGAAGTCAAGAGGTATTTACGTCTTTTAACTGTCTTTTTTTACGGTTTTTTTTTTCGAAATTTTGGAAAATTATACTTTTTAAAATGTCTAGTGTATACGAAATTTAGGAAAAGTCATTATTTCATTTCTCAAAAAATTCAAAATTTTTGAGATTTTTTGAAATTTTTTTTTTTTCCTGGAAAGGGGGAATACAAACTATTAGGGTATACGAAATTTTAGGAAATTTACTGTATATTAAAAAGGCTAAACTTTGTCAGGCAAATACACCAACAACAAGACCCACACAAAGGATGCAAAGTTGATCACAATACCTTGGGTTTTCTCTGAAAACAGCTGATTTGAAAATAGTATGTTAACTTTCGATAGTTTCCAATGTAGCTGCCTCACTTCAACCTAAATTGCAACACTGTGTCAAGATTTGAACCATTGTAGATAAAAGACAATGTCACATCAATCTGCCAAATCCGACATCTTTAATCACTGCTCTTCCATAGCCCAACATAAGAGACGCAAATAAAGGTTAGTCAAATGAGGAATATAAAGCTATCTTATGTTTAAGTACACTCTGTCGAGATCTATTTTCAGTTACTGTTATGATATTTAAATCTCATATAAAAAGCAGCGACAACTGTCTTTTTCAACCATAGTGAATATTAATATTTTTGACTCTGGTCAGATATTTTCATATACCCTTATATATTTGTCCAGAAAGACTTCCTTTCTAGACCTCTTAAAACTTCACCGTAAATTACGTAACACTTAGGGGAACTGATCTGGAAAAAATCTGAGGCTGACTGTGCCATTATAAATAGAATACAGGTAGCAATTATTCCTAATTCTTTGATAAATTGTACACTGCATAATCCTGGTATCTTAATTAGTTTTCCAGCTGTAAAATCAAACACCTAGGGATTCTTACAGATTTTAATTTTAGATCCCAAAATAATTGAGGAACGGAATGACACATTGCCTTCATAGTTGAGTACAATTTTTGTTTGTCTCCAGTATTTTTCTATCTGAAATTGTTCTCTACTTTTTTTAACCAATTATGACAATTGATTAATTATTTTCTGTAAAGCGATACTTTTTTAAATAAGCAATCAAGAAACAGCACTAACAAAAGGAAGAAATTGCTTTAAACAAGTTATATCTCTCCTCCTTGCATTACTTTTTAGCTCACCTGAGCAAGGAGTGCTCAAGGTGAGCTATTGTGATCATACAATGTCCGTGGTCTGTCATCAGTCATGCGTCGTCCACTATTTCTTTAAACATCTTCACATCCTAAACCCATGGGCCAATCTTAATAAACTTGTCAGGGATGTTCCTTGGGTCAAGCTCTACCATTATCAATTAGTTTCTGAGAAAAGCCACCTATTACCATATATGGAAAAAAGTCATGCCCTCTACAGCCATGATTTTCAACAAATTAAAAATCTTTGAAGGAATCTGATAGAGGGTCATCAAGGGAACATTCCTGTGAAATTTGATTGGAATCCTTCCAGTACTTTATGAGAAGATTTCTAAAGTAAAAGTTTACGGACGGACAGACGCATGCACGGACGATGAACACCCGGCTATGACAATAGCCTGCTGGCCTTTCGGCCGGTGGAGCTAAAACCTTAAATAAAAATGTTAATCCACATGGTACACATTGCTTACCCCTTGATGAAGAGCTGAACATTTCATTGCCCTGGTGAATATTGCCCTGAATTGGAAATTTGTTCAAATTTCTTTTACCTTTATTATCTAGTCCAGGATATGACTCAGTATCTCCACATAAAAGAGGCAATGAAAGTAATACCAATATTCTTATACATTTAGAAGTCAGTCAATACCAAGAAGAAGTATTTCCCCGTACAATACCTCTTGCTTTTGTTATTTTTTGAATACCCTTTAAGTTACTTCCAGGAGTGAAACATCCTATTCTAATTATCCATTGAGATATTTTGATCTCCATTTCACGTTATTAGCTCACCTGAGCACGAAGTGCTCAAGTTGAGCTATTGTGATCGTACAATGTCCAGCATCCATCGTCAGTTGTCCGTCTTTCGGCGTGTGTCGTCGACAATTTCTTTTTACATCTTCTCCTCCTAAACCAGTGGGCCAATCTTGATGAAACATGGCAGGAATGTTCCTTGGGTCAAGCTCTACCAAAGTTGTTCAAATAAATGAAATCCACCCTTAACTTTCCCTTTACCCTTAACAAAAAGGGTGAAAATAGGAAAATCTTAAAAAATCTGCTTCTCTGAAACTAGATGGCAGACAGCTTTCACATTTGGTATGTAGCATCATGTAGTGGACCTCTACCATGTATGTTCATATCAACCCTTGGCTCATATTTGGGCTTTGCCCAGGCACAACCCTTTTTACCAAGAATCAAAGAGGGAAAATCTTAAAAACAAGATGGCAGACAGCTTTCATATTTGCCATGTAGCATCTCTTAGTGGGCCTCTACCAAGTTTGTTCATACTAAGACCCTGGGATCATATTTGGGCTTTTCCCGAGCGCATCCCTTTAAGCTTTTCGAGAACAAAGGGTAAAAAAATGAAAATCTTCAAAAATCTTCTTCTCTGAAACCAGAAGGCTTACAGCTTTTATGTTTGGTATTTAGTATCATCTAGTGTACCTCTACCAAGTTTGTTCATATCAAGGCCCTAGGATCATATTTGGGCTCCACCCGGGTGCAACCCTTTGTACATAGAATCAAAGAGCAAATATCTTTAAAAATCTTCTTTTCCGAAACCAGATGGCACACAGCTTTCATTTTTGGTATGTAGCATCATATAGTAGGTACCTACCAAGTTTGTTCATATCAAGACCCTGGGGTCATTTTTGGGCTCCACCCAGGCGCATCCCTTTTAGCTCATCTGAGCACAATGAGTGAAAATAGGAAAACCTTCAAAAATCTTCTTCTCTGAAACCAGAAGGCAGACAGCTTTTATATTTAGTTTGTAGCATCATCATAATGGACCATTACCAAGTTTGTTCATATCAAGACCCTGGGTTCACCTTTGGGCTCCAACCAGGTGCATCCCGTTTTACATAGAATCAAAGAGCGAAAAGGCATATCTGTCTTGCTCTTGGCTGAAAACATTCCATGGTATTGATCTTATGTAGAAATTATCTCCTTTTTGACATCTGCCTATTCAATTAATGTGTTGTCCCAGGGGTTAAAGAGACGCAGGTGAGCAATTTAGGACCATCATGGTCCTCTTGTTCTTGTTGCATATGGTCTTACTTAGTAGAAAAAATTTCATTACAAAATGATACATAAACCTGTTAAGACAACCAACCTTTCAGGCCTTTTCCACGGGACTGCTTTTCTAGATCAAGATTCAGATTGAACTATCCGGTGAACTAACAATTTTGACAAAACTGTAAAAATGACAGAATGTTAAATGAACTCCCGAGCTATAGCATTTATCACCGCGAGTAGAATTCTTTCAAAGTCCACTCCAGAATGTTACAAATAAATCAACTCCAGTTTCCAAAACAGTTTTTGTTATTGTCAGTAAATTATCGAAAACAAAAGCGGAAACTCAAAACCAGGGCAGCGCATGCGTGGTAGTACTGTACAGGCCGTACAATATGGATAGACTAAACAAGCCTAATAATAAAGTAATTTGAAAAGTCCTCGAAATGATTTCTCCATGAATCCAAGTAAAAATTCAAACCTAGGAAAATCCGAGGGTTCACAAGTTTATTCAAAAAGCCTTGTGCTGTTTTAGTACATATCCATTTATACCACAACAGGCCCAGGAGACGGATAAATAAAGCAACTTTGAGGACACTGAAACGCACAATTTAACGAGAAATAATGAGTCTATAATGGGGAGCTGAAAATAGCTTGTCAATGCATAAAAACAGTTGTAAGATGCAATTGAAAATTTGGAGCAAATGCAAAAGATTGCAGCCAAAAACTCCCTAAAACAGCACCACTTACGACTGCAAAACACTGTTCTGCAGGCAACTCCTGCAAAGATCACACGCTCACTCTCCTGAAGTCCCGGCCAGAATTTAGGTCAGCACCAAAAATTTTAGTAGTAATTTCTTACTACACTCGTGATTATTTTTGCCGCATTTTTTAGCTCACCTGAGCACAACATGCTCAAGTGAGCTTTTGTGATCACCTTTTGTCCAACGTCCGTGCGTCCTCCGTCGTGCGTCGTCCGTCAACAATTTCTTTAAACGACATCTCCTCCTAAACTACTAGGCCAATTTAACCAAACTTTGCAGAAATGTTCCTTAGGTGGTCCCCTTTAAGAATTGCTAAAAGAATTGAAATCGGTGAAAAACTCTGGTTGCTATGGCAACCAAAGTTAAAAATTTAAGAAAATCTTTAAAATTCTTCTTCTGAACCAGCAGCCCTACAGCCTTGAAATTTGGTATGGATGATCAGCTCATAGACCTTAATAAAAATAGCTAAAATCATATCTGTAGGGCCACCAGGTGCGGAGCACCAGGGGGTAGGGGGGTAGTACTTTGATGAAAATTTTGTAATCTTTAACCTTTTTATTCTTCTAAACCAGGAGACCTACAGATTTGAATATTGGCATGGATGATCAGCATATGGACCTTTATAAAAATACCTAAAATCATGACTGTAGATTCACCAGGTGCATAGAACCAGGGGGGAGAGGGTAGTACTTTTGTGAAAATTTTGTTATCTTTAACCTTCTTCTTCTAATGAACCAGGAGCCTGACAGACTTCAATATAGGCATGGATGATAAGCATAATTATGGATCTAAAATAAAATAGCTAAAATCATGAATGTAGGGCCACCAGATGCGGAGCATTAGGGGGCAGGGGGTAGTACTTTGGATCAATTTTGAAATCTTTAACCTTATTCTTCTCCTGGATCAGGAACCCTACAGACTTGAAAATTGTCATGGGTGATCAATATATTGACATTAATAATAGCTAAAATCATGACTGTAGGGTCACCAGGTGCTGAGTGTCTTGGGGAGGGGGTAGTACTTTTGATCATTTTTGAAATCTTTAAACTTCTTCTAATGAGCCAGGAGTCCTACAGACTTGAAAATTGGTATGGATGATCAGCATATGGACATATATTGAATTAGCTAAAATCATGACTGTAGATTCACCAGGTGCAGAGCATCTTGGGGGAGGGGGGAGTGCTTTGTTGAGAATTTTGAATCCCTACAGCCTTTATATTTGACATGGATTGATCAACTCATTAAAGAAAACTTTAAAAGTCTCAGACTCAGCCTGTATATCTGGCATAGATTAGCTTATCACAGACCTTTTATGGAAAAAGCTTAAATAAATAATGTCCAGGGGAGGAGCAGAGGGGGGAGGAAATGATTATTTCAAATGTTATCTGATTGAATAAGTGAAAATCTCTTTTTCTGTGGTTGCATGGACATACCTAGGTAATGAAGCTTTTTTCTCAGGTGAGCGACCCAGGGCCAACGGCCCTCTTGTTTTATGAATGGGTCTATTTTTTTTAGAGTAATGACACATGTATGAGTATGTTAGCAAAATCCTAAGCCTGTCTTCAATAAAAACTATCTGTCCATGTTTGTATTTACTCAGATATGTAGGGTATCGCTTTTATCTTTTCAGATTGCCATACAAGTCTGAACACAGATGAGACATTACAGCACTTCACAGTCCAAGTTTCCAGAAAACAAGTGAAAGAGTACCAGACTACAAGATAAACAAAATCACCTTATCATTTTCAGATCAAAATAATGTTAAGTATCGAATAAACATGGCTTACCACACAAAATGCTTTTGTGAGAAGCTGTAATTTGATTTTGAAAGTTGTATAGATTCATAAACTGTTAAAAGATGGATGTATTTGCAGATGATCATATGAATATAACTTACTACCACCCATTTGACCTTCACTCCCATGAGGATATATATGATCACTACGAATATTATGACAACTACTTAGAATATTTGAATGGAACCCATGCATTTGGACTGAATTACAGCTGCGATCATTCGTACAATGTAGCAGCAAGTATACCAGGTCACAAGCTGTGTATACAGATACTCTTGCCTATTCTGTGTGGATTCGGTATAGTTGGAATCACGTTGACAGTGATTGTATTAAGCAGAAAGAACATGTCAACATCTACAAACTGTTATTTAATATCCTTGGCCCTTTCTGATCTATTCTACTTGCTTCTCATCTCCACAAAGTGGTTTGAGACAAAACTATCTGGTGAACAAAGTTACATTTATTTCATAGTGGCGACCTATATTCATGAAGTACTTCTTGCAGTACTACTGGCTTCAGTGTGGTTAACAGTGATTCTTGCGGTTGAGAGGTACATTGCAATCTGTCATCCATTGAGGGCCATGTCATTATGGACCGTAAATAGGGCAATATGTATCAGCTTGACTATTGTACTAGTCTCCATAGTCTACCGCCTACCACACTTCTTCAAGTACAAGATTGTAACCTTTGAGGACCTATGTATCAACAAATCTGTGCCATGGCATAACCTGACACCACTCGGGACAAACGACTTATTTCGAGACATTTACAAGTGGTTGGATTGTGCACTGTTGGTGATCCTCCCATTTTCTGCACTGTTATTTTTAAACTGTGGACTAATACGAGAAATTCATCGCAGCACAAACTACCTGCGCTACCATCTTGCCAGTAACTCGAATGTACAAAACATTATCACCAGTGAAGAGATCAAAATCACATTCATGCTTATCAGTGTGGTTGTTGTGTTCTTCGTCTGTGAAGCTCCATATGTTACCTTGAACATTGTCCGTCAACTCAAACGGGAAATTATCTTTCAAGAGTACCGCATCATGTCCTACATCGTTATTCTCCTGCTTTGTCTTCGATCATCATTTAATTTCATCATCTACTGCTGGTTCAGTGAGAAGTTCTGGAACACATTCAAGCAGACCTTCTGTAAACCACACTGCTTACTGAAACGAGCGCCAAAATGGTTCCAGGTCAACAGTAATGCCAGCGAACATGGAAACAGCAACAACAACCGTAAGATTTCTAATTACCATACAAAAGAGACATTCTGTTAGAATTTTAATATTATGGTGAGATATTATGGTGAGTTATCATACATTTTCTTTAGTTCAGCTATTGTTCCCTATTTTTGTCAAACTTCACTGTTACTGAGCTAAGAAGAGAGGCTACATAACTCATTTACAAAGGAGATTGTTTTCAAACCCCCATACCACTCCATAGACCAATATCATAAGGGGCTGTAGGCGGTTAAATTACGGAACCCTTTTGTTATTTAGACACCTCATATTGTGGATACTGATAAATAGAGTAAAAACCCACAGCAAAGGTTTGAAAGAGAAAACCTTCAGTTAGTCATCACTTACCGTAATGTTATCTAGACATAAGATTAACTATCAGGTAACCAATGGGCAGATTACTATTTTCAAATCATGATGATTTTGTAAAGAGTTAAGTCATTCATGAAACTATCACTTTTACATCAAGGAATGATTGGATTCCATTCACCCTAAGTTAACCAGATAAATTGTACCGCTGTTTGTTTCACCTAATATGGCAATGCATCAAATAACATTTGAGGCACTTAAGAATATAATCACAGAGCTTAATGGAAGCATTGACTTTCTAATATTTGAAATTCAAGCAGCTCAAATTTCAAATGAAAAGTAAGGAAGGCATTTGTGATGAAACAAAAAAGTCAAAATTTGCAGACTGAGTTTTTTAACCTTCTTGCATTTTATACAAAATACTTTTGTAACACTGAGTATTTGATAAATAAGATTTAACAATTTCTTGGCGTTTATTTCAACATTCCATTTTAAAGATTTAGAATTGTTTTCAAACATAAACAATGATAGGTTTGTAGAATACCTGCAAAATTCATAATTTGGTACTTTGTCCTAGAAATCAGTCACAAAATCTATAAATCAATGGCTTAGTCAGAAACAGATATAGTAGTAACAACTGTTACACACTGAGTAATCAAAATTCAGGCCTCATAGGAAGAGTTTAATCACTCTTCGTAGGACTTTCTATATTTTTTTTTTTTTTTTTTTTGATAATAGCCTTTGAGGGTCAATTGTCTCATTGCTTTTAATTTATTTCCTTCCTTGATTGGTTTATTCAAGAAAGCAGAATCAAGTGGTATTGAGTTGTAAGAACTAATATCCCATTCAATTTGAAATAAAAGGATTTATTAAGCAAAGGATGGTGACAGTTAACCATCAATACTTGAATGTCTAAGCAGATATTCAAATGTTTCTTTGTGAAATTGTGTTTTTGCTTGTGGTTTTGCCCCTTTCTTTTCTAATATTTTTGTTTCACTTACCAGGTTGTTGTTTAAATGAATCTGTTAAAATGTAGTAGTATTTCTTTATTGCCTCCAAATGTTGAAGAGTATATACTCATCTATATATTTAGCAAGTACCTTTGTAAACAATAGTGTAGATCTAACCTCTCTATTCCTATACCTTATCTAACCTGTCAGAATATAAATATGTTGCTTGCTGTTCATTTGAAATCGATGATGGATTTAAAAAGATCAGAACACTTAGGTCCTTAATTATTCACCATTGTATGCATTTCAAAAATTTTACGTATGATTTCTAAATGAAGAATATACATATTTAAAGACAAAGGCCCAAAGGGTACTTTGTTCATAGGCATTAATTTCAAGATTTAAACCAACCCTATCATTTCAATGTTACATACAATATATGAGCTAGCTTTGAAGACCTTATAGTTTGACAAAGAAAAAGAATGTTTAGGATTCCTTTCATTGTCATCATGTGATAACAAAACCCCTATGAGATCTAAGGGACAATATTTTAACATAAGAAGAGGGTCACCAGGTGATGCTATATGCCAAAAATCTAGATCTTTTGGCCTTAGGGTTGATATCCAGGTAAACCATTCCTTCAATATTTCTATATTTGAATGTAAAAATGTTGGTTAATGGCACTGCAAAATGGGATCCAAGAGGAGGGCAAACTCATGTTTCATCAATGGCACTGGGATTTTACTCATGTATTATCAATGGCATAGGAATCCTACTCATGTATAATCAATGGCACAGGGACCTTACTCATGTATAATCAATGGCACAGGGATCTTACTCATTCATTATCAATGACACAGGCGTCCTACTCATGGATTATTAAGACACAAGAGTCCTACTCATGGATTATCAATGACACAGGGGGACTACTCATGGATTATCAGTGACACGCGGGTCCTATTCATACCGTATTTATTCTAATAATCGCCCGGGAGTTTAGAAAAGTAATGTTCGACGCAGTTGGGGGTGGGCGATTATTGGAGGTATTCTGTTGGGCAATAACTCAAACTTACTATGTACGGACCTATAATGTCCCTAAACAATGACAATGTGATAAGTATCTGATACATACAAAATAAATTTCCAAAAATGAGGAACAAAGACGCATAGTAATAACACCACTCGGACCTCGCAGTTTGCCCATTGTCACCGTTTTTCAATAAACAGAGCGACACGCTGCTTTACATAACATCGCTATGAAAGGGATTCTCGCGAATGTATTTATATTCTGCTATCATAAAACAATGGAATAAATTAAAAGTTAATTGATCATTAAATAGCTAAAGAATTCCTCTCTGATACGGTGCCCGAAAAAACTAAAACTGTCGACATCGGCAAATGATACTGCCGACGACATTGCTGTTCTGTTTAGATTTTGAAACTTAAGCCAGACGATCGTAGTGTTCAATAAGTGATTCTCCAGTTTCAGAAAATTGTATTATTCTTCGTTTTCGTAGATTAGAATATACCGCACATCGCGGTCATGATTCCAAAGGATCGTAACTACATCCGATCATAGTTGCACGCACTTATTTTAATATTCTCTTCGCATTTCAATTTTAACCTATTGTTTGCTCCTTGTATATTTTTCGATAAATTGCAAGGAATGGATTAAAACGCCATAATAGGAAATAGTCGTATCGCCTACCTGTTGCAAAAATAAAATTAAGTATCCTGCTTTCCTCAATCCTAAAATCCGCAACAAAGTCACAAAGAGACGGACAAATAATAATTTTAAAAGGGTTTGGCATCTACCGAGACAAGCGTTGGGCGCGTGCAAGTTATGGCAACACTTCCAAAAATAGCCGTCGGCGTCTTTGATCATCTGTTCACCCTCTGAGTGAAATAAACTGTTCCGCGTCCTTTACCTCGTTGCGAGACAAAAATATTTATTTAATTTGCCTTTATTGGCAAGATTGCTACTCGGATTTAATTTCGGATTTTAGAGAAAAATCATTGAAAATCTGTAAATTCTTTTTAATCAGTTATTTGTTAAGAATATCGTAATTTTAGATTAAAATATAGTCCCATATTTCGGACAAAACATATTCATTTTTCCGGCAGTGAAAGCTGAAAAAGCAGCTACGTCTGACCGGAAATCTTGCACGCATTCTTTCTTTGACATCGGATTTAGAAGATGTTTGTGATAATCAGTGTTTAGGATAAAACATAGAACTTATTCAAATCTGAGTAAATTATGCAGTAACGACCATCGCAAACATAAATATCACAAGTAATTCCCGATCTTCAATAACTCTCGCAAACGAATGCCAGTTCATCTAAATAAATGAATCAACGGTGTTTTTTAGCTCACCTGAGCACATCGTGCTCAAGGTGAGCTTTTGTGATCATTGAATGTCCGTCATCCGTTGTGCGTCGTCTGTCGTCAGTCGTCTGTTGTCCGGCGTCAACAATCTTAGTGTTTACACTCTAGAGGACACAAATATGGCCCAATCTTCATGAAACTTAGTCTGAATGTTGGCCAGGTCACAAGGATGAACCCTATTGAAAATGGGAAGGATCCGTGCCATATCAAGGGAAAAGGGGCCTTAATGACAATTTTCTTGTTTACACTCTAGAGGCCACAAATATGGCCCAATCTTTATGAAATTTGGTCAGAAGGATGGCCAAGCCACAAGGATGATCCCTATTGAAAATGGGAAGGATCCATGCCATATCAAGGGAAAAGGGGCCTTAATGACAATTTTTTTGTTTACACTCTAGAGGCCACAAATATGGCCCAAACTTCATGAAACTGAGTCAGAATGTTGGCCAGGTCACAAGGATGAACCCTATAGAAGATGGGATGGATCCGCGCCATATCACGGGAAAAGGGGCCTTAATGACAATTTTCTTGTTTACACTCTAGAAGCCACAAATATGGCCAAATCTTTATGAAATTTGGTCAGAACGTTGGCCAAGCCACAAGGATGATCCCTATTGAAAATGGGAAGGATCCATGCTATATCAAGGGAAAAGGGGACTTAATGACAATTTTTAGCTCCACTGGCTGAAAGCCACTGGGGCTATTGTCATGGCGTTGTGTCCGTCGTGCGTGCGTCCGTCCGTGCGTGCGTGCGGTCGTAAACTTTTCTTTAAAAATCTTCTCCTCAGAAACTACTGGATGGATTTCAACCAAACTTCACAGGAATGATCCTTGGGTGACCCTCTTTCAAAGTTGTTCAAGAAATTTTGATCCAATGAAAAACATGGATTAAATGGGCGTGGCTAATTTCCAAATATGGTAAAAAGTGAGTTTTCTCAGACTCTAATCAATGGATACCAATTAAATTTTACATGAATGATCCCTGGGTGACCCTTTATCAGTCTTCAAAAAATCATTGTGATCGGATGGTAAATATGTATTTTATAGGCGGAGGTCATTTCTCTAAATGTTATATAATGGAAACTTTGAAAATTATTTTCTCAGAATCTAACTTATAGATATCAACCAAATTTCACTGGAATGATCCTTGAGTGACCCTTTATCAGTGTACCAAAAATTATTTTGATTGGATGAAAAATATGCATTTTATGGGCGGAGGTCATTTCTCTATATTTTATATATTGGAAACTTTGAAAATCATTTTCTCAGAGTGTAACTGATGGATATCAACCAAATTTTGCTGGAATGATCCTTGAGTGATCCTTTATCAGTGTACCAAAAATTATTGTGATTGGATGAAAAATATGCATTTTATGGGCAGAGGTCATTTCTCTATATGTTATATAGTGGAAAATTTGAAAATCATTTTCTCAGAATCTGATATTTGGATATCAACTAAATTTCACTGGAATGATCCCTGAGTGACCCTTTATCAGTGTACCAAAAATGATCTTGATTGGATGGAAAATATACATTTTATGGGTGGAGGTCAATTCTCAATTTGTTAAATAGTGGAAACTATGAGAAACATTTTCTCAGAATGTAACTGATGGATATCAATCAAACATTTTTGGTATGATCTTTCGGTGACCCATTATAATGCAGCCAAAAATTATTTTGATGTGATGAAAAATATGTCTTTTAATAGCAGAGGTCATTTCTCTGTCTGTTATATAGTTGAAACTTTGAAAATCATTTTCAACATCAGTAGATCCCAAAATTTCTAAAAATCTAGTCAAAACATTTATTTGCTTTTACAAGAATTTCAAGCCTGTGAAGCGACTCAAGCCATTCATGGCTTTCTAGTTTTGTTTACACTCTAGAAGCCACAAATATAATTCAATTTTCATGAAACATGGTCAGAATAATGGCTAGGTCACTAGGATGAACCCTATTTAAAATTGGAAATATCCATGTCATTTCATGGGAAAAGGGGCCTAAATGACAATTTTCTTTTTAGAGGCCACAAATAAGGCCCAATCTTCATGAAACTTGGTCAGAATGTTGACCAGGTCACATAAAACTTGTTTAGAAAAGGCTAGAAATTTATGCAGCAATCATAGAAATAGAGTAATGTCTTTCTTTGAAATATTTAATGATCATTTAATGATCTTTCAAGTATTTAATTTTGCTATGGGAGAAGTCAGAGACGAAGGTGAGCGATAAAGGACCATCATGGTCCTCTTGTTTGTTTTTGTCGTAGGTGTTGCATGGACTTTATAGTATTTGTTGGAATAATTTGGAAGTTTACATTCGAGCAATTTTTCTCAAATCAGGGGATGGGCGATTATTAGAATCATCGATTTTTTTCCGAAAATTGGTCTTAAAATGGCCGATTTTGAGCGGTGTTTTGGGGTATGGGTGATTATTAGAATATGGGCGATTATTAGAATAAATACGGTATATTATCAATGACATCAGCAAAAGGGATCCCAGGGAAGGGCTTACTTTCAAGAATTAATTAAAGTTCTACAGTTTCGGCTCTACATTTACTTCAGTAAAACTTGATAGCATTTGTATATTGATTGTTGTATAATTTTTACTGAATCCTATGAAGTTCAAACCCAATAGAATATTCATTTCATTGGTTCCAACATCGTAAGATTCAATAATCAATTTTTATTAGTTGAAGAATATCCACATTGTGCTTACTGTGAAGGGATTTTTTATGATCGTGGCATAATATAAGTGGATGCTTAATAGAGATGGTCGCTTGATTGCAAACGAATCCACGTACAGGACTGGTGTATTTTCAAAACTAAGCTCTGACGTAGGCGTTGAGTCCATTACCATAGGTATGTCAGGTGAATTTTAAAAGCATATGATTAGAATTAAATCACAGTACATGTGGTGAGTAAACCTTGCAATTTAAGACAAACAAGATGTGTTTGTGAAACACGAATGCCCCCGTAACGGCATTTTTTTTCAAAGTTTGACCTTGACAGATGACCTTGACCTTCTCACATGACCTTGACTTTGGTACCAGCGGATGCAGATCATTGAGATCTATCATCATGCCAAATATTAGCTTTGTATCTTGAATAGGCTTGAAGATATTGGCAAGGTTAAGTTTCGGACAGACGGAGGGACAGACAGACAGACGGACAGACAGACAGACAGACATGAGTAAAACAATATGCCCCCGATCTATCCATGCGGGGGCATAAAAATAACCTTCGTTTGAAAGGTAAATTGTTACTTTCTAATGAGTTATTTGAAGTTGTTTTTATCTATATTTAACTTCAAAAGTTACATCCACAAATACATATTCTCTTAAAAACTTAACTGTTTTTAAATTACTTGCATTTCCTATTTTATATATTATATTTCAGGGTTTTTGACTATTGGGTTGAATGTTCCTTTTTTGTAGAAATGCAGTTTAAGTAAACGTGCCCCTTACCTTGCTGGTCTGATATACATAGGTTTGATGAAAATCTTTAATGTGCATTTAAAGGCATTATTGCACATAGCAATGAACCATTTCAAAATCTTTAAATTTTCACTTACAACAAAAGTTTCATAAGAATGTTATCAGCCAAAATTTGGTCTACAGAGGCAAGCGAATAAAAAAAGGCGTTGTAATATCAATTTAAATTTCATACTTTCCTGAAACAAGAAGGTTGGTTTTTAAAAAGTTTAAACTGCATTTAACAATTTTCCAATTGAATTCCAAAGACTGGTGCAACTAACCATGTGTTTTAGTCTGTGCTTGTTACTGCAGAGACAAGATAGCAACTTCCAGTCATATTGTTGTTTGACTATAGCAGACAATCTGTTAATCATTAGCAAACTTTTAATTAACAAAAATGGATGACATGGTGGCTCCTGTAAAACGCTCAGTATACTATAGGCTTTCATAAGCCAATTTTCTAAAGGAAATTGGAGGTTTGAAATCCAGGATGTCCACAGTTTGAGCAAAGCAAAATTCCCTGACTTTTCCCTGACTAAAGTAAAATTTCCCTGACTTATGTTTACCGTACTTTGCATGTTAATTTATGAAAATGTTGGCCTCCTCCACCCCTACAGCCAACCCTTTCGACCCCTAACTTTACTAACTGTAACTGTATCACTATTTGTATGAATATTTTTTTTCTTTTTTTTTTTCTTTTTCTTCATACATACATAATGCATGTCTTTTGAACTTAACCTATACTGCTGGGTGTTGGTTTTGAAATAAAATGCATGATAAAATGGACAAAAAACACAAACTAACCTCATAGGAGCTTGTATCGTAATATACTGGACTATATTAGGTGTGTATTTCAAAATATAAACTTTTTTTTAGGCACTTCAACATGCATGGTACATTATTTGGTATCATGTATAAAATTTCTATGTCTCATGAATTCTGAAGTACATTTATGAAGACATACAAGTAAAAAATTGCTGTAATGTACAGCAAAGAGAATGTGTCGCCTTTAAAAAATGTTAGCCAAGTAATGGAAAATGGCTCATGGAAAAGTGGGTGAACTAATTTAGAAGGTTGCCTCTAGAGTGCACACAAGATTTTTTGATCCCACTTGACCCAATTTCGAACTTGACAAAGATTTGATGGACAAACATTTTGACAAAGTTTCAAGACAATTGGGCGAAAAATGGGGCCTGCAGAGTAAACACAAGGTAAAACAATAATAGGTTTAACCTATAGACGGACAAAATAGGCTACCTATCAAAATCGATGGCTCTTTGCTTTTTTCTCATATATTTCTAGATTGGTTTCCTCAGTTACAGCAATTTTAATAATTGTTCAGAAGAAATTAGCCATATATGAATGAAAGATACTCACTGAAATTGAAAAAGATTTTTTTATAAAAAAATGCAAGGGGGTTCTTTAAATATGAGCGAACGTATTATAGCATGTACATCAGGTCGGAACACTCAGTATACATGGGTCCGTAGTCAGGTCAAAAGCCTAAAGGATGGGATTCAGACTATATTAGGCTATTGGCCAGTAGGGTGAAACCTCCCCCCCCAGGGGGAATTTTCGGGACTATGATTTTTTGAAAGCCCAATGTCTACTGAGTATATTCTGAAAGTCTGCAACTTGGCGGTTGGGGCTCTTCAGAATTATTGAGGTCAAAGGTCACCAAGTACACTCTAATAAAAATCTTTACCTCAAGTTAAAAATTGATATTTAATTTGTTGATTTAATAATTTCTTTGGGTCTTTTTAAACACCATTCAATACCCCAAACATTATTTCAAAGATTAAATACATTTGTGTGATTTTCAGAGAGGCTTTGTGCATATCAAAGCACTGAAAGTACCGAAAAACGATAATTTTATATGCTAATAAAAGTTTTAATAAGATTTAAAAAGATTTTTTCTGCCTTTAACATGATTTTCTTTATCCTAAGCATGCTAGAGGTCACCATAAAGCCTACAAACAAAGTTTATTACACATTTCTTGCTTGAATTTTGTTCAAAAACTGATTAAAGCGATGGTGTGAGCAGCCAAAGCTATAACTATACCATTATTCATATTTCACCAATTGTCAACATATGCTTGTTATTTGGTGTTCATTATATTTTATATAAGATATTTTTTATAGGTAAATAAAAAAGAAATGTTTGAAGGCATTTGAGCACTAAGCAGGTTTATTCTTAGCAGATCAAAGCACTGAAAGTACTGAAAACCGACAATTTTTGCTTATATAGATTTCTACAAGATTTAAAAGGTTTTCTGCTTTCTGTTCCAATACTTATATTGGTCTAGATATGCTGGAGGATACACAAAGCATATAAACAAAGTTTTTTTTAATATTGCTTGCCTAAATGTGCTCAATATTTGAATATTATAATAGCCTGAGTATGCCAATGTCAAAACTATACCAAAATATAAGTAAAACATATGGTCATTAGATACTAGCAATTTGGTATGATCATGTTCAGAATGTAATTATTCAATTAAATACACAGCAACAAAAAGGTTGAAGCCGATTGAGAACATATTTGTTTATTTTAGCTAATCAAAGCACTGAAAATATGATTTTTTTTTTTAAATCAAAGGTTTTGATAATAAGGTTTTAAAGGTTTTCAATAATCAGGAATTTATTTTCCAATTCATTCATATTTGTTTATAATTGTTATTCAATTGAATAATTTTGATCTTTCAAATGTGCAATGTTAGTTTTGATTACCTAAGCTTCTCTCAATAATTGATCAAAATTCTGGTAAAAGAGAGATATTGTGTAAAATTCACTCCATTTATTACATAATGTCTCATTCATTTGTTGTTAATATTTGTTCTTTTGTTTGTACAATATTCTGAATGCCATGATTCAGCTCATTTAACAGGTAATTTACATTCCAAAAGTTTCGAGCCATTTTTTAAGAGAACAGGCTTATTTTTCGAAAATCAAAGCAGTGAAAGTACTAAATATATGGATTTTTGTGATCACAAAGATATTTACATTATAATCTGGAATTTCTTTCCAATTTACTTAAATTTCCCTAATCATTGATTTTCTGAAAAAACACTGAAGCGGGCAAATATGATTTGTTACTTTTCTTTTGTTCAGCCTTGCTCAATAGTTAATAGAAATCCTGGTATAAGTAAGCCATTGTGATGACTTCCCCGAATTGCATGTCTCATCCTCTTGTCAGTAATGTTAATTCTGTGGTTTGTTCTATATTCTGATTTGTTTGTTTGAATGGGTTTTACGCCGCTTTCAACAGTTTCCCAGTTATATCGCGGCGGTCGGAACACCTAACAATAGATTCCTGGTATTTCTTTTACCTGTACTACCATTATACCCTTTCCTAGCCTCCAACTGCTATCTCACATAGGTTTACGATTATCTACCCATTGGTGAGAGACAAACGTCGGAAAGGATATTTGCCGCCACCGGGGATCGAACCCACAACTTCAAGATGGGAAGTCTTATGCCTAACCAACTGCGCTATGGTGGGGGCGTTCTATATTCTGAACATCATGATTAAATCTAGTTAAATAGTGATTCAAATTCCAACTGATTTGTGTACACTTCTTAGATTCATTTGTAAAAATCAAAATACTGAAAGTTTTGAAATCTGACAAAAAAGTCTTCTTCCAAAGAACTTTTTTTCCTATATGAAAATATCTTACATCAATTAGTGTAACAAATCAAATAAGATTTACGTAATACAATTTGCATTTTATGACTGGTTTTCATACATAAAATGGGCATTACATCGACATTGATTTATAAATGGATGTATAATAGTAAATCATTTAATCTCTTAAGATTATAACCTTATAACAATATCAGTTGATATAGTTAGTAAAATGATATTGGAATATGGTCAATGAATTTCACTTGGTCTTAGAGAAAAGATATATCTGGAGCTACTGAAACAATCTCTTTTCCTAAACTTCTCTTTGTTTCCATAAAACTTTATGTTTTGTCTTAAGTCTGCAATATCGTTAATATTGCATTAGATTTACTGATGAAATGAAATCAAAGTTTAATCAAATTATAAGAGTCTTGATCTCCTGTCTTAAGCATTTACATTTTGTTAGAAAAGGACACCAATGAGGAAATGAAATAAATAATAATAGTAATAAAAAAAACACTTTTGTGAGAACAATGAGTCAAGTAGGTAAAAAAACTAGAATTCCATTTTACCAAGGATTTTATTTAATCAGTTGCAAAATATCAACAATATTGAAACATTACTTGACAGAATTTCATTAAAATTAAAGCTATTGCCAAATAGTACTCAGTATGATCCATATATATACATATTAATGATATTAACAAAAATGATAAGAAACAGAAAACAAACTCTTATGTTAAATTCCAAAGTCGTTGGTGGGCATCCTGGAAGTAAGCTTCATCATTTTTTAAAATACCCTTTAATAGTATTTTGCTTTCAAAATCTGGCCAGAAGTGAGTGTGTGAATGTCACACAATTTATATTTGGAGTTAGTCATGCCCTAGATTATCATGGCCTTATTCTATTTTGGATAATAATTGAAAAGCTAATTCTTGTCATGATATACTAGGACATTTTACATCAATTCTAAAAATCTTTAAGGAAGAGTTTTAGAATTCGCTATAGAAGTTAAGCATGAATGAAAAGCCTCAAATATCTCTTTCACACTTACCAAATTGATAATGTTTATGCTCATCTGACAAGATGATTTATTTCAGAAATAAAATAAACATATCTGTGTTAGTTGGAAGAGTAAATTGGGATGTATGGTGTGCAATGTAAGCAAACTATCCCTACTCTATTCTAATAGTGTTTATGTCCACACACAAAGCATATTAAAGAGGATTGTAAACAAAAATCTTCAAATGGCCATTGATAAAAATACTTTCTGGGCATAAGCCTTAAGGAAAGTATGTGACTTTTTAAAATAATTGTTTGTTGGCTCTCTAATAAGATCAATGATATTACTTATAGCTGATGTAATTATCATTTTCATCAACTTCTATATAAATGAAATATTCATATAAGCTTATATTTGAAAACTGATGATAATGATGATGATATAATTGCAGTACACTTTCATAAAATATAACAATGTAAATATCCATTGGGGGCATAGCTTTTTCCATTAAAGTTGGAATAATGTAAATAATCAAGTGCAATTAATGGGCGGAGAGTTAGTAAGAAAAGATATTTTACATCCAAGAAAAAACATGGCACCATGGCTTCCTTCTAGACTCACACAATTGGGGTAACTGTTGTTAGACAATAAAGAAATATGGAATTGACGCTCCTTGGAGACAGAAATTTGGTCTCTTTATTATCTTTGATATTCAGTGATTTCAGTACTTTGATCTATAAAAGTAATAGTTATTATTCTGTAAAGCTTAAATAACCCAATATCTAAATGAGAATTTATTAGTGTTGTAATAAGAAAATGTAATTAAATGCTTCATACAAACAAAAATATGCAAAACGTAGCTTTTGTCCCATTTCATCTATACTTTCTATATAAATATAAGTACAATGTAAAATGCTTCTATATCTTTACCTTATCTAACAAGAATCACAACTACTGTGAACACAGTTAGACAGAAACATGAAATGTTACAAGAAACACAAGATTCAAAAGAAAGAAAAAGGTATACTCCATTTGTAAGAGTAGAAACATGTATTTCATGTGTTTTAACATGTACATATGCAAAGATTTACAGTCATTTCAGTTCTTTGATTAAATCTATGAAGATGCAATTTACTCTCAAAGCTACCACAGTTGATACTTTCAATAATTTTTAGTTGTACGAGTTGTGTATTCTATTTGCAGAAACTTTACAAAAAGTAAGTTTTCCTTTCAAATTTTCTACGTTTATATATGATATTCACTAGATGAACTTAGCTTCAAAACCAACAAATGCAACATTTATCAAATGGCAAATGATACAAATTACCTTTGGGCAAATTATTGTTTATGTTGATGGGAAAATATAAGGAAAAAATCATTCTTTGGGCTAGAATGGTCTATTGTCTATGGTTTAATCTCATATATACGAACCGATTTCAGTGCTTTCAGTACTTTGATTTTATTAAAATTGTCATAAAGAAGCCCTTAAATGAAATTTCCCAGCAGAAAAAACATTTAGTGATACATTCAGAACCATTTCCTGCTAGTTTTCATGAAAAGATAATTGAATATACCATTTCAAATCAAGCTCATCTATTCTTTCATAGAAAAAGTGCACTTGCTGACCTTTGACCTCAATAATTCCTAAAAGCCCCAACCGCCAAGTTGCAGACTTTCAGAATATACTCAGTAGACATTGGGCTTTCAAAAATTTCCCGAAAATTCCCCCTGGGGGGGGGGAGGGGGGGTGTATACTGGCTCATAGTCTATATGTTAGCCGACATAGCTGCATTTACATATCAAACTGCGAATGTTGCTATAGATTTCTTCTCTTTCAAGTCTTAACTGCGAGCATTGCTATAGATTTCATCTCTTTCAAGTCTTATCCCGCTTTTCACCCCGACGTTAAAACTCAACAACAATGACGTTGTTTTAGCGGGAATAGATAGCGTCATACTTCCCCAAAGTGCAGAATGACCTCATTTGCAGAGGGTAAAAAGAAAATGTGATTCAGAAGATATTCTAAGCAAAATTGTGCTACTTTTTCAACGTTAAGCTGATTCTTATCCTAAATTTACGTTTACTTCAATTTCAATTTTGATAAAGATCGACAGAAATAAAATCAAAGACAAAAAGTAAATAAATTTAAATAAACAAACAAAAAAAAATAGCGAAATATCGCGAGATTGTCATTGTCCATGTAGGCTGCCAATGAGAAAAAAAAAAAAAACTTTGACGGTAAATGTTCTTCTCTCAGTTTTTTGGTTATTCAAATATTTTAAACGCGTTAGTAAAAAAAAGCGCCAAAGCGCCCGAACTTTGCGTTACCTTCCCGTATAACTAAAATTTGACTCCCTGTCCCCATCATTGACCTCACTCGACCCAATTTTGAAGTTGACCGAGTTTAGATGGAGACTAACATTCTGACCAAGTTTCAAGACCTTTGGGCCAAAAATTTGCCCTCACTTGACCCCAATTGACCCAATTTAGAATATGACCGAGATTTGATGAAGACAAACATTGTGACCAAGCTTCAAGATTTTTGGGCCAAAAATATGGCCACTAGAGTGCACACAAGATGTTGACGGACGACCGGATGACGGACGCAGTTCGATCACAATAGCTCACCATGAGTACTTCGTGCTTATATGAGCTAAAAAGAGGAACTAGTCTTCTAAATAATTTGGTATTTCAATACAGATTCACTCTAATCCACCTATATCAAAATTATCTATGATGTATTAGGTAAAAAATATTTAAAAATCAAGAACTTTACCATGTAGTTTTACATTTGTAAGAAAATTGTCTTAGATTTCTTCCAAACTCTCTTTTGTTTTTGTTAAATTAAAAATGATATATAAATAGATATTTGATTTTAAAAAAATGTGAAAAATGCCAAGATAACAGGATGGGAAAGGATCTTACATCCTCTACTACACCAACTTGTGAATAATCTTGTCGCAAAGTCTGGCATAAGATATCCCCACAGAAATTAAGTAGAAAGCAAAATGTGTTGCCTAAGGCTAAGATCACACTTCATCTCTATCCAGGCTGATCTTGGTCTATTCTGTCTAAAAAAAAAACTGTTCAACTCTTTTGTGTTGTTCTTAATATAAAATCTAATTACAATTTCAGAATGCGAAAAATCAAAGTGATTGCATGTTAAAAAGATTACATTTTCCACTGTCTTATCTGACCTTTAGTTACGTGACAAAGTTTGAATTACTGAAGGACAAATGCCGTTTACAAAACAATATGCTAGCGCAGACAGAATCAAGGGTTGAAACATCTGGGCTACCCTCATATCTAACAGATCCAATTAAATGATAAATGCATTTGAAAAAAAGCCGGAACCTGGTTACAGAATTCATACTTTAATTGCATCTTTAAATGAATGATGAAAAAAGAATTTGTTGACTCGTTTCACATAGTCTTGTCTGATAGGTGTTCATGAATATTTCGCATCACGAACACCTGTTATATACGACTCTCTTTTATCGGCAGTCAGTAAAAAAATCTTTGATGTCGTGATGTGTCTGTAATCTGTTGTTATTTCGAACCTTTGACGTCTGGTAACGAGTTAAAGATTTAATTTACAAAAATTACCACTTAAATATTTTTATCTTATACAAAACAGAACTTCCATTTTTATGATTGATTCATCTGTGAAAGCCACCGATTTCTATATTCAAAGTAACAAAATAATCACGAAAGATTGATTAAGAAATTTTATGTTTTCCATGCAAAATGGATTTCTTTTCAAGATTCCGATGCTTATCAACCACAAACAATTCGATCGGAAAAATACAAAAATAATACTTTTTCATGTAACCGATTCGTGTAACAAGAAATATTAAATCAGTGGTTCTCAATGCCCGTTGCAAACGAGAGCTATTGTTACATTATAAAGAAATGGCGTAAAAGGCAGTTTATCGTAACGCCACCTACTCATTTTTGAATTTCTTTCTAGGCATTAAATGACTTTAATCATCAAATTAAAAAGGTCTATAAGTGAACTTACAGCGCTAGAATATTATACAATAAAGGCATTCCCATCCCTACGCATGCGCAGTTGTTACCATGCAGAAACGTGCATGGTAAAAATTAGTTTTTTTCTGTCCCAGTGTCGGAGGGTAGCGTAGATGGAACAGGTTTACTAGTCTACCATTTAGATCACGTAATGATTTCTATGGTCACGTGGCCGGTAATATGACCTTCCGAAGATACCCGAGAAAACACGAATAAAAACGAGTTTTCTCATTTCGTAATCAAGAATCAAAGGGTGCCAGTCAACTCGGCCCATCGAATAACTCGGTCCAATTAACTCGGCCTCAACATATAGTTTATAGTAATATAGATTTTTTCCCCAAAGTATGTACAAATTTTGGACGAACGATGTTTCCTCATAAATGAATGAAGATTGAATACTCTTGTGATAAAAGTACTGAATAAATAATCTAAAATGGGGTCGAGTTATACGTTGGGCCGAGTTGCTGAAGGACCGAGATTAAAATGGGCGGAGTTAACCAGTCATCAAATAATATATCGGTTTAATCGGTTGGGGTTTAGACGTAGGTTTTATGGGCAAACCGGAAGAAGGGACTATCAAGTGATCTGGACAAAATCAAACGTTTAATACTTTGTATTCATGAAAATCGTTGTTTTGCGAGATGAGATGACATTTATTCTAGGTTTTATAGGACTACTTTGAAATTTTATCTTGTAAACAATCGTTGTGTAGAATACAATTGCAATTTTAAGGTAAAAGTTATTGTCCCTCATGACGAAATATCTAAATTTAGAATGAGTATACTACAATGAGTGTCGCCCATGGGGCGACACAATAAATACACATAAACCATATTAGTTTATCCTGTTTTTGTATCTTTTTGGCATGCTAATCTACAATATGCTTATCAACATAGTGTACAGAGCTACAGATCATGAAATTAATTTACAATTATTGTTATTATCAGTATTACCATTATAGCCAATCATGAAGAATCTGCCTTAGCCTTTATTTTTTTCATCTTTTAATCATTCATACACCAATTATTTCAAAATTTCCTGACCTTTCCCTGACTTTTGAAATTCCCTGACCAATTCTAAAACTCCCTGACAATTCCCTGACCTTGGACAGCCTGAAATCCCACTTAATAATTGTCGAATCTACTGTAACTCGTCAAGCCTCCTTAAGCATCCTCATAAGGCAATTTTCCACACTGATCACAGGATGAATACTTACCCCACCCACTCTCCAACCATGCAATATGAGTGAGCTACAAAAGATCTTTCAGGCAAAATGCAATACTTTTTGACACCAATTCATTGTGTGAGCATCACAGAAAAGTTCACTTGCGAACTTTTTTTTTTTGATAGTGGTGTCAAGCAAGGCGCATTTGTTTAAAAATGGTTATAGAAGCATTGATTTTCTCCCATACATATGGTTATAAGATTGTTCTACCAAAATGTGTAAAGAAAGATTAAAATTCATAAAAAGGATTACATTTATTTCAATTTATATAATGTGGACGTTTCTTTTGGAGTTAAGTACATATCAAAAACATGGCAGGGAAACTTACTGTTAAAAGAAGATTTCACGGCTCACTGCACAAAATCTACCTATAATAGGTTTATAAAAGTTATCTTAAAGTATAGGTAGATTTTGCGCGGTGATCCGTGAAATCGACTTTTTACAGTTAGGTTCCCATGCCATTTGTTCCAAATAGACAAACCAGGTTAAAAAGGTGCATTTACAAAAGTTTAAATTTCACCTTTTAAATGTTACTGCTTGTCTTCACCCAAATATGTACTTTAACAATTTCAGTGAAGGGACCAGGTTAAATTCCGACCATTTCCTTTTAATTATACCCGAGTTACCTATGGTAATGGACTTGGCGCCTCGTCAGAGCTCAGTTTTGAAAATACACCTATATACTTATTTTTAAAGCAACCTTGAACTCAAGATCATATAATAAACTGTATTTCACCTATTAAACATGCCCTTTCTTATAAACATCCTGTACGAAAAATTCCACCCGTAAAAGAGGCGTAAAATAGACGTAATTATCAAGCGGATTCCTTCTCATTTTACGCTAGGAAGCTGGTTGAAACTTATTATAGCAATGAGGCGGAAACCAAGCGTAAAATAGACGGAATTTTAGGCGAATTATGTTAATTAAGCGTAATTTTTTTACAGGCGTAATCACTTGCTAGCGGAAAAACTAGGCGGAATTATTAAGCGGACTCCGTCTAACTTTCTGCTAGTAATAGCAATGAGGCGGAAACCAAGCGTAAAATAGACGTAATTTGAGGCGAATTATGTTAATTAAACGGAATGTTTCTACAGGCGTAAATGCTTGTAGTTGAAAAACCTGGCGGAATTGACTAGCGGATTACGTCTCATTTTCCGCTAGTGAGCTGGTAAGGAACCAGGCGGAAACCAAACATAAATGAGACAGAATTTTAGTTAAAAGTGAATGTATATTTGGTTGGATTCTACAATAATATCTCAATTCTTAACTATAGATCCATCACAAACAAAGATTCCCCACCAGCGCTTTGTTCAATTTCTGCAGAAGGTTCCTGGACAAAGTTCAATTGTGACCTTGACCAATATGGCACTGCACTGGGTCATTGGCAACAATAGTACAAAGTCCATTATTCTAGGACACTTTGTTCCTATGTTAGAGCACGGTAACAAATTAAGTCTAAGAAGGTATGTCAGACAAACAGGGTGAAACCAATATTCCCCTCTCTACTTTGTAGGTTGGGGCAATAATAAAGAAATAAAATGGCAGGCAGACAGACTTGGTAAAACAATATGCCCCCATCTTATGTGGGAGCACAAACATGTCTTTTAACTCAAGTCTCTTGTTTTCAAGCCCCTGAGTAATGAAAACATTGTGTGAACATAGCAATTTCTCCTTTTCCCTACATACTAGGTACATGTAATAATATTTCAGAGTACAATTGCTTTGAATTCTAGCTTCTTTGGAATTTACCTAAATGAACAATTCTCTATTCATTCCAAAATCAGGGTTCAACACTTTTTTGCCTTCGGCATGCTGGACCTTTATGTCCTATATCTTACAGTATCTTCCTGATAATAACAAGCCCTTGATGGAGACTATATTCATTCATGAACACTTGAATTATTATTCTAGTATAAGGAAAATAGTGAGTGAATAGAAGAAAATGCATATAACAAGCAATAACTTATTTTCTCACAATGTTTTCCTCAGTGGAATGAAACTCTATGTGTTGAAAAGAAACAACTAAAATTACATGATTTGGTAAACAAGAGCACAGCATGCCAGTACCTGCAATCAGCTGCAAATGCTAGATAATGAAAAAATCTAAGAAAAAAGGGGCATAACTCTTACAAAAAAGATGTTATAGTTATACCACTTGATAGTCTTGGTAGCTATTGTGATAGTGAACACATGCCAAATTTCAAGTTCATATCTTCATTAACAAGAGATATGACCAAGGTTTGAGTTTGCCAGTTGCCAACACATACGCCAATACAAATGCAAGCAACACCAATGTGATGATAATACCTTGATGTTTTGGTGTTAAACAGCCGAGCTGAAAATCTTGGACAAGCACTATAGGCCTGAAGAGCCTTTGACATGGTGGTTACTATCAATCCTCCCAAAGATCTACAAGGTCCTAGGACAAGTCTTAAGTATTGATCACTGAAAATCCATAGTTACATGCCAGGAGCTCTGCTATACACAAGCCCAATTTTTACATTGACCTTAGAGCTATAGATCAAAATTTTGTGTGAATGGCACAATTACTCAGACTTTAGATCTGCATTTTTTTTTAATCTTTACCCTATTTTGTGTGTGCTCAAAGGGAATGAATTGATGAAACATTTCGAATGAGTACCCACAACACAGTATTTGATGAATAATATAAATTTTCATGTTTAAAGGGAAATCACTAGCTCTGTTGGTGTCAATGCTTGGCTAGATGATCCAGATAAAAAAAAAAAACTCAGTAAAAAGGGGCATATCACACAGTTTTCCACAGTAGATATAGTGAACACATATGGAAAATTTCAAGCAGATCTCTATACTGTATTTTAAATAATGACAGAGATACAACAACAGCATGATGAAAAACTTCAATTTTTATGTTCTAGAACAGCCAAGCAAAAAGGAATGACAACTTTCACATAAGAAGAAGGATAAATTTATACATCATGTAATAGTACTTCAAACAATTTTCAAATTTCTTTATTTTCAGGCAACAAATTATTCTTGATATTCATCCATTTCTGTTCAGTGAATCCTCTCTGTAAATTCCTCATCTATTTCAACTATTTTTGTCCAGAATGTAAAATGACCATCAAGCCAGACTGGAATTGACATATTCTGAAAAATAAAACAAATAATCATCACATTACTTGGCCAAAAACTATACAACTTTTTGCATTCTCTAATGAGAATTTTTTCAAACTATAGCTTGACATTAAAGCTTTTATTTTGTATGTTTATAAAAGATAATATTAATAAGTTGTAAATAACAACTTATTAATTTCATTTTTATGTTCCACATCTATTTATATTCTAGATTTAGTCCACAAATGATTTTCTTTTGAAAACCAGAAAAGTTTAAGTTCTTGGTAAAATTTCTTGCCAGAAATTTTAATTTTTCATTTCATTAGGCTAAATGAGATATCTTTGCACATGACATTCTGAACCAGAATTATCGCTGCAAGGGTTATTTAGCAGTTTATCTATTTGTAAATCTGTGATCTTTGACAACCCCAAATTGAGTAACCATATGATTTCTACACACTTTCGTCTCAAATATTTACTAAACCTAATTCCAAATACTTAAAGCGTAAAAAGACTTTAACCAAATTCACTGTATGATTTTTATAAGGCAAAAAGTATCAAAACAATGTATTTAGGATGTTGAGCAAATTTTTTTGTGTTGAAAATATTGGGTGTGTTGCACACAGTTTCATCTATGTGTCCTACCTGAAATATTCTGTGAGGCAAACTCAAGCCTCAGCGAATTGGTTGTTACAATACAGGGAAAAAAACAATGATATGGTAATTTGAAAAAAAATGCACCCAATGATTTTAAGTGAAATGGATTTGTAAATACCTTTCATACATACTTGATGCAATCTTGTTAGTTTTCATAACCCATCTCCTCTCAGTACTGATGATAAGTAGCTTATTTTGTTGATCTTTTGATCCCTGAAAGTCCTTAAATCAGGTCTTCTGCCTAAAACTGTTCGGTTAGATGATAGGCTGCCTTCTCATGGCCTCTTTTAACAGTTAATCAGTCCAGCATGATTCTAATAGGTTCAGGAGGACAAACTTTGTCTGGAAATTAGAAATAACGCTTGAAAGTGGTCAATACAGTAAATACACACTTCGAAAATTCATTCATATATTAAGGTGATTGCTTGAAAAATTATTTTAACTTATATTGTGAATAGAATGCACAGTGCTCTCAATAAGCGGTCATCGACGTAATGTGCGTCCAAAATTTCAGAAATTACAACAAGAAAATCAGACTCTTTTACGTAAAAAACGTCCGAGATTCAAGAAAAACGCCTTGTATTTGACCCCGGACGTCTATCGATAATCAACGCGAGCATACATAATAGCTGACGTAAAAACAAGTCATGTGTAACGTACATGGTATTGGACAACACAACACGTCATTACAGCTTCTGTCATTCTCCTTCTTTGTCAGATACAGATCGCAAAGGTCCTTTGATAGGCCTTTTGAAACAAATGAAATTCAAATCAGGGGAATATTCCTAAGATCAAACGGAATTCATACAGATCTGACTGATAAAATTTCAAAATATTGCTTTGTAAGTGTCTAGAATAGATCTAAGGGTAATTTATTCGAAGTGAAAAAAGGCGCTACCAGAAAACAATACCGAAAGGTCAATCGACTACCCTTGTCTAAAAACGGCATCCTCGAAGAACACAAAAAATCCCAATTACGTCATTTAAAAGTTGACTCGATCAAAATGTCTGACGAGAGATTTGAAAAGGACAGAGTCTTTTTTTGTCTTAGTTATTCAGATAATTCAGCATAAGTTCAAATATATTAATAAGATTTATAAGGTTCAACTGCCAGAACAATTTTTTGCACACTACCTGTAGAATGTTCATCACCCTTGGAATGACAGGGGGG
Organism: Fragum whitleyi; assembly: GCA_948146395.1. Lineage (NCBI taxonomy): Eukaryota > Metazoa > Mollusca > Bivalvia > Cardiida > Cardiidae > Fragum > Fragum whitleyi. The sequence goes on from OX411550.1 coordinate 34,132,201, forward strand.
GGGGATAAAGCTGTTTTATATCAAAGGATATCAAAACATTGTGACTGAAATTTGGGTTAGCAGCATTTCCTAGGTCCATCACGCAAGAAACATCTACAGAGCAATTCCTAATAGAAACTTCAGTTCCTCATATTAGTTTCCAAAATTTATATAAAGATTTAAAGGGTGATTGAGCAACCAAAGTTTGTACCTACAGCCAAAAGTTAAAGCTATAAGTTTTAACCCTTGGAAGTTTATATTTAAAGACCAACCAAGAATAATTGACTTTGGGAACAATTAAACTTATAGGGGACTTCGGCACAGGTAGTGATGACGTCATCAAAATATGAGTGGTTGGCGTTTCCAACCATTTTTACATACACAAAGAGCAAAAAATCCAATTTTCAAGTAGTAAAATTATACATTTGTAATGATTTATTCCAAGTGATGAAGGTGTCAAAAAGTAGATAAATCACCCCTGCTTCTGGTTATGCAGTTGTCATCATGTGACAATGTCTTTGAAACGAATGATTTGTGTCGAAATATAACCACCCGGAGAGTCATGCGAATCCAAATGATTCATAGTTGAGTAACCAAAGTATCGGAAATGGGACACGAATAAAGCTGTAATTACGTCATTTTTGGCCATTTTTTTTTTTTTTTTTATCTCAGTAACGATATTCATCCCGTCTCAGAACATCCAAACTTAGATTTAAGTTTTGTATTTATCCTTAATGGTCTTTACAACATAAATCCAGTCATTTTAACCTAGGAATATTGAGAATCGTCCAAAGCTATCTTAATATTAAATCCAAATTGATAAAAATGAGAACACACACACGTTTAGAAATTAAGGTCATGTTAGATAATAAGCGAACGTTGCAAATCCAAGATATTCGGATGAAACGGCTTTTCGAACACATACTGTTAGGTACAAAAACCCCAACAGAGAGTTTACATTATGGGACATGAAAAACATTGTCGGCACTCATCACACAAACATGTGTCATACAGATTGTCATTCCTAACCCAATGATCTATACTACACGGCGAATCTCTTTGATCTGACCATAACCGGATGCGCCAATCAATATTGTCAATGTCATAAAACGGTAGCCGCTTATCCCACACACGTGCACGGGTCATTAAGATCGCCCTTACTTACGCAAGGTTTTATACAACATTCCTAATTTTCTTTGATCTGCATCAATCAAGCCATGTCATTTGCCACTGATTGGTTGCTTTCAGTATGACACAACTAGTCTATGAGCCCAATGTGTGAAAGCTTGGTTTACACATCAAATATTATGCTTAATCAGACATAGAAATAACATGCTGTCATATAAAAAGTCAAAATATTCCACATGCTTCAAAACATTGCAACTATAGAATTGCAACATTTGACTGATTACAATCCTCCGAAGGCCATCTCGTTGATATTATAGAACTATTACAGTCACTCAAACACGTACTTTTTGTTATCTTTTTAATAATTAGCAGAAGTGTAGAATTTCAACCAATCAAATTATTGACGGATCCTGAGGGGGATTGCAGTGAGGGGTCGAAGATGTGTCATTAAATTATCATAGAGAAATTCAATTCAAACTGGGCACTTATAGGAAAAGGCACCATCTATATTTTAAGTTCCAAACCTCTTTACAGAAATCCTGTATCCACCACTGCAAATGATAAAAATGTTTTCGAAATGATAAAATCAAATTCATTTATAAATAAAAAAATTCATTCATTCATTCATTCCTCCGTCCATACATCCACCCGTCCGTCTGTCCATCCATACATCCGTCCGTCGCCGCCGTCATAGCGCAGTTGGTAGCGCGTCGGACTGTCAATTTACAGGTCCCGGGTTCGATCCCCGACGGCGGCACTCATTCTTTGCAACTATTTGTCTCTCACAAATGGGTTGATAAATCGTAACCTATGCGTGATAGCAGCTGGAGGCTTGGAAAGAATATGATGGTTGTACTGGTGAGAGAAACACCAGGAATCCATTGTTAGGTGCTCCAGCCGTCGCGATATAACTTGACTGAAATAATGTTGAAAGCGGCGTTAAATTCCTTGCAATCAATCAATCAATCCACCATCCGTCCTGCCATACATCAATCCATCCGTCCTTCTATCCTTCCATCCATCCATCTGTCCGTCCATCCGTCCGTCCATTCGTTTGTTTGTAATTTCGTTCGTTAGTTTGTTCGTCCGTCCGTCCGCCTGTCTTACTAGCCGACTTTGAATTCATACATCAGTCCGACGGTCATGGACAATTCTTAGTACCATAAAAAGTCTTCAGTTTGAACACTTTGTATTTAAACAGGTCAATTAGCCCAAATCGAATACCTTTTCACTGTTTTCAACGAGGTGAAAGGGTTTGTCTAACAAATAATCGATAATGACACCACTTGTCATTCAAGAATCAATATTCCCTAATTAGGGAATGTCATTAGGCATCAAAGGAAAATTGTAACATGCCGAAATATTTTGTTATAGTGTGACAGATATTGTTTGGATATATAATGGCTAAATTTTGAGTGATTGGGAAAGACTATCAATGCCGATATACCGAACGATTTTGTTCGCATAAACAAACAAAACATAAACCTATTTTGTTATAATGATAAGATAGTAAAGAAAAAAAAAAATAATCAGGATCAGATAAAATCAAGATAAATCAGCGGTAAAAATGATAAATGTTTGCAAAAAATCAACCAAATCGATGTTATTCTTTTTTTGATAGTGGTGTTTTCAAAGCATGGTTATTAATTCTAAATTCGTGTTATTTTCTTTATAAACATGTTTTCTGAAAAGTTCGAATGATTTACTTTTCAAAAATGTATTGTTTTGATACCTTTTTCCTCAAGTACAGCGAAAAACGTGATTTAGATTGGGCAATATTTACATAAATTAAATAGAGCGAGGCGATTCAACGCCAACCATTTTTATTGGCTATTGGGCTATGACGTCATACTGAAGTTCCCTATTCTAACAAGGAAAGGAGCATTTACAAAGTGTGTAGGAAAGGGAGGTGTTTGGAGTGGGGGTGGAATTCCTTAGTTTGTGAAAAAAAATCCTGAAAATCCAACATAGAATTACAAAAATTCCTGATTTTGGCCCTTATTGAGAGCACTGTACAATATACTCTTAAAAACATGTTGCTGAAATAGGACATAGGGTCGAAAATTTATTGGTACGAATTTACAAAAAATAATACAATTTGATATATCCATTTCATATAATTCTTCTATACCTTTGGGGTAACATTTGGCTTAATTCATTAAAACCATGGAATCATTTTTCAATTTTTGCATTCCGAAGGACTCCCTATTGACTGAGTTGCAAGTTGTCTTGTAAATAACTTGTTTTGAGCCCTACAGGACAAGATTCTTTTAAAAATCATCAAATTACTGCTTTTTACATACCTTTTTTGTGCTATTCTTCCCAATGTGAAAGGAAATAAGGCAAAAAAACATGTCAACGGAAATTTCTTTGAAAATAGGCAGCCATCTTGGATTTCTATAGACTGGAGTCCTAGTCATTTTTAGACTTGGACACTATCAACTGCATTCGTTTGGGTAAAGTAAATAAGCTTGTAGATATTTTTTCCAAAACATTTGCAGAAACTATAGTTGTATTTAAAGATTTTTCTTGAGAATAAGAATATTTTTTGTGAGTATATTCAGATTTTTTTTTTTTTTGGGGGGGGGGGGAAGGGGGAAAAGGGGGGAGCCTTGGGACAAGAGCTTTCTCATGGAGTTCTTGGTCATCAGTCAAGGTCAAGGTCATTTTTCAAGGTCAAATTTGTTAAAGATTAAAACTTTTACATTTGCTCTAACTTTGTAATGGTAAGTGATATGGCATTGGTATTTTACATATGAATTGCTTGTGACAAAGCCTTTTTGTGGATAGTAAAGTCAAGGTAATTTTCCAAGGTCAAGGTCATTTTTTGGAGTTCACTGATTTTCAGCATAAAAACTTGAACATTGGACATAACATTTCAAGGGTAAGTGAAAGATTGATTGAAAGGAGTTTTACGCCTCTTTCAACAGTTTTTCAGTTATATCACGGCATGAATTTTCCTCACAGTAATGATTTCTTTCACGTGAAATGTTTAAGTTAGAAAAATACGCCTCTAACAAAAGTTTAAGTTATTTTACGCTTGCTGAAAGTGTCTTTCCGCTTCCATAGAATTGTTAAGTCTGTAAAATCCGTCTCTAGAAAAAGTTAAAGTGTTGAAGTACGCCTGTAAAACTGAATAGAAATGAAATTCCGCTTTGAATTCATTTTACGCCCGTAATTTCTGATGTATTCCGCCTGTACTTTATGATGTAGCAGAGACGTATATTAAACTTACGCCTGAGTTACAAGCGTAAATGACTATTTCCGCTTCATTTCCGTCTCATTTACGCCTATTTTCCAAGCGAAATCCGCTACAATTTTTTGTACGGGTTGCCACCCCTTAAAATACAATTTCCAGGCCCTTGACTATCCAATCAACACCCAACTACTGTCCATGGTGAAAAAATCCACTCCCAAATTTGATTTTATTAGAACTACTCCAGGACGCAATATTCAAAAGATTTTGGTTTAACTATCTTCCATCCCTATCATGATAAGGGTGATTGCATGATACAAGTCCATTATAAAAAGATTGCTCAACTTCTGAAAATTACCGTGTGCAAAATTGCGCATTATTCCGGAGGCGAAACGTTACAATGCAACGGGTACCAAAATGCAACACAAAATTTAAAATAATTCTGGCAATACATAGAGTGTGACATACAACATAAATTCCTTAATCTTTTTTTAATCACTCCAACAATTTAGTAGAATTCTTCGTAAGTTACAAGCAATCAAAAGTCCTTTTCTTCGTGTTGTTACGAAAATATTTCTGGAATCATTTTATCTTCTTCGAATTTTAAGTTAAATCCGAGTCAAATGATTTAATTGGAGTCAAATTTCATATTGTTAGAATAAGAGAAACCTGTAAAATCTCATCTGTAACTCATTTAAAAAGCGATGTCAGTGCAAATATCTGGGGACTTCAAAGGGTGCCGACACCCGGTGACTGAGCTAGCTCCAGATATGTTGTGTTTTCACTACAACACTCTTCGTCTCCAGTACCAAGTGCATTTATACATCACAAAATTCTAGGATTAAATAAAGGATTTTTTATTTCATTCATGAAAAGAAAATGATAAATTAGACTGATTTTACCATCAGTAGAGGAACATTGAATTTTGTGTTTGTCTGGAACTTTCTATCTTGTATAACAAAAAATTATCTTGGCTTCCGTTACCACATTATTTGCTTTGGAAAGCTGCAATTAATGGTCGAAGGTCAGACCAGTATTTTGATAGATGACTTTAAATGACGAAATAAAAATAGATTATCCAACATTTTTTTCATCATTTAAATTCATAGCGTTAACTATTTGATAAATCAAAACATGTATCGGAAATGCACATTTTTTAATTGATAAATACAAACTGGTTGGAATTTTGCTTGTGTTAGGTACTATAATTGTCTCAATTAAGTAAGTTCTTTGGAGTTAAGAAAAATGGGTCTGAAGTAATAAGACCCCATGACATTTTGCCTTGCTCCCAGACGTGTCTAATAGGAGAAATATGGTAGGATAAAAACATGACACCTTTTGGCAGATCATCTTAATGTAAGTAAAAAAGAAATGTGTCATAAAAGTGAAATATAAGTAATTTCTATATAAAAAAAATTGAATTGATATATAGAACCCTTGTTATAAACTATTTTGTGTGATATTCTTAAATCCTTGTCATGCTGAATAAAAAAAATGGCAAAATTGCATTAGAATCAAAGCACTAAAAAATTGTGTGTTCATATTTATTTTGAAAATTCAATTTTCAAACTATTCTGGCTTAAATCAAGTTGGTAAAGAAAAAGATCAGACTGTACATGTGTTATAACTCCTGCCAAAGCAGGAATATTCTGGGTTCAACATGACACGGGTTAACCTATGATTTTCTTGTAATCAAACCAAGTGACTTGCTGTACCCTTTTGGGCTGTTTGCACATAAAATATTTTTATTCAATGCTTCTTCATGTAATTAGTCATGCTTTATTGTGAACTGTATTACTTATTCAGCATTAAAAGTGCTATAGTTAAAAGTTGTGCATGTTTGTTTTCTGTTACCTGCCATTTGTTCAGACCTATTCATCATATTTCCTCTTATAAGCTTTCCTATAGGAGTTATACATAACATGTTACATCTTTACAAACCATCTTAAGCCTAGTTAACATTTACCACGGGCGCCATACTATTTGTCAACTTTTTTCTCTGAAAACGGTGTGACCCCCATACGATCATCATACCGTAGCCGCGCAGGGATCGTAGGATGATCAGTTAAAGATTTAAAGACAAAACATTGCATGGTGGCAGTGCTATGCCAGTGCGGCAATCGTGCCTTGCCTCTACGACAAGTCAACGGGCAAGGGTCTCCGTGTGGGGTCTTGTGATTTTAAAAAACATGTATAACTATTTTTTATACAAAATCGCAAAGGTGATCACACTGACACCGTGTGCAGCGGCACAGGCCCCACACGATTTTATGGTTACGGCGTGTTACAGGCGCTGTACGGGCTCCGTAAGCCAAAGGTAAACAAGACTTTAATGACAGTTATATGAGACAAGAGAACAAGGATGGTCCTATATTGCTCATGCAATTAAGACCTGCATATTTGTAAAAAGGGTTGAGCCGGGTTGGAGCCCAAATAATATGACCTCAGGGTCTTGATATGAACAAAATTAGTAGAAGTCCACTAGTTGATGCTACATACAAAATATGAAAGCTGGCTGCCTTCTGGTTTCAGAGAAAAAGATTTTTGAAGATTTTCCTATTTTCACCCTTTTTTCTTAAGGGTAAAAGGGAGAATAAGGGTGGTTTTCATTTACCGTATATCTTCTCTCATAGGTCTATCTCACTCATAAGTCGAGGGGGTAAAAATTGAGTTCCAATCAGCAAATTTTGACAAGGCCTGATCATAAGTCAAGGGCTGATATTTTGCTAGATAGCGTGTAGGAATTGCAGCTAATGTTTTATCAACCAAGATAGTGTTTTTATTTTATCGAGACAACAAATATTTCGGCTGAATTTAGTTGAAAAAATTTGACAGAATACAGATACCTGACTCTATGCAAAAAGTGATTTTTGAAAAAGATAAATTGTACATTGATTTACATTTATTCAGTTAATCTATTTACTTAAAATCATCATTTGTTTCCTGTCAAAACATTTTTTGAAAATAAAAAGAAGCCTAAAATTGTATCCATCGTAAACAGAATGTTGGTTCCCTATTTTTAAAGATCTACTTTTGCTTTCGGTCTCTTGACCATTATGTTTTGTACTTTTTAATTTACTAGAATTGTTCGAATTCTCTGCTTGTATTCAACAATGCGAATCTTAAACCCATTATCGTAATTATTTTGTTTCCTCTTAGACATGATTCATTAATTAATTTATAATCTAATTAATTAATCATTTGTGATATCATAATTAGTTTAGCGATCAATTTACACTTAATAGACGAGTAGATAGACCCGCATTCTTATGGACCGAAACTCCGCCTACTCAACGCATGGGTAACATCCCTCTGTCGTTATATATAATGATATTGCGTTTGCTGATTTATGACAGGTCCAGTGACCTTATCATGTCATGGTTTGTAAACACATGTCAACTTCAAATGTATTGATTACACATGTTGTAAATTACTTGCAGTACGGGCATTTATGATGCATATTCAATGAGACAAATAAACCGGATTTATGATGATCGAAATACTAGACATAAGTCAAGGACTTTGTCAAGATTAACAGGATTTTGTTTGATTGGATTTACGCCACTTTCAACAATTTGGCAGTTATATCGCGGCGGCAAGAGCACCTAACAATGGATTTTTGGTATTTCTTTCACCTGTACTACCATTACACCCTTTCCTAGCCTCCGACTGCTATCTCACATAGGTTTACGATTATCTACCCATTGGTGAGAGACCAACGTCGGAAAGAATATTTGCCGCCACCGGTGATCGAACCCATGACTTCCAGATTGGAAGTCTTACACTTAACCAACTGCGCTATGGAAGGCCTGTTCATATGATCCCTTTGACTAACGATTTTTAAATTTCATTTTTAGCTACACTGGCCGAAGGCCAGGGAGCTATTGTCATGGTGGGGTGTCTGTCGTGCGTCTGTGCATCAGTGCGTAAACTTTTCTTTAAACACCTTCTCCTCCTAAACCAATTGGTGGATTTTGACGAAACTTGGCCAGAATGTTCCTTGGGTGACCCTCTTTAAAAGTTGTTCAAGAAATTTGGATTGACCCCCAAATATTGGCGTGGCAGGGCGTGGCTTGTTTTGACCCCAAAATCTTTGAACGACATCTTCTCCTAAACCAAATGGCAGATTTCAATGAAACTTTACCAGAATGATCCTTGGTAACCCTCTTCTAAAGAAATTCTGATTGACCCCTCAAATACGGGCGTGGCAGGGTGGGGCTTATTTTGACCCCGAAATTTGAAAGATATCTCATCCTGAGCCTTTTGATCGATTTCAATGAGGCCGTACCAGAATGTTTCTTGGATGACCCTCTTCAACTAGAAAGCCATGAATGGCTTGAGTCGTTCCACAGGCTTGAAATTCTGGTAAAGCAATAATAGTTTTTACTAGATTTTTAGATATTTTGGATTCTACTGATGTTGAAAATGATTTTCAAAGTTTCAACTAAATAACATATAGAAAATGACATCTGCCTATAAAATGTAAATTTTCATCCGATCACAATAATTTTTGGTAGACTGATAGAGGGTCACTCAAGGATCATTCATATTAAATTTCGTTGGTATCCATCATTTAGATTCTGAGAAAATGATTTTCAAAGTTTCTACTATATAACACATAGAGAAATGACCTCAACCAATAAAATACATATTTTTCATCCGATCACAATAATTTTTGATAGACTGAAAGAGGGTCACTCAAGAATTATTCCAGTGAAATTTGGTTGATATCCATCATTTAGATTCCGAGAAAATAATTTCCTAATTTTCTACTATATAACATATAGTGAAATGACCTCCTCCCATAAAATACATATTTTTCATCTGATCACTCTATTTTTGGTGGATTGATAAAGTCTAACTCAAGGATCATTCCAGTGAAATTTGGTTGATATCCATCACTTACATTCTGAGAAAATGATTTTGAAAGTTTCCACTATATAACATAAAGAGAAATGACCTCCGCCCATAAAATGCATATTTTTCATCCAATTTCAATCATCTTTTGCAGACTGATTAAGGGTCACACAAGGATCATTCATGTAAATTTCCATTGGTATCCATCAATTTGAATATGAGAAAACTCGCTTTTTACCATATTTAGAAATTAGCTATGCCCATTAAATCCATGTTTTTCATTGGATCAAAATTTCTTGAACAACTTTGAAAGCAGGTCACCCAAGGATCATTCCTGTGAAGTTTGGTTGAAATTCATCCAGTAGTTTCTGAGGAGAAGATTTTTAAAGAAAAGTTTATGAACGGACGCACACAACGCCATGACAATAGCCCCATTGGCTTTCAGCCAGTGGAGCTAAAAATTGTTTGTGAAATTTTGATTGGATGAGATCTATACAGGATCAATAAAATTTAGGTGAGCACTTTAGGGCCATTCTGGTCCTCTTCTTATAAAGTGATATGTAAATAGTTTTCTTACTTGTAATTTTACGTATTACAGTCAAACCTGTCTTAGCAGCCACCTGTATTCAGCAAGCAACCTGTATTAAGCAAGTGGTCACTAAGTTCCCAAATGGAGTCCGTGGTCTAATGGTTAGGACGGTGGCTTTGGGATCGAAAGTCCCGGGATCAAATTCTGGCCAGATCACGGGAATTTTTCTGAGCAAAAAATTAACTCCACGTTGCTCCTCTCCACCCAGGTGTATAAATGGGTACCTGTGAGAATGTAAGTCTATGTGCTGTGGCTGCCGATGAGCGCTGTTTGTTAACAGCTGACTTGGAATTCGATGATCGGGGGTTAAAGTGTGAAATCGGTTGAATATGCCTGGCATAGAAACAGACTATAAACCTTACTTTAACTTTAACTTTTAACCAGTTGCACTTAAATTGACCTGTATTAAGCAAGCACCTGTCTTAAGCAAGCACTTTTTAAATGTCCCTTGGCTGCTTGCTTAAGACAGGTTTGACTGTAGTTAAATAAGTTCATTTCTTCATAAGTCAGTTTCAACATAGAAAAAGTCTGAATTCCTTCTGACTTTCATTACTGTTTCTTGTCAACATTTCCCGTTCAAATCTTGAGAATTTTAAGCCAGTGGAGCGATACAGGCCCCCTTGGGCCTCTTGTTCTGTGGGCCCGTTCATGTTGATGGCAAAAGTTGAATCAAATTTTGAACTGCTTTTTTCTCGACTTATGAGTGAGAATCCACGGTATTTGAACAACTTTGGTAGATTTCGGTCTGTGATTTTATGAAAAAGGGTAGTGCAAGGGTGAAGCCAATATATGACCCAAAGGTTTTGATATGAACAAGCTTGATAGAGGCCCACTAGATGATGCTACATACCAAATATAAAAGCTGTCTGCTGTCTGGTTTCAGAGAAGAAGATTTTTGAAGATTTTCCTATTTTCAACCTTTTTGGTGAACAAATGTCGTTCACCAGTGTTATACTATGTCAGGAAAATCCTGTTGGATGTTAATACATTCAAAATAAAGTAATGCCTCTTAAGATTCAATTTAGTATCTTTCAATATTTTTCTCCTAAAAATCACTGTTTATTTCGTTAATGGCGTGATACTAGTATTCTTCATCACGTGAAGATAATGAAAATTCGCCTTGAAAAACTCAAAATGATCTTGCAATGTTTATCAAGGGAATTTTTTATCGGCGTAAGCTTGTCGAGAGTTTAGAGCAAAAACAAAGTTTGTGTCTAAACACCGTAGAGACAGATACTATGTTTTTGACCCAAAAACTGATGATCAAAGGTGCTGACACCAGGTGTTCAGCTATTTTTGGGACAGCTTCTGGACTTGGCAAGCAACGCAACCCACACTTGTTAACCATCATGAGATGTAGAACCCTTTTCATCTTGAAGATAAATTTATGCCTCTTATTTGACTCTGTTGATGGATTTTATTTCAATGGCTCAGCGCCTAACAGTTGTAACTCCCTATAAACATATAGGGAGTTACTACTGTTTCGGGCTGAGCCATCGATTTGGTAAAATGGGATTTATTTTTTCACAGCAAAGTAGGGCTTTATCTAAAAATATGCAGATGATTTTGAAATATCTTATCAATTTTTTTTTTTCATCGAGCAAGGTCGAGATAGATGTCTTGATTATTTGTAATGAGAGCTTGATTTATATCTCGTCAGTTTTTCTCTACATAACTTGTCAATTGATTGCTGTAAAGTCTGAACAAGAGCTTGGATGATCTACGGTTACAATCTTTTGGTGACAAAGCGGCTACATGCGGGAGGAGGCGGGACTTTTTTTTATAATCTTTGTAAACATAGAATAAAACAACATTCTGTGACCCGAGAATCATTCAATTCACAATTATGAATCATATAATTTCAGTTATCTTCATGTGAAATCTGTGTTTGGTAGTCCAGAAAGAATTGCCATTTAAAATACAATCCTCTGGCATAGGCTTCTTTCTCAGAACTCAAACACTAAATAAATCAGTAAGATTGTCGGCATTGTTACTTACCAAAATTGGCAACGATGATCCCCCTATTTATTTTATTTTGGCAAAATATATGGATGAGTTTGTCTTACATGGCTGCAAATTTCGAGAGAATGAAAGATAAAATCGGAATGAGCCATGTTCAGGGAGTTTTTGATTGGTTAAGGAACATGAAAGTTTAACATCTATGAAGAGAATCAATTGTATACTTTGTTACACAATTCTTAAACATAGTGTGAACACGTCAATTTGGAGAGAACTTGTTGAGATTAACATAAAATATCACAAAAAAATTATATATATAGAAAAACAAGAGGGCCATAGTGGCCCTAAATCGCTCACCTGAATGAACTGTCAAAAATTGTTTAAAGTAAGTTTAGAAAGGATGAAGAATTCTGACCAAATTTCAGGTCGATTGGGCAAGAAATGATGCCTCTACACTGCTAACAAGGTTTTTCTAAGATTTGACCCCGTGACCTCATTTTGAAGCCACTTGACCCAATTTCAAACTTGTCCGAGATTTCATCAAGATGATCATTCTGACCAATTTTCAGGTTGATCAGGCAAAAAATATGGCTTCTAGAGTGCCTACAAGTTTTTTCTAATATTTGACCCCGTGACCTCATTTTTGACCACACTTGACCTAATTTCGAACTTGTCAGAGATTTCATCAAGATAATCATTCTGACCAAATTTCACGTTGATTGGACAAAAATAATGGCTTCCAGGGTGTCTACAAGGTTTTTCTAAGATTTGACCCCGTGACCTCATTTTTGACCCCACTTGACCTAATTTCGAACTTGTCTGAGATTTCATCAAGACAATCATTCTGACCAAATTTCAGGTTGATTGGGCAATAAATATGGCTTCCAGAGTGTCTACAAGGTTTTTCTAAGATTTGACCCCGTGACCTCATTTTGAAGCCACTTGACCCAATTTCAAACTTGTCCGAGATTTCATCAAGACAATCATTCTGACCAAATTTTAGATTGATTGGGCCAAAAATATGGCTTCTAGAGTGTCTACAAGGTTTTTCTAAGATTTGACCCTGTGACCTCATTTTTGACCCCACTTGACCCAATTCCGAACTTGTCTGAGATTTCATCAAGACAATCATTCTGACCAAATTTCACGTTGATTGGACAAAAAATATGGCTTCTAGAGTGTCTACAAGGTTTTTCTAAGATTTGACCCGTGACCCCATTTTTGACCCCACTTGACCCAATTTCAAACTTGTCCGAGATTTCATCAAGACAATCATTCTGACCAAATTCCAGGTTGATTGGGCAATAAATATGGCTTCCAGAGTGTCTAGAAGGTTTTTCTAAGATTTGACCCCGTGACCTCATTTTTGACCCCACTTGACCCAATTTCAAACTTGTCCAAGATTTCATCAAGCTTATCATTCTGACCAAATTTCAGATTGATTGGGCAAAAAATATGGCTTCTATAGTGTCTACAAGGTTTTTCTAAGATTTGACCCTGTGACCTCATTTTTGACCCCATTTGACCCAATTTCGAACTTGTCCAAGATTTCATCAAGATAATCATTCTGACCAAAGTTCACGTTGATTGGACAAAAAATATGGCTTCTAGAGCGTCTACAAGGTTTTTTTAAAATTTGACCCTGTGACCCCATTTTTGACCCCACTTGACCCAATTTCAAACTTGTCCGAGATTTCATCAAGACAATCATCCTGACCAAATTTCAGGTTGATCGGGCAAAAAATATGGCCTCTAGAGTGTCTACAAGGTTTTTCTAAAATTTGACCCTGTGACCCCATTTTTGACCCCACTTGACCCAATTTCGAACTTGTCCGAGATTTCATCAAGACAATCATTCTGACCAAATTTGAGGTTGATCGGGCAAAAAATGTGGCCTCTAGAGTGTCTACAAGGTAAATGTTGACGACACACGACGCACGACGGACGACGGACATCACTCGACCACAAAAGCTCATCTTGAGCACTTCGTGCTCAGGTGAGCTAAAAACAGATAACTGATAGTATCGTTATGCATCGAGATAAATATCTGATGATAATGATAGTATCACGATATCAATACTGCGAAAGTAAAACTATCGGGACAGTGATTTTCCAATACATAGTCAGCCCTAACAAGAACTACAAATCCTGCTTGCATAATTTTTGAGTGTTTGCCCATTGTTATTTTAATTTGTCCTCTTTGTCGGGGCATATGTCTTAAAGTATAATAGCTATCAACTTATTATTTTCCAGTGATTGCCCTTTGTTTTTTTAAAGACTTAGATTTTGTAGGGGCATATCTACAAAAGAATCCTTAATCTATCAGGCTTCCGTTAACTATCAAGCTTTCATGGCGGGGGATGGCCATGTCCGCCATGGCTTTTGTTATTATTAAAATAGATCAAATGATTTTTAGCTCACAATTTTATCTTCTGTTACCTGTATAATAACCACTAAAGGAAATTTCAAATAAATCTCTATTTTTTCTTCTTCTGATATGGAAATCCTATTATCTTCATATAGGGCATGGAGAATGGGTTCATGGAACTATATTTAAATTGCAAGAATTGCTATTCTTGGGTGGCAAATGACAGAGTATTGGAATTAGGGAAGGGGAAGGGTTAGTTAAATAAACAATCAAAAGTTCTGGAACTTATAAATAATAGAAAGGTCTACTTCTAGGTCTAGGTCTTTTAGGTCTACTGAAATTGTTAAAATAATTCAATTCCATCAATAACTTTGATTCCCAAGGTAAGAGAAAGGTTGAACATTTACGAAAATTAAAAAAAAATCAAATTGCAGTAGGAAGAAATTAGTCTGTTTCTTTCAAAACCACCCTAAATGTACATCAAACAATCTCTGGTATTTATAAAATGGTTGACAAGTTGTGAGTTGACTTACTCGGCTGAGCAATATCATGGTCCTCTTGTTTTCTTTAAAGTTAACACAAGAGACAAAGAAAATATTGTAATTCCGTGTAAGCTTTGAAAATTTACTATCGAAACCATCAATATTCTGACAAACTATCACAATAGTTATCCAAATCGGGGAATTGCAATAAATACATTGATATCGTGACCGTCACTATCACAATACATTGACCAATCGATCTTTTGTTACACCCCTAGTTCTTGAGCAGTGCACTTTTCCCCCATGAGATCTATCCACCTATAAAGTTTCAAGTTGATAGCTATTATACTTAAGGAGATATGCTCTGGACAAAATCTAAATATTTAAAATTACAAAGGGCAATTACTCCAAAATTATTCAAATAAGAGTTGTAATTCTTTTGCAGTGCACTTCTCCTCCATGAGATTTATCCACCTATAAAGTTTCAAGTTGATAGCTTTAATACTTTAAGAGATATGCACTGGACAAAATCTAAGTATTCAAAATAACAAAGTGCAATTACTCCAAAATTGTACAAGCGAGAGTTGTAGTTCTTGTGCACTGTACTTCTCCACTGCAAGATCTATCAACCTATTAAGTTTAAAGTTGATAGCCTTTTTACTTTAGGAGATATGCTCCGGACAAAATCTAAGTATTTGAAATAAAAAAGGTGCAATTACTCCAAAATTTTACAAGCAAGAGTTGTAATTCTTGTGCACTGCACTTCTCCTCCATGTGATCTATCGACCCATAAAGTTTCAAGTTGCTCCTGACAAGTTTAGTGACAGAATGACAGAAGGATGGAAGACTGACGTACACCATTACAATATCCCCTTTGCCGAAATTGGCAGGGGATAATTATAATAATTAACAATATCAAACAAATTATTTCTTCCTTTTTCTCCCTGCTAAGGATTTTCTCATGGCACCAAAGACATATAGATATATATAGACATTGTTTTTAAATTATTGTGAAAAATTGGTTTTGATCCTAATACAAGTACCAAGATTTATGTTATCAATATGCCCCTGTTATTAAAGTCCAACTATGATATATGGCAGCATATTTTATAGGATAGCAACTAGAACCATATAACACAAACTGGAATTAGGCTTTAGTAACACTATTTCAGACTAACTTTGCCAACATTTAATCAAATCCAATAAAGTATGATTCAGTTATAGTTTGTAAATCATGAAAATAGCTTCACTTGACTTTGAAGACAAGTTATTTCAGAACTCTACCTCCAAGGAATTAATTTCAACCGTAAAGTCATGCCGAATAAAAACTCAAAATTTAGTAAATGGCGCTATTGCTTCAATAGGATAAGAAAGTCAACACAGTACACCACTGTATTTGATGATATTTCATTGTAGACAATCATTTAACAGTGATGACAGTGAAAAACCATCACACACTATGGTGACACAATTGTAAAAATTTATGGTATACTATGGTCATCATTATAACTCACTGGTCCATACTTCTTGATTGCTGACAATGGTTTACATTCGGTCTGCATAATATCATCAACTACTATGGTGACAACATTCTGACATTCAACTAGAGCTTGTCACAGAATGTGACTAAATACACTGGCAAGAGCTTTCAGAGAATGATACACTTGTTGAGGAATGAAAATGAGAAATTTAAGCAAAAAAAATTGATTGGATGGAACTGAAAATTTTCAATGATTGATCAAAATGTCATATGTAATTGAATATAATGCATGAAAAGTGTAGAAGGGGTTATATTGAGGGTTTAGCGCAACACTAGTGAAACTAGTGTTTTTTCGGTATATTAAAGAACATATTGTCTAAATTCAAAGGAAGATCATTCTTAAACCAGGAGTATTCGAGACTTCAAAAATGGCACCTTACAATACTTCAATTTATAAATAGTTGTAAAAAGTTTCTTTAGTTATGAAGCAAAATTCTAGAAGGAGTTTATAACAGAATTGTAAGTAAAATTAGTTGTTTATTTATAAAAAGAGTAAATATTGTCTAAGTTCAAGGGTAGACAACTCTTAAAACAAGATGTGTTTGTGAAACACTAATGCCCCCGTCACAGCATTTTTTTTTCAAAGTTTGACCTTGACAGATGACCTTGACCTTGTCACATGACCTTGACTTTGGTATCAGCAGATGCGGATCATTGAGATCTATCATCGTGCCAAATATGAGCCTTGTATCTTGAATAGGCTTGAAGCAAAGGTTAAGTTCGGTTAAGTTTTTAGACAGACGGACGGACAGACAGACAGACGGACAGACAGACAGACATGAGTAAAACAATATGCCCCCGATCTCTCGATGCGGGGGCATAAAAATGGGTAATTGAGATTCCAAAATTTCATCTTGTTAAACTTCAAATTGTGATTGATCGTTGTATAAAAGTTTCAATAGAATTGAAGCAAAACTTAATGAGAAGTTCGCAACACATAATCATAGTAACATTAGTTATATCCTTTTTGTATAAAAAGCGTAAATATTCTGTAAAGTCAAGGGGAGACAAATCTTCAGCCAGTGGGGGTTGATACTCCAAAATTGCGTCTTACAAACCTTCATAATGAAATTGGTGTTTGTATAGAGTAACATAAGTTTTAGAGCAAAATTGTATCAGGAATAGGCAACACAAAATTTGTAATATTTTGTACACAGGTGGACACAGACAGGCTAATTCCAGAATAGCGTTGACAAAATTTGTTTTGAGGGGTAAAAAAAAAACAAGAGGACCATGATGGTCCTATATTGCTCACCTTTGTTTATTGTCTCAATTAATTATTATCAAATTTTCCAGCAAAAGTCATTATTGCATATTTATGATTTAAGGCATCTAGAGAGTAAACAAAAATTGTGATTTAGGCCCCTTTTCCAATGATATGGCAAGGATCCTTCCCATTTTCAAAAGGATTTAATCCTTGTAACCTGATGAACCTGCTGGCCAAATTTCATGAAGATTGGACTAAATTTGTGGCCTCTAGAGTGTAAACAAGGAAATTGTCATTAAGGCCCCTTTCCAGTGATATGGCATGGTTCCTTCCAATTTTCAATAGGGTTCATCCCTGTGACCTGAAAAACATTCTGACAAAGTTTCATGTAGAATGTAAACAAGAACAAGAGCACAGCCTATGGGTGCCTACATTCGGCTGTTGAGTGCTGGATGGTGGGAAAAAATCTAAGACCAAAAAGGGGCAAAATTTGTTCAAAATGCATCTAGAGCTATCCCCCTTGATAGTATAGATTGCTCTTTTGATGGTCAACAAGTGTGTCAAGTTTCAAGTAAATGCTTGAAGTAGAACCAGGGATATCAAAATGTCAAAGTTTTCTCATGACGACGACAACAATGACGAGAACCATGACATGAAGGCTATAGCAATACCTCGGGGTTTTCTCAGAAAACAGCCAAACTAAAAATGTTATTAAGGCCCCTTTTCCTGTGATATGGCTCCGATCCTTCCCTTTTTCTATAGGGTTCATCCTCGTGACCTGATGAATATTCTGACTAAGTTTCATGAAGATTGGACTATATGAAGGTTGTTCAATATTTATCCGGATTATGTCAAGTATTCATCAATGATTTACAGCAATCTGAAACTAAAAAGCCATGAATGGCTTGAGTCACTCTACAAGCTTGAAATAATTGAAATAGCAAATCAAAGTTTTGACTAGATTTTTAGATATTTTGGGTTTTACTGATGTTGAAAATGATTTTCAAAATTTCCACTATATAACATGTAGAGGAATGACCTCTCCCCAAAAAAGACATATTTTTCATCCAATCATGTAATTTTTGGCTGCATGAAAATGGGTCACCTAAGGATCATACCAATGAACAGAAGTTTGATTGATATCCATCTGTTACATTCTGAGGATATGATTTTCAAAGTTTCCACTTTATAACATATTGAGAAATGACCTCCGCCCATAAAATGCATATTTTTAGCTCACCTGAGCCTGAAGTGCTCAAGGTGAGCTATTGTGAATAGGTGGATGTCCATCATCCATCGTGTGTCGTCAACATTTGCCTTATATGCACTCTAAAGGCAACATTTTTTGCCTGATCAACCTGAAATTTGGTCAGAATGATTGTTTTGATGAAATCTCGGATGAGTTTGAAATTGATCAACTGGGGTAAAAAACTAGGTCATGGGGTCAAATCTTAGAAAAACCTTGTATGCACTCTAGAGGCCTCATTTTTGCCCGATCAACCTGAAATTTGGTAAGAATGGTTGTCTTGATGAAATTTTGGACAAGGTCAAAAGTTGGACAACTTGGGTCCAAAACTAGGTCACAGGGTCAAATCTTAGAAAAAACTTGTATGCACTGTAGAGGCCATATTTTTTGCCTGATCAACCTGAAATTTAGCCACAATGATTGTCTTGATGAAATCTCACTCAGGTTGAAAATTGGGTCAACTGGGGTGAAAACTAGGTCACAGGGTCAAATCTTAGAAAAACCTTGTATGCACTCTAGAGGCCACATTTTTACCCAATCAACTTGAAATTTGGTCAGAATTATTGTCTTGATGAAATCTCAAACAAGTTTGAGGTCAACTGGGGTCAAAAACTAGGTCACTGGGTCAAATCTTAGAAAAACCTGGTATGCACTCTAGAGGCTACATTTTTTGTCGGATCAATCTGAAATTTGGTCAGAATGATTGTCTTGACAAAATCTCAAATGAATTTTGAAATTGGCTCAATTGGGGTCCAAAACTATGATATGGTCAAATCTTAGAAAAACCTTGTATGTACTCCAGAGACCACAATTTTTTTCGATCAACCTGAAATTTGGTTAGAATGGTTGTCTTGATGAAATCTCTGAGTTTGAAATTGGAACAACTGGGGTCAAAACAAGGTCACCGGTACAAATCTTGAAAAAACCTTGTATGCACTCCAGAGGCCACATTTTTTGCCTAATCAACTTGAAATTTAGTCAAATAATTGTCTTGGTGAAATCTCGGATGGGTTAAAAAAAATGGGTCAACTGGAATCTAAGTCAGACAAGTTCCATACTTGGTCAACTTGGGTCAAAAACCAGGTCACTGGGTCAACTTTTAGAAAAACCTAGAATGCACTATGTTGGCCACAGTTTTAGGCTTATCAACCTGCAATTTGACAGAATGAATGTCTTAATGAAATCTCAAACACATTCAATTCTTGGTCAAAAGGGTTCAAAAATGAGTTCAGGGGGTTAAATCTTGAAAAAAGTTTGTATGCACTCTAGAGGTCACATTTTTAGCTCGGTCAAATCGCAATTGGTTAGAATGATTGTCTATTCTAAATCTTGGACAACTTTTAAACTGGGTCATTTGAGGCCAAAAACTACTTCATCTGGTCATATTTTTGAAAACCTTGTTAGCTAGAGGCCATATTTATTATGGATCAACTGAAAATTATTATCTTGGTACTCTGTCAAAACTAGGACATAGGGTTAAATCAGGGAAAATTTTGATGTACTCTAGAGGCATCATTTTTTGCCTTATTAAGGTTCATGTAAAGTGTTTGAGACCCAATTTTAAGGGCACTTCATTAGCCTAGAAAAATCAGTATGCCCAGGTATATTATATATCAAAATGAAGGTATTCATGAGCACAAGCAGTTACGCAACATAAGACCGCCATAGCTATAGCGGTATAGCCAAAACATTGTGGAAAAGGGTCATTTTGTTCAGAACAAGCAACTGCACGACGGTTGGATAAAACTGTCCCATATTTTAACAAAGTACAGTCTAAAGTACTATCCAGGTAGTGCTACAAACGTTGATATAAAACTCAGTCTCAAAACGCTTTATTTAAACAATCAATTTTCATTTATTTTGTCAACATACATGTCAAACCGGTTTGGCCTGTTTTCAAAATAGATGTTAGGTATGGTGCAACATCGTGCCATAAAATTGTGAATTATTTTCTGCGATTTATTTCAAATTATAGTTTTTTAATTCAATGATCTGTAATAAATTACTATATAATCATCATTCTGTGAAATAGAAAATGACATATTGCTAAACAACCTTACAGGTATATAAACTATTTATGTCCATTTATGTTGTGATAAAACACCATACCTTACACAAAACTACACGTTTAGGAAATTAGAATGACATATATGACATATGTGTTTATGAAATAAGTCAAAATAAATTGCTTGCATATAACTACGTTTTGGGCCCGAATTTCATACCAACAGTTGTAGCACTACCTGGATAGTACTTTAGACTGTACTTTGTTAAAATATGAGTCATAATTTTACAACTGTCATGCAGTTGCTTGTTCTCTACAAAATGACCCTTTTCCACAATGTTTTAGCTATACCGTTATAGCTACGACAGTCTTATGTTGCTCAACTGCTTGTGCTCATAAATAGCTTCATTTTGGTATATAATATACCTGGACATACTGCTTTTTCTTGGCAAATGAAGTGCCCTTTAAATTTGGTCTCAAACACTTTACATGAACCTTAATCATAAAAAAATTGTCAGAATGATTGAACCTAGGATTTGTTTGAAACTGGGATAACTGATGTAAAAAAACTAGGTCACATGGTCAAATCTTAGAAAAAAAATTGTAAGCCTTCTGAAAGCCACTTGTTTTGTCTGATCAACTTGAAAATTGGTCAGAATGATTGACTTGGTGAAATTTCTAACAAGTTCAATTTGGAAAACAGAAGTAAAAATGATTGTTTTGACAATATTTTGGACAAGTTTGGAACTAGATCAACCAAGGTAAAAAACGAGGTCAGTTAGTAATATCTTTAAACAAGAGGATCATGATGGTCCTAGGTTGCTCACCTGAGTCTCTTTGATTACTGGGACATCACATCAATTAAAAAGGCAGATGTCATAAAGAAGATAATTTCTACATAAAACCTAGTTTCGGCCATATTTGTGGCCATTAGCGTTATTTCAAGTAAATTATCTTAAGAATTCTTTTCCTGTGATATGGCATGAATCATTCCAATTATTAAGAGAGTTCATTCTTGTGACCTGGCCAACATTTTGACCAAGTTTCATGCAAATTGGACCATATTTGTGGCATCTGGAGCTCTTACAAGAAAATCTTTATTAAGACCCCTTTTCCCGTGATATGGCACAAATCCTTCCCATATTCAAAAGAGTTCTTTCCCATGACCTAACAAACATTCCCACCAAGTTTCATGAAGATTGGGCCAAATTTGTGGCAACTAGAGTGTAAACAAGAAAATTGTCATTAAGGCCCCTTTTCCCATGATAAGGCACAAATCATTCCCCTTTTCCAAAAGATTCATCCTTTTGACCTAGCAAACATTCTGACCAAGTTTCACGGAGATTGGACCAGATTTGTGGCCACTAGAGTGTAAACAAGAAAACTGTCATTAAGGCAACTTTTCCCGTGATATGGATTAGATCCTTCCCATTTTTGATAGGATTCATTCTTGTGACTTGACGAATAATCTGACCAAATTTCATGAAGATTTGACCATATTTATGGCCTCTAGAGTGTAAACACTTAAATTGTTGACATCTGATGACGCACAAGGGACATTCAATGATCACAAAAGCTCACCTTGAGCACATCGTGCTCAGGTGAGCTTAAAATTATTTTGTCAGGGTATAATGAAACACTTATAGTGACCATAATTAAAGATTTTTTTTATTTCCAAGCATGGCTATGGATATTTTTACCTTGAAATACCATAAAATACTTTGGTGACTAATTGAGGTAAACCATATGGTACTATAACCATGGTTACCAAGGCAGATCAATGTTTTTGAATGTAAATATAGTTCCCTCAGGTTAACAATCCACTTGAAGAGTTCAGAGAATGATATTCCATAATGCAGCATCATATCACCAAAAATCCATAATATACCCATGGTCACATGGTAAGAAACATTTTGTGAAAGTATCATGTAAATCTGTCTAAAACTGTAGCCATTTTGTTATTAAGGATCTTTTCACCTACTTCTGGAAGGTCCTTTTTTCCACAATACAGCATTTAAAAGGGTCCATCCAAATAACATTACTACTTAAAAATAAGGATCATGGCTTACAATGATCAGCCATTTGATAAACCATGGTAGAACATTGACTACCATGTCCTACGAATAATGATAGTCAAGGGTAAAACATTGTACTTTTTCCATAGCAAATTTCAAAAAGAAAACAAAACCTGATAGAATCAAAGCTCTGAAAGTACTGATGGTGAATGAATCTGTTGGCATTCTAAAGTGATATATTGAATTCGTTGAGAAAAGAGAAATTATAAATGTAAAAAATAATCAAGGGAAAGTGTCTCGTCAAAATTCTAAATTCAAAGAAAGAGAAAGAGAGGAAAAGAAAGGTAGAGAGAGTGACAGACATAGACAGACCGATAGACAGAGAGCGATAAGCCTAGAGAAAGAAAACAGGCAACTATAGTGTCTAGTCTAATGATTCTTTTCTTAACTCAAAAAATAGCAGTCAGAAAGGTAATTCACTTTCCACATGTGGAACCCATATTTTAGCAGATTAAACAGCAGTCTTTCTGCATTTTGACTTTTAAACGTTATCCGCTATGGCTCTGGTACGACCTGAATGGGGTCCCCCCCATCCTCCGAATTAAATGACCGCTGTTTCGTAATTGTAGTTACAGGGTTTTGGTCTCTTTTGGTAATATTCAGTCTTGTGAAAGAATAATTATCTGATGCCATTGCTTAAAAAAGAATAAAAACAAAACAAAACAAAAAAAAAAATATTCGATAAAATAGGTATTTTGTAGAGCTAATGAATTGTCAAAATATAGTCATTGTTTAAATTCTATTGCTCCTACCAAATGGCGGATAATCTTAAACCTAAGAGTGTAGAAGATGGCAGCTACGTACGGATGTATGCTCATTATAGTTCTGGTGCAAGAAATACCAATTTCCATGTTAAGGTAAAGGTGCTCCAGTCCACAGGCGATCGATTCACAATTCAAGTTTCGTTTTTTGTAATATTTTACATACTTCCGGTAAAACAAATAGATGAATAATTGTATTGGGGAAATTCAAGAGCCATCCGAGGGATAGAAGCGCTACTATACAGTTGTAGTTACGATGTCAAGTACTTTGAAAAAAATCCATTCGATGTTAAAATTTGAAATTAGGTCTATCATATTGGGATATTTGTTCATTTGATTCTTTTATTTTTTTATCTATTTACAACATTCATATATTAACAGTAAATCATACCGAGATTGCTATATCCCCTGTTTTCCGGCCTTGTTTGAAACAAAAAAAAAAACACACACACAAAAAACAGGGAATGGGATTTGGGTAATATGATACAAAAATACCCATAACTAAAGATAATTACATTACACAAGTATGCAACAACAAGCTTTAAGATAAAAACGGTATTAAAGCTGAAGAGGTGTAAATCTGGTAGTTGAGAACATAAGTTGTCTGGCAATGGGTTAAATTTTACTTCATATCAAGGTTGGTCACGGTCAAGTGGTGCGTGTTTATGTTTCAATGAGAATTTGCACTAAATATGCCGTATTCACCTTTTAGATGCGCCCTCCCTAATAAATGGGCTCCACCATAAATACAATTCACAGACTATACGATCAACAACATCCAACCGTCGACGGTCCGTGGTGAAAAATCCGGTCTCGAATTTAATTTCAATAGCTGCTACTCCACGACGTAATGTTCAATAGATTGTGGGTTAACTATCTTAAATTCCTATCAGGATAAGGCTGGTTGCGTCATTAAAAGATCGTTCAACATCTGAAAAACTAGCGTGTCCTAAATCGCGCAGTCTTCCGGAAGGTTAAAATTTAACACAAAATTAAAACTTTTTCTCGTTATTCTCCATACGTCACATGGGAACAAAATCCCCTTTCGTTGTTAAGAAAATATTTCTGAAATCATTTCACCTTCTGCGAATATACAAAATATCCGAGTCAAATGATTAAATCCTAGTCTACAATCCTAGTAGACAAGCGGCGACCCAGCTAGCTCCAGACGTGTTGTGTTTTCACTACGAAACACTTTCATTTCATGTACCGGGTGCATTTACACATCACGAAATTTTAGGATTTAACACAGGATTATTTATTTCATATGTGAATAGGTAATGATTTATTAGACCGCTTTGTTCATCGGTAGCGGAACATTGAATATTGCATCGTCTTGAACTTCCTTTCTTGTACAAATAATAACAATAATAACAAGAGCCATGTCAGACATGGCCATCCCCCGCCCAGAAAGCTTGATAGTAAACTGAAGCCTTATAGATTAAGGGTTCTACTTTAAGAAATTAAGCCCCTACAAAATCTAAGTCTTTAAAATAACAAAGGGCAATAACTCCAAAATTATATAAGCCAGAGTTAAAGTTCTTGTGCACTGCACTCCTCTTCCATGAGATCTATCCACCCTTTAAGTTTCAATTTGATAGCTATTATACTTTAGGAGATATGCTCCGGACAAAATCTAAGTCTTAAAAATAACAAAGGGCAATAACTCCAAAATTATATAAGCCAGAGTTATAGTTCTTGTGCACTGCACGTCTCCTCCATGAGATCTATCCACCCATAAAGTTTCAAGTTGATAGCTTTAATACTTTAGGAGATATGCTCCGGACAAAATCTAAGTCTTAAAAATAACAAAGGGCAATAACTCCAAAATTATGCAAGCAAGAGTTGTAGTTCTTGTGCACTGCACTTCTCCTTCATGAGATCTATCCATCCATAAAGTTTCAAGTTGATAGCTATTATACTTTAGGAGATATGCTCTGGACAAAATCTAAGTCTTAAAAATAACAAAGGGCAATAACTCCAAAATTATGCAAGCAAAGGTTGTAATTCTTGTGCACTGCACTTTTCCTCCATGAGATCTATCCACCCATAAAGTTTCAAGTTGATAGCTATTATACTTTAGGAGATATGCTCCGGACAAAATCTAAGTCTTAAAAATAACAAAGGGCAATAACTCCAAAATTATGCAAGCAAAAGTTGTAGTTCTTGTGCACTGCACTTCTCCTCCATGAGATCTATCCACCCATAAAGTTTCAAGTTGATAGCTATTATACTTTAGGAGATATGCTCCGGACAAGTTTAGTGACGGAAGGACGGAATGACGGACGGAGAGCATTACTATATCCCCTCGCCGAAAACAGCGGGGGATAAAAATAACAAAGGGCAATAACTCCAAAATTATGCAAGCAAGAGTTGTAGTTCTTGTGCACTGCACTTCTCCTCCATGAGATCTATCCACCCATAAAGTTTCAAGTTGATAGCTATTATACTTTAGGAGATATGCTCCGGACAAGTTTAGTGACGGAAGGACGGAATGACAGACGGAGAGCATTACTATATCCCCTTGCCGAAAACGGCGGGGGATAATAATCTCGGCTTCTGCTAACACAATTACTTGCTTTTGAAAGCTGCAATTAATGTTCGAGGGTGATTGTATTTCGATAGATGACTTTAAATGACAGAATTACAATTCATTAGCTTACATTTTATTTTATCTTTTAAATCTATAGCCTTAATAGATAAATAGAAAAGCGTATTGGGTAGCGTACGTATTTCAATCGATAATTACGAACATGGTAACAGTTTGCTTCTCTTAGGTACCAAAGTACATATTCTTCTAATTAAGTAAAAGAGTCTGAAATGATAGCGCCCCCACGACGTTTTGCATCGCGCTCGGGCGCGTTTAATAGCAGATATACGGCAGGAACATTCCATTCGTTTGTAAACTTGACCTTTCGTAACTTATAAGCAAAGACTTCATTCATAAGAAGGCAGTATCACGTGTGGTATGGCCAATCAGGGGTGTGTAGAAGTTCAAGAGTTCACGACCTCAATAAACACACATTTCCGGCAAATTACTACAAGTTGCGATAGCGAGGGTTTAAATCAAAAACATAGTATCTGTCTAAACAGTGTACAGACACAAACTTTGTTTTTGCTCTCAAGTCTCGAGAATCTTACGCTGATCAAAAATTCGCTCGTATAGACCTTCCAAGATAATTTTGTGTTTTTAAAGGGTAATTTTAATTATCTTCACTTGATGAAGAATGCTAGTATCATGCATTTAACGAAATAAACAGTGATTTTGTAGAGAGAAGTCTTTAGACATACTAAATTGAATCTAAAGAGGTACTGCTTTATTTAAAACCTATTAAGATCCTACACGATTTTCCATACACAGTATATAACACTGGTGAATGAAAATTTCGTTCACCAAAAATGACAACCACTGTAAATTGACAAGACCAAACAAATTGAAGCTGGGCATGAATTCAATTTGTAAGCTAAGAGATTGGGTCTTATTCCATTATCCTAGCTCTATTTTCTTATTACTGATAGGTGTCTGTGATATCGAGAAGACTGGGTTTCTTAACAAAAATCGGATAATGCTTGCTTGACCCATCTTCACATTCAATTACTTTGACCTTTCAACCCAAACCCTTCTATACCTAAGTTGTCTCTCTTTTTTCAAATGAATAATATGTTATGCTACATACATGTCTGGTACCTGGGGCCTCTTTCAAGAAAAATATTGTATGATTTATCTTAAATTCATTGTACACTTATATTTAAAACACCCGTCTGTGTTTGTGAACATTTCTGAAACGCAAGACAATGATCTTAAACGATGGTGTAGACAAAAACTAGACTATTATTCTTTATGATAAGGTTGAATTTGTCATTCCAAATTTCAATAATGCAAATAATCATGACACTACGATCTTATTATAGGCCCAACATGATGAATTTTTATGACCCGCAACATTTCAGACTCAGAAATGAATAGAGCGAATTACCGCTCCTGTGTGTTGGTGTATTTCACGTGACCAAAATCTCATTTACATATTTTACTTTATACGGGATTGTGCGATTCCCAAAAAAGCCACTGTTTGTTGATTGATTTGTATTTTTATGTAACTCATCTTTCATAAGACTAAATGAAGAATAATAATTCTAAGAATGTTCACAAAATAGCGATTTTTTAAAGCTAAACACACAAGTGGGCTTTAAGACAGTTGTAAACAGCTTTCACAAAAATATCGTTGAAAATAATTGCAGACTATATGACCTCATAAGATTAATGTAAAGTTGATCTGCACATGCTGATCATATGATATAAACTTCTGCGTTAGTGGATAAATTGTCTGCTTTTTACAATACCAAAAAGGGTAAATCAGCAAACTGACTATTTACTTCTATTGATGCATATTTATTGAGTTTTTTGAAAAATAAATTCGTCTAACTACACATTTCTCATTGATATCTAAATATCTATGTCAAAAATGCAAGTTCTCATAATTGCATAGTTAGTTTAGCTTACACTGTTGATTCCCTATCCAAAAGAGAGTGCACCGGCTGTCACGTCGAATGTGGAGCAATTGAACATTGGACCGCATGTTAAAAATGCACATGCTCTAGTTCATGATCAACTGCACCAAGTTTTTGGTGTATGACTTTAAAGGACTAATATACAAAGACTCTAGTTCAGCTGTAACCCTTTATCTGACAACATATAAAATACTTGTTCAAGGTGATTACTATCTTAAACAAAGGTTCAACAAAATAAATGGACCATCATAGTCCTATAACACACCTTCATATCTTAGGGCCTAATTTCAAGATGTTCCTCCAGCTTTCCTTGACTCGAACTGCTCGAAATAATTACCTTTAATTTGTGCGTGCAGCCTGTTTTGTGAACGATTTTCATTGCTAAGGACGGATTGGCATTGTAAGTCGAAAGGTAGTTCAGAGGACACTCGATAAAGCGAGGGTTTCTCAAGGAACAGCAATCAGTCCTTCAACGCCACTCAGTCACACGTTTTAGAATACCACTCAAATATATAGTAGTATTCGACAGCCAGTGAAATGGGAAATGGGCGATTTGCGCTAAAAAATATTGTAAAATAAATAAATATATCTATATTCTCCCACTCATGTTTCGGGATGGAGCAAATCAAATGGAAAAAAATTGACAGGTTTTCACCATATTTTGACCTGTGGACCAACAGCTTGGAAGGCATACAAAGATGAGGAATCCCCTATCCAGGACTGCTCCAGATCTTGATGGCCTTTTTACCCACAGTGTTCTATTAGCATGTCACTGGCGAAAAACCTGCAGCCTCTAAGTCGCGGATAAGAAAAAAAGAAAAATCTTTCGCAGAGTTTGCAACGCAATTGTGTTCGCAGGAATAGTAGCCTGTATTGATTTTGCAAACCGCGACTTCCAATAGTAAAGTGACAATTCCGAGAAATAAGCTATATTCGATCACTGCGTTCAAGATGAAAACATTCGAGAAACGTTACGTAATTATACTACCGTTGCTATGTGCAAAGTGTAGTAAAATGGTTTTACAAATGCAAACATTTAATTAATCCCTGAAAACAGGCAATCTGTTTTACTAATATATGAATACCGGTTAATAAAAGACAATTTTTGTTTTGCTTACTCCCCAAAAGTCCACCCAAATCCCTCTATGCAGGGATGCATCTAGAAAATTGTAAATTGGGGGGAAATGCCCCCATACTTTCTGAAAATGGGGGGCAATGACAAAAATAAGGGGGGCTAATTAAAGACACCATTTTTTTGTTCATTTTATGTATTTTCTGTGTATTTAATACATGGAATATTAATTACCTGTTTTGAAGAAGATCCATTCCCAGTTCAATTCCATACACTTGATCATTCATAAAATGATTTTACTTAAGAGTTCAACAAAAAACTTTTCTAGTCTGTCAAAGTTATTGCTAATTCAACTAATCATGCACAATTATGTCTATACAATAGTTATAACTTAAAAAAAAAGGCACTTAAAACACAAAAATGTTTCATTAAACTCCTGTAACTCTTTTTACAAATTATTTGTTGTACATAGTACAACTATTTGTGTTTAAAGACCCTCCTGTCCTTCTTCTCTTGCCATTTCCTCAAGGCCTTAGGATAGTCAAAATCTCTAATGGGTGGACCTTCCAATTTAATCATCATCAGTCTATGGAGACTAGTTTGTTCCAATCTATTTCTCAATTTACTTTTTGTAATGTTTTGCTGACTAAACCCTCTTTCACAGTCTGCAGTCTGATAGGGCATAATAGCAGCCATTGATGCAAGTTTAAGGAGGTTAGGAAAGGTTTCCTTATGATGTGTATGTACTGATGTCCACAGCTCATGCATTCTATCCCTGGCATAAAGTTCCTGCTTTATTACAGTTTTGGCAAGACTCCATTCAGCTAAAGTTTTATCTTTATCAATTAATGGGGCACTACTAACATTACTCACAGACTTCTCCTCACCAAAGTGTGCACATAATATTTGTATTTTATAAATTCCATGACTCTCAACATCTGTGCTTGATAAGAATGTCAAATTCCTGAGCCCCAGGACATCAAATGCTTTTGCAACACCTCGACTATCAGATGGAAATCTTGCAGTGAGTTGAGCTATTAGTTCTGTGGAAAACTCTTTTCTTATTTTATCAATGTCATCTGAGGCTTTCTTGATTGTGCTTCTATGAACACATAACTCAATTTCTTTAAATGACACTCTGATTTTATCATTCACCTTAACTTCTTTTAAGTTCTCCTTCAAAACACTTTGGTAATGAGTTTTGCCCTGCTGTGCTCTTTTAACACACTCCAATGTATTCTCTATAGCTGGTTTTATTGCTGAAATATCAATTTCAGACTTTTGTAACAGAAGACAAAGTTGTGATAAGTAAGGTATGATGTCCATCATCAGATACATGATTGAGACGAATCTGTAATCAGTCATTTTTTCCAGAATTTCCTGCCCACCTTTTGCCTTTTGGTTTCTTTTAAAATATGTTATGATTGCTTTATAACTATGAAACACAGCTATTAAAGCACAATAAAAGGCTAGCCACCTTATTTCATGAACCTCCTTTATTTTTAGCTCTGGACTGTCCACTATTTTTTGTATTTCTTTAAGTTCTGCCTCTCTATTTGCTGATTTTTCAAAATATCTGTATAACTGTAAAAATATTTCCTCAAAATCTTTCATGTAAGGAATATGTTTTGAAGCCTGTGCATTACATAAATTCAACCTGTGAGCCATACAGTGTATACCAATAAGATGTGGACTTTTCTCTCTGAATCTAGTGGCTACACCACTTTTTTTACCTGTCACTACTGACGCCCCGTCACTACCAAACCCTAACACTTTACTTAAGTTTATTTTCTTTTCTTCCAGGAATTTACTCATCTCATTGAATAACACTTCAGCTGTACACGAAGAACCCTTTATTGTAACATTTCCCAGAAAATGTGTCGATGCTCTAAAATTATCTGGATCAATAATTCTTGTGGACACAATTAGCTTCTTGCTGTTTGAAATATCTGTACTTTCATCACACATAATACTGATATAGGGACTCTTGTGGACCTTATAAAGTAATTCCTCCTCTATTACTTCACATAAGCTCTCCTGGAAAAAAAAATAATAATAAAAGAATATGAGTTGGCAGGTAAATCATTTAAAAAATGAATATCATTTTTTTAAAAATACATGAGACTACAGGCTGTAGTTTCATTTTTTCTTACGATAAGACTTACTTTTTAATGTGTTTAAAGTCTAAAGATACTACATTTTTAACTTTCAGACTTATCATAGCTAACAAAACTCATTGACAATAAAATTACTTTTAATCATTCTTTGCTAGTTTTCCCAACTCAATCATTAAATGTTACCGGTTCAAACATATTTTATGACATAGTATTTGGTAAAAATTAAGAAAAGGCGAGACTTTACAAGAGTGTTTGGAAATAACAATTATTAGACTATAGATAACAAATGATCATAATATACATAAATGGATGACATAAAAAGGGAGGGGTTTGGGACTTAAAAAGTCAGGTCTTAATACAAATCACCATTAGGAAAGAAAACTTTCAGCTTTGAAAAGTTGTCTGAAATTTATCTCACCTTAAATTCTCAACTGTCGTTCTTGACTGATACGAAGCATTTCCCCCGACTGCCATGCTAGAAATATCTACTCCTTGAAAGTCCAGGAAATCCAAAAGAGAACCATATTTACTAGATGCAACATTTTCTTTAGCTAGCCAGTATGTTGTCTGTAATGCACGTATGAGAGAATCAGTCTTTTTGTTGAAAACTGTTTTTGAAGCACTCTCCATTTTTGCTCGTAAGGTAATGTCATGCATTGCCTCCTTGTGTGAAGGCAATGCCACGTGCCTATCCAGCATTGACGTCTGGAAATTCGTACACCCGATTGTGAATGCGTTGCTCTTTTTACTTTTAACACACCAAGAACAGTACATTTTGTTTTTTGAGTCCACATTAAGCCAAGGCCGGGTTGCTTTCCACGATTCCATGAACACATGTTTACGTCTTTTCGCGGCCAGCTGTTCCACAGAATCATTGACAGAATCGATTGTTTCTATAGAATCAGATCTAGATCCTTTTTCATTTTCCTGCGAATCTTGATCATCGCCGGTTCTCTCGGGCGATGTGCGTTTCGAAAAGTAACGTAAAAGATTCGCCATTTCCTAGTTCACAAATGCATGATTTTACACATGTTGTGTTATGCAGCATTCCAATATGGGAAACGTCGTAATTTCTCGTAGATAATCAAGGCCGAAGTGGTCCGAATTCGTTGGAATATTCCAGCAATCAAAGACGTTTTATCATAGCAAATCGATGCCGAAATATTGCGATTTGGTATGGAATCACATCTGAAGTCACTGCAGGTAATTTGTCATAGCGCGTGCAATTTTCGCGGTTCTTTCCGTAGTAATAGTAACCTTATTTGGCACTCAGGAATCCCCAAGAATCTACGAAAAAGGTCGAGTGATTTTCCAATTGCTAGTTTGAACACGTGGACATTATATTGGGCGGAGTCTGTTACGGGACGGTGCGAGTGGAATTGTTTTCTTCCTCTGGTTGACAGTATCGTTACGTTTTTGTTATCCTGTATCCCCGAATAATCAAGAACTGGTTACTTAGTACATTTGAGTACAATTGATTGACCTAGTTCGTTTGAGTTAACCCGTTTACAGGCGAAATCTCTGACTTCTTGCATCCGACATTCATATTCTCAGGCCCGAAATTTTTACTTTTTTGCGGGATTTTCCCGCACGAATTTGGTAAATTGGGGGGCATTTACGAAAATTCGCGGCAATCCCGCAATGCCACGCTCTAGATGCATCACTGTCTATGTAAAGATAGTTTAAGCCAAGATCGTATGTTGATTGTCTCATTTGACTTGAATTTGAACACATTTTCATTAGCCTCTGCACAGCCATTTCTTACTTTGCAATCTTTCTATTTCTATGTGGGAAATAATACACGTATTGAAAGTTTTGTGAATTCTTTCTTATTTGGACAGAATTAAAGTTATACAGAAACATGCATATTACATTTTCTTTCCATTTTGGGCTTTTTGTAAGATTCCAATTCAACAACCGTATGTAAGACCATCCGGGAAATTTTCACAAGTTCGACTTGGATTTGGTTACCGATGCACCAAGTTAAAAGCGTATAAAAACAAACGGGCGCAGATTTCAATACTCCATTTTGAGTAGACAGTGGTTTCGAAACAAAACTGTATAATGGTTTGGTTTTGGGTTAGATTTTGCAAGATGTTGCAATAACGTAAACATAGTTTACTTTGGATCCTATCCCTCATTCAAATGGTCGCTATTGAAATTTGTTTGTATTTAGATCTTCGGAAGTAGCTTTTATCGGTTTTAATCTTTGTTAACTAAAAACTTTTTTTACAATTCTAAAGTTTGGAATGCTATTACATGAATCAAATATGTTGATAAAAAGGACTTTCAGTACTTTGATTGACATAAAATGCGGTAAATATCGAGAGTCACACGCCTTTCAAGGATGAATAGATACTCTTTTGTCCCTCGATAAAGTGGAGGGCGGTTGATGACTCAGAATACCAATTAGGCACTCGAGGGGACCTAACTTGAGGGCTCCTGGAGAGTTCCTTAAGGCTTCCTTTTTCGAATATGAGTCAAGGTGGAGTGGAGGAATTGTTTTGAAATTGAGCCCTTAGTCTCATTTAGTAAATCAAAATTTCCAGGTAAGACATAATTGTACTTTTAAGATATGAGGCCTCTAAGACTGTAAACAAGAAAATTGTCATAAAGGCCCCTTTCCCCATGATATGGCATGGATCCTTCCCATTTTCAATAGGGTACATCCTGACCTGATAAATATTCTTACCAAGTTTCATGAAGATTGGACACCATGTGCTCAGGTGAGCTAACAAGAGAGCTAGAACGGCCTTGAACCGCTCACCTGAATTTAATTGGTCCAGTGGGACTCATCCGAGTAACTTCTGACAAAGTTTCATTCACATTTGCCTAATTTGTGAAGAGGAGATGTAATCCCAAGAATTTAAAGTGTGAATAGACTCTGCAACCAATTCATTACTGAGAAAACTTAAAATAAGCCCCACCCTGTCACGCCCATATCTATGGGCCAATCAAAATTTTGCAAATAAATTTTGAAGAGGGTCATCAAAGGAATATCCTGGTAAAGTTTCATTAAAATCGGCCAAGTGGTTCAGGAGGAGATGTTGTTCAAAGATTATGGGCTCAAAATAAGCCCGTCCTGCCACTCCCATATTTATGGGCCAATCAAAATTATGCAAACAATTTTTTTAAAAAGGGTCACCCAAGGAACATTCTGGTAAAGTTTCATTAAAATCGATTCAGTGGTTCAGAAGGAGATGACATTCAAAGATCTCATGTTTAAAAAAAGCCTTACCTTGCCATGCCCATAATCTTGGGCCAATCCGAAATTTCCCTTACATTTTTTTAAAAAGGTCACAAAAGGAACATTCTGATAGAGTTTCATTGAAATCGGCCCAGTGGTTCAGAAGATGTCGTTCAAAATTACGGGCTCAAAATATGCCCGCCCATATTTATGGGCCAATCAAATTTCGCAAACAATTTTTGCAGAAGGTCACCCAAGGAACATTTTGGTAAAGTTTATTAAAATCGACCCAGTGGTTCAGGAGGAGATGTAGTTCAAAGATTTCAAAGTGAAAAAATGCCACACTCCGCCCAACCACAGCCATTTTTATAGGCCAATCAGAATTTTACTAACAAGTTTTTGAGAAGGATCAACAAAGGAGCATTCTGGCAAAGTTTCATTGAAATTGGCCAAGTGGTTCAGGCAAAGAAGAAGTTTTAAAATTGTTATCCTTGACGGACAAGGAACAATACACGACAGACTCAGGATGACCCAAAAGCTCCCCTTGAGCATGTTGTGCTAAGGTGAGCTAAAAATAGTGTTTTTCCTTTAAAAGTTTGCATTAACATTGAAACAAGTTGAACTTGGGTAAAAACATTTTACATTTATCATTTTACATGGTTAGTTTTCCTACAATGCAACCAGAAATGTCCACATTATTATATTAGTAAATTTGATTTTAAATAGAAAAAGTTCTTTTTTTTTTTTTTTTAAATAAAATAGATATGTTCTTTTTTTTCTTTTCAGATTTTCAATAAGCAATATACACCACTTGAACTACCTAATCCAAACAAAAGGTCAGATTGTCAGAGTAAAATGATTCATAATAATTGTAGATCTGGGAAGACATTGTGTGACCTAAAATGACAATACTGTCTTATTTGGAATTGGCCATTATCCTTGATTATCATCTTTCCTGCTACATTCTGTCATTAGTGTAGACCGGTAATAAAATACCATTACTTATCGTTCTCAACTGTATGTAAATAGTCTTAAACAACATAAAAGCTTCTCTCAACATTGATGATTACAATAATGAGACAGGCTCAAGGGAATATTTCTTCAATTTGATGTCTCACGCCTTCGACTAATATGCACACTTCTTAATGAGCTCAAACACAATTCAAACTGACTTTGCATATTTCTTCTTGATGTCTTAAGATTAATGACAAAAATCCAACATGTTTTTTGTGTGTTTCTGCCAAACAACTATTCAATCTTTGTGAATACTCAATCCTTATGTCATTTCTAATATGGCTAACCCTCCTTGAATGTACCCTTGTCATGATGAACCAAGAATATTTCTGCTTAACCCTTTGCTGTTTAATCCCTGCTTTTTACGTGCCTGTGATTTTGTGATTGAGAAAACATTGTGAAACAAGAGGACCCTGACCCTGACCCTAAATCACTCACCTGATATTTCAAGTAAATTATCATTAAGGCTCCATTTCCTATGATATGGCATGAACCTTCCCATTTTCAACAGAGTTCATTCTTGTGACCTGGCAAACATTTTGATCAAGTTTCATGAAGATTGGACTATAATTGTGGCGTTTGGAGCTCTTACGAGAAAATTGTCATTAAGGCCCCTTTTCCCGTGATATGGCATGTTTACTTCCCATTTTCAAATGAGTTCATCCTCATGACCTAACAAACATTCTGACAAAGTCTCATGATGATTGGACCATATTTGTGGCTTCTAGAGACTAAACAAAAAAATTGTCATTAAGACGCCTTTTCCTGTGATATGGCACTGATCCTTCCCATTTTCAATAGACTTCATCCTCATGACCTTACAAACATTCTGACCAAGTTTTATGAAAATTGGACCTTATTTGTGGCTTTTAGAGTGAAAACAAGAAATTTGTCATTAAGGCCCCTTTTCCTGTGCTATGGCACGGATCCTTTCCATTTGAGCAATAATCATAAGGGACCAAACAAGGAATATTTCTGCCAAGTTTGGTTGATTTTGACCCATAAGTTTAGGAGGAGATGTCGTTTAACCCTTTCCTGTTTTACAAAATTTTGGACCTGTCCAAATTCAAAGGTTTTGCAGACAAAAATTTAAAGCGGATTTGATTTGAAAAATAACCATTTAGTAGGGTAGAAAATAGTGTGGGAAAAGAAGAAATTGCTTGTCAGAAGCAATTTCTTCTTTTTTAACAATGTTTTCTCAATCATAAAATCACAGGCACGTAAAAAGCAGGGATAAAACAGCAAAGGGTTAAAGATATTGTTGACAAAATTGTCATTAAGGCCCCTTTTTCCGTGATATGGCACGGATCCTTCCCATTTTCAATAGACTTCATCCTCATGACCTAACAAACATTCTGACCAAGTTTCATGAAGATTGGACCATATTTGTGGCTTCTAGAGTGGAAACAAGGAATTTGTCATTAAGGCCCCTTTTCCCGTGATATGGCACAGACCCTTTCCATTTGAGCAATTTTCATAAGGAACCACCCAAGTAATATTTCTGCCAAGTTTGGTTGATTTTGACCCATAAGTTTAGGAGGAGATGTCGTTTAAAGATATTGTTGACAAAATTGTCATTAAGGCGCCTTTTTCTGTGAAATGGCACGGATCCTTCCCATTTTCAATAGACTTTATCCTCATGACCTAACAAACATTCTGACCAAGTTTCATGAAGATTGGACCATATTTGTGGCTTCTAGAGTGAAAACAAGAAATTTGTCATTAAGGCCCCTTTTCCCATGATATGGCACAGATCCTTTCCATTTGAGCAATTTTCATAAGGGACCACCCAAGTAATATTTCTGCCAAGTTTGGTTGATTTTGACCCATAAGTTTAGGAGGAGATGTCGTTTAAAGATATTGTTGACAAAATTGTCATTAAGGCGCCTTTTTCTGTGAAATGGCACGGATCCTTCCCATTTTCAATAGACTTCATCCTCATGACCTAACAAACATTCTGACCAAGTTTCATGAAGATTGGACCATATTTGTGGCTTCTAGAGTGAACATAAGAAATTTGTCATTAAGGCCCCTTTTCCCATGATATGGCACGGATCCTTTCCATTTGAGCAATTTTCATAAGGGACCACCCAAGGAATATTTCTTCCAAGTTTGGTTGATTTTGACCCATAAGTTTAGGAGGAGATGTTGTTTAAAGATATTGTTGACAAAATTGTCATTAAGGCCCCTTTTTCCGTGATATGGCACGGATCCTTCCCATTTTCAATAGACTTCATCCTCATGACCTAACAAACATTCTGACCAAGTTTCATGAAGATTGGACCATATTTGTGGCTTCTAGAGTGGAAACAAGGAATTTGTCATTAAGGCCCCTTTTCCCGTGATATGGCACAGACCCTTTCCATTTGAGCAATTTTCATAAGGAACCACCCAAGTAATATTTCTGCCAAGTTTGGTTGATTTTGACCCATAAGTTTAGGAGGAGATGTCGTTTAAAGATATTGTTGACAAAATTGTCATTAAGGCGCCTTTTTCTGTGAAATGGCACGGATCCTTCCCATTTTCAATAGACTTTATCCTCATGACCTAACAAACATTCTGACCAAGTTTCATGAAGATTGGACCATATTTGTGGCTTCTAGAGTGAAAACAAGAAATTTGTCATTAAGGCCCCTTTTCCCATGATATGGCACAGATCCTTTCCATTTGAGCAATTTTCATAAGGGACCACCCAAGTAATATTTCTGCCAAGTTTGGTTGATTTTGACCCATAAGTTTAGGAGGAGATGTCGTTTAAAGATATTGTTGACAAAATTGTCATTAAGGCGCCTTTTTCTGTGAAATGGCACGGATCCTTCCCATTTTCAATAGACTTCATCCTCATGACCTAACAAACATTCTGACCAAGTTTCATGAAGATTGGACCATATTTGTGGCTTCTAGAGTGAACATAAGAAATTTGTCATTAAGGCCCCTTTTCCCATGATATGGCACGGATCCTTTCCATTTGAGCAATTTTCATAAGGGACCACCCAAGGAATATTTCTTCCAAGTTTGGTTGATTTTGACCCATAAGTTTAGGAGGAGATGTCGTTTAAAGAAAAAGTTGACGCCGTGACGGACAGACAGACAGACGGACAGATGGACAGACGGACGCCGGACAACGATCGATCACAATAGCTCCCTTGAGCACTTCGTGCTCAGGTGAGCTTAAAAGAAGAAATTGCTTCTGACAAGCAATTTCTTCTTTTCCACACTATTATCTACCCTATTGAATAGTTATTTTTCAAATTAAATCCACTTTAAATTTTCGTCTGCAAAACCTTTGAATTTGGACAGGTCCAAAATTTTGTAAAACAGGAAAGTGTTAAGCAGGAAGAAAAGAAAACAATCAGCCTATACAAATGTACAGGTGATCTTAATCCTTACTACCTGATTTTGCTTTTAAAACCAGACACATTTGAACTCATATTTTTAAAAGAAATACTGACTCATAAGTACATCCAGCGCTGTCAGCAATTAGATTTTTATGCAAATTTGGAGAGGTTTTAGCCAAGAAGGCTTTTGTAGCTCAATTGAGCTGACAATTATAGACATGTTGAATTTAAATTATAATAATCTATTAATTGAAAATATATTCAAGACGGTTGGGTAAAATGGGCTCATATTTTAACAAAATACAGTCTTAGGTACTATACAGGTACTATTCCAAGGGTTAATTTGTAAAAAAAAACTTGGACCAAAAATATTGTTATTCTTATTTTGTAAATGTGTAGAGTATAGTAGTATGTGTAAAGTATGGTAGGTTATGACAACATAAATGAACATTAAAAGTTTATATACTTGTTAGGTTGTTTAGCATATCAATTTCTATTTCACAAAATGATAAATATATAACTCTTTGTTTTAGAACATTGACTTCAAAAATTATAATTTGAAATAAATTTAGGAAAAATATGCTACAATATTATGGTGTGATGTTGCACAATACCTTAAATCTACTTAAACAAGACGTGTTGTGAAACACTAATGCCCCCGTAACAGCAATTTTTTTCAAAGTTTGACCTTGACAGATGACCTTGACCTTGTCACATGACCTTGACTTTGGAACCAGCAGATGCAGATCATTGAGATCTATCATCATGCCAAATATGAGCCTTGTATCTTGAATAGGCTTGAAGATAAGGCAAAGGTTAAGTTTGGTTAAGTTTTCGGACAGACGGACGGACAGACAGATGGACAGACAGACAGACGGACATGAGTAAAACAATATGCCCCCGATCTCTCGATGCGGGGGCATAAAAACGAACCAAACCGGTTTGAGATGTATGTTAACAAAATTAAATAAAACTGATTGATTTCAAAAAAGCCTTTTGGTCCGAGTTTATATCTAAGGCTTCAGCAGTACCTAGATTCGGTACATTTGTCTACATTCTGTTTAAATTTAGGCAAATTGTATCAAGCTGCTGTAATGAAGTTGTTTGTTTTTAACAAAATGTCCCTTTTCCATCATGGTTTGGCAACACTGATATCAGATGGAGCTTCTCATGTTGTGCAACTGCCTGAGTTTCAATTTGATATACTGTTTTACTGGGCAAACTGTCTTTTTTGAAAATAAAAGGCACATTAAATTTGATTCAAAAACCCTTCAAATGAACCATAATGTATTTGAATATCACAGAAGAGACTTATTATTAATGGACTATCCAAGTTAAATTGTTAAATATTAGTGTATCTTTGGTTTCACACTATATTTTCAGATCAAAATTCTGATGCATCTTTCTTATGTATATGTTTTTAGGCGAAAGAAAATAAAACATATAGGCTATCATCTGATTGCACATGTCAACTTGGCTTTCCAGTGATTTAAATTTCAATGCTATAGCTTCATAATTAAAGCTTGAACACACAGTTTTATGCGTTTTTGGCCAAAGAGTATTGAAGTAAACAACATGTGAAATACACATATTAGTGCCATTGGGGCACTCAACAACTCAATATTTTGAAAAAAAAAAATTGGATATTTAAATCATCAATGATTTTCATTGATACCAAATTTAATGCTGTAGCTAAAACCTCAAAAAGTATGGGCTCAGTTGCATAATGCAAGTTTAAACCTAAGCTAGAGTTTAAACTTAAGTTTATCAAAAACTGATTGAATAAACATAGTTCAATTTATTCCCGATTAAAAAGTTTAAACCTTTTTTTTTGCATAAGCAAATGTTAATCAACATAAAGTTTATTTTATTGACAGCAACATTTGAAACCTTGCAATAGGAAGGTTTAGCACCGTTTTATTTTGAAAGAAAAGGTGCATGCTGAGAAAACAAGCTTCCAGTATTAGTTTGACTATTTGAAACAGACTTCCTCTATTTTTAGCTCACCTGAGCACGAAGTGCTCAAGGTGAGCTATTGGGATCGTAGAATGTCCGTCGTCCGTCGTCAGTCGTGCGTCGTCCACAATTTCTTTAAACATCTTCTCCTCCTAAACCAGTGGGCCAATCTTGATGAAACTTGGCAGGGATGTTCCTTGGGTCAAGCTCTACCAAAGTTGTTCATATAAATGAAATCCACCCTTAACTTTCCCTTTACCCTTAACAAAAAGGGTGAAAATATGAAAATCTTTAAAAATCTTCTTCTCTGAAACCAGAAGGCAGACAGCTTTCATATTTGGTATGTAGCATCATCTAGTGGACCTCTACCAAGTTTGTTCATATCAAGACCCTGGGGTCATATTTGGGCTTTGCCCGGGCCCAACACTTTTACATAGAATCAAAGAGTGAAAATCTTTAAAAATCTTCTCTGAAACCAGATGGCTGACAGCTTTAATATTTTGTGTGTAGCATCACCTAGTGGGCCTCTACCAAGTTTGTTCATATCAAGACCCTTGTGTTATATTTGGGCTTTGCACGGGTGCATCCCTTTATCTCTTAAGAGCACGAAGGGTAAAAAAATGAAAATCTTCAAAAATCTTCTTCTATGTAACCAGAAGGCAGACAGCTTTCATATTTGGTATGTAGCATCATCTAGTGGACCTCTATCAAGTTTGTTCATATTAAGACCCTAGGATCATATTTGGGCTCCACCCGGGCTCAACCCTTTTTACATAGAATGTAAGAGCGAAAATCTTTTAAAATCTTCTTTAATCGAAACCAGAGGGCACACTGCATTCATTTTTGGTATGTAGCATCATCTAGTGGGCCCCTACCAAGTTTGTTCATATCAAGACCTTTGGGTCATATTTGGGCTCAACCCAGGCGCATCCATTTCAGCTCATCTGAGCATGATGGGTGAAAATAGGAAAACCCTCAAAAATCTTCTTCTCTGAAACCAGAAGGCAGACAGCTTTCATATTTAGTATGTATAATCTTATGGACTTCTTCCAAGTTTGTTCATATCAAGACCCTGGGGTCACATTTGGGGTCCACCCTGGTGCATCCCTTTTTACATAGAATCAAAGAGCAAAAAGACATATGTCTTGCTCTTCGCTGAAAACATTCCATGGTATTGAACTTAGGCAATTATCTTCTTTTTGACATCTGCCTATCTAATTAATGTGTTGTCCCAGGGGTCAAAGAGACTCAGGTGAGCGATCTAGGACCATCTTGGTCCTCTTGTTTAGCATTTCTGTCCTTTTTCTCCAACCCATTCTTTTTCAAATCACATTTGACCCATGATACGAAAAGATACACCCCAGAATTTTGTTAAATAAATTTGAAAAATAGATTGCATCAAACAAAGCTCAACAATAGAGAGCGTTGTCAAAATAAAAAATAACATTATGAAATAAAGATTTAAGAAACAAAAGCAAGAGGGCCATAGTGGCCCTAAATCACTCACCAGAATGAACAGTCTAAAATTGTTTAGTCTATGTTTTGAAAAAGGCTGATGAATGAATGTCACTAAGCTGAACAATGTTGTTGCTTCTATGCAACAAAAGCATCCTTTTTGCAAATTTTCAGGTTGATTTGGAAAAAAAAATGTGGCCCCTAGAGTGCATACCAGGTTTTTCTTTAACCCTTTGCTGTTTAATCCCTGCTTTTTACGTGCCTTTGATTTTATGATTGAGAAAACATTGTGAAAAAAGAAGAAATTGCTTCTGACAAGCAATTTCTTCTTTTTCCACACTATTTTCTACCCTACTGAATGTTTTTTTTTCAAATCAAATCCACTTTAAACTTTCGTCTGCAAACCTTTGAATTAGGACAGGTCTAAAATTTTGTAAAACAGGACAGGGTTAATTTGAACCTGTGACCTAGTTTTTGACCCCGGTTGATCCAATTTGTCTGATTGATTTTCATGCTGAAATCTTACATCAAAAATTTATATCAGGTTAAGTGGGGTCAAAAAATACAAAAATAAATCTCCAGGTCAAATAAAAGAAAGAGCATTTTGAAAGACCTCCAGACTAGTAACAAGAGGACCATGATGGTCCTATATCGCTCACCTTCGTCTCTTTGACTTCTCCCTTAGCAAAATTAAATACTGGAAAGATCATTTAATGATCATTAAATTTTTCAAAGAACAACATAACTCTATTTCTATGATCGCTGCACATATTTCTATCCTTTTCTAAACAAGTTTCATGTGACCTGGCCAACATTCTGACCAAGTTTCATAAAGATTGGGCAATATTTGTGGCCTCTAAAAAGAAATAGTCATTTAGGCCCCTTTTCCCGTGATATGGCACAGATCCTTCCAATTTTCATTAGGGATCATCCTTGTGGCTCTGCCATTTTTCTGATCATGTTTCATGAAAATTGAATTGTATTTGTGGCTTCTAGAGCGTAAACAAGAAAATTGTCATTAAGGCCCCTTTTCCCGTGATATGGCACAGATCCTTCCCATTTTCAATAGGGTTCACCTTTGTGACCTGGCCAACATTCTGACAAAATTTCATAAAGATTTGGACATATTTGTGGTCTCTAGAGCGTAAACAAAAGATTGTCATTAAGGCCCCTTTTCCTGTGATATGGTACAGATCCTTCCCATTTTCATTAGGGATCATCCTTGTGGCTTGGCCAACATTCTGACTAAGTTTCATGCAGATTGGGCCATATTTGTGGTCTCTAGAGTGTAAACAAGAATATTGTCATTAAGGCCCCTTTTCCCGTGATATGGCACAGATCCTTCCCATTTTCAAAAGGGTTCATCCTTGTGACCTGCCTAACATTCTGACCAAGTTTCATGCAGATTGGGCCATATTTGTGGTCTCTAGAGTGTAAACAAAAAAATTGTCATTAAGGCCCCTTTTCCCGTAATATGGCACAGATCCTTCCCATTCTCGATAGGGATCATCCTTGTGGCTTGGCCAACCTTCTGACCAAATTTCATAAAGATTGGGCCATATTTGTGGCCTCTAGAGTGTAAACAAGAAAATTGTCATTAAGGCCCCTTTTCCGTGATATGGCATGAATCCTTCCCATTTTCAATAGGGTTAATCCTTGTGACCTGGCCAACATTCTGACCAAGTTTCATGAAGATTGGGCCATATTTGTGGCCTCTAGAGTGTAAACAAAAAAATTGTCATTAAGGCTCCTTTTCCCGTGATATGGCACAGATCCTTCCCATTTTCGATAGGGATCATCCTTGTGGCTTGGCCAACCTTCTGACCAAATTTCATGAAGATTGGGCCATTTTTGTGGCCTCTAGAGTATAAACAAGAAAATTGTCATTATGGCCCCTTTTCCCGTGATATGGCACGGATCCTTCCCATTTTCAATAGGGTTCATCCTTGTGACCTGAACAATATTCTGACCAAGTTTCATGAAGATTGGGCAATATTTGTGGCCTCTAGAGTGTAAACACTAAGATTGTTGACGCCGGACGACGGACGACAGACGACGGACATTCAATGATCACAAAAGCTCACCTTGAGCACGATGTGCTCAGGTGAGCTAATAAGGAAATTGTCATTGAGAGAAAACAATTTCTGCAAGTTTGCGAAAGATTCGGACCAAGTTGTGACCTCTAGAATAGTGCAAAAGAAATATTTTAAAAGGCCCTTTTCCCATGGCATACCTCTGAATGCATTCAAAATTAATAGGGTCCTTCTTTCTGACCACCAGACAAACATCCTGAACAAGTTTGAGCCAAACTTGTAACCTCTAGAATGGTGATAAGGACATTGCCTGTAGGGTCCTTTTCATGAGACAAACCTCTGAATGCAATCAAAATCAATAGGGATCTTCCTTATGACCAGACAAACATCCTGAGCATGTTTGAGAAAGATTGAGCCAAAATTATGACTTCTATAGGGCTAACAAGAAAATTGTCTAATAAGCTCCTTTTCCCATGACATAAGACGGAATGCCACTAAAATTAAGAGTCCTTTATCATGACAAACATCCTGAGCAAATTTGAGAAAGATTGATCCAAAATTGTGACCTCTAGAGTGGAAACAAAACTAATGTCTTTAAGCAACCTTATCCCTTTATAAAAAGCGGATTGTAACCAAAATAAAGAGAAATCTTCCTTAAGCCTAGACAAACATCCTGAGCAAGTTTTAGAAAGATTGATTTAACCTCTTGACCCCTTTTTGATCCAAATTGACCCTGATTCAAAAGCTTTGAAGTATTTTGAAAATACATGACCTTAGGATCATAATATCGTCAGTAGGGGGTCAATACCTTATGACTCCAGCTTATTCAAGCTGTAGTTATGAGGTTTTGAGCCTGCATCAACGATATGTGTAAAGTTTGGTTGAAATCTGCC
Organism: Fragum whitleyi; assembly: GCA_948146395.1. Taxonomy (NCBI): domain Eukaryota; kingdom Metazoa; phylum Mollusca; class Bivalvia; order Cardiida; family Cardiidae; genus Fragum; species Fragum whitleyi. The sequence goes on from OX411550.1 coordinate 34,177,167, forward strand.
GTGTAGTTTAGGAGGAGAAGATTTTTTATAGTTGTTGATAGACCTACAAATAGACAGACAGACAAAAATACAGATTCCAGACATTGAGCAAAATATATACGGTACAAAAGATACAAGTAAAAAAGCAACCAAGAATTTATTTCTTAGTCTGACAAGGGATAAAATTTCACTGAATTAAATATCAGAGTGATACTTTATTGTCTATGGTCACAGAAGCATGTTCAAATTTTCCTATCAATAGTTTTAGCATGAACAGTTTCCTGTTAAAATTTAACCACAGTTTCTAAGGCATAAGTAGTTTGAGATATGACAGTAGCTGTTGCTCATAGAAACTTAATTAAAGCATTACAGAGGCACTGATGGGATAGGAAAACTGAGTCCCCAGTCAAGCTAAAAACAACATCAAGAAATTTATTAAATTTTCTTCTTAATTCATTCCAAAATGAATGATTTTCATCTTACATTTAACATCAAATTACATCGAACAATTTAAATTATATTCAGGTATAGAGACTTTAAAAAATAGAATTTAAGCACAAAAAGTAATGATCTCCAATTTGCTGGTCTGTAAGCTGCTTGTCTTCTCTGGGAAATAAAAGCCTGACACATTGACGTGACTAGATATTGAGTTTCAAGATCGAATTATTGAAAAAAACACTGGCCCACCATTAACCTAACAACTGATGGATTTGAGGATGTTGTCTGAGAATTAGAACTCCTATACAAAAGAATTATATAGAGGATAATAATTATTTTAGTGTTAGATCGATCTTTTCTGACTCGCATTAAGGCCAGAATTTAAATATGGCTCAAAATAACCCAATTCAGACAGGGTTCAAACCCACATGGAATAGAAATATCTTTAGTTTTTAGGCCATTCAATGAGCCACAGAAGATCTCCTCTGGTGCAGGTGTCAGGCAGTGTATTTAAACCTTTCTGAAGCTGTGCATGTTCTAGGTAGGAAAGTATTGTAACAATAGCTTTCAATGGGTGAAAAACACATGCTATATTTTACAAAAATATACCGGTAATTTTTTTTGTAGAAGAAATTAAAGATTTATTAAATATACATGAAAACAAGGGATCATTTTATTTCTTTAATGCAACTTAAAAGGTAGCCATGGATAAGACTTGTTGAGCATGCAGACATCTGACTTTGAAATGAAACCTTGCCTATTGGACTACGGTAAAGTAATAACAAGTGTAAATGGCACTGCCTCACCATGATGGGAACAACTCTGCCAAATTCTTTTGAAATCCACCAGTTCTTGACAAAAATTAGACCTTGACCTTCGGTGTGATCTTTGAGATACAGAAAAAATTCTGTCATGACTACTGATTGTGGTGAACAACTGTGCGAGGCTATTTTGACCTAAATTCACAAATGAAGGAGTCATGTTCCAGACATGTTCAGACAGATGGCCTGACTAACACACTAGTATACACACCTTAACATTATAGTGACAACTGTCCTGCTCCCCACAAGTGGGCTTCACAACAAGAGGCCCAGGAGGGCCTGTATCGCTCCACTGGCTTTAACATCTTAACCCTTGTCATGTTGAATAAATTTTGGCTAAAATTTCATCAAAATCAAAGGGCAAAAAGCACTGAAAGTACCAACTGTAGGTCAATTTTTATTTGAAAAACTTAATCTATTGACAATTCTGGTTTGAAAGTAAGAAACAGGTGGTGTAGACTAACACTAGACTGCACATTATGTGCAGACTGATGTTTGTCTATAGCTCCTGTCAAAGCAGGAATATTCCGGGTTCAGCATGACAAGGGTTAAGACTTTCATTAAATAAAGCTTTCTTTGAATGAAAACAACACTTTAAAATCTCTTAAGACCTATTTTATAATAATTAACTGGGTATGGCCCACATTGCACCAAAATTCTCAAGTTTCATTGAAATCTGCCCATCTGTTCATCAGAAGATGTAATGCAAAGATTTCAGGCTCAAAATAAGCTGCACGCTGCCATGCAAATATTTATGGGCTAATCAAAATTTTGTGAACAATTTTTGAAAAGGGTCACTGAAGGAACATTCTGGTAAAATTCATTGAAATCAGCCCAGTGGTTCAGGAGATGTTGTTCAAAGATTTCCAGACCAAAATAAGCCAAATCCTGCCACGCCCACATTTATGGGCCAACCAAAATTTTTTGAGCAACTTTTAGAAACAGTCTCCCAAGGAACATTCTGGTAAAGTAGAATTGAAATCTGCCCAATGGTTCAGGAGATGTTGTTCAAAGATTTTGGGCTCAAAATAAGCCCCGCCCCTGCCACGCCCATATTTTGGGGCCAATCAAAATTTAAGGAACTATATATGAAAAGGGTCACCCCAGGAACATTCTGGTAAAATTTGGTTGAAATCTTCCCAGTGGTTCAGGAGGAGATGTTGTTCAAAGATTTTGGACACGCCCATATTTGGGGGTCAATCAAAATTTCTTGCACAATTTAAGTAAAGGGTCACCCAAGGAACATCCATACCAAGTTTCATAGAAATTGGCCCAATGGTTTGGGAGGAGAATATTTTTAAAGATTTCAAAGTGAAAAAATACCACACCCTGCCACGCCCATTTTTTGGGGTCAATTAAAATTTCTTTAACAATTTTAGAAGAGGGTCACCCAAGGAACATTTCTACCAAGTTTCATGAAAATCCACCCATTGGTTTGGGAGCAGAAGATATCTAAAGAAAAAGTTTACGCACGGACGGACGGATGCACGACTTGACAATAGCGCGCTGGCCTTCGGCCACTGGAGCTAAAAATGAAACGTTCTTTGAAAGGATAAATTTCTTAGTGTTTCAAACCTGATATTCCAGCCAACCTCATGACATCATCGAGATATTGGGCTTTCAAACCTTACACGACAGCATTTTGAGTGAATTAGATACAAAAGCAGAGTTTTGTGGTGAAATGAAAAAAAGTGAGAGTCAACTGAAACAATCTCCATTACTCAAAGCATTAAAGAAGCTCAAATGATATGACCCTATTGAAATTATTCTAAAAAAGGTTTCATTGCCTTTGTAAGGAACTTGGGATCTTTGGAAACTTTGATGATTGGCCATATAATATAAAAGAAAAGTCCTGCATGTGAGGTCTAAACTATTGAAAATACCAATGTATTATGTAAGCCACACACAATCATATCAAGTTTTGCTATAAACCCTTGAAATAAAGTAACTTTTTTTAAAACAATTTCTTTCAGGGCAATTATTATATGAGATTTACTAGGAGTAAAGTCTATTGAATGCCACTGCATGCTATAGGACAGTTAAACAGTGTCAACCTTAATCCCAAATGACACCAAATCTAATCAAAGTATCAATATTCAAGTTATTCTTGCATATTTAGGCTAATACAAGAGTTCATCTTGATCAATACTTTTGGTTTATTGCATGGAAAAGTTTGCTCCCAAAATGTCTATACACCCGCTCTAACAATAGCTTTAAACCTTTAAATCAATAATGGACCATTCAATAAAGTATCACAAGAAAAGAATAAAAGTTTTCATATTACTTAGCAATAATTCTTTTCTCAGAATGTTTAAAATTAACTTCATATAATTTTTCTGATCATTTTAATTCTATTTTGATACTAAACCATCTTTCAGTTCTGTCATTTCTTATAAAAAGATTCAACCCTTTTCCATACTATCAAAGTTTTTTAAGCCCGTCAAGAAAAAATCTGCAAAAAACTTCGAGAAAAATGAAAATATTGCTAACCAGAAAGGTTGCAAAGCAGACTAATACCCCCAACCAGCACTTTGTCAAAATGTAAGTGCTATAAGTGCAGGATGTGTTTGTAACAAATGTAGGTCACATGGTTACTAAGTTAGAGTCTGGAAATGTAAAGGTCAAAAGACAACAAGAGGATCATGATGGTCCTATATCGCTCACCTGAGTAAGTCAACTCATAATTTGTCAACCATGTTATGACTACAAGAGATTGTTTAATAAACATTTACGGTGGTTTTGAAAGAAACAGACTTTGATTTTGTCCTACTGCAATTTGATTTTTTTTTTAATTTTCATAAATTTTTAACTTTTCTCTTTCCATGGCAACCAACTTCATTGATAGAATTAAATTCTTTTAACAACCTTAGTAGACCTTCACCTTAAGAACATCCTTGCTAAGTTTAAAATTGATTGGCCTTATGGTTTAGGAGGAGAAGAATTTTTGGCAAATAAGTCATTGGCAATTTTTCAGCCTTTCCATTACCATGGAAACAAGAGTTTTTGATGAATTGTAACTCTTTTCATAACTTTTCAAGAGTTCACTCTAGTTTAAGCTTGATTGGTCCATTGGTTTGGGAGGAGAAGAATTTTTTCAAGGATTTTGGGTCATTTTCAGTAATTTTTCAGACTTTCAGTTTCCATAGAAACCAGAGTTTTTGAAGAAACTAAATTCTTTTAACAACTTTTGAAGAGCTTCACAACAAAAACATCTTTGTCAACTTTAAGCTTGATTGGCCTAGTGGTTTAGGAGGAGAATAATTTTTCTAAGATTTTTGGCAATTTTGGTAATTTTTCAGGCTTTCGGATACCATGGAAACAAGAGCTTTTGATGAATTCAAAATTTTTTAACAAGTTTTAAAGAACATCACCCAAGGATCATCCCTGCAGACTTTAACCTTATTGGCTTAGTGGTTTGGGAGGAGGGGAATTTTTCCAAGATTTTCAGCCATTTTTGGCCATTTTTCAGACTTTCGATTACCATTGAAACAAAAGTTTTTGATGAATTGTAATTCTTTTAACAACTTTTGAAGAGCTTCACAACAGAAACATCTCTGGCAGCTTTCAGCTTGATTGTCCTAGTGGTTTGGGAGAAGAAGAATTTTTTCTAACATTTTCAGCCATTTTTCAGAGTTTTTGATAAAATTAAAATCTTTAAACAACTTTTTAAGAGCTACACCCAAGAATCCTTCCTGCCAAGTTTCAGCTTGATTGGCCTAGTGGTTTAGGAGGAGAAGAATTTTTTCTAATATTTTCAGCCATTTTTGGGCTTTATGTAACCATGGCAACCAAAGTTTTTGATAAAATTGAATTCTTTTAACAAATTTCGAAGAGCTTCACCCAAGGAACATCCCTGCCAAGTTTAAGCATGATTGGCCCAGTGGTTTAGGAGGAAAAGATGTTCAAAGAAATTGTTGACAGACGAACGACAGACGGTGAGAGATCACAATAGCTTACCTTGAGCACTTTGTGCTAAGGTGAGCTAAAATTTAACAAAAAATGATTGTGACCTTGACCTTTGACCTATGTGACTTTAAACAATAAGGACCTATTGCATCATTTCCTATTTTCACATTTTTTTTTTCTTCAATAGACTTAAAATTTCAAATTTCATTAACTTACTACACTTGCTTGAGCAGCTGATTTGCTCCACAGGCCTGAATGTACTGAAATGATGAGAAATTCAGTGAATGAAGGAATATTTAGATGATTGATCTTAATTTCAAGTAAATAAGTTTTTTAAAGTATCACATGCTGAAATATTTCTGCAAAGAAAAATTAAAGATTGATAAATAACATATTGAAAATTGACCTCCTCCTGTTAAATACATATTTTCTATCCAATAACATTAATTTTGTACAGCCTGATAATTGGTCATCAAAGGAACATTCCAGTGAAATTTGGTTGATATCCATCTGTTGTATTCTGAGAAAATGATTTCAAAAGCTTCCATTATATAATATATACAGAAATGACCTTTGTCCATAAAAGACTCATTTTTCATCTGATCACAATAATGTTTTGTAGACTGATAAAGGATCACTTAAGGATAGTTACAGTAAAATTTGGTTGATATTCATCAATTAGATTTTGAGAAAAAGATGTTCAAAGTTTCCACTATAAAACATTTTGAGAAATTACCTCCACCTGTAAAAGACATATTTTTCACCTGATCACAATATTTTTTGGTAGACTGGTTAACAGTCACTCAAAAATTATTCCAGTGAAATTTGGTTATTTTCTGAGAAATTTTTTTTAAAGTTTTCTTATATATAGAGAGAGAAATGACATCCATCCATAAAATATTTTTTCATCTCATAAAAATATTTTTTTTAGACTGATAAAGGGTCATCCAAGGATCATTCATGTAAAATTTAATTGGTATCCATCCATTTGATTCTGAGAAAAGTCACTTATTACCATATTTGGAAATTAGCCACGCCCATTAAATCCATGTTTTTCATTGGATCAAAATTTCTTCAACAACTTTAAAAGAGGGTCACCAAAGGGTCATTCCTGTGAAGTTTGGTTGAAATTCATCCATTAGTTTCTGAGAAGATATAAAGAAAAAGTTAACGACAGGACACATAATGGACACAATGCCATGACAATAGCCTCAATGGCCTTCAGTCAGTGGAGATAAAAATTGTTGTCTACATTTTAATTGATATTGGACCAGTCCAAAATTTTGTCTGGTTATAAGTCTTTTTGTAGATAAATTAAAAACAGTATTGCATTGACCCTAAGAATTTGGATAGACAGGTCTGAACAAACATTGTAGACACAGAAAAAACTGTTCCTCAAGGAGTTACACTGTTTGCCTTTCAATGAGTCCATTTGGACACAACATATTTTAATTCCCCTTTCTACCGATTTTTTAAACAGTAGGATGTTACATAGTATTATGAAGAGGTGGTAAAAGATGGAACTTGCTCTAAAAAGAGTCGATGATATTTTGTTGCCTCTATATAAACGGGTACATCTGAGATAGCTGCATAGAGCGAAAATCTGTCAACAAGGGTTGGTGTCAAAAAACACATTTTTCTTTAATTATTTCATTAACAGCGATTTTTAGAAAAATCCTGCTATGGTGTTATATGAAGAAATGATTGAAGTTTATTTTGCACTAGAATATTATACCAGTATGTTATTCTGCAGGATTTTCATATATTCATTTTCTTACCTTCTTAAATTGAAAGTGAAAACTGCTACTCAGAGATTTGAACATATGTATTTACGCACAGCACTCCCAAAATATAGCCAAATATCAAACCAATACAACATGTTATAACTTACAAATCTAGAAATTTAATTGATGTCAAGATTTTGGATATTGAAAATCGGTAATTGTTCAATGCTCCCGAAATTTGGGTGAATGCAAGTTGCCTCACCAAAGAGGCAGTTGCATAAAAGGAGAAAGTTGCTTAGAGTTATTCAATATATTGTTATTACAGTCAACTCCCGTTTGATCAACATCTGTTACATCAACATTTTCGTATACCAACACTAATTTGTTGGGAACAGATTTGAGCAGTTTTTTTTCTCCCGTTACAACGGAATTCTTGTTTTCCGACATCGACACAAATATTAGGGAACGAAAGTGCAAAATCCCTATATTTTGTTTTTCAATACATCGACACTTACCTGGAAAATTCCTAGCGGCTATTTTTAGCACCTCATGGTAGTGTGTTAATCAATAATGTACATGTGTATACTAAATTATGCTAAGGTGCAAATACAGGTTTCCCCCCTCGGCGATCGTCGACGATTAAACCACCCATGACACAATAGTCTCGTCTGTTAATCTTAGGTCATCTTAGGTAGGTTGAGGGTGATGTTGCCATAACTTATTTACAACAAGAGGGCCGTTGGCCCTGGGTGCGCTCACCTGAGAAAAAAGCTTCATTACCTAGGTATGTCCATGCAACTACAGAAAAGGAGATTTTCACTTATTCAATCAGATAACATTTGAAATAATCCTTTCTCCCCCCCCCCCCCCCCCCCCTGCTCCTCCCCTGGTCATTATTTATCTCAGCATTATTTATCTAAGCTTTTTCATAAAAGGTCTGTGATCAGCTAATCTATGCCAGATATACAGGCTGAGTCTGAGACTTTTAAAGTTTTCTTTAATGAGTTGATCGATCCATGTCAAATACAAAGGCTGTAGGGATTCAAAATTCTCAACCAAGCACTCCCCCCTCCCCCAAGATGCTCTGCACCTGGTGAATCTACAGTAATGATTTTAGCTAATTCAATTAATGTCCATATGCTGATCATCCATACCAATTTTCAAGTCTGTAGAACTCCTGGTTCATTAGAAGAAGTTTAAAGATTTCAAAATGATCCAAAGTACTACCCCCTCCCCAAGACACTCAGCACCTGGTGACCCAACAGTCATCATTTTAGCTATTTTTATTAAGGTCAATATATTGATCACCAATGACAATTTTCAAGTCTGTGGGGTTTCTGATCCAGGAGAAGAATAAGAATAAAGATTACAAAATTGATCCAAAGTACTACCCCCTCCCCCCTAATGCTCCGCATCTGGTGACCCTACATTCATGATTTTAGCTATTTAATTTTAGATCCATATGCTTAATATCCATGCCAATATTGAAGTCTGTAGGGCTCCTGGTTCATTAGAAGATGAAGGTTAAAGTTACAAAAAAATCTCACAAAAGTACTCCGCCCTCCCCCCTGGTGCTCCGCACCTGGTGGCATTACAGTCATGATTTTAGCTATTTTTATTAAGATCTATGAGCTGATCCTCCATGCCAATTTTCAAGTCTGTAGGACTTGTGGTTCAGAAGAAGAAGGTTACAAAATTTTCACAAAAGTACTACCCTCTCCCCCCTGGTGCTCTGCACCTGGTGAATCTACAGACATAATTTTAGCTAATTCAATTAATGTCCATATGCTGATCACCCATGCCAATTTTCAAGTCTGTCGGGCTCCTGGTTTAGAAGAAGAAGAAGGTTAAAGATTACAAAATTTTCACATAAGTACTACCCCCTCCCCCCTGGTGCTCCGCACCTGGTGGCCCAACAGATATGATTTTAGCTATTTTTATTGAGGTCTATGACCTGATCATTCATGCCAAATTTGAAGGCTGTAGGGCTTCTTATTCAGAAGAAGAAGAAGGTTAAAGATTAAAAAATTTACCCAAAGTACTACCCCCTCCCCCCTGGTGCTCCGCACCTGGTGGCCCAACAGACATGATTTTAGCTATTTTTATTAAGGTCTATGAGCTGATCATCCATGCCAAATTTCAAGGCTGTAGGGCTGCTTGTTCAGAAGAAGAAGAATTTTAAAGATTTTCTTAAATTTTTAACTTTCGTTGCCATAGCAACCAGAGTTTTTCACAGATTTCAATTCTTTTAGCAATTCTTAAAGGGGCTCACCTAAGGAACATTTCTGCCAAGTTTGGTTAAAATTGGCCAAGTAGTTTAGGAGGAGATGTCATTTAAAGAAATTGTTGACGGACGACGGACGACGGACGGACGCCGGACAAAAGGTGATCACAATAGCTCACTTGAGCACGTTGTGCTCAGGTGAGCTAAAAAAGGTATAGTTTCACCACTTATTCAACGAGTACAAGTTGACCCATTTTAGTCGGGGTTTTCTTCGAAAATAGCAAGTCGTCGTTTTACTTTGATTGTTAGGCAAACACCTTGGTCGTACATTTTTACGTTGATCTATTTTGAAAAAAAAAACGGCTGAGCCACCAGCAAAGAGACGTCGAACCCAACTCTCTAAATCAAAAACAGACAATATAAGAATACAAATATGCTCACAGGATCAGTTGTCGAATTTATTTCAAAAGAGATGACTACTAAGATAGGTTGATCATCAGTCAGTGATAAATTGAAGCAGTAAAATTCCATATTCTATTCACAAAAATCTAATCTGATTATTCTACTGTCTCTCGATTTTAAGCTAAATCATGTTTCAAAACTGTAAGCTATTTTAAACAGCAGAAAACAAATACCGCGATGAAAACCTAGAGAGTGCATGGGAAATATTATTCTGTAAAGAACAATCAAGGACAGAAATCTATCAAAGGTTTCTTGAAAAAGAAATAATTAACAAATTTCAATAATCAATTTTAAGTCTTGTAGAGTTATTTATTGATATTCAACAGTTAATTTGAGTATACATTTAGTTGTACAGTGTATATTTTACATAAATGGCATCAACATCTACTTAAATGGGTGATTTTCAATACACTGACATTTTCATTATAACAACATTTTTATCGGAACAAACGTGGTAGTTGTAACGAGAGTTGACTGTATTATTATTCTTTATCTCCTCCATAAATGAAGATACATGATATATACACAAGAGCCATGTCGGACATGACCATCCCCCGCCGAGAAAGCTTGATAGGAAACTGAAGCCTAATAGATTAAGGGTTCTACTTTAAGAAATTAAGCCCCTACAAAATCTAAGTCTTTAAAATAACAAAGGGCAATAACTCCAAAATGATGCAAGCCAGAGTTATAGTTCTTGCGCACTGCACTCCTCTTCCATGAGATCTATCCACCCATAAAGTTTCAAGTTGATAGCTAAAATACTTAAGGAGATATGCTCCGGCCAAAATCTAAGTCTTAAAATAACAAAGGGCAATAACTCAAAAATTATACAAGCCAGAGTTATAGTTCTTATGCACTGCATTTTTCTTCCATGAGATCTATCCACACATAAAGTTTCAAGTTGATAGCTAAAATACTTTAGGAGATGTGCTCCAGACAAAATCTAAGTCTTAAAAATAACAAAGGGCAATAACTCCAAAATTATGCAAGCAAGAGTTGTAGTTCTTGTGCACTGCACTTTTCCTCCATGAGATCTATCCACACATAAAGTTTCAAGTTGATAGCTTTAATACTTTAGTAGATATGCTCCCGACAAAATCTAAGTCTTTAAAATAACAAAGGGTAATAACTCCAAAATTATGCAAGCAAGTGTTGTAGTTCTTGAGCACTGCACTTCTCCTCCATGAGATCTATCACTCATAAAGTTTCAAGTTGATAGCTTTATACTTTAGGAGATATGCTCCGGACAAAATCTAAGTCTTAAAAATAAAAAAGGGCAATAACTCCAAAATTATGCAAGCCAGAGTTATAGTTCTTGTGCACTGCACTTCTCCTCCATGAGATCTATCCACCCATAAAGTTTCAAGTTGATAGCTATTACACTTCAGGAGATATGCTCCGGACAAGTTTAGTGACGGAACCTCGGAATGACGGAAGGAGACCATTACTATATCCCCTCGCTGAAAACGGAAAGAAAAGTTATCCAGAAGGGTACAAATCAATTAAAGAAAATCAGTTTACTTATTGATAAATACAATTTTGGTGTAGTTCTAAAAGAAACTCATGTTTATAAACTTAATCAAGCCGTAATTTCGAGGTTTTAGAACAACACAAACGATAGTCAAAATGGACAACTCAGTGTCATTCTGAACAAAAACGCATTAATATAAGTTGAATTATAACACTTCCAACATTTTTCCAAAAATTTTCAGCACTGTAGCAATAAAATTGTCAAGATTTACACCTATCATTGCAATAAGGTTGTTATCTAACCCAAAAATAGCTCAACATAACAATCAAAGTTCAAACTTTTTAGATTTAAGTAATTAAATATATACATCCACACCAAATCTATCGTTTATAGTATGATCAAAAGATATTCTACATCCAATAAGACTTACACATTCTGTAATTATATGTTAAGAGACATTACTGTTAATATCTTTCTACCACAGTGAGAACATACAAGGATAAAAAGAGGTAGATATTAGCTGTGCAAGTGAGAAGCAATCACTTAGCAGACAGGGATATGTACTACCCAGAAACCAAACACTGGACTTGAGAAGAAGTGTACTTGAATCTGTCTGTACAAGGTAAATTCAGGCGCAGATGTTCTCAGGTCCCATTCACTGACAAAATGACTTTTAACCTTAGAGGAATACATTTGTGTCCATATTTGTTTGTTCGGGAAAGAACCCGATTGGATACAAGAATCCAACATAAAAGGAGAAAGTTGCTTAGAGTAATTCAATATAACTATGTGTTGTCTCTTAAAGCTTTTGAATAAGGCAGCTTTTGACCTTGTCTACAGGTTTTCAAAATCTATGTACCATTGTTACCTGTGAAAGTAAGCATTTATTTGTGCTATGTGTACGAAAGGGAGAAGTATGTTTACAATAATTGGACTTAAGTACCTAGAGGTTAACAAACCAAGAACATAGTACCAATACGTTCACATTCTATGGCGTTCACTTTCCATGGCGTATAGTTAAATTTAAACAGTATATGTCGTAAGACATGGTCATAAAGCACGAATAATCACTTACTTTCAACAGTAACAATAGTACATGAATTTCAAAAAACCTGCAAAAAAGGTCAAAAGATATCAAATGAAATAGCTTTGGGGGACAACATGTAGTTACTGTATTTTATCTGTCAATTCAGACACAATAATATACTTTTGGTGAAAGAATGTTTTGTTCACAAGTGTTACTATGAAAGGAACGTTCTGTGGATTCTTAATAAATTCGAAATAAAGTAGTGCCCTTTTAGATTTAATTTATTATTTCTCAAGACTTCTCTTCTCAAAATCACTGTTTATTTCGTTTATGGCATGATACTAGACTTTTGTCACAAGTGATAATGCAAAATTCCCTTTGAAATTATAAAATGAAGCTTAAATCTTTAATTAGGCTAATGGAATATCCACATAAGCTTATCGAGAGTTAAGAGCAAAAACAAAGTTTGTGACTTTATACTAAAATGTCAAAGTGAAATCATTATTTTATGTATATATTATGTATTTGGCCAATGGCATAATTTTTTGCCAAATGCCTTATAAAGATTATGTTATGTTATTTTATTGCGGCTCTAAATCAAAAACAGTGTAATTACAACAGTCTGATGTTAATCAGTTTATTGGTTAGTTTTGTCTCAGGTCGCTTCCCGCACTCACAGTATTTAATAAGTCCAAGTGAATTTACACAACTTTCATACCAATTGTTATGCCAAAGCCATTGTTCGAACATAAAGCAAATCGGGGAAAAGATTAAGGATTAGAGAACACAAGTACGAAATTTTAGTCTGCCACTTTCCAACCATTGATCCATGTAAAATGCATGTCTATTCTCAGTTAACGTGTATCAACAAAGCCTATATACATTAACCTGTTGACACTTTCCTCCCATGATGGCCATAAACAGTCATGATATTTGTAGCTTCTATACTTAAAGGCCAAAAATCGGTGTCTGAAATCATAGATAAATTTCTGACAGTGATTGTCCAAAATAAGTGACACAAAATAAATTATTTCATAAAATAATTAATGGTGTCAGACTTCTTGGACTATCATAATATATGGATGAATTACAGTATATTGAATTGCTCTAAGCAACTTTCTCATTTTATGCAACTGCCTCTTCGGTGAGGCAACTTGGGCTTGCCCAACTTTTGCCGTGTTTGAATATTTAGGGATTTGCAATGTCCAATTTTTGACATTTATTAAATTTCTGGATTTGTAGGTTATAGACATGTAGTATTGGCTTGATATTTGGCTATATTTCTGGAGTATGGTGTGTAAATATATGAGTTCAAATCTTCAAGTTGCACTTTTCCCTTTCGATTCAACAAGGTCTTGTCACTGCTTACTTACGCTTTAAATCAAAGTCCAAAATAAACTTAAATCATTTTTTCGTATGAATCCATTGCAATTTTTTTCAAACATTGCTGTTAATGAAATAATTAAAGAAAAATGTGTTTGACACTCATCTTTGTTGACAGATGTTTGCTCTATACAGGTACATCAGAAGTACTTGTGTCTTGAGGGCAACAAAGTATCATTGACTCATTTTGGAGCACATTCTCTCTTTTTAATAACCACCCTTGTTATGGTAATTGATTAATTTATCTTCTTTTTCAGCACATGGTTTTGGAGAAATGGTGGTCAGTACAACTAATGGTGAAAATGGACACATCAAATCCAACTGTACAGAGGAAATACAAGTCTAGTTAATTAAAAAACAAAAAAAGTTGGACCTAGCCGAATTCATAGAAAATGCAGAAAATTCTAATCAAGATGAAATCTGAAACAAATAAAGCAAATATATTAGCTAAGAAACATGAGACAAGGGGCCCATTTCATTTGCGCCAATTTGAAATTTCAAATGTCTTCATTTATGCAAAAATATAATTCTTTTTTCAAAAGGATTCCCTTTTGTTTTGGTATTTCAGCTTAACATATTTGCAAATACCAAAATTTCAAGTATTGGCTGTAATGAGAACAGCTTCTCTGGAAGTCCTTTTTTAACTACACAATGTTAAATTCATTTATATGAATAAAAAAATTACTGTTATTTATTGAAAATTTAACCATGCTTCTGAGTTATTTAAGGCTGAATAATTCATCCATGAGAGCTTTAGCTCAAGTGGATTATTCATTGGGCATTTAAAGTCAGAAGTGTGGTTGAATTTTCAATAAACAATGGAAATAGGTTAAATTTACAAATCTTCTTTAATATCAAGGAGTATGGAGTAAAAATATTGAATGGACCCCGAGGACCCATTCTAAAATCAGTTCACTAAAAACTTGTATTCTTTAAATCCATTTATGTTTTCGGTGGACGTTAAGATTCGCCAATGTTATAAAATATGAACAATCCAGTCAGACGTTAATAGCTTTTCAAACAAGAGGGCCCTAGTGGCCCTAAATCGCTCACCTGAATGAACTGTCTAAAATTTTCTACAGCAGGTTTAGAAAGAGAATGATGAACCAATGGCACTTAGCTAAACAATGCTGTTGCTTCTATTCAACTTGAAAATCCTTTTTTTACAATGTTCGAGTTAAATTACAAGGTTTTTCTATGATTTGACGCCATGACCTAGTTTTTAACCACGGTTGATCCAATTTCGAACTCATCAAAAATTGCAATGATTCATTCATTCTGACTTTCAGGTTGATCAGGCAAAAAATGTGGTCTCTAGAGTGCATACAAGGTTTTTCTAAGATTTAACCTTGTGACCTACTTTTTGATCCCAGTTGACCCAATTTGGAACTCGTGTGAGATTTCATCAAGACAATCATTCTTACTAAATTTCAGGTTGATCAGGCAAAAAATGTTGCCTCAAGAGTGCATACAAGGTTTTTCTAAGATTTGGCATATAATCTTAGAGGCCACATTTTTTTCCTGATCAACCTGGAAATTGGTCAGAATGAATGTCTAGATAAAGTCTCATACAAGTTTGAATTGGGTCAACTAGGATCATTCTTGCCCTAAACAGCTCACCTGAATGAACTGTCTAAAATTTTCTACAGCAGGTTGAGAAAGAGAATGATGAAACAATGTCACTTAGCTAAACAATGCTGTTGCTTCTTTTCAACTTGAGAATCCTTTTTTTACAATGTTCGAGTTAAATTAAAAGGTTCTTCATAGATTCGACCCTGTGACCTACTTTTTGACCCCAGTTGACAGTGGTATTTTTTAATCATGTTTACTCCAATCAGTAAATACAGTAAGTCTATTCACATGGGTATCCTCTCTGTGCATGCGTATAAGTTATTTCTAAATCATTACATATGATCTCTCTTGACTCCTCGACTGTCATATGATTTCTCCCTTAAGTTGAGGGGCATGTTGGAAGGTAATTAGTGTAGGGGAAGAAAACAAAATAGCTAAGAAATCAACGAAATTGACAATTTTAACCCTAATGTCATCCTAAACCCTCAATATCACTGCTTTGGAAGGAGGTATAGACAAAGATCTGCCTGCACATGTGTGCATTCTGATTATTGTCAATTCAACCTGATTTTCCTTTTTTAATCTAGAAAATGTTCAAAAATTATATTTTCAAAAGAAATGCTCAATTACAATCAGTACAGTGATTCAGTGGCTTCAGTACTTTGATTTTAATGCAATTTTGCTAAGAATTTTATTCAGCATGAGGAGGGTTAAGTGTGATTTATTGCAGTATGTAAAGTCTGAAAATAGACTAAGTTGTAAGAAAGGAACCAGATATCAGACAGACCTGTTTTCGGTAAGAGACGTAAAGATGACCACCAATCCCTCTTATTCAATGCGAAATGCTATGTCCGAAAATTCAGAAGATGGACTTCCCACAATGCATAAGGGGAACTACTAAACATCTATATGCTTTTTTGTTCTGACTTAAATTTGGTGCTCTAATGGCTTATTGAACAAGAAGATCGCTCACCTGAGTCTCTTTGATCACTGTTACATCACATCAATTAACAAGAGGACCATGATGGTCCTAGATCGCTCACCTGAGTCTCTTTGACTCTTTGAATCATTGAAATAGGCAGATGTCATAAAGCAGATAATTTCAACACAAAACCAAGTTTCAAGAAGTTTGGGCCAAAATTGTGGCCTCTTGAGTAATAACAAGAAAATTATCATTAAGGCCCCTTTTTCTGTGATATGGCATGCATTCTTTCCATTTTCAAAAGGGTTCATTTTTGTGACTTGACCAACATTCTGACAAAGTTACATGAAGATTGGGCCATATTTGTGGCCTCTAGAGCTTATACAAGATAATTGTTGTTTAGGCCCCTTTTCCTGTGATATGGCATGGATCCTTCCCATTTTCAATAGGATTAATCCTTGTGACCTGGCCATAATTCTGACCAAGTTTCATGGAGATTGGGCCATATTTATAGGCAGGTGCGTTACAAACTGCGCTAAGGCCTAGGATTACCGTTATGTTTTGATAAACCATCAGTGCTATTATAAAATATCGTAACTACGGCTTTACTCAAGCCGTAGTTACGAGATTTATAACAACATCTATGAAATATTGTTTGTCCGATATTGCGTCATTGTAACTGGATAAAATCATTCCCCATTGTGTTATAACTTTTAGCTCTCTGCGCAAAAAGGGCTTTTCCTGTCCACTGCACCAAGGCTAAATAATTTTGTTGAAATTTCATGTGCAATTTTGGCATCTCTTATGTTACTGTGCCTATACACTGCAGAGACATGATCGGGATTTGCCATTATCTGCCTCTATATAAATGCTTCCCTCAGGCAGCAAATTGTTGACGCTGTGATGGACAGTTTGACAGACGGATGCCGGACATTGATAGATCACAATAGCTCCCTTGAGAACTTTGTGCTCAGGTGAGCTTAAAACTGGAGAATGCTATTTGATGAGAATTAATCAAACTTGTAATCTGCTGAATGTGTTCTATTCAGATCTACCTGTGTAATTGTCATTTCTTTTCGAAGAGAGTACAAATATCTCTAATTTCAAGTAAATTCACAAAAATAAGGCAAAGGAAGCGTAGCTATACCCATATACTCAAGCATGTCTAATTATTTCATCTTTTTAGAATAAGATTGTGTTATTTTGTAACTAAAACTTGGAAAATTTTCCCATTATCATACTTAAATTGAATGAGCAACAAAGAAGAGGAGCATACAACAAGCAAATTCGTTGAATTGATATCCCCCGCCAAACATATTTTCATTGTCAATGGAGTTAATATCAAACTTAGGTACAGGTTATCTTTTATCTATATCAACCTATAGTTTTCAAGAAATAGCGCAGAAACAAATATCACTCTGTATGTATATGGCTTAAACAGTCAGGGGCAGTAACTCTAAATTTGGCGATCGAACCGGGTAACCCCGACGATATGCGCATGTCCTCTTTGTAGTGAAGCTGTGTGCCAAGTTTCATTGAAATCCGGTCTATAGTTTTCAAGAAATAGCGCGGAAACTAATGTCCGACAGACGGACAGAGGGACGGACGGACAGACATGGCAAAAACAATCGATGATTTCATCGGCAGGGGATAATGATGAAGTGGGACAGACTATGAATAAAAATAACCATATTTAAACAATCTCTTTACCACATAATAATACTATGTTCCTCTTTTTCTACCTTACAATGGATTCCTGGTATTTCTCACACCAGTATTACCATTACATCCTTTCCTAGCCTCCAGCTGCTATCTCCCATAGGTCTACAGTTATCAACCCACTGGTGAGAGAGAAATTTTCAGGAAGGATGAGTGCAGCTGTCGGGGATCAAACCTGGACCTTTAGATTGACAGTCTGACACACTACCATCTGCAGCATAGTTGCTGAGAAAATGGCAACAAAAATTCTAATTGTCATGAAAACCATGACAAGTCCAACAAGGTGCCAAATTGTCACAAGATACGCCCGTCACACTGCTTAGTATTAACTGGGGGTTTGAATAGAACTGAGGTTATTTTGAATGAATATTTTTTGCACCCATGTAGTTTCATTATCCTAGCTATTATACTTTTACAGATATACTCCGGACAAGATTCAAGTCTGAAAAACGACAAAGGGCAATAACTCAAAAAATAGGCCAGGTAGAATTATGGTTATTGTACACTGCACTACCCCTTGGTTAGATCTATACACCCATGCAGTTTCATGATCCTAGCTATTATACTTGTAGAGATATACTCCGGACAAGATTCAAGTCTGAAAAACAACAAAGGGCAATAACTCAAAAAATAGGCCAGGTAGAGTTATGGTTCTTGTGCACTGCACCTCCCCTTGGTGAGATCTATACACCCATGAAGTTTCATGATTCTAGCTATAATACTTTTACAGATATACTCCGGACAAGATTCAATTCTGAAAAACAACAAAGGGCAATAACTCAAAAAATAGGCCAGGTAGAGTTATGGTTCTTGTGCACTGCACTCCCCCTTGGTGAGATCTATACACCCATGAAGTTTCATGATCCTAGCTTTTATACTTTAAGGGATATACTCCGGACAATATTCTAGTATGAAAAACAACAAAGGGCAATAACTCAAAAAATAGGCCAGGTAGAGTTATGGTTCTTGTGCACTGCACTCCCCCTTGGTGAGATCTATACACCCATGAAGTTTCATGATCCTAGCTATTATACTTTAAGAGATATACTCCGGACAAGATTCTAGTATGAAAAACAATAAAGGGCATTAACTCAAAAAATAGGCCAGGTAGAGTTATGGTTCTTGTGCACTGCACTCCCCCTTGGTGAGGTCTATACACCCATGAAGTTTCATGATCCTAGCTATAATACTTTAAGAGATATACTCCGGACAAGATTCAAGTCTGAAAAACAACAAAGGGCAATAACTCAAAAAATAGGCCAGGTAGAGTTATGGTTCTTGTGCACTGCACTCCGCAATGATGAGAAGAATATAATTGCCAAGTTTGAAGTCAATCGGACTTCAAGTGACAGAGTTATGCTCCGGACAAAGAAGTGGACGCCGCCGGACGCCCGGACGCCCGGACAACCGGACGCCGGACGCCACGGGTGATCCCATAATACGTCCCGTCTTCGACGGGCGTATAAAAATAAACTAAGGCGTAAAACAGTAAGGAGATATCTGAATGACCTGAATTCTGTAAGCTAAATATCGGACCTCTATCTGATACACCAACCAGGGGCCTCTTTCAAGAAAAATATCGTACGATTTATCTTATAATTATCGTACGATTATATTTAAGACGGTCGTAAACGGCTTTCACAAAAATATCGTTGAAAATCGCAGACTATATGACCTCATAAGATTATCGTAAAGTTGATCTTTCACATCTGCACGTGCTGATCATATGATATAAATTTCCGCGTTAGTGGGTAAATTGTCCCCCTTTAACAATACCCAAAAAAATTAAATCGGCAAACTGACCGTAGAAAGCCATTTACTTGCATATTAATGCATATTTAACGAAGTTTTTTTTAAACTAAATTCGATGAACTACACATTTCTCATCGATATCTAAATGTCTATGTCAAGATAATAAGACAAGTGCTCATAATTGCATAGTTAATTTAGCCTACACTATTGATTCCCTTTCCAATGGGAGCACACCGGCTGTCGCGCCCAATTTGGAGCAATCGAACATTGGACAGCATGGTAAAATGCACTTGTTCTAGTTAATGATCATGTCCACCAAGTTTTCGGTGTATGACTTTATTATCACTTTATTTTATTATCATTGTTGTTTGTTTGTTTGGTTGTTTGCTGGTGAAGTATATGCATGTACATTTGTATAAGAATACAAAATTGTTAGTTAGATGAAAAATCAAAGGCCTGAAAGGCCTGAATTGAAGACAGGACTGAATATTAACAATTGGAATGAAAATTGTGGCGTTTTGAGAAGATCTCTTGAGTGGGAATCAAAAAAATAAAACAATCATTGATGGTTACATATGGAAACTGCACCTTCCTAACAAATGAATTTGCTTAACTTTGAAGACTCATCACTTCCAGATAAACCTATCCCTCTAGCCAATTCAAGCTTAACAAGAGGGTAACTGCCTTCATAATCGCTATTCATCCCCAAGTGTAAGTTTTCAATATCCTAAATGAAAAATATTCATTTAACCACCAGAAATATGGTGGCAATTCCTGTATTCTAAAAACTCATATGAATTATTGCAACCCTGTTTTATAAAATTGTATAGATTATCCCCAGCAATCCAATATGATCCAAATCCGATTTTTTTCCAGTCAAACTTATTAAGTGGATGTGTAAAAATCTTAAATAAAATGTTAATCCACATGACACACATTGCTTACCCCTTGATGAAGAGCTGAACATTTCATCGCCATGGTGAATATTGCCCTGAATTGGAAATTTGTTCAAATTTCTTGTACATTTATTATCTGATCCAGGATTTGACTAATTATCTCCACATAGAAGAAGCAATGAAAGTAATACCAATATTCTTATATTTTTACTAGTCAAAGTCAATACTAAGAAGAAGTATTTTCTCGTACAATAGCTGTAGCTTTTTTTATGAATACCGTTTAAGTTTCTTCCAGGAGTGAAACATTCTATTTCTATTTTTCCATTGAGATATTTCGATCTCCATTTCAGGTTATTCTCCAGATGGTCTTACTTAGTAGAAAATTATTTTTACTACAAAATGATATATAAACCTGTTAAGACAACCAACCTTTCAGGCCTTTTCCACGGGACTGCTTTTCTAGATCAAGATTCGGATTGAACTATCCGGTGAACTATCAATTTTGACAAAACTGCCAAAATGACAGATCGTTTAATGAAATCCCGAGCTACAGCATTTATCACCTTGAGTAGAATTCTTTCAAAGTCCACTCCAGAATGTTACAAATAAATCCATTCCAGTTTCCAAAACAGTTTCTGTTATTGTCAGAAAATTGTCGAAAACAAAAGCGGAAACTCAAAACCGGGATCGCGCATGCGTGGTACTACTGAAAAGGCCATTCGGAACACCACTCGGCCAATCTAACATATTCGTCACAACTCGGCCGAATTTATCTAAGACTTCGGAGATCGCCCGATGATTGCCGAGTGAATATCACGATCACGATCTGTTGTCGTTTACGGATATGACCGAGTGATGTTCCAAATGCTGTACAATATGGATAGACAAAACAAGCCTTTTAATAAAGTAATTTGATAAGCCATCGAAATTTCTCCGTAAATCCAAGTAAAAATTCAAACCTAGGAAATTCCAAGGGTTTACGAGTTTATTCAAATAGCCTTGTGCTTTTTTATCCATTTACACTACGACAGGCCCGGGAGACGGATAAATAAAGCAATCTTAAGGACACACAAACACACAATTTTACGAGAAATAGGGAGTTTAAATTGGGAAACTGAAAATAGCTTGTCAATGCTATGTATAACTAGAAAGCCATGAATGGCTTGAGTCGCTCCACAGGCTTGAAATTCTTGTAGTAAAGCAAATAAATGTTTTGACTAGATTTTTTGATATTTGGGGTTCTACTGATGATGAAAATGATTTTTAAAATTTCAACTTTATAATAGGTAGAGAAATGACCTCCGCTCCTAAAAGACATATTTTTCATCAAATCAAAATAATTTTTGTCTGCATAATAATGGGTCACCAAAGGATCATACCAAAAATGTTTAATTGATATCCATCAGTTACATTCTGAGAAAATTATTTTCATAGTTTCCACTATCTAACATATTGAGAAATGACCTCTACCAATAAAAAGCATATTTTTCATCCAATCAAAAAAATTTTTAGTACACTGATAAAAGGTCACTCAAGGATCATTCCAGTGAAATTTGGTTGATATCCAAAAATTAGATTCTGAGAAAATGATTTTCAAATTTTCCACTATATAAAATATAGAGAAATGACCTCTGCCCATAAAATGCATATTTTCCATCTGATCACAATGATTTTGTGTAGAATGATAAAGGGTCACTCAAGGATCATTCCAGTGAAATTTGGTTGATATCCATCAGTAACATTCTGAGAAAATGATTTTCAAAGTTTCCACTATATAACATATAGAGAAATGACCTCCGCCCATAAAATGTATATTTTCCATCCGATCACACTGATTTTTTGTAGAATGATAAAGGGTCACTCAATGATCATTCCAGTGAAATTTGGTTGATATCCCTCAGTAACATTCTGTGAAAATGATTTTCAAAGTTTCAACTATATAACATATAGAGAAATGACCTCCGCCAATAAAATGCATATTTTCCATCCGATCACAATGATTTTTTGTAGACTGATAAAGGGTCACCCAAGGACCATTCATATAAAATTTAATTGGTATCCATTGATTAGAATCTGAGAAAACTCACTTTTTACCATATTTGGAAATTAGCCACGCCCATTAAATCCATGTTTTTCATTAGATCAAAATTTCTTGAACAACTTTGAAAGAGGGTCACCCAAGGATCATTCCTGTGAAGTTTGGTTGAAATCCATCCAGTAGTTTCTGAGGAGAAGATTTTTAAAGAAAAGTTTACGACCGGACGCACGCACGCGCGCACGCACGGACGGACGGACGCAAGACGGACACAACGCCATGACAATAGCCCCAGTGGCTTTCAGCCAGTGGAGCTAAAAACAGTTGTAGGATGCAATTGAAAATTTGGAGCAAATGCAAAAGATTGCAGCCGAAAACGCCCTAAAACAGCACCATTTACGAATGTAAAACACGTTTCTGCAGGCAACTTCTGCATGGATCACGTGTTCACTCCCCTGAGGTCCCGGCCAGAATTTAGGTCAGCGCCAAAATTTTACGGTATATTGCTACACTATTGATTATTTTTGCCGCGTTTATTTTTATGAATGGGTCTACTTTTTTGAGCGTAATGACACATGTAGGTTTGTTATCAGAATCCGATGGCGACGATCCCTATATTGAAAGACAGGTAAACCTGTCTTCAATAAAAATTGCTAATCTAATTTTTATATAAATATTTGTTATGTAAATCTTCAAATCTGTATAGTTCTGTGCCTATGTGAAAGGTATTGAAACGAACTATAGAAGGATGGTATTGAAACGAACTTTAGATGTATATTATATTCCATCGCTGTCATACAGAATTACCGATAACTCTAACTTCGGTTCTAGTACAGTGCTCGTTGTCGTATCCGTGTAACTACAACAGTTATATGTAGCTTAGATATGTTTCATCTTGCTTAGTATCGCCGTTCACTTATTGTATTTGCTTGATTATTTGCTCAGTTCATATTTGACGAAAAGAGAGAAAAAAAAATATCGAGCGCAGCGGTTTTGTTGTTGGTGTTGTTGTTGTTGATGTTGTTGTTATTAAGAAATCCTCCTATTTATCAAGAATTGTATGATTTTGACTATAGGATGTGGAATTTTTCTTTTAATTAATGTAGTTCTTGAAGCATAATCATATGGGAGTAATTTGTTTCTAAAAAAGTAAGTAAATATATGTGTAAAAAATCTATTGATTTGGTATCTCCCACTTTCTATGTCACTAGGAAGGGTTAAGCAAACCTTTTCTAGTCATGATCATATAAGGGTCGATTCTTACGCTAAATAAACAACTTACTACCACTTTATAAACATTCTGGGACAATCGTACGATTATCGCAGAGTAGAATCAAACATCGGAATGATGGTGCACCGATTGTTTTCAATATATCTCTTTTGTTACACTATACACTACTGGGAAATTTGGCATGTGCATAGCTAAGTAATCGTTCTTACATCCTCGAGAGCTTGAAAGGAATCTGAGAAAGTTTTAGGCTCATGGGGACAAAATCGTAAAATTTACGACTGGTCTGAAGGTGTCGTATATTTTATCGTAGAATTCACGATACGACGCCTTTCTTGAAAGCCAAAAGGTCTCTTGAAAGCCAATTTTTATCGTACGATTGCAATACGACCAAATTTCAATCGTAAGACCTTTCTTGAAAGAGGCCCCAGAAGTATGGATGGATTTACTGAAAGGGTAAACCAGTATACCCCCCTCCCCCTCTTCTGTGAAGTGGGGTAATAACAACAGTACAACGCAAACCAGCTATTTGTAAAATTAAATGTATTTTATCAGGGCACTGCAGGACACTCAAAGAGGCAACAAATACAGATTCATACACATTCTGTACGTGACATTGTCTGGTCATACTTGCTAGACAGAAACGCTAGGTACAGGTAACAAATCATTCCAAAAAACACAACCTTCTACAAAAATAGGCAACAAATTTTCAAATTTCTATTTTAAATTTTAGAATTTTAGATAAATTATCATACCTCGATTTCATTCTATAACCTTGCACCTAAAGCAAACTGTGCAACTGCAAAATATGTTACATGGACAACAAAACTGATGACACTTGATTTTCAAAATGAGATAATGTAAAATTGTTACTTTAATGTATTGTGCTTTTATTCATGCAATGGGAGAATTCATTCCAAAGAGTTGACAGTTGACAGAAATATCTTAACAGCAACTACGTTAATTTGATTTTGATCATAGTTATCCATATACATGCGATATCATGATTATTTTACACAAGTATAATTTATCTCAATTTTGCTGGCTTGTAGTTTCAGGAGTCTTTCAAGTAGGCCTTTTAGTTTGTGACCCAACTAGCAACAATAAACCATCATGTAAATCATCAAAATAAGCTTGGAAAACAAGAGGTGTTCTAATGCCTGATTTGCTCCTCAAGTATTAATAGAAAATATGAAGATTTTCATTAACAAGACATGCAAAAAACCTTTCATAAAAGAAAAGTCCACAGTCAAAACTTTTCAATAGCTGCAAAATCAGCCACATACAGGAGTTGGCAGCTTAATAGAAAATGCCCCCCCCCTCGTCCAAGCGGCGACAGAGACACAAACAGCAATTCAGTAATATCGTAACTCCATTGGATGCACCACCCCAACCAAAAATGTAGTATTCATATCAAAAGTATTCCAAATGCGATGGGACACCAAAACAATGTTAACAGAAAATGCCCCCCACCCTGTCCAAGCGGCCACAGAGACAAACAGCAATTCAGTAATATCGTAACTCCATTGGATGGGTCACCACCAACCAAAATGTAGTATTCATATCAAAAGTATTCCATAGGCGATAGGACACCAAAACAATGTAAACATTTCTTGAATAAGTGGTATTTACGTTTTTATGGTCAGTCACTATCAGTATATCTTTTTTCCGCAAGAAAGAGTGAGGTTCGAGAAACCGTTATCTCCCATCATTTTCAATGTAAAATTGATCTTTGATCACTCACTTGAAATTGCAGGTTATACCTGGGGAATATTTTCTTTTATTTTAGCAACAGCCTATGTAAACGAGTTGCATTTTGTCACAGGGACCAGAAAGGAATCAAATAAACGTTATGCGAGAAACACGAGGAAAAAAATCTTGATGCGAAAGTTTTCCCTTTTATTTTATATATATTATCATTCATTAGAGGAAGTGGCAAGTTCAAGTTTATTCCTTGAAAGTGTATATGCCCTGGAGATATGACATGTTTACAATTTTCATAGAAGCAGGTTCTCATGGATGTGTCAGCAATTAGTTTCACATGCACAGGATCTAAATAAAGTCGTTTTTTCCAGGATGCTTGACTGTATGAGGACGTCATTTGGAAAATCCCAAGACAGTTTCGACAAATGGTGATTATTTCACGGAATCTAATGATACTTAAATAAATACAGCAATTTTATTAATTTATTATTTATATTTCTTTCTGTGTAATTAAGTTTTCCCAAGAGGACACAATTTTTTGTGCAAAGAAGAGAAAAAACACTTATTCCTAATAAAAAATTACTTCTGCAGTTGATGAAGGGAAATTCCCTCCGAGATCAATCTTACGAAATAATCTTATGATAGTTCGGGCAAACAGCAATGTTATGGTTTAATAGGTTGGTTAATCCGAAAATTAATAATCTGCTACCGTTATCAACCAAATAATATGCTGGTTGCTCAGACAGCACAAATAAGTAGATTAGTTAATTAGGTAAGTGCCACAATAAATGCATGTGATAATCCAGAACGATCCAGACAATTAAGGGTGACTGCTGGCTGAGTACCATGAATTGTCACTATTCACAGTAACTCTAAAGAGCAAATTTGTACAGGCAGACCTGAACTGGCCCCTTACTGCAGTTTGACCGCAATTCCCAGGTGACCACTCACACAGTTTTCACTGTAATAGCTACTTCCTTGATACACTAAGTGCCAGGGAAGTGGATGCTGATGGATGCCCGGATATATTACGTTCCGTCTTCTTCATCAGGCTTATAGAGAGTAAAAACACCAGAGTTTGTTTCGTTAAATATTTGATTAATTTACCACACAGTACAAATTAAATATATTTTTGTTGACATCTTTTTTTTGCCACTAATCAAGTTCTTACCAAGATGTGCAGATTCCTGATAAACCTCTTTCATGATCTATTTTTGTCACAAGTCCCCCTAAATTTGATGTAAAGGGATTCAATTGTAGCACAAAGAACGTAGGAGTAATTGTCCAGATAAAATGATGTACTGACAGACATATAGACAGACTGGACCAGATGGATACACTAACACATTCCCCGAGCTGTCATTATGTAAACTATTTATCGCTCACTACACTAGCCTGGGATTCAGGCCCTGTTTTTAGAGGTTTGTAACAACATAGATAACAAAGTTGAACGATTCAGACCTTAGAATGAGTTAACTTCTCTTCAAAGAAACAGGCTTAAATCAGGCTTTCAGAAACTAGACATTGACTTTATATTACATTTATTCAACAATGTACCTCTATTTAAGAGACGGCTGCCAGTCTAACAACAAGCAAGCTATACAAGAACTTTCCTCTCTTCATGTAAACCTGTGTTTACAATTTGTCTAAGCAGCAAAGGTCGTTTTATTTGTGCATAGCTTTACTGAACAAGCACGGTAGGATAGTTTGATAATTTGTTTCCATGCTAGAAAGTCTAAGTACAAGATACATTGACCACTCTGTGAAAGTTTTATGAAAATCCCTCCATGGATCAATCAGGAATTGTGTCAATTAAGAAGTGGGTGGAAGAAGACGAGACAATATCAATCAGCCTTTGACTGGATATGAAAATTGCACAGCAGCTGTGACTCTAGATTCCCTTTTCACCTGTAAATCCTCCTCTTTTAGCTATGGTGGTCTACATTGATGCTGCGACTGCCAGAAAAATAGTGAAAGGAATTTGTACAGACTCTTAATAAAGAAGACAAATTTGTACAGATTATGTAAATCAGATTGTAAATTTGAAAATTATTCAACAACAGACATCATATAACATAATACAATATCTTAAATTAGCCAAGAAAAGTAATACAATATTCCATTTGTTTTTTTTTCTCTTGCCAGTTGTCAGTGATCTGGAAACTTAACAAGAGGCCAAAGAGGGCCTGTATTGCTCCACAGGATTTAAAATCTATAGACTTTCATTAAATAAAGCTTACTTTAAATGAATACATTAATACTCCTAAGACCTATTTTATAATGATTAACTGGTTCTGGTCCATTTTGCACCAAAATATATTGCACCAAAATACTCAATCACAATGAACCTGCAACCCTTTACCCATCTTATTAGAATATAAGGTTCAGAAGGAGATGCCATTCAAAGATTTGGGGCTCAAATTTTTTTGAACAATTTAAGTAAATAATCACCAAAGAAACATTCTGGTAAAGTTTCATTGAAGTTGGCTTAATGGTTCCGTAGGAGATATCGTTAAAAGATTTTGGCCTCAAAATAAACCCCACCCTGCCAAGCCCAAATTTATGGGGCCAATCAAAATTTAGCAAATAATTTTTGATAAGAGACACTCAAGGAACATTCTTGTAAAATTTCATTGAAATCAGCCAAGTGGTTCAGGAGAAAATGTCATTTGAAAATTTCGGGCTCAAAATAGGCCCTGCCCTGCCACGCCCATATTTATAGACCAATCAAAATTTAGCAAACAATTTAAGTAAAAGGTCACCAAAGGAACATTCTGTTCAAGTTTCATTGAAATCGGCCCAGTGGTTCAGGAGGAGATGACATTCAAAGATTTCAGGTTCAAAATAAGCCCGCCCTGCCACGCCCATATTTATAGGCCAATCAAAATTTCTTGAACAATTTAAGTAAAGAGTTACCAAAGGAACATCAATGCCAAGTTTCATGAAAATCGGCCCAATGGTTTGGGAGGAGAAGATTTTTAAAGATTTCAAAGTGAAAAAATGCCACGCCCTGACATGCCCATATTTGGAGGCCAATCAAATTTCTTTGAACAATTTAAGAAGAGGGACACAAAAGGATCATTTCTACCAAGTTTCATTGAAATCCGCCCATTGGTTTGGGAGGAGAAGATGTTTAAAGAAAAAGTTTATGCACGGACAGACTGACACACACAAGCACGCACAACGGACACTCCCCCATGACAATAGCTTGCTGGCCTTTGGCCAGTGGAGCTAAAAATTGCTATGGATAGGCATATAACTAGCAGGTTCTACTTGTAAATATTGCATATTTGTTAACCAAACTCTATGCTGTGAGAAATCAATAGAATCATCCCAATGAGATATTTCTTATGAATACCCACAACATAGAATTTGGTTGGGGAGTAAGAAATCGATGAGATTTTCCTTGCTATATGTCAGAAATTGTCCTACTGTCATTTCCTTCTTACCCACATGAATTTTACCCCATTACATTACAAAGACAGTAAATCTGATATAAGACATTTTAATAAACAATGTCTGGAAATCCTCCTAGCTATTTCTTGGATCACAAACCCATATATTTTCTCTCCCTATTCTTTCTTAAAAAAAATTGAATAGATTCAAGGGTCCTGTCTACCCTGTGTGCAGCAGGAATATGTCATAACTAGAAAGCCATGAATGGCTTAAGTCACTCCACAGGCTTGAAATTCTTGTATAGTCCGTTTGACTTCTATATGGACCAACCTTTTCATCAATTACATAAAATTGCGTTTGAATAAAGGACTTGTATGTAGTGAAATCTTAATTTCAGCTTAATACCATTCCAAAAAATATTTTTTGAAAATAAAATGATTTCAAAATAATGATTTTGTCTATCTAGTTAATGTTAATATTTTCGCATTATCCGTTCTTAAACACGAGGGGTGATGGAGGCTGTTCAATAGTAAGAAAATGTCACCATATATAGTAAAAACACGTGGTTTTATACTAAACTTTTGACAGATGAAATGTCCATTATTCCTTATTTGGACACGCAAATTAGCATATCGACGGTCATGTCATTTTAAACTTAAATAGCACGTGATTTTTACCGTTAGTACTCGCCTTTTCATCAAGTTTTCCTTGTGAAATTCCCAACTACTTCGTTTAATAATGCTTTTTGATTGGTCTTAACATGTAAATATAGGGTTCATCTCAGAATGAATAAAATCAATAATCAATTATCTGGTCAAACAGTTTCTGAAGAAAGAGAGAATATACACAGATTTGATATCCAACGATAGCAAAAATCTTAGACAAACTTAATTATATTGAAAAACTCGATTTTATTCGATACAATTCACTTAAAATCTTACTCTTTTGACTCGGCCCCTATGCAAATCAGTACTATTTTTGGTTATTCAATTCGCTGTTCCGTTTAATACAGTAACAAGAAGGTATGAAATGCTGAAAGTTAACATGTAGACGGACGGACAAAATCATTATTTTACATTCAAAAATTCTGAAAAACAAAATTCGTCATGGTATTAGCTGTAAAAAATGATATGACAAGAAAAATATGCGTTTCATTAATTAATTTCCGAGATTTTCGGCGAAATGTTGGTCCATATAGAAGTCAAACGGACTATAATAGCAAAACAAAGTTTTTACTAGATTTTTAAATATTTTGGGTTCTACTGATATTGAAAATGATTTTCATAGTTTCCACAATAAAACGTATAGAGATATGACTTCCGCCCATAAGATATATATTTTCTATCCGATCACAGTAATTTTTGGTAAAATGATAAAGGGTCACTCAAGTACTGTAAACAGCTTTATATTGGCGGTGTCCACATTTGGCAATTTTTCGATTACGATTTATTGGCGTTGATTTATTTTTACGCATCTTACTTTAACGCCAAAATTAAACGCTTTATCTTTATTTCATTTTTTTGTCGTTCATAACAAAGTAAGTAAAAGACAGGCAATTTCTAGAGTAATGTCAACTTTCTACATACTTAACAATAGTTTGTTTTCACACCTTTTGTTATTTTTATAATGCTTGTTATAAGTTTTTCACACTTTTTCTTGGTGATTTCGTTTAATTCTATCAACCAACTTGGTTCTGGAATCTTGAAATTGATGGATCAGTGCAATACTTTTGTAACTGCCTAAAATTATAGGCACTTACAATCGTATTGCGCTGACCCGTCGAAATGTCAACGCCGCAGCAGATTTTCTTATTCGAAGTTGAATAAGTATTGTCTGCATATCTTTGATATAAATTTAATTTGAATTGACTATAATGTATAGATTCCATATCCATCAAAATACAGAAATTTCTCATTTAACACATATTAATGACAAATATTGGCGGTGGATTAATTTTGGTGCATTTTAGCTTGACCGCCAATATAGCCAAAATAAAACCACCTATAAAATTACCCCGTTTACAGTATCATTCCAGTGAAATTTGGTTGATACCCATCAGATGCATTCTGAGAAAAAGATTTTCAAAGTTTCCACTGTATAACATATAGAGAAATAACCTCTGCCCATAAAATACATATTTTTCATCCGATCACAATAATTTTTTATGGACTGATAAAGGGTCACCACAGGATCATTCATGTGAAATTTAATTGGTATTCATTAATCAGAATCTGAGAAAACTAACTTTTTACCATATTTGGAAATTAGCCACGCCCATTAAATCTATGTTTTTCATTGGATCAAAATTGGAACAACTTTGAAAGCGGGTCATCCAAGGATCATTCCTGTGAAGTTTGGTTGAAATTCATCCAGTAGTTTCTGAGGAGAAGATTTTTAAAGAAAATGTTAACAACTGGACGCACATTGCACACAACGCCCTGGAAATAGCCCCAGTGTCCTTCGGCCAGTGGAGCTAAAAACCATGACAAGAATTAATGCACTGTGTGGTCACTTAGGTTGCAAAATATTGGATTCATGCATGCATAATTTTTGTGAAAAGAATGTCTTGCAAAAATTATTCTAGCATAACACCCCCCCCCCCTCCCCCCTCTTGTATAAAACATGTTGAATTCTAAGTGTTTTGTTACAGCCAGGGATATGTTTGATTTTTAATACATTCCAATACACTTCCTTGATTAATGAATATTCCAGATACAAACATTATTAATCTTGAGATTTTGGTTAAAAAAGAATTTAGAGGTGAATTCAATAGAAAACCAGTATTTTTCATGGCATTACTTATTCTAAAATACACAAATTCAATGAATACCTTTGTACAAATAGTTATTCTTATAGCTAATATCATTTTCAAAATCCAAATGAATTCCTCCAGGTTGAGGGGTTACAGGTTGTTGAGAAATCTGTTTCTAGAGCCAGTTGGAGAAGGTAGTGACATTTTGTGTTCATAGACACTTATCAGCTTGATACTTTTATTTTTTCTTGATAATTATTTCTGAGCAAAAAGGTTTTTGAACACTTTTTTAAAAATGTAATTCATTTGACCCATATTTGGGCGAGTCTATCTAGGATCGTGTTGGTAGACTGTAATTTACAAGTTTTACGAATGTCTTTGTAGGTCTCGCTTCGAAAATATTATCATCATTTTTTGCATGTCTCAGAAATAATTAGCTTATGTGAATTGTTTTTTCTTTACTTAGTAATGTAAATTTTAATTTGAACACTTTTTTCATTGTCTCCTTTCGGGTAAATACAGCAAAAATGGATTGACATAGTTCTTTGCTAAACTGGTATATACCAATGTATTAATATTATATTAATATTATATTTTAAATGGTCGAACAACTGGGGATCATCTTGGTAAACTCACATGCCATACACCAAGAGGTAGCAGCACTGTTGATTATTGTCTAGCCTCTCAAGACCTGTTAAATGTAATTGAGTTTTTTCATGTGCATAGATTGTATGCAGATCTCTCTGATCACTGCCAGATATCATTCATGTTGAATATTAAACAAGTTGTACAGCAACAAAATCAAATCATCAACATGACCCCATTACCAACTAAATACAAATGGGACAGCTTGTCTGCCAAACGATTTACAGAAACATTAAATTCACCCCAATTTAAAGATAGGCTTATTAATCTTGAAAAATCACTGACCTGTGACGGTAACAAGCTAGTGAACGATTTTAATAGAATCATTACTGAGGTATGTGATATTGCATTAAAGAAATTGAAACGTGATAGCAAGACATTTTCAAATAATAATCGTACAAACAAAAAGAAAGTAGTGCGCTCTCGGAAAAAAATTGACTGGTTCAATGGTCCTCTTGTCAAACTCAGAAAACAGTTAGATCAAAAGGAAGCTTTATTCAGGAAGTATAACAAGGACCCAATTGTGAGGGGCTCCTTCTTCAGTGCCCTTAAATTCTTTAGAAAAGCCCGCAAGCAACGATATAGACAATACAGAAACGAAATAATTTCAAAACTTGATTCTCTACATGAAAATGATCCAAAAGCTTATTGGTCCTTATTGGAACAACTCAAGACAAAGGATCCAGATAATTTTACTGATCATGTCTCGGATGATACCTGGAACTATTACTTCAAAAATATAAATACTTCTGATACTTCTTTATACCATGACACAGATATTGACCAGAAAATTACTTGATGTTGAAAAAATAAAACAATTCTCAGAACTAGACTATAGAATTAAAGATATTGAAATCGTGAAAGCGATCAATTCGTGTAAGAATGACAAAAGCTGTGGCTTAGATTCTCTTTTAAATGAAATGTTTAAATACTCTTCACATAACCTACGTAACTGCCTTTCGAAGATATTTAACAATGTCCTTACAACTGGAAATTATCCATTAATTTGGTCTGAAAGTTACATTACGCCAATATTTAAGACAGGTAGCAGAGAAGACCCAAATAATTATCGTGGCATAGCAATAAGTAGCTGCTTAGCAAAGATCTTTACAAAAATCCTCAACAACCGCCTCTGTTTGTTTTTAGAATCTAGGAATCTGAATTGTTATGAACAAATTGGCTTCAGTAAAGGTAAACGTACAAGTGACCACATGTTTGTATTAAAAACTTTAATTGATAAATACATTCAAAACAATGACAAGCTATATGCTTGTTTTGTTGACTTCCGAAAGGCTTTTGACCTTGTTTGGCACAAGGGTCTTCTCTATAAACTGCGACTACTTGGGATAAGCGATCTGTTTTACAATGTAATCAAAAATATGTATTCACAAATTAAGCTATGTGTCAAGTGCAACAATAATCTTACTCCATTTTTTGTTTCTACAGTAGGCGTACAACAAGGTGATTGCATTAGCCCAACACTGTTTAAAACATTCTTAAACGATCTACCCTGTACACTTAGAAATGACAACACCAGTGTCACCATAGGTGATGTAAAACTAAATTGCCTTTTGTATGCCGATGACCTTGTTCTCCTATCAAACTCCAAAACTGGCCTCCAAATTAAAGTTAATCAAGATAAAACTAAGTGCATTGTGTTTAGTAAGTCAAAACAGCGTGATAAGTCAAGATTCTTCTATGATAAATCGGAAGTTGAAAATGTTTTGTCTTACTTATACCTTGGTATAAAATTCCATGCGTCTGGATCATTTACAGAAGCTAAACGCAACCTTTACACGAGAGGACTAAAAGCATATTTTAAATTCAGTAAAACATTTAATGATATCAAACCAAATATTAAAACGTTTTTCCATGTTTTCGATCATACAGTGAAACCTGTTTTCCTTTATGGTAGTGAGGTTTGGGGCTTTATCCCAAATTATAAAAAACTACTACGGGGCACTGCTGAGAATTTCTTCTTTAAAGTATGCAATGAGTTAATATTTGAGAAAATCCACTTTAAAGCCTGTAAAAACTTTCTGATAGTAAATAGGAGATCTACAAATCTGGCAGTGACTGGAGAGACTGGTCGTTACCCTTTTATGATCGAGATTATTATAAATATGCTGAAATATTATAAACGGCTTAGCAGCTCAGATGACATTTTATTAAAAAATGCATACAAAGAGTCTTCATTGCTCCACGAACAGGATAAAAATTCATGGGTAGGATGTACCAAAACAATTCTTAGCTTTTTGAATCTCAACATCTCCTCATTGAGCAATACTAAACTTAAAAACGCTCTGCTACATAAATTGAAATCTATATATAATATTTGTTGGCATAAACAGTTATTTGATGATAATAGAAAACAGAAAAGTACTGGTAATAAACTGCGAACGTACAGAATTTTTAAATCCAATATAAAGCAGGAAAAATACCTTGATATTTTAGACTGGAAGAAAAGACAAGTATTATGTAAATTTCGAATATCGGCTCATAATTTAGAAATTGAAAAGGGGCGACATTACAAAACTGAAGTAGAAGAAAGAATATGTAGATTATGCCAATCTGAGGTAGAGGATGAAATTCACTTTCTCCTTAAATGCCCCATTCTTGAAGAAGAAAGGTCTTGTACACTCTCGAAAATATTTTCCAAATACAAAAACCTATCAAACCTTATTACATATGAACATTTTATTTGGTTGATGAGCTCAGAAGACGTTTTCATTCTAAGAAATATTAGTAACTTACTCATTAAACTCGTTGATAAAAGGAAAATAATTTTAGTATAGTTTTATTTATATATATTTTTATCCCTCTCTCCAAACCATTGTGTGTAGCTATCTGTGAGCCAACGGCAATATGTACCTAAATGTGTTATCCGTTGACGTGTTCATTTGTTTGATGTTTTGTTAAAGTTTATTGGTTGTAAAATTTTCTGCTCATATTTGGGCGCTTTCAATAGCAAATAAAGAATTTGTATTGTATTGTATTGTAATAGATTTAGGGGGAGTAACCCAGTGAAAGTATTGGACCGTATTTCAAGATATATAGAAATAAATAATCATTGTAATTATCAGTCTCGGTGGTCAAGAGGAAAGTCCGGAGGACTATTACGCAGACGGTGGTGTGTTCGATTCCCAAGTGAACTATTTTTTTGGCGGGGGTTGGGTGGGGGTGGGGGGGTAGAGCGTTGTAAGGACTGTTCAAAGTTTTTTTCTGATTTTTTTCTTCTTTAATCAGTATAAATATTTAGTAAAGTAATTCAAACAAACAAATTTGTCTCATATTACTCAGTTTGTACGGGGGCTATCCAATTGTATTGATACTTTTTTTAGATTATATAACATGAAGTCTCAAGTTGTATTGATACACAGGGAATCAGTTGGTATAATTGTTAGTTTTAAAGTATTATTAAATATAATGGGAACTTCAAAGAGGACTCATTGAATAATTTTCACTCTATTTTTTAATTCAAAAGTGTAACTTTCATTTGATTTTTGCTGAAATTTTGCGAACTATTTTGTTTATTTAAGTAAAGACGGCATATTTTCCGACAAATGTCAAATGTCCATCATAGCTCGTTGGGTGGTTAAAAAAATCCCTTGGATGACACTCTTTCTTGAACAAATGGAAAAACAAGACCTACATAGACTTAGCTAATTTCTATGGTAACTTTTCCCAATAATTATAATTCTTCTTCACATAGTGCTTCTAATTTGCATTTCATTTGGGTAACCCCACTTACTTGCATGATAAGATATCAATGGCTCAGCGCAAAACAGTTGTAACTCCCTATAAACATATAGGGAGTTACAACTGTTTCACACTGAGCCATCGATATGACAAGTTATGAAAGATAATCATGGTTTCTGTTGGTACAGGAACTGTGTCAGTTTTCATTGCAAATCCTTAACATGTTTTTGTACAGAGGTATTTGTCTGTACTAATAGTTTTTGGGATGGGTTGGGGGGTTGGTGATTAATACACAAAGAAACAGTAGAGATCCTGTTCTTGAGTGTTTCCATTAAGGCCTGTTTTATTGGCTAAAACTTAATGATTTTTCTTAGTGCATCAAAAGTGAAGTTTGACATGAGAATAATTTTAAGAAATAAAGATAACAAAGTAATATATTGATAGTCAACAACAAAACATTCCAGAAAATTAGTGGTAATCTGAGGATTTAATGTGAACTCACAATCCAGTGTTTAGTAATTTACATGTTTTATAAATGTATGAATACAAATGTATATGAAACGAATTAGAACAAACGCTAGAAGCATATTCTTCTCCAATATTTCATGAAGCAAGTCTGTTTCCTGATAAAACATTTTGCCACAAACATACATGCAGCTCTAGTATTACAATATTTGTGGTTATCTTTATAATTCCTGTTGAGAAAGATATAGCTTTATGTCAGAATGAATTCTGGATAAGATTTGAAGTAAAGTGATTAGACTGCTTGAACTTTAATCCTTTCATAATTCCTTTATTTGAACAGTTGAAAGAATCAGAGTTTCTACTTTTATAATCTTTTTTATTTCATTTTTTTAACTTGGATTATTTACTAAATTTCTTTTTTGTTATTGTTGTTGGATTATTTTATTTCATTATTTTGAAATAAACCTCTTGCAAAGTCAATGTTAGTGCATTTGTGATGCTCATAATTTATTGAAATATTTTTTTTGTAAGGCGTAGAAAAAATGCTTTGTTTCTACTAACCCCACAAACCCTGTTTTTGACCCCTGACTCTGCTGTTTTTATCGGAAAAATGAAAAAAATAAAAATTTAAATGTCCGACCCATCCTTATTTTTGCCAGACCCATGAAATTTTGAAATGTTTGTTTTTATTACATTTTTGTAGGGTTTTTTTTTCCGTTTGCTTCATTCAAGTAGCTCTTCCTGAGTTACTCAAGCGCTGTATGGAAGAATCATGGTAGTAAATGGAAGTGTCAAGACGATTATGAAGAGTATTATTCATTAAGAAAACAATATACAAGATATATATAAACTTTTAATTATAGTCGGGTAACATAACAACATTAGTGGAGAAATTTGGGAAAAACTGTTTTTTACCCTAAGTCCCCTTTTCCAGTGACAAGGCCTCAAATCCAAAAACCGTCACAGATGCATCAACACTATATCATAGGAAGTTCACATGGTAAGGTTCATTTGATTTGGCCCAAGGGTTATGGAGAAAAAGGTGGGGACAGACGGACGGACGGAATAACTATTTTACATGCTAACGTAAAGGTTACAAACATTTAGCCCCCTTTTTCCATGATATGTTTTTTTTACGTTAATTTCAAATTGTTTATAGTAAAGGGCATCTGATTTGCTACTCAAATATGCAATTTCACTTAATTCTGACTGTTAGACTAGGAGAAATTGGGGAAAAACTGTTTTTTACCCCAAGTCCCCTTTTCCCATGACGAGGCCTCAAATCCAAAAACCGTCACAGGTGCATCATCACTATATCATAGGGAGTTCATTATGGTAAGTTTCATTTGATTTGGCCCAAGGGTTATGGAGAAATAGGTGGGGACGGACGGATGGACGGACGGACGGAATTACGGAAGGACGGACGGACAGACAGACAATATTGAATTTCATTATCAAACGCCTGAATCTCATTCATGACTGAACCGGCTGGTTTATTTAAACATTTCAATTTTAAAACAAATGCTCTTAAATTTGTGGATCTTTTACCTTCTACTCTGACCTAGACCAAGCAGATGTAAAGCAGTTGTTTTTTAAAAAGTCGAATGGTTGTCTGGAGATAGAACATGTTGAGCTGTGCAGTCTCTTGACCTTTCAGATTTGGAAACAATTCTTTCACTAGGCAAATCCTTTCATTTTACCAAACAGTTGCATTGCTTGGGTGACCCTCTTCTAAAGTTGTTAAAGAAATTTAGACTGACCCCCAAATATTGGCATGGCAGGGCAGTCCTTATTTTGAGCCTGAAATCTTAGAACAACATCTCCTCCTGAACCTGTGGGCTGATTTCAATGAAACTTTACCAGAAAGTTCCTTGGGTGACCCTCTTCTATAATTGTTCAAGAAATTTGGATTGTCCCGATATATTGGTGTTGTAGGGCGGGGCTTATAAATTAGCCCCAAATCTTTGAAGGACAACTCCTCCTGAACTACCAGACCATTTTGAATGAAACCATCCATCAATTAGAACCTGAGAAAAGTCTCTTTTTACCATATTTGGAAATTAG
The DNA here is from genome assembly GCA_948146395.1 of Fragum whitleyi. NCBI lineage: Eukaryota > Metazoa > Mollusca > Bivalvia > Cardiida > Cardiidae > Fragum > Fragum whitleyi. Next base: position 34,215,451 of record OX411550.1, read on the forward strand.
CTAAGCCAATTAATTCCATGTTTTTCATTGGATAAAAATTTCTTAAACAACTTTGAAAGATGTCACCCAAGGATCATTCCTGTGAAGTTTGGTTGAAATTCATCCAGCAGTTTCTGATTATTAAAGAAAAAGTTTACGACTGGATGCACGGAGCACGTCGAACGGACACACGACGGACATAATGTGACAATAGCCCCAGTGGCTCCATAGTGGAGCTAACCATCATATAAAAACTGGACGCCAGAGCATTTACAAGCAAACATTAATAGACAGTCCAACAAATGGTCATACAGACAGACATCTGGACGGGAAAACCGGTATGGCAAACGCTCTTCTGACCTTTGGTCAGTGGAGCTAAAAATTAGTAGTAAAATCTATTATCACATTTTTCAAACATATTCAGCAAAAATAATATTTCCAGAACTCCCAGAAAACAGAAGCTGTTAATATTACAAGGTCATACCACCTTGTTGATATCAGACCATCTGGACCTTATCAGGCTTATCATAACTACCCAGGAACACCCATTTAAAATCATTACATAAAAAACAACAAACACATATTTATGACAAGTCAGGAAAAAAGGAACTATTTCTAGAACTTTTAGAATCACTGCAAAATTAATCCTTTCTTGTTTTCTGAAATGTAAGACTAGGTCAAAATAAAAGAGAGGAGTGAACAAAAATAATCAATTGCCTGAATGGCAGTCAGACTGAAGAACTGTGTAATAAATGGGGGAGGAGCACTCTTTGGAACATGTCACTAGGATCTAGTGGTTGGCCGACGATCGATTATAATCAAAATCAGTTGGTTTGGCCTTCAGATTACAATTATCAACTAAGAAATTACACAATCGATTGTAGTCGGCCTGGAATGTGTTTTTTACCAGACATTAGGTCCCATGCAGGTGTCCCAGGGTAACATGTTCCTGGGGACACGTTACCCTGGAAATCAACCGGGATAACCTGTCCCCCCTACAGATATTGTAAACCAATATCTAATCACATTTCTTAAACCAAGAAATTTTTATTCTATGTGTTACAAGTCTCTTTCTTTTATAAGTATGTGATTTTAATCTGTTTTGTGAACTGTTTCGATTCGGAAGGATTTTAATATTTTTCATCAGTTATTATAATAATTTAACTTGTTTTTTTTTTTAGAAAAATAAATGATTAATGTCATCATGACTATGGAGATAACTAAGAATGATCTTGTCTTTCGAAAAGTTATTCAAAAGGATGATTTTTTTTCTTGAAGAATGTGTAGGGGGGGGGGGGGGAGCATGTTACCCAAGCTGGGGTAACCTGTCGCCATGGACACTTTACCCAGGCCTGGGTAAACCTGTTCCACCCCACAAAATGCTATCAGCAATGTTATATGCAAAAATTGAACCAAATATTTTCAAGATCTTGTCCCATGATGTGGTCACTTGTCTCCGAAAACATGTAACCCAGGCTTGTGAACCCAGTGAAAGTTCAAAAAAAGATTGTTAACCAGGAATAATTCACCAAAGCTTACATTTTTTTTTTACTTGCATGTTATTCAATAGTCTCAATTATTTAACTAGAAAGCCATGAATGGCTTGAGTCGCTCCACAGGCTTGAAATTCTTGTAAAAGCAAATAAATGTTTTGACTAGATTTTTAGATATTTGGGGTTCCACTGATAATGAAAATGATTTTCAAAGTTTCAACTATATAACAGATAGAGAAATGACCTCTGCTATTAAAAGACATATTTTTCATCAAATTAAAATAATTTTTGGCTGCATGATAATGGGTCACCCAAAGATCATACCAAAATGTTTGATTAATATCCATCAGTTACATTCTGAACAAATGTTTTTCATAGTTTCCACCATTTAATATATTGAGAATTGACCTCCACCCATAAAATGTATATTTTTCATCCAATTAAAATAATTTTTGGTACACTGATAAAGGGTCACTCAAGGATCATTCCAATGAAATTGAGTTGATATCCAAAAATCAGATTCTGAGAAATGATTTTCAAATTTTCCACTATATAACATATAGAGAAATGACCTCTGCCCATAAAATGCATATTTTTCATCCAATCAAAATAATTTTTGGTACACTGATAAAGGGTCACTCAAGGATGATTCCAGTGAAATTTGGTTGATATCCATTGGTTACTTTCTGAGAATATGATTTTCAAATTTTCCACTATATAACATATAGAGAAATGACCTCCGCCCAAAAAATGCATATTTTTCATCCAATCACAATGATTTTTTGTAGACTGATAAAGGGTCACTCAAGGATGATTCCAGTGAAATTTGGTTGATATCCATCAGTTACATTCTGTGAAATTGATTTTCAAAGTTTCCACTATATAACATATAGAGAAATGACCTCCGCCCATAAAATGCATATTTTCTATCCGATCACAATAATTTTCAGTAGACTGATAAAGGGTCACCCAAGGATCATTCATGTAAAATTTAATTGGTATCCATTGATTAGAATCTGAGAAAACTCACTTTTTACCATATTTGGAAATTAGCCACGCCCATTAAATCCATGTTTTTCATTGGATCAAAATTTCTTGAACAACTTTGAAAGAGGGTCACCCAAGGATCATTCCTGTGAAGTTTGGTTGAAATCCATCCAGTAGTTTCTGAGGAGAAGATTTTTAAAGAAAAGTTTACGACCGGACGCACGCACGGACGGACGGACGGACGGACGCACAACGGACACAACGCCATGACAATAGCCCCAGTGGCTTTCAGCCAGTGGAGCTAAAAACTGTTGAGACATTAAAATTATTCACTTATATGAGAAAATGCCCAAATGAATGTGAGTATGGGGTGGGGACATGTTACCCAAGCTGGGGTAACCTGTCCCTGGGGACATGTAACCCAGGCCTGGGTAACCAGTCCCACCCCTTGAAAGATGGTCAACAACGATCTGTGCACAAATTTACCAAAATAATTTCAATTTCTTATTTATTCTTAATTGTTTGGGGGGGTACATGTAAGATTTTTTTCAAATTGTGGTCACTTGTCTTTGAAAAATGTTACACAAGCCTGGGAACCCAGTGCTTACATGCTACCCAGGATTTTTCACAAAAGTTTAAAAAAAACCCACATTTTTTGTATGAAAGTTATGTAATAGTCTCAATTATATCATAACTGATTTTACAATGAAATTATTCACAAAAAAATTTATTGTGAGTGTGTGGGTGTATAAGGGGTGGGGGGATATGTTACCCAAGCTACAAATTTCTGAGGAGAAGTCTTAAGAAATCATACGGCTGGATGACTGAAGTACAAACAGACACTTTGCAAATACTCTAGCAAGCTGATTCAACCAGTAAACTAATAATATTGAATAAATTAGATTTTTCTTTGAATATCCAATCATAAAAAACCTTGGCTAGGGTAACCTGCCCCCCTTTCCAATAAATACAAGTTTTAAATTATTTGTCAATAATCATGTTGTTTTCTAATCAAAACTGCAATAAGGACATGAAAATTATGTTTCAAAAAGCTATTATTTAATCCAACAACAGACTCTGAAAAATTGAAATGATACAATAATAAAAAATTCAAGTGCTAAGATCTTTTCTTTAAAAGGAACAAAAAAGAAAAAAAGAAATATAAACATACAATCTATTGAAGAATTTTTCTAAGAATATCTTTCCTAATAAGTCATTGAAATCAGGCCAATGGCTGGGAAGGAGATGATTTTTTAAAGGTTAATATAGTTAAAAAAAGCCCTGCCCTGCCCATATTTGGGGGTCAGTCCAAATTTCTTGAACAATTTATGAAGAGAGTCATCCAAGGATCATTGATGCCAAGTTTCATTGAAACCAGGCCAAAGGTTTGGGAGAAGATTTATTTCAGATTTTATAGTGAAAAAACATATCATATTGACACTTTTAAGGGACATTGTGGGTCAGTGTATAGAAAGTTTGAGTTATTTCCCAACACTCTAATAATTGCCCACCCCCAACTGAGTCAATCATGACTATTCTAATAAACACTATTAAAATAAATACGACATGTTAGATGAAACAGCAGTTATTATAATATCCATAATTAGACCACGCTTGAAGCAAATTGGCCAATCAGAGAGCAGTATTTCAAAAATATTAATCACAGATGCAACTCCTAGCCTTTCATTTAAAGATATACAATGAAAGTTTGTCGTGCAGGTGAATCTTGAAAGATTTTGTGTGCCATGTCATTTTAAGAAGGTGTGGAGCATATCATGAGATCACTTTTTTTCAAAAGAATTTATACAGTTGCATACATGCAAAAGAACTGCAATAAGTAACTATAATAGATTCATAAGTGTAGTTTTGGCATAATTACACAAAATAACAGAGAGTTTTAATCGTTTTTGTTATCCAGATTTTCGGGTAAAAATGATAGACAATGCTAGAAAAGCATCATTAGGTCTAAGTCGGATAGAAAATCTCATGCAGCAGTATATGGGAAATAGACACTTGCTGAAGCTCGTGTCTATTTCCCATATACCACGGCACTCATTTTCTATCCGATACTTATACAGTCTTGACACATTACTCTAGATAACTACATTTATTAAAATTCCACACATTGAACTATGGAACATGAAAATTATCTATCTTGTTTTTCATATGAAATTTTCAAAGAGAGGCTGTAATTGAAATGCCTTTGAAATGCCAGCACTTATTAACAAAATAACAGTTATCATCAAGGTACATGACTGTAAGATGACATAGGTCATTAATATACATCTTGGAACAAAGACAATTTCTCTTGTTTTCTATATTTACAGAAACAACAGACTTGTATCAAATTGTTATGGAGTTTTAAACCAATACCAATAAAGTCCCAGACAGCACCGAGACCACTCCCTGAACTTTCAAATATATTAATTTATTTCCCATAACAATCCAAATATAAAGAGCTTTCTACTCATAATTCACTACTTAATGCTAAAACATTTGGCATATGGTCTCTTCAAATTCCTGATATTTCCTATAAGTGTTCATGATTTATCAATAATATGAGGAAGAATAACAAGAGTAAGGACCACAAACTGTTGATTGATCATACATGTAATTGATGACAAAGAACTTGTAACCCTAAAGCCAATTTACAGTGACAAAGGTTAGCTTGTCAGTGTTATGTTTGGCTGTATATAAATCCTGGGGTGATTAGTTAAAGCCCCTTACTTTCGTCCTAATCTGAAACCAACTTCTAATCAGTCATTGCATGTTTCTCTGATTTGAACACATTTATAAGAAAAGAATTGAAGAGAACAATGCTTTCATGCAAAGAAAAATCTATCTCAAGGACTTTGGTAAAAGAATTGTATGAAGAGGTCAGAGTGATTATAGCAGACAAAAGACGACATCAACCCTACTTTGAAAAGTCACAAAACTCGCAAAATGCGTGGAATTTGTAAAATTTCAGTCGAGGAAATTCCGTTTTGATATTCAAAAATCATTATCCTTTCGATGCCTTAAAGGTAGCAGACTAGAAAAGCATAAAGCAAACATTATTTAAGACATTCATTTGCATAAATGAGGGATTTCTTTAAATTTACCCCACCCACCAATGTTAATTTTGAAAATATGGGTACCCATGTTCTCATGCAAGTAATATTGCTTTTTTTAAGTGAGTGATTAGAAATTGGTTTAACCCTTGTCATGCTGAACCCGGAATATTCCTGCTATGGCAGGAGCTATAGACAAACATCAGCCTGCACATATGTGGAGCAGATGGGATTCAAACCTATACCCTTCACTTCCTCTCTGATCATGAGTAGGCCTTTAACAACTGAGCCAGGAAGGACCCTTTCAAACCAGGATTCTCCACAACTTTCTCTGAGACACTATAAGCATTAGATATTCATTTTTGGACCAGTTTTTCTCTTCAACTCTCAAATCTAAAAAGATGATTGAATAAGCACCTGCCTATTTGTGATCCAACTGTTAACACTTATAATTCACCATATAAAGATCGATTAGAATACAATTAAACAGGAAACTTTTAGTAATTGAATAGACTGCAAACCGGAAATTGAAAAGCCAAAGCAGCTTGCATGCAGGGTTTAATTTGGGCTCAGAGACATTCCAGTTTAGGTAGTTCACCCATAAAAAAATATTTTAAAATTGGCTTTAAATGCTAGCTGTTCAAGGTGCTACAGGTGAAGATTTTTTTATCATTATTATAAGGTCTCTGCATAAAACTGTTGTAAGTGCTTTTGCATTCTGGAATATTTTAGGAAACCAAAATATTAACGGTACGCAAAATTCAAAATTAGGCTGATCAGCAGACCACATATTATAGCCTACATTACACAATTATCCAAGCTGCCGTCATATCGCAGTTGGTATTGCGTCTGACTGTCAATCTAGAGGTCTTAGGTTGGATTCTGATGGTGGCATTCATCCTTTCTGACTATTTGTCGTAGACCTAGCTGTAGGCTTAGAAAGTGTAATGGTAGTACTGGTGTGAGAAATACTAGGAATCCATTGTTTGGTGCTCCATCTGCTGCAATATAACTGAAAGATTTACGAAAGAGGCGTTAAACACAATTCAAACAAACAAAATTATCCTAGACCTTTTCACTCAATATTGAACCACATATCAAACTATTACATATTGTACTTCTCCCGGTGTGGGGGGGCTTTTGAATGCGTTTTTATATGACTATGGGGAATTCAGGATGAACCATTGTAAAGCTTCTCCATCTCATTTACTAAAACATTGAAAAACAGTAAAACGCAGACTTGACAAAAAGATTGCAAATCTAAGACAGATTAATGATAAAAATTATTGAGTATCAAAAACACGACTTTTCCCTTAAAATAAGATTTTGCAAATATACCTCCCCTGACACTACTAATGTATACAAAACAATTGCCAATTAATGGAAATACCGGAATACACATGAATATCAATACAGCTGGAGCAGGTAAAGTAAAGCATTCAGGTCATGCAATAAAGCTTTATGCAAAGGAGTTTTACTTTACTTTTCAACATGCGACAGCCAATCTCGAGACGAGTGTCTGCAATTTTTTCTTGTTTATATAAGCATTTACCCTTTCTTTCTTTATTTGAGAATGAAAATCATAGAAAAATTAATGATTATCCTTTTATAGAATTTTTTAAGCAGATAACACCATAATTAGCTCCCCTGGCCGATCGCCACTGGGGCTATTATCATGGTGTTGTGTACATCGTGCGTCGGTCAGTGCGTCTGTGTGTCCGGTCGTAAACTTTTTCTTTAAAAATCTTCTCCTCCGAAACTACTGGATGAATTTCAACCAAACTTCATAGGAGTGTTCCTAGGGTGACCCTCTTACATGTTGTTCAAGAAATTTTGATCCAATGAAAAACATGGATTTAATGGGCGTGGCTAATTTCCAAATATGGTAAAAAGTGAGTTTTCTCAGATTCTGATTGATGGATACCAATTAAATTTTACATGAATGATCCTTAGGTGACCCTTTTTAAGTCTACAAAAAATAATTGTGATTGGTTGATAAATATGTATTTTATGGGCACAGGTCATTTCTCTATAATTATGTTATATAGTGGAAACTTTGAAAATCATTTTCTCAGAATGTAACTGGTGGATATCAATCAAACTTAATTGATCCTTGGGTGACCCTTTATCAGTCTACCAAAAATTATTGTGATGGCATGATAAATATGTGTTTTATGGACGGAGGTCATTTCTCTATATGTTATATAGTGGAAACATTGATAATCATTTTCAACATCAGCAGAACCCAAAATATCTAAAAATCTAGTCAAAACTTGTGAGAATTTCAAGCCTGTGGAGCGATTCATGGCTTTCTAGTTTTAATTATGAGATAACGGAGAATCGATTAGCATTATTAAAACAGATTAATAACCTAGATCATCTTATTGTCATTTCTTTCCTTTTACATCCAATGGATCAGACAATCACTCTTTAAACTACACTCAGCATAATGCCGAAAATTATCAAAACCTTGTAAATACAGGACTTTGGTTGATGATCGACAATATATGTTGAGAAATATATATCTTAAGCAAGATGCGAACTTGGATCAGGTCATTTTCCTTTCATCGTAATTTTACATGTAAATTTATCTTTTCTCAACAAATGGAAGAATCACTCTAGTATGCCAACAGAAACGTCTACCATCAGCACTATCAGTGCTTTGATTCTAATTACTACAGTAAAAACTTTGATTAAAGAATTAGCTAGTCAACTTACTGAATCGTATGTGCAATGACAACATGTTGTTTGTTGCCTGCAAGGCAATTGAATTTGAACACATCTGAAATATTGTAAACCGGCAAAAAAGTAAATCTCATATGAGATACAAGGCTGTGATACTAGAATTGATCAATACCAATAGCCCTATATGGCAAAAAACAAATTTGACATCTGAAATAATGTTGTAACATGCAACATGCTGGTCCATCAACCTATAGCTTGAATAATTCACAGGAAGGTTGCAAACATTAAAAAAGTACAAGAGAACCACTTCAGCTTTCAACTGTAATTCCACTTAAGTTTTAAACTTTAATCCTGATGAATTATCGTATCCTAATTTAACTGCCAAACCAGTGTTATAACCTCAAGAAATTACTCCTTTTGCTCATTTTTCTTAATTAAGCCACATCTAAACAGGATCCATTATATTGATGAAATTATCATATTGCCAGTTAATATCGATGGCTCCGCTCAAATCAGCTGTTACTGCTCTTATGTTTATAGGCACTTACAACTGTTTAGCACTGAGCTATCAATATGTGCATAATGACATGCACAAGAGAATTTTACCTGAAACTTCAAAAAAAAAACTCATTATTTCATTAAAGAAAAAGAATGAAATAATTTGTCTTTAAACTAAGATCAATCGATCAAAAGTTTAACTTTAGTGTAAATATACATAGATTATTTTGTTTAATGAAAGACAAATTGTTCTATCACCAAAACAAAAATTTATCCTCTGTTACCACAAAAATTTATCCTCTGAATGGTAACACACTTAATTAGATTACTCATGTAACAGTGATTAAGGCCATTTTAACTACTTTTATAGTAGGTATGACTTTTATAAGGACCAACGTTTTCATCAATCATACAAAAATCTTAGATTAATACCATTCAAAAAAATCATTTTTGAGAATAAAATTGGTTTAAAATAATGATTTTGTCTATATAGTTAATGTTAATAATTTAGTATTTTCCACTCAAAAACACGAGGGATGGAGAAGGCTGTTTAGTAGTAAGAAAATGTAAACATATAGTAAAAACATGTGGTTTTAAATGACTATAATTTCTTATTTAGACATGCTGATTAGCATATTGACAGTCATATCAGTTTAAACTTAAATCTTGCGTGATTTGTACAGTTATAACTTGTCTGTTTGTTGGCTTTCCTCATGAAAATCACAATGATTTTGTTAAATAATCCATTTTGATTGGTCTGAATAAGTGAGTATGGGGTTCATCTCAAAATAGATAAAGATTATTATCAATTTCTGGTCAAAAAGCTTTTGTGAAAAGACAGGTTGATTGATTGAATGGACTTAAACGCCACTTTCAACAGTTATATCGCGGCAGCTGGAGCACCTAACAATGGATTCCTGGTATTTCTCTCACCAGTACAACCATCACATCCTTTCCTAGACTTCAGCTAATATCTCAACCCATTGGTGAGAGACAAAATATCAAAAAGAATGAGGATCAAACCAGGGACTTCTAGATTGACAGTTTGACGCACTACCACCTGTGCTATGACGGTGGCGTGCAAAGAAAGGATAAAGTCATTTTGATATCCCTAACAAGTAAATTACAGACAGAATTTATTTTATAAATATACTCGATTTTACACTAAAACAGCTCACTTAAAACTGTTCACTTTTGACTCGACCCATATGCAAATCAGCCCTTTTTTTTGATAAACAATTCACTGTTCTGTTTATGATTGAAACAACTAGGTAAGAAAGTCCAGGAATTAACATGTAGACGGACGGACAAATTCATTATTTTACTTTCAAAAATTCTGAAAAACATAATTCTTCATGGCATTGGATGGAACAAGAGGCCCAAGAGGGCCTGTATCGCTCCACTGGCTTTAACATCATTAGACTTGCATTAAATGAATCTTTCTTTGAATGAAAACAACACTTTGAAATCTCTTAAGACCTATTTTATATTAATCAACTGGGTATGGCTCACATTGCACTAAAATTCTCAAGTTTCATTGAAATTGGCCCAACCTTCATCAGGAGATGTAGTTCAAAGATTTCGGGCTCAAAATAAGCCACACCCTGACATGCCAATATTTAAGGGCTAATTAATATTTTGCATACAATTTTTGAAAAGGGTCACAGAAGGAACATTCTGGTAAAATTTCATTGAAATCAGCCCAGTGATTCAGGAGATGTCCTTCAAAGGATTGGGGCTCAAAATAAGCCCCACCCTGCCACACCCATATTTATGGGCCAATCAAAATTTTGAGAGCAACTTTTGGAAAGGGTCTCCCAAGGAACATTCTGGTAAAGTTTCATTGAAATCCGCCCAATGTTTCAGGAGGAAATGTCGTTCAAAGATTTTGGGCTCAGATAAGCCCCGCCCTGCGACGCCCATATTTGGGGGCCAATCAAAATTTCAGGAACAATTTTTGAAAAGGGTTACCCCAGGAACATTTTGGTAAAGTTTGGTTGAAATCGGCCCAGTGGTTCAGGAGGAGATGTCATTCAAAGATTTGGGGTTCAAAATAAGCCCCGCCCTGCCACACCCATATTTGGGGGTCAATCAAACAATTTAGGTAAAGGGTCACCCAAGGAACATCCATGCCAAGTTTCATTGAAACTGGCCCAACGGTTCAGGAGGAGAAGATTTTTAAAGATTTCAAAGTGAAAAAATGCCACGCCCTGCCACGCCCATATTTGGGGGTCAATCAAAATTTCTTTAACAATTTTAGAAGAGGGTCACCCAAGGAACATTTCTACCAAGTTTCATCAAAATCCGCCCAATGGTTTGGGAGGAGAAGATGTTTAAAGAAAAAAGTTTAAGCACACAGACGGACGCACGCACGACGGACACACCGCCATGACAATAGCTTGCTGGCCTTCGGCCAGTGGAGCTAAAAATTAATATGGCTTGCAAAAAAGAGTTTTCACCAATTCATATTTGAGAATTTTGGCTAAATGTTGGTTCATAGAGAAGTCAAACAGACTAAAAAATTACTTTTCAGACAACATAACCTCCCCATTGTGGAAAAGTCACAGAAAGTAAGAAATCAAATGCCAGCCATACTATTGATAAAAGTATCTCAGTCAAATTAAGTTTCTGTACTTTAAGTCCTTTATTTTGTTGTTTGTGTTGTCTTTTTTCTACCCTCAGTGTTATCAAAAACAAACAAGAGGCCCAAGAGGGCCTGTATCGCTCCACTGGCTTAAAAATCTCAAGATTTGAAAGAGAGATATTGAAAATAGAAGGTAATGAAAGTAAACAGCATTCTGAAGGAATTCCAACTTTTTCTAAGTTGAAACTGACTTATGAAGGAATGAACTTATTTAACTAATATGTAAATTTACAAGGAAGAAAACTATTAAGATATCACTTTGAAATAAGAGGACCACAATGGCCCTAAACCGCTCACCTGAATTTTATTGATCCAGTGGATCTCATCCAATCCAAATTTCTTGAACAACTTTAGAAGAGGGTCACCCAAGGAACATTTTGGTAAAGTTTCATTGCAATCGCCTTAATGGTTCAGGAGGAGATGTCATTCAAAAATTTCGGGGTCAAAATAAGCCAAACCCTGCCACGTCCATATTTGGGGGGCAATCCAAATTTCTTGAACAACTTTAGAAGAGGGTCACCCAAGGAACAATCTGGTAAAGTTTCATTAAAATTGGCCCTATGGTTCAGGAGGAGATGTCGTTCAAAGATTTCAGGGTCAAAATAAGCCCCGCCTTGCAACGCCCATATTTGGGGTTCAATCCAAATTTCTTGAACAACTTGAAAAAGAGGGTCACCAAAGGAACATTCTGGCCAAGTTTACTCAAAATCTGCCCATTGGTTTGGGAAATGTCGTTCAAAGATTTCGGGGTCAAAATAAGCCCAACCCATATTTGGGGGTCAATCCAAATTTCTTGAACAACTTTAGAAGAGGGTAAACCAAGGAACCATGTGGTAAAGTTTCATTGAAATCAGCCTAATTGTTCAGGAGGAGATGTCGTTCAAATATTTCAGGGTCAAAATAAGCCCCACCCTGCCACGCCCATATTTGGGAGTCAATCCAAATTTCTTGAACAACTTAAGAAGAGGGTCACCCAAGGAACAATCTGGTAAAGTTTCATTGAAATCGGCCCAATGGTTCAGGAGGAGATGTCATTCAAATATTTCAGGGTCAAAATAAGCCCCGCCCTGCCACACCAATATTTGGGGGTCAATCCAAATTTCTCGAACAACTTTTCGAAGAGGTTCACCCAAGAAACATTCTGGTTGAGTTTCAATGAAATCGGCCCAATGGTTCAGGAAAAAAATGTTGTTCAAAGATTTCGGGGTCAAAATAAGCCCCGCCCTGTCACGCCCATATTTGGAGGTCAATACAAATTTCTTGAACAACTTTAAAAGAGGGTCACCTAAGGAACATTCTGGCCAAGTTTCGTCAAAATCCACCCATTGGTTCAAGAGGAGAAGATGTTTAAAGAAAAGTTTACGCACACACGGACGCACGCAGGGACGCACGACGGACACCTCGCCATGACAATAGCTCGCTGGCCTTCGGCCAGTGGAGCTAAAAAAACAACAACAAAAAAACAGTATTTAGAAAGTTAGGTTCTGTTGTGTCCTGCATCTACTTTCACAAAATTTTCATTTTATAACATTGAATCTTTCTCCATAGACCAGTATTTGAACAACAATCTTTTGATTTATACAGAATACATATTTCTGCTGCTATTGGGCGCCAATAAAATGATAAGAAAATATCAAATCAAAAGATAATATTTTATCCATAATAGCCCTGGGAGTAAAACAATTCAATAAATTTGTATGAAACTGCAGCAGTTGTCTTTTGTCTGTAGTCAAACTGCAAAATAAATTAATTAAATGGTTGTACAATTTGAATGGCATATTTAAAGCAAAATATACAGAATCCAGGAAAATCAATGTACAGTAGTTTACCTCTATGTATCATATTTTCTTATTTCTCTGCCACAGGGGCGAGGTAAATGAAACAGAAAACATGAGGCCAAAAGGGCTTGTTTCACTCAATTGGCTTTCAAATCTCTAGAGTTTCATTAAACAAAGCTTATTTTGACTGAAAACAAAATTTGGAATTGCTTTAGAACTATTTCATAATGATATACCGGGTCTGGCCCACAGTGAACCTAAATACTCAATCACCATTAATCTGCATACCCTTAACCCATCTTATTACAAACATTAAGATGATTGCAATAAAAAGACCATCCATTGGTAAAACCACTTAATTAAAGGGTCATTCATTAAACATGTATACATACCATGATTCATTTATATGAAAATTTATGAGATTTTTTTAAGATTTTAAACAGAAAATTGACCCCGCCCTTACAGTCACACCCATTTAAGGACCCAACAAAATTTCACACAACCACATTAAGTAAAAGTGCATCTAAGGAATATTCTATATTCTAATATGCCTAGTTTAATTAAATTTGACCTGAAGAGAGGGATCAGGAAATAATATTAAAGATTTAAATGTGAAAAAAAAAAGCCTTGTCCTCACGCTGATATTTAAGGTGCAATCAAAATTTCTTGAACAATATAAGTCAAGGGTCACACAAAGAACATTAAATATGTAAAGTTTTGTTAAGATCGGCCCAATTTTATACTGCCAAGCCCATATTTAGGGTGCAATAAAAATTTCTTGAACAATTTAAGAAAAGGGTCACCCAAAGAACATTAATGCAAAGTTTTGTTGAGATTGGCCCAATGATTTGGGAGGAAAAGATTTTTAAAGATGTTACAGTGAAAATAAGCCCCGCCCTGCCACACCCATATTTTAGGGTCAATCAAAATTTCTTTAACAATTGTAGAAGAGAGTCACCCAAGGAGCATCAATGCCAAGTTTCATTGAAATTGGCCCATTGTTTTGGGGGAAGATTTTTAAAGATTTTAACGTGAAAATAAGCCCTGACCTGCCAAGCCAATATAAGAAGGTCAACCAAAATTTCTTTAAATATTTAAGTAAAGGGTCCCCAAATGAACATCAACAACAAGTTTCATTGAAATCAACCCAATGATTTGGTAGGAGGAGATTTTTTTTAAGTGAAAAAATGCCACACACTCAGTCACACCCATATTTGGGGGTCAATCAAATTTTTTTTTAACAATTTAAGAAGAGGGTCACCTAAGGATGATTTCTATCAAGTTTTGTTAAAATCCACCTATTGGAGTGGGAGGGCAAGATGTTAAACGAAAAAAAAATTGAACTTGCAGATGTACAGATGGATGGCCTAACACACAGCCTTTGGCGAGTGGAAGTGAAAATGAAGAAAAATACTCAAATAATTTAATTTAATGATAGCAACAATCATTAGAAGCTGCAATTCACCAATAAATAAAATCAATGCTTCTAATTTTTTTTTTCAACCAATATTTTTTTTCCTTTTTTTCTTTATTCCTACATTTAATTATTTGAACCCCAATTTCAAGAATAATCATTAAATTCATTCTTCCTAACATTCATGACTGATTATGGAACAAAACATTTTACTAGACACAAATCACCACCTCACCACCTAGCTACTAACTACAGCTTGAAGGAGTTGCAGAAAATGAATTATGAAATGGGTGCATATTGAAATGAAACTATTAGGGATGGGAACGAATAGCAAAATTCATATTCGAATATTCCTATTGAATATTCGAATTATTCCAATATTCGTTTTGGTTTCAATCAAAATTGAATATCAAAGTATTGTTTCTATCCGATTACTATTCCTTTTTCTTGTTCGATGTAACTTTAACTTGTACAAATTATGAATAATAAGAAAAGAGATTCAATTCAACTTTAATCGGATTCTCTTACTTTAATTCAGAGAAAAATATTACGTAAAAATCATGCTAAATAAATATGATTTAAAAATTACTAAATTCCAAAGGCGCAACCCGAGACGTCATTGAATCTCCAAGTAGGCCTAGTGTTGCTTTGCTTTCCTCACACCCTGTAGAATGGCGAACTGGAGCATCCAATCACATCCAAATTTGAATTATTTGTCTAGATTTTACTTTACATTACCTTTTCATGTAACAATATGAATTAGTACAGTATAAAATGTGCGATCAAAAGTTCGTGAAACATAGTGATTCAAGCTTTGATTGCAATGTTTTTGGCGACCACAGACCATTCTGGAATTGGTTTTCCGAGACTTCACAATTTTTTTTTTACACTTTTTGACGGTTGTCGATAGAACAGACACACTGGAAACAAAATATTAGATTTATCTGAATTCGAAAAATACCGTCAAATACTCGATGGACAATCAAAGCATCATTACTACGACATGACTTTTGAACATATGAGTAGAAAGGAAAAAATTGGTCGCCGAATGATGAATATTGCAAATCAATCATGCTTGTGCACCTGACCTATTGCCGGTGAAAAGACAAAAATTTACTTTTCTTTTAAATCGGGTCAAGAGATGAAATATAATAATAAATGCCGCGCGGCCGTCGGTTTTCAAATAAATTTCGTTCAGGCGTAACGTCAATTGTTTCAAGGTATGCAAAAATTTGCAAATAGGTTTCAACCAAATGTGTTATATCAACACATTTATACATTGGTCAATGTTTCACAGACTGCTGATAAAATGATTTGAAACCCGTCATAATTATTGATTTTCCTTGTATGTTCTTGATACTTATAAACATACGATTGATGATTAATGTGCAAAAATCGTTTCAATAAATAGAAATTACTTTCCACTTCTTTTACTTCTCTTTCCAGAAATTAAAGGCAAATGCTCAAATTTAGTCTAAAAAAACCCTCAATACTCGTATTCGAAAATCGTATTCGAATATTCGCTGGAAAAACCAATATTCGAATATTTGTTCCCATCCCTAGAAACTATACTATGTAATAGAGAGTATTGTTGGAAAAGAAGAAATTGATTGTTAAAGCAATTTCTTTTATTCCTATAATATTTTCTCAAGTATAAAATCACTAGGAAGTGAAATCCCAGATTGTACAGGACAGTGATTACTCTGTTGATAGTTAGGATGATTAATGAAAAACCAATATTCGAATATTTGTTCCCATCCCTAGAAACTATACTATGTAATAGAGAGTATTGTTGGAAAAGAAGAAATTGATTGTTAAAGCAATTTCTTTTATTCCTATAATATTTTCTCAAGTATAAAATCACTAGGAAGTGAAATCCCAGATTGTACAGGACAGTGATTACTCTGTTGATAGTTAGGAATACACCAGTCATCTATTTGTTATCTCTGTCACACCAAATCTAATCCATTGAACAAAAAGAGACTAAATTCCGGGAAAATATGTATGGCATCTGTAGAATGCTACCCAGACCAAAATGCTGCTTCAAAGCTACACAGTCCTAAAAACATACCAAAAAGGAAACATTTATGCATTTTTTTCAAATTATCTACATCTTAAATTAATGGTCATTCTACCATACTTAGACTTCTTACAATACACAAATACATCATCAGTTACAGTCATTTACTTAATTAATTTCCTCAAATGGTATTTTTGACAAAAAAAAAGTATTTTAGACAGAAAAGGCCCCTGTCATAGCACAGTGGTAACAGCGCATTAGACAATCATTCAAAAGGTCCTAGGTTTGATCCTCAACAGCGGCATGCATCCTTTCCCATAATAGCAACTGGAGGCTTGGAAAGAATGTAGTGCACTTGTGTGAAATTACCAAATATTGGTGCTCCAGCTCCCACAAAATGACTGAAAGATTACTTAAAGCGTTGTTAAATCTGATACAGACAAAACAAATTTAAACAAAAATTCCAGTTTTGACCTTTTAAAATTCTGTTACCAGAACATTGATTCACCGTTATATCAAACCAGCAGGACCCATTGAAAACCCCTGTTAGCATAGAAGAATTATTTTAGAAGAATAAGGGTTTTTGAGGCTAATATTTTCTAAGAAATTCAGTATCAGAAAGAAAATCATGCAATAAAATGACATGAAATTCCAATTTACAGTTGCACTGATATTTCCTGATTAACCTGTTCTCTCATACAATAATGCTATATCATAGAAATGTGTGTTATTACCCTATTTTCTTTAGTGTTTGTTATTATTTTTTCCTTAAAATTATCTGGTGGGTTATTGATATTTCTCTATGTTTTATCACAAGGTAATTTCAATGCCAAACTAGCAACATTACCCAAATTATTAACTGATTGTTTTGTAAGATTTATCCCTTCTTTTTTTCATTTCTACCTAATGAGAGTATACAGAATGATGATGTCATCTTGTTACCAGTTACATGCAAAAATACACTTTTAAAGAATTTAATTTTTTGTTTCTTTTTTGTTTGATTGATAAATCTTTCATTTCATGAACAATGAATGCTTTATCTATATTTTTTGTTGTCCACTCAATGAAAGATAAATATTTGCTTCACTCAGAGACAAACAAATACAGTCAAATATCTATATGTCGAACTTTGGGGGACTTACAAGAAAACTTCTGCGTATAGAAAGTTCGACGAAGAGATAAGTGGCGATCTTCGGGAGGAAGATATGTGCGGCAATCATTACACTTAGGTACGACCACAAGTGGTGGCGAAATAACGGACGCATTTGATTTGCATGATGAATTGATCGAATATGAAATATAACACTTTTTTTTAAACTTTTTTTTATTGTTTATAAGCATTATATAAAAACATGCTTTTTAATGACTATCCCGCCGATTTGACCGGAGGTGCGTTCTTTAGAGCAGGAAGAAAAATCCCACTAAATAAGATTATAAAGATGTCACGACGAGCAATGTTCGATAAATTTGGTAAAAGTATTCGACGTCGTCAAGACTACCAGTCAATGCCAATCAAGCTTCGTTTTCACATTAAAATTTCTTAAGTACCGGCACAAAAATCTTGTTCTACCGAACTCTTAATATCTTACAAATCTTAATAAGACTCTTAAGAATCTAGCCCTAACGATCGCATCGCAGGTCCTTAAACAAAGCAAGTCCTGCGTCATATTGGCATAAGAAAACTCCGTTGTCATTTTGAAAAAGCATTTTCCCGACCCTTTTTATTCTAAAACAATAAATAAACAAAACTTTGATATTTTCACTCTGTTACAAACAATCAAACACAATCAGGTAATAATCGATATCCAATAATGAGATCGCTTGTGTCATTAACTGTAGTTGACAGGTCGAAGGTGTGAACAATTGACGCGATTGCACTTTTTATCATTCAAGTTTTGGGTTCGTCGTATAGAAGTCTAAATGCGCACAAATAAAGGTGATTGGACCTTGAAATTGGTTCGACGTACGGAAAAATTTCGAGCAATAAATAACGACGTATGGAGGTTGAAATACATAGAAATAAAGAGTAAAAAGATCAGGACCTGAAAAATACTTCGATGTAGAGATATCTTCGTCTTATGGACATTCGACGTAAAGATATTTGACTGTATTCTCTATTTTTAAGCATTTTCAGTGACTATTCCAGGATTGATAATATGGGGTTGAATTTCTTCAAAATCAACAATATTGCCAAAATATAGAATTTTCTGCCTATTTTTTATGTAATAAGAAATAAGAGTGCCAATGGCCCTAAAGTACTCACCTGAGTCATTGTTCAAAAAGGTTACAAAATTCAATTTGATCCCTTGATTTCATTTTTGGACCCCATTTGATTAAATTGAACTTATCATTTCATAAACAAAAAACATTATGATCAAGATTCAGGACATTGGAGCCAAGAATGTAGACTCTAGAGTGCACACAAAGTTAGCTAAAATTTGACCACTTGACCTCAGTTTTTATACCACTTAACCCATTTCAAACTTCATAGAGATTTTAAGTAGACAATAATTCTGACAGAGTTTCACAGCTTTTGAGCCAAAAGTGTGACCTTGAGAGTGCACATTCATTTTTTTGGGTAAGATTTTACCCCTTGAACTCATTTTGACCCCACTTGCCCTCATTTTGACCCCACTTGACACAATTTCAATTTGACAGATTTCATGTAGACAAACATTCTGACCATATTTCAAGACATTTGAGCCAAAAATGTGGCCTTTAGAGTGCACACAAGATGTTGATGGAGGACATAGTTATGATGAGCAACTGATACAGCATGATCACAAAAGTTCACCATTAGCACTTTGTGCTCAAGTGAGCTAAGTACCATCAACTCCAAAAATAGGGGTGATTTTTTAAAAGCATGTGATATATTGTACAATCTCCACTCCTTGAACACCATTTTATGTCTTCCTAGACTTAAGGGTGAAATATTCATGTAAATTTTGACAATTTGGAATTTCACTCCTTCTCAAGTTCCATTTTGATATTGTCTCTTCTTTGGAGAGGATTAGGAAACAATTACAGGACACGAACAAGCAGAAAAATGTTTATTTCCAAGAAAAGCTGATTATCCGTTGAGATTTGAAATTTATGTATGAAGTTGCCATGACATCCTTATCATAACAATCTTCTGTCTAGCAATGAATATATCATCACTTTTTTAGTATAAAAGCTTTCATAATTTTCTTCTTATCTAGATTTCAACTTTCTTACCAATTGAGTAATTTATGCTGATTATTTAGTAAGGTTACAATTTACTGAGGACTTGAGGTTAAGAGATAAAACTTTAAGCTTAAAAAGCCATATATTCTGAGCTAATAAAATGAAACTTTGAAAAGGCTATGCTAATAAAATGTACCTCATTTTCTATGGGCTTTAAAAAAAACCAGTTTCAAACCAGAAACATTTAGTTCCTAAAGATAAGGAAGATTGCCTTTAAATTTCCTTAATTCTTGTCATAACAAACAAACCAATCCTTTATCAAAAGACACTATCTAAGACTGGTCTAAACTGATGAAGAATTGCAGCAAATGCTTGAAATGTCAGTTTATATTAAGAATAAGAAGCAAGCCATCCATGCCTTTCTCACACAACTTGTATCTGAAGAGTTTCAAAATTCAGGATTATTTTGGCTTTGAACGATAAAATTGAAAGATGTATCAGACTCTTGAATTATTTTACCTAACAGACTTTCTGATTTTAAGCATTTTACTTTTAGTATAACTATGAAAGGTATTCTTTGGTAACTTTCCATCTTGACATCATTGAAAATAATTATATTTTGATCTGTTGAAATTTTTCTCACAAAAACACAAAATTTATGCTTAAAGTATGGTTTATGATATCTAAATATGCAGCACCACATTGGGCTTTTTCTCTTTTCTCTTGGTCATAAACTCTGGTCACAGCTTATGTCCTATCCTCATAAAACTTAATCAACATTTATCAAGAATTCACCCTACTGCAAAAGAGAATGTTTCATTGGTAAATAGGGGAAACTGGAGCCTTTTGGACAATTTCTTTGTAACATTATACACTATATAAGAACCACAGCTTTGGCCAAAACCTCATGAAACTTAGTTAGAAAGTGTAACTTTGGTCAGAAAGATGACAAATTGCAAAATGGGAACAATCCATTGAACCAATGAAAAAGGGGCCAATAATTCTGAAAATTATAACAATTTCTTTTTTGCAATTTAGGGGGACACAGTTTTGGGCCAAAGCATGAAATAAAATGATCAAACCTGTAACTTACCCACAAGGATAAACCCTTATGAAAATGGAGACTTTCCAGTAGAAAATATAGAAGATACTTCAATTCTCTATGCAAAAATTCAAAGATTTAGATTTGTCTATTTGTTATAAAATAGAAAAAAATGTGGGTGTTTCCTTTATTTCTATGTAGAATCAGGATTCCTACAACACAGGCTTTGATTTAAAGTTTGTATAATAATTTAGATGTTTTTGCTATCATGTGTCATGCCAAATATTAAAGTTTTAGGCAAGTTTTTTGTCTAGTTGGATAAAAAATACTAGGTCTAAATAAACATAGAAAAAATGAGAGCTACAATTTTAACTTAAAGATTTTAAAACTTTGTCCAGATGTCTGTGCACATAACATTATACATGTATCTTGTGACAAGATGAAAATCACGTTAAAAAACTTTGTCATGGGGCCATATCTCAAAAAGTCACCTAAGCCACTCTTCATACCCAAATGTCTCAAAACTTTAACAGGAAATTTATCTACCCTGGTACTTGATATTATAAACAAGTTGAACATAAGTTCAAGTAACAGTGTCAAATCTCGGCAAAACCTTGAATGCTCAGGCCAAATTTTGGACTCAAAAGTCTTGAAACTTGGTTGTTTATCAACAAGACATTTGGACAAGTTTTTAGTTGGGTAAAGAGAAGGTAATTCAAAGTTAAACCTATGACGTTTCAAGTAATGAGAGTAGCTTTTTACAAATTCTTATCATACAGAGAGCCTGTGGTCAAGTTGACATTTAACCATTTGCAGTCATCTCTGGATATAATAAACAATGTTCTTTTGACCAAGATAAAACATATCCTTATATCCTGATCTCTTTAAAATAAAATCTTTTTTTTTTTCTCCGTTTATAGAGTTATCCAGTCCATTGGGATTAGTCATTACCAGTATTATTGTATTCAACATATTGTGTTGATTTAATAGGGTTTACTGTTTACTAAAGAAATGGCCAGTACTACCATCATTGCAAGCATGCTCCTTTCTCATCTTTAAAATATGCCTCTAGCTGAAATGAAACACAATTTTAAAAAACAAGGGGGCACAAATGGGCTTAAACTGCTCACTTGATTTTTATTGAACCAGTGGATGTCACCCAAGTAACATTCTGACAACTTTCATTCAAATTTGCCAAGTTGTTAAGGAGGAGGTGATATTCAAGGATTCAAAATGAAATTAAGGCCCTACCATCAACACTCATATTTATGGTTTGATCAGAATGTGGCAAATATTTTTTAAAAGCATCATCTAAGGAACATTATGGAAAAGTTTTATTGAAAAATTATGCAAAAGGGTCACTCAAGGAACTTTCTGGCACAATTTCATTGAAATAGGTTCAGGAGATGTTCAAAGATTTCACAGTAAAAAATGGCCACACCCCATAATGCTAATATTCATGGGCCAATCAAAATAAAGCAAATAATTTTTAGAAAGGTCATCAAAATCTAATTACAATTGGTCTTGTTGAATAGAAAAACATTTCATTCAAAGATTTCTAGGTAAAAATGCTCTGACCTGCAACGCCCAAATTCATAGGTCAATCAAAATAACATGTACAATTTTTGGAAAGGGTCATCCTAGGATCATTCTTGCAAAGTTTTATTATACCCCTTAAATCTATTGTTGGGTGGTCTATAGGAGTCACCTTGTTGGTTGGTCCATCTGTCAGTTCGTCTGTTTGTAGCTTTTTTCATGGGAGTTCAATTTCTTAGCAACTAACGGGCGGATTTCATTATCAATCAGAGATGTGCAAATGAATTTTGGTTAAAATTCATCCAATTTTGACAGAGTTATAGCCCTTTGATGGAAAATGGCTTTTTATTATTGACAAGCACTTGAGTGGGGTATTCGTCTGCTTTGCACAAGTCTAGTTGAAATTGGTCTAGCGATAGTGGAAGACATGTCATTTAAAGATTTCTAGGTCAAAAATGCCCAGTCCTGCTAGCCCATGTTTATGGGCCAATCAAAATCAAAACGGTGAATTTGGAAAAGGTCACCCAAGAACCATTCTGGCCAAGTTTCATTCAACACTGAAATTGGTCTAGTGATTTAGGAGGCAATGTCATTCAAAGAATTAAAAAGTGGAAAAATGCCCAGCCCATCACATGTATATTTATGGACCAAACAGATTTTCTAAACCATGTTTGAAAACAGTCATCAAGGAAAGGTTATTGTAAAGATTCATTAAAATTGGCTCAATGGTTTCAGAGAAGAATTTTAAATTGATGACACAATTTGTCACACTGGCAACACAAAGGCATACAACTAACAGATCATGGCTGATCGCAATATCTTAACTTGTTGTTACAAAACAGCAGTCTAAGCTTTAGAAGACAAAACTAAAATTTACAATTACATACTGCCACAGTCAAAACCACCAGAATGCATCTTTACTGGCCCCATTGTGATAATTTCAACATGGGTTGCAATCCAACTTAAGTGTTGTGAAGTATGAGATCATATAAGACATCACTTATTGACGACTTTGTAAAAAGCTGAACTCTATTTAATGATTTCTTAAAGTTTTTCAATAATATAAAGTATTAAGTATGTGTACCCCATTATCTTCCTATCCATACACTAAATTACCTCAAAAATAGACAAAAACCCCACATAACTGTAGCATTCCATTGCATCAAAGATTAACATTCAAAATATTCTAAGGTTCATGTAAAGTGTCTGAGACCAAATTTTAAGGCACTTCATTTGCCAAGAAAAAGCAGTATGTCCAGGCATATCATATATCAAAATGAAGCTATTTATGAGCACATGCAGTTGAGCAACATAAGACTGCCATTATAAGCTATAGCAGTATAGCCAAAACATTGTGGAAAAGGGTCATTTTATACAGAACAAGCAACTGCAGGGCTGTTGGATAAAATTGGCTCAATTTTAAACAAAGTACAGTTTGATTTTAAGATTAAAGCTGGGAGGATTACTCCACAGAGCCTAGACATATATAATCCATCAAACTTTCTGTGAAATGGCTTCACTAATCAGGGGCAGTAACTCTGAATTTAAAAGTCAAACCGGGTAACACCAATTATATGGGCAACTCCTCTTTGAATCAAAGCTTTCCACACAGTTTCATTGAAATCCAGCCAATGTTTTCAAAGAAATAACAGAGAAATGAATATAACTTTGCATGTGTAAAGCTTCACCTATTCTGGGCAGTAACTCTAAACTTAATAGTCAAACCCAGTGAAGTAACCCTGACAATATGTGCATCTCCTCTTTGTAGTGAAGCTTTCCACAAAGTTTTATTGAAATCCAGTCAATGCTTTCAATGAATTAGCACGGAAACAAAACTTGGATGGATGGATCGAAGGACAATATGGCTTCACCAATCAGGGTCAATAACTCTAAATCAGGTAACCCCAATTATATGCGCATCTCCTCTTTGTAATGATTCTTTCCACAAGGTTTCTTTGAAATCCAGCCAATGGTTTCCAAGAAATAATGGAGAAACTAATAATACTCTATATGTATAATGGCTTCACCAATCACAAGCAGTAACTCTAAATTTAATGGTCAATCTGGCTAATCCTGATGATATGTGCATCTCCTCTTTGTGGTGAAGCTTTCTCACAGTTTCATAGAAGTCCAGACCATGGTTTCCAAGAAATAGAGTAGAAATATATATTACTCTGTATGTATATAACTTAACCAATCGGGGGCAGTTACTGTGAGTTTAATAGTGGGACCAGATAACCTGAATGAATTTGCACAGAACATTGTGTCTTAATAGTGAAACTTTCCAAAAAATTCATTGAAATCCAGTAAATAGTTTACAAGAAATAGCACAGAAAAAAAAGACTTGGATGAACGGATGGAAGGATGATATGAATTCACCAATCAGGGGAATTAACTCTAAAGTAGATTGTCGAGCAGGATAACTCTGACAATATGTGCATCTCCTCTTGTAGTGAATCTTTCCACAAAGTATCATTGAAATCCATTTAATGGTTTCCAAGAAATAGCGTGGAAACAAAACTCAGATGGAGGGACAGTAGGACAGACAACGCAAAATCAGTATTTTCAGGGGAGGGGGGCTATGTTTAAAGAGATATTTTCCAACAAGAAATGTAATCTTTCACAAGACAATTATGTTTTTCAGGTAGGAAATGGGAATATATTAAAGAACCTAGCTTGGTTGAACTACTTGTTATCCAGCTGGAGAGCTCTTGATTAAAAAGATGCCACTCTATCTCTTGACCACAGTTTTCATGTACACATATCTTAGCACTTGTTATGTCAAATAAATTTTGGCATAATTGCATTAAAATAAAAGTACTGGAAGCAATAGATGCATAGTAGTATGAGCCAGTATTTATTAGGAAAATACAATTTCTAGACTTTTCTTGTTTAAAAGGGAAAAGGTGGTATACACCAATATCATATATACACTGATCTTTGACTATACCTCTTGACAATGCAGGGATATTCCAGGTTCATCATGACATGGGTTAAGTTTATTTTTGCTTCAATAACAAAAGTCAATCAGGGTGAAATTTTATCAAGGGAGTGGGCAAAAGTAAATTTGTATAATTTTGTTTTAGCATTTACAGCACCTCAATTAAGAAATAGGACCATGGCCAGATCCTTAGGAAGAGAAATAAACTAACTTTAGGAAACTCTGATATAACTATTCATTCAAATCTTGAATATATTCCTGAACCTGCTCTTGTGTAGTAGTCTTTTCCAAAAGAGAGATAACCAATAGAAAGCTTTTAAGTGTTCATTCCGAATTATGTATCTTTGATATGCTTTTCAGCATGTACAGAAAATTCATTGGAGGAACAAAAACATTTTTTCTGCAAAAATTGTAAACAAGAGGCCCTAGAGGGCCAATGTCATTCCACTGGCACTAAGTTAATACATAATCTATTTGTAAGCAGAAAAATCTTCAATCTACAAGAAGGTCAAGTATTTTACAACATGGAAAAACAAGCATCTTTGATTACTAAAATTTATTTCAAAAATCTGTCAATAAATGTACAACTTGTTATCACAAGAAATGTTGCATCACAAAGACCCCCTTTTCCAAAGCATCATATCACCAACAAGAGACCCAAGAGGGCCATTATTGCTCCACTGGCGCTTAATGCCTAACAAATTTATGAAAATTCATAAATAAATTGCAATCAAAGTATTAAGCTAAGCCATAATCTATTTGTAAGTAGATAATCATCTAAGGCCAAGATTGTTTAGCACATGGAATGAAAAAAATCTTAAGTCGACAAACAATTATCTCACACAAAAGTCCTTTTTTTCTATGACATAGAATAATATTTCAAAGAAATGCTAAGTCACATGATTAGTACCCAGTAACATTTTTTTAAGGTTTTATGAAATCTGTCAGTAAATATACAATTTGTGGTTACAATAAATGTTGTACCATAAAGGCCACAGCAAAATCATCAACAAGAAAGAAATCTAAGAAAGTATGTCTAAAAGTTCATTCCTGTGAAATTTGGTTGAGTTCTAAACATTTCAGGGAATAAGTTTCTATATTTAACGATATAGGGCCATTTTTAGGTGACACAACAGCCTGCAGCACCCAAGTTATCAGTCCAATCAGGATTAAAAGAAGGGAATCTGAAAGACCATATCCCCAGCAACAACCATGTGCAGTTCGGTTGAATTCCATCTGGAAGTTTCTAAGGAAAAGATTATTTTACCATATGGGGACATTTTTGGATAACACAGTTGCCTGTAACAACCTTAGTAAACAGCCCAACAGGATTTAAAGAAGAAATCTGAAAAAGCATCATCATTCATGTGAAATTTGGTTGAAATCTGACCAGTATTTCAGAGAAAAACATTTTTTTTTAAATTTCACCATAAGGGCCCTTTTTTGTGACTTGACAGCCCACAGCGCCCAAGTTATCAGCCTGATCAGTATTAAATCAAAGAATATGAAAGAACATTTCCTAAAGATCATTTCTGTAAAGTTTTGTGGAATTCTGACCAGTAGTTTCCAGTAGAAGATTTTTGTACATTTCACTATTTGGGCCCCTTTTCTGGCGCCATGTCAGCTCTTAGGGCCCAAAGTGTCAACCTTATCAGAATTAAATGAAGGAATCTGAAAGAGCATTTCCTGCGGATCATTTCTGCAAAGTTTAGCTCAATTCTGACCAGCAGGCTCAGAGAAGAAGATTTTTTCATACTTCACCATTGGGGCCTTTTTTTTGGTGACATGTCAGCCCATAATGCCAAAGTGTCAACCTTATCAGAATTTAATGAAGGAATCTGAAAGAGCATCTCCTGAGGATCATTTCTGCAAAGTTTGGCTCAAATCTGACCAGCAGGTTCTGAGAAGATTTTTCTATATTTCACCATTAGGAGCCCCTTTTTTGGTGACAAATCAGCCCATTGTGCCCAAATTATCAGCCTGAACAGGACTAAAGGAAGGGACCTGAAAGAGAACGTCCTGAGGATCATTTCAGTATGGGTTTGGTAGAATTCTGACCAATAGCTTCAGAGAAGAAGATTTTTTCATATTTACCATTTGGGTCCCTTTTTTTTGGTACTCGACAGCCCTTATTGCCAAAATATCAGCCTGATCATGATTTAAAGAAATCTAAAAGAGCATGTACTTAGCATCATTCCTGTAAAATTTGGTTGAATTCTGACCAGTAGTTTCAAAGAAGAAGATGTTTTAAAGAAAAAAGTTAACAGACACACAGACTGAGGGATACACGCACTCACACCAGACACCAGGCCATGACAATAGCCCCGCTGGACCTCATCCAGTCGAGCCAAAATCAAAGATAGTTTGGTTTTTTTGTGATGTGACAGCCAATAACACCCATGTTATCAACCCAATCAAAATTAAACGAAGAAGTCTGAAAGGGATGTCCTAAGCATCATTTGGTGAAGTTTGGTTGAATTCTGACCAGTTTAGTTTCAGAAAAGGAGATTTTTACATACATTTCACAATGGGGTGGGGGGGGGAGCTAGATTTTGGTGAGGGGGCCTTAGCCCATAGTACCCATGTTATCAATCAAAATCAGAATTTAGCAAAGAAGTCCTAAAGAGCATGTCCTAAGCACCATTCTGGTGAAGCTTGGTTGAATTCTGACCAGTAGTTTCAGAGAATATTTTTTTTATATTTACCATTGCAGCCCATCTTTAGGTGAAGTGATATCCAATAAGAGCCCATGTAAGTAGCCTGATAAGAATTTTAGGAAAACATCCAAAAGAGCTTGTTCCAAGGATAATTGCTGTGAAGTTGTATTAAGTTCTGACCAGTAGTTTCAGAGAAGAAGCTTTTTAATATTTTATCATATTGTTATAAATTTTGATAACGCGACAGCCTGTAGCACCCATGTTATCAGCCCGATCAGAATTTAACAAAGAAATCTGAAAGAGCATGCCCCAAGGATCATTCCTGTGAAAATTGGTTGAATTCTGACTAGTAGTTCAGAGATGTTTAGAAAAAGTTAATGGTTGGACACACAGATCCACTAATGAAGGACACCTGGTCACGACAATAGCTCCACTGCCTTTTATCCGGTGTAGCTAAAAAGGTTTGCAGACAGACAGAAAGACGACAGACAACGATAAACAATATGCCAAGATCATTCAATGCTTTAAAATCTGGGGCAAAGATGCACAATTAAATTGGTCATCTTTTGTTTTCACTGGATGGTTTGGTCAATCATTCTACTTTCTACACCAAATATTTATGCCTCTAACAAACTCCTGTGGTTGAATAGCCTTATATGTAGTTGAACATGATCCAAACTGGGATCAACACAAATATCTGTCCTGGGGCCCTGAGACCTGTGGATTTTCAGAAGGACTAATGGAGACTACCATGTTGTCAATTACCATCTGTCTGGTAGTTCTTTACCCCTTTCCATCACTTAATTCTTTTCATTAGTCTAAGGAAAACATTGTGGAAAAAGAAGAAATTTCTTGTCAAAAGCAATTTCTTCTTTTTCCACACTGTTATCCTAACAACATACCTTTGTTTAAGAATTGCTAAAAGAATATGGTTGTCCTGAAGTACCTGTTGCTATCAAGAAGGACATGTAACAATTACATCTGTAAGAGCTTTGACATTGATGGCAAAATGCTGTTAGAGTCAAATCCTGCAAAAACGTGAAAGGTTAGATTTGGGTGGACATTTTTTACGTCTACAAGTGTTAGCGTGTGAGAAAAATCTGGTCAGATGTTAAAATGAGAGTACAGTGAAAAGCATACAACCAATTTGCATTGTGCTATATACCCTTAGTCCCATCACCATCTGAAAATATATAACAAGAGGTTCTTTAAAGAAGATGAAAATCCCGCTAAATAAGATTTTTTGGGTGAAAGGTTTGTTTTCTTATTCAGAATTTATAACATTTTTAACCAATCTTCATGGAAAATATGAGAAGAATCAACACAAACAAAACATGATCTTGCAATTCAAAAATGATTCAACACACATTATTCTATTTAGATAAAGAATCTTCTAATAATCTAGTTGTTGTTACAACATTATAGTCACTTATTGCTGACATCTCTCTGTCTGTCACTCAAACAAGACAAGTTACCTAAAATGCAAACTTCTGGGCCTACGTTTTGAGATATATATGTTACAGTGAATATGTAAAATCAGTGATTTTGTAAAATAACTGAAAATTTCAGGGATTTTGTAAAATCACTGATTCCATCACTTGTTTTATAAATGACTGAAATATTCAGATAATATATGAAGTAATGGGAATATTTGTGATAAAAAAGGTATTACAGAATTATTTCAAATAAAAGATGTACTATATTTTTTATTCATTATATTTTTATGAAAACTGCATACTCTAGTGATTTTTTTAAATAACATGAATTATCTGAAAAAATCAGTAAGTATGTGAAACAGTACTATTCATAATTTTGCAATCAGAATCGTAGGGATATTAACTTTTTACTTCAAACTTGAAATATAGAAGTAACAACACATATCACATTAAAACAGTATTTATTTATTGATATTGAAACAAAGTACAAAAACGAATTCGAACAGTTTCATTGTTAAATAGCAATTATCAGATGGATGGGTTCGCACAATCAAATTAATAATCAATATTCTGAATTAAGAGTTGAATACAATATTTATTGATATCATGGAGGTATGAAACTAAAAACCTAATCTCACTCATGAACACGCAATACGTAGAAAAGAAGACCTTAGTAAGATAGACTGGTGAACCTGTCCCAATCTACGTTACCCTCCGATACTGGGACAGGAAAAACCTAATTTTTACCATGCAGGTTTCTGCATGGTAACAATTGCGCATGCGCAAGAATGGGCGGAGTTTATTTGAAGAAAATATCTTGTCGAACCAAGGGTTACGAACGTTTTACTTACTATCGGTTCGATATCCCTTGACTCGTGGAGATGGGAAGGAAATGACTGTATTATATAATATTCTACCGCTATTTGTTCACCTACTGAACTTTTTATTTTGATGATCAATCTGATTTCATCACTGACGAGAAAAAAAAAAATATTAAATATGCTTAAGTTGATGTTCAAAAAAACTTCTATTTAAACAATTTCTTTTTAATGTGACATTAGCATTCGTTTGAAATCAGACCACTGATTGAATATTTTTTGTTACGCGCATGCGGTTACCTGAAAGAATTTTTTGTTCTTTTTCCGATTGAAATGGTTAATAAGCACCGAAATTTTACATGGAAAGCATAGGTTTTTCATAAATACAAAACTTTATCACGCTTCGCCATTAAATTTTTACAAATAAACCAAACAAAGTCTTTTTTTTTGCATATTCTCTTCCGACAAACAGTTATCTACTTTTTATCTACTTTTATTTTGCATGACATTGTTTATTTTCTCTACATGTATGTATTGTTTATTTATTTCTCTTTGAATATTTATCAATCTTTCGTGATTATTTTGGCAATTTGAATTGCGATATCAGGGGCTTTCACAGAAGGAACGATCATAATATAATTCTATAATTTCAAAAAATTAAGAGCTAATATTTTGTAAATTAAATCTTTAAATAACAACATATTTCAGACGCATCGTGACATCAAAGAGCTTTTCACTGACTGTCGAAAATTCAGAGTAGTATAGAACCGGAAAATTAATGGACAATGAGGAATTTTCGAGTATATATTCTACAAATTTCTGTTCTGTTGCGATATAGGGAAATTCATAATCACCTATCAGACAGCGCGAGACGCGATTGACTAATAGATACGAGTCAACACTTTTTATTTACACAAAAAATAATCTTCATGTTCGTTTAAACGTGCAATTAATGTGTGTATTCTGGCATAAGGTTCGGGTTCCATTTTTTTTCTAATGCAAAAACATTAAAATTGATATGTAAGATAACTTAGATAGTGAAAATTTCTCTCAGTGTGCAAATACCGCTCAGTTTTCATAAGAAAAGTATTTGGATAATTAATCGTCGATGTGCTACCAAAGCCGCGCAACTACAGTTTTATTCTAACTATACTTGCATGATTTTAGTGGCCCATCGAAAATATAATAAACTTAAAAAAACCTGGTGAATCATTTTAATAAATAGAGTAAAGAGAATTTGAAAATTTATCTTATAGATGTTTCGGAAAGAAGGGAACCCAGATGTTTCAACGCTGAATATGCATGACACGCGATTCCAAGGCCGCGGTCTCTTTCATCTATAAATTTAACTGTAATTAACCCTTATTTCTGTCTGCGTTGTTATAACGTCTTGTACACAGCCTTTGTTGACATGCCACGCCCATATGTAATACGACCAATCAGAATCATCAATGCATTTTGGCCAATGAAACGAAAGAATACAACGGACCAATGATATCAATGCTAACATTAGGTTTTACCTGTCTCAATATCGACAGATTGAGACAGGCTCGCCAGTCAATTAGTAAGAATACATGTAGGCTTCACTGCAACAAGTCTTGAAGTTGTTGTTCTCTACTTCTTTTCTGACACTTGATGCACACATTTAACTTTATTTTGAACAATAATAATGATAGCAAGTACTAGAAACAATGTTTGGAAAAGAGATATGGATAGCAAACAAAACAAGAGTGCCATAGTCACAAAATACGCCGCCACTTTACTGCTGTTTCACAAAAATAATTGAAGACACTACTTATTTTGACAGAATCAAATTCAAAATGACCAAGTTTCATTTAAATCAAGACAAAAAGTAAGGAGGAGTTGCCTTCACAAGGCTGCAATTTCAATAAGCCCCAGACACTAAGTTTTAAGGGGGCATAATTCAGGGAAATAAATGAGCCATAAAATCCTTGATCCATGTACATCTACAAATTATGGTGATCACATTGACCAAGTTTCATTTAAATAAAGACAAAAATTAAAGTGGAGTTGCGTTCAAAAGGCTGTAATTTCAAAAAGCCCCAGATACTAAGTTTTAAGGGGGCATAATTTAGGGTAAAATTAATGAACCATAAAATCCTTACTTCATGCTCATCTACCAATTTCGGTTATAACATCCACCAAGTTTCATTTAGAACCAGCCAGAAACTTAGGAAGAGTTGCATTCACAAGGCTGCAATTTCAATAAGCCCCAGAGACTAAATTTCAAGGGGGCATAACTGAGGCAATAAGCCCCAGAGACTAAGTTTATAAGGGACATAACTCAGGCAACAAGAGGGCCGTTGGCCCTGGGTCGCTCACCTGAGAAAAAAGCTTCATTACCTAGGTATATCAAACACAGAAAAAGAGATTTCCACTTATTCAATCAGATAATATTTGAAATAATCCCCCCCCCTCTGCTCCTCCCCTGGTCATTATTTATTTAAGCTTTTTTCATAATAGGTCTCTGATCAGCTAATCTATGCCAGATATACAGGCTGAGTCTGAGACTTTTAAAGTTTTCTTTAATGAGTTGATCAATCCATGTCAAATATAAAGGCTGTAGGGATTCAAAATTCTCAACAAAGCACTTCCCCCTCCCCCTAGATGCTCTGCACCTGGTGAATCTACAGTCATGATTTTAGCTAATTCAATTAATGTCCATATGCTGATCATCCATACCAATTTTCAAGTCTGTAGGACTCATGGTTCATTAGAAGAAGTTTAAAGATTTCAAAAATAATCCAAAGTACTACCCCCTCCCAAAGACACTCAGCACCTGCTGACCCTACAGTCATGATTTTAGCTATTTTCATTAATGTCAATATATTGATCACCCATGACAATTTTCAAGTCTGTAGGGTTCCTGATCCAGGAGAGAATAAGGTTAAAGATTTCAAAATTGATCCTAAGTACTACCCCCTGCCCCCTAATGCTCCGCATCTGGTGGCCAAACATTCATGATTTTAGCTATTTTATTATAGATCCAAATGCTTATCATCCATGCCAATATTGAAGTCTGTAGGGCTCCTGGTTCATTAGAAGATGAAGATTAAAGTTACAAAATTTTCACAAAAGTACTCCCCCCTCCC
This sequence comes from Fragum whitleyi, assembly GCA_948146395.1. Taxonomy (NCBI): domain Eukaryota; kingdom Metazoa; phylum Mollusca; class Bivalvia; order Cardiida; family Cardiidae; genus Fragum; species Fragum whitleyi. Next base: position 34,248,707 of record OX411550.1, read on the forward strand.
CCCTGGTGCTCCGCACCTGGTGGCTTTACAGTCATGATTTTAGCTACTTTTATTAATGTCTATGAGCTGATCCTCCATGCCAATTTTCAAGTCTGTATGGCTTGTGGTTCAGAAGAAGAAGAAGGTTAAAGATTACAAAATTTTCACAAAAGTACTACCCTCTCCCCCCCCTGGTGCTACGCACCTGGTGAATCTACAGTCATGATTTTAGCTATTTTTATATAGGTCCATATACTGATCATCCATGCCAATATTCAAATCTGTAGGCCTCCTTGTTCAGAAGAAGAAAAAGGTTAAATATTACAAAATTTTCATCAAAGTACTACCCCCTCCCCCTTATGCTCCACACCTGGTGGCCCTACAGATAAGATTTTAGCTACTTTTAATAAGGTCTATGAGGTGATCATCCATGCAAAATTTTAAGGCTGTAGGCCTTCATGTTCAGAAGAAAAAGAAGGTTAAAGATTACAAAATTTTCACAAAAGTACTACCCTCTCCCCCCTGGTGCTACGCACCTGGTGAATCTACAGTCATGATTTTAGCTATTATTCATTAAGGTCCAAATGCTTATCATCCATGCAAATATTCAAATCTGTAGGACTACTGGTGCAGAAGAAGAAAAAGGTTAAAGATTACAAAATTTTCACAAAAGTACTACCCTCTCCCCCTGGTGCTACGCACCTGGTGAATCTACAGTCATGATTTTAGCTATTTTTATTAAGGTCTATGAGGTGATCATCCATGCAAAATTTTAAGGCTGTAGGCCTTCATGTTCAGAAGAAGAAGAAGGTTAAAGATTACAAAATTTACCCACAGTACTACCCCCTCCCCCCTGGTGTTCCGCACCTGGTGGCCCAACAGATAAGATTTTAGCTATTTTTATTAAGGTCTATGAGGTGATCATCCATGCAAAATTTTAAGGCTGTAGGCCTTCATGTTCAGAAGAAGAAGAAGGTTAAAGATTACAAAATTTACCTACAGTACTACCCCCTCCCCCCTGGTGCTCCGCACCTGGTGGCCCAACAGATATGATTTTAGCCATTTTCATTTAGGTCTATGAGCTGATCATCCATGCCAAATTTCAAGGCTGTAGGGCTGCTGGTTCAGAAGAAGAAGAATTTTAAAGATTTTCTTAAATTTTTAACTTTGGTTGCCATAGCAACCAGAGTTTTTCACCGATTTCAATTCTTTTAGCAATTCTTAAAGGGGACCATCTAAGGAACATTTCTGCCAAGTTTGGTTAAAATTGGCCAAGTAGTTTAGGAGGAGATGTCGTTTAAAGAAAATGTTGACGGACGACGCACGACGGACGACGCAGGAACGCCGGACAAAAGGTGATCACAATAGCTCACTTGAGCACGTTGTGCTCAGGTGAGCTAAAAATCAAAGAACAATAAAATCCTTCCTTCATGCACATCTACCAATTGAGGTGATAACATTGACCAAGTTTCAAGAAGATTCAGCCAGAAACTTAGGAGGAGTTGCGTTGACAAGAAAGTGGACCAGAGACTAAGTTTTTAAGGGGCATAACTCCGGCAAAAATCAACGAACCATAAAATCCTTCCTTCATGCACATCTACCAATTGAGGTGATAACATTGACCAAGATTCGAGAAGATCCAGCCAGAAACTTAGTAGGAGTTGCGTTGACAAGAAAGTGGACCAGAGACTAACTTTTTAAGGGGCATAACTCAGGCAAAAATCAACGAACCATAAAATCCTTCCTTCATGCACATCTACCAATTCAGGTGATAACATTGACCAAGTTTCAAGAAGATCCAGCCAGAAACTTAGGAGTTGTGTTGACAAGAAAAGTGGACAAACATACGGACGGACGGACGGACGGACGGACAAATGGATGGATGGACGGAGAAGATGACGCCAATATACGTCCGCCTCTGGCGGCGTATAAATAGTGAAAACCTGAATGAATTGTTTAAAAATATACTTATTTGACTTATAAACTGTACTGTATTATCCTAGTGTCTCAAAAATACTTTATAATTTTACATATTAACTGAAAATTTCAGTCAATTTATGAAATAGCTGACGGAAACAGAGATTTTACAAAATCCCTGAAATATTACGTTTTTTTTACAAAATCACTGATTTTACATATTCACTGTAACATATACATCATTAACTTTGAAGCTAGAGATGTATTTGCGAGATTTCAGTTGTTCCTTATTATATAGTTGTTTTGTGCTATTTGTGGATGTGTATATTGTAGGTTCAAATTTATCATAAACACTAAGCACATTCCAAGTTACTTTTAAACTAAGGGTTTTTTTTAGATTATATTTGAAGTAAACAGTTTATGTAAAAAAAAAAGGTTTAGATGCCCCTGATTATATATGTGACCTGCCATTCAAAAATGATGAATCTGGGTATTTGCGATAAAGATTTTTGAAAATGCATCCTCTTGTTGGTTTGGTTTAAACATTTTATGTTTTTACATTGTAACATTAAATAACAAGATGTGTTTGTGAAACACAAATGCCCCCATAACAGCATTTTTTTTCAAAATGGTGACCTTGACAGATGACCTTGACCTTTTAACATGACCCTGACCTTGATACCTACAAATGTACAACACTGGGATCTTTCATCATGCCAATTACGAGACAGGGTATCTATAATATGCTTAAATAATCTAAACAATGAACGTTTTTTGGTTATGTTATTAAGAAGTTTGACCTTGAAAGATGACCTTGACCTTGACACATACATGTACCTTGACTTTGGAACATGCAGATGTCAATCATTGAGATCTATCATCATGCAAAGTATGAGCCTTGTATCTTGAATAGGCTTGAAGATATTGGCAATTTTAAGTTTTTTGGTTGAGTATTTTGAGTTATTTGACCTTGACAGATGACCTTGACCTTATCACATGACCTTGTCTTTGGTACCAGAAGATGCAGATCATTTTGATCTATCATCATGCCAAATATGAGCTTGTACCTTAAATAGGCTTGAAGATATTGGCAATTTTTAGTTTTTTGGTTGAGTATTTTGAGTTATTTGACCTTGACAGATGACCTTGACCTTGTCACATGACCTTGACCCTAGTATCAGCAGATGTGGATCATTGAGATCTTTCATCATGCCAAATATGAGCCTTGTATCTTAAATAGGCTTTAAGATTTTGGCAATGTTAAGTTTTTTGGTTAACCCAAACCAAAATGCATGCTTGTCACAAGCTTGCGACAAGCTTGCGGCAAGCTTGCGCAAGCTAGTTTCTTCCAGAATAAGATTGTCTATGGTAGCCAAATAGCTTGCGCAAGCATGCGCAAGCCTTTTCAAAAACTTTGCAAGCTTGTGCAAGCTAGTGCAAGCTAGTGAGATTGTTGCATGCATGCGCAAGCTTGCTATTTTTGCAAGCATATACACAGATCCACACTAGGAACTTTATTGAATGGAAAAAGTCTAAGTCAAAAACATGGAAAAAGTTATAAAAATTTGTATTTTTTTTATTATTTTATCAAATAATGGTGTTCAAGGATTCAAAATTATCACCTTATGACAAAGAAGTAATATATAACACCAAAGTCAATGATTTCAGAAAATTATATGTTTGAGAAAATCAAAGTGTTTGCTTTTTATGAATAGGATATAAATGTCAGAAGCATTCATACAGTAAAAACCCTCTATAGATTAAGATCACCTGCACATTGTACATTATATTTCATGCTACTGACATTTAAATCCAGCAGTTTGCTGTGGTTTGGAAAGGGCAACATGCACTTTCATTTTCTCAATTAAATATTTTTCTTTAAATCAAACACAAACACAATTGAGAGAACAACCATAGAAAAGATTTCATGATCATCTACATGAAAGAATGTTGCAGACCCAGGCAGGTATCAAAGCTGTTTCCTCCTGATCACCAGTCATTTCAAGATCTGGAACAGGTTAGGACAATTATAAAAGTCTCTTGACTCTATAATGTGTTATCATTGAGTAATCATAGAGCCAAAAAAATCAAATTTCTTATTCTAAAAATTATTTTACCTACATTGGTGCAAAAAAAAGAAGTCATTTATAGATAAAATAAAGTGGGGCCTGGTATATAACCTTGGGGAATGCCCATACCTGTCTATAGATTCTTTCCATAGTTTTCATAAGCTTAAAAGAATAAATATTTTAAAATAAATGCATCAGTTCTTCCCTCTAATGAAGCTTTATCTTCCTAAAATTGCTTAAAAATTTCAATTTGTATATATCAAAAAAAGAAAAAAAAAATACAGAAAAAAAGTAAATAAGAATACATATATTTACACTTTAAATAAATATTTTGTTAACACAATAAGAATATGTTTTTATTTATATAAGGAATCCTGTCATAGCATAGATAAATTAGAAGACTCTATTTATTAGACATATTAGAAGACTATTTATTATCTTAAAGTGGTTGGGAGAATTTTCAAGTCAAAAGAATATCTTATAAGATATTACATCAAAATAATAGATTATAAATAACTCTTTAACATGTAAGTAACCATTTTAATATTCAGTTTTCTATCAGTATTATTTTGTTAAATCGCATATATTAAGATTGCAAAATAAAAAAAATCTTGGTGCCGTGGAGTTAACGGAAATTTCCAGTCTACAATTTCTAGTCTAGATTAAGTCATGTGATCGATAAGAACCAATGAAAATGTTACCCGTCTAATCCTTCCACGCGCCTGGATGCAAACAACCACAGTTAGATTGTCGGTTCATTTTGTTTAGAAAATAAAAAAAGTCTATACGAGATGGTTATGTTATGCTGTTGATATGCTGAAAATATCATGATACAACCAAGAGACGAATTACAACCCGGAACGTAAAGAAACACGTAAGGTTTTAAGTGAAAATAAACAACTTCCGTTTTCAACTTGACCTCGAGTAACCTTGCGATTTCGCCGATTCGTGCAATGTCTGGCCACAAATTTAATTCTTTTTCAGTCACGAACAAAAATGAAATAAATGATTTTGAATAAATAAATTTTCTTTACTTATCTTTTAACAATGATAAAATCCACAACAGTGTCATTTAATCGCATTTTATTATGAAATTCTCTGCTTGGAATGATCATCAAAATGGTGGTCAGGAATTCTCGTTGAACAACAAGTAAACTGATTCTATTTTTAGAATACATGGAATTCCCAAATTCATATCAACCTTTGGATGTCCCACGAAAAAAGGAAGATCTTTTTTAAAACCTCACAATCTCTACAAACAAATAAATAGGGTTTTTAAAAGCAGCAGATATCAAGGTATTTATGAATTGTCAGTATGTTTAAGGTCATTCGTAGTGATTTTGTGCCAGAAATACTTTCATCTGCACCATTTTTGTATCAAAATTTTCATCAAAATGGTACCATTTTGATTGGAATAAGATAGTGTAAAATGTCTTCCTCCTTTACAAATATATATTTACCTCCATACTATTTCAAAAATCACCTCATTACTATCTGAACATGACTTAAATAATTAGTAGCTGACAGGTAAACTGTAATAGTAATCGGACAAGCCACTTTTCGGATATTTATAAACAAAGACAATGAATAACTTAACCAAGCAAATCTATTTATACCCATCAGAATTTAAGATTAATAAACTAAACTGATATAGAATTATCAAACAAGTTATGATTTACACAAATAGCATATAGATATTTTCATATTAGATCTACTTAAAGAAAAGTTTAATCTTCTGACAAAAATGACATAAAATGTCAATATAGCATTTTTCATGAGCAAAGACTTTTTCCTCTTTAAATAGTTTTATCGGAAAACTTTTTTTTAATTTTTGCTGATTGCATGGGGTGCTTTTAATGTAGTCTCTCAAAACTGAGTAGAATTTACAATAAATTTTCTCTTGTTAGTATCTATAAGAATAGGTAGATAATAATCAATGAAATTTGATAATTTCAACTTGACATTTTACAATTTTGGAAAAATTTAAAACAACTATCTTTTCAGAAAAATGTCAGACATGTAAGAGCATCACTGGTATACGTACAAGATTGTCACTGTGAAAACAGATATATTCAAGAAATATGTAAGTAGAATAAGATGACACTGTTTTCATTTGTTGAACTTCATGTCCACACCACAGGGAAATGTCCCGCTCAATTTTGGAGCGAAAATCACCCAGCACAAATCGAGAGTCGATTTCTAAGTCAGTTTTTAGCTCCACTGGCTGAAAGCCACTGGGGCTATTGTCATGGCGTTGTGTCCGTCGTGCGTCCGTCCGTCCGTGCGTGCGTCCGGTCGTAAACTTTTCTTTAAAAATCTTCTCCATAGAAACTACTGGATGGATTTCAACCAAACTTCACAGGAATGATCCTTGGGTGACCCTCTTTCAAAGTTGTTCAAGAAATTTTGATCCAATGAAAAACATGGATTTAACCCTTTGCTGTTTAATCCCTGCTTTTTACGTGCCTGTGATTTTATGATCGAGAAAACATTGTGAAAAAAAGAAGAAATTGCTTCTGACAAGCAATTTCTTCTTTTTCCACACTATTTCCTACTCTACTGAATGGTTATTTTTTAAATTAAATCCACTTTTAGTTTTCGTCTGCAAAACCTTTGAATTTGGACAGGTCCAATATTTTGTAAAACAGGAAAGGGTTAATGGGCGTGGCTAATTTCCAAATATGGTAAAAAGTGAGTTTTCTCAGATTCTAATCAATGGATACCAATTAAATTTTACATGAATGATCCTTGGGTAACCCTTTATCAGTCTACAAAAATTCATTGTGATCGGATGGAAAATATGCATTTTATGGGCAGAGGTCATTTCTCTATATGTTATATAGTGGAAACTTTGAAAATCATTTTCTCAGAATGTAACTGATGGATATCAACCAAATTTTACTGGAATGATTCTTGGGTGACCCTTAATCAGTCTACAAAAAATCATTGTGATTGGATGAAAAATATGCATTTTATGGGCGGAGGTCATTTCTCTATATGTTATATTGTGGAAACTATGAAAATCATTTTCTCAGAATGTAACTGATGGATATCAACCAAATTTCACTGGAATGATCCTTGAGTGACCCTTTATCAGTGTACCAAAAATTATTTTGATTGGACGAAAAATATGCATTTTATGGGCGGAGGTCATTTCTCTATATGTTATATAGTGGAAACTTTGAAAATCATTTTCTAAGAATGTAACTGATGGATATCAACCAAATTTCACTGAAATGATCCTTGAGTGACCCTTTATCAGTCTACAAAAAATTATTTTGATTGGATGAAAAATATACATTTTATGGGTGGAGGTCAATTCTCAATATGTTAAATAGTGGAAACTATGAAAAACATATTCTCAGAATGAAAATGATGGATATCAAGCAAACATTTTTGGCATGATCTTTGGTTGACCCATTATCATGCAGCCAAAAATTAGTTTGATTTGATGAAAAATATGTCTTCTAATAACAGAGGTCATTTCTCTATCTGTTATATAGTTGAAACTTTGAAAATCATTTTCAACATCAGTATAGAATCCCAAATATCTAAAAATCTAGTCAAAACATTTATTTGCTTTTACAAGAATTTCAAGCCTGTGGAGTGACTCAAGCCATTCATGGCTTTCTAGTTACCCAATCTGAATGCCCAATACATCATTTCATAGCTAAATGGATTAACTACCAACAAGTACTTAATTTAATGACCAAACAAACTTCGTTTACGAAAGCCAAACTAAAATGTTGTGCGATTCGACGTCAATTTCTCATCTAAGACAAATACCTCCTCAAAATGGAGTTTGACCCCTTGTCTATATTATTATACATGTTCCAAAAAAAAAAAGTCAGCGGGAAATTCCCCTGTGGTCCACATATCAAGGAGTCAAGGGTGTTATGTTTTAGGGTATCGATCTGCCTTTGAAAATTTGATGTGCATTTTTAGCTTACCTGAGCAAAAAGTGCTCAAGGTGAGCTTTTGGGGTTGTGTGACGTACGTCGACAACATTTACCTTGTGTACACTCTAAAGGCCATGATTTTGGCCCACTCAACCTGAAAATTAGTCAGAATCGCTGTCTTGATGAAATATGACAAGTACAAAATTGGGTCAATGGGGTCAAAAACTAGATCATGGGGTCAAATCTTAGAAAAACCTTGTGGATACTCTAGAGGCTATATTTTCAGTGTCACAAAAAACCTCAAATGGGGGTGATTTACCCTAAATTAAAGCTTGTACCCCCTATTTTTGCAAGCAGCCTTCTTTGTCTCATATAGAGGGGGTACATGCATGCTGTAAAATACCCATTTTCACCCCCCAGATTGAAGCAGCAGTAGGAACACTGTTTTTTAGCCTAATCAACCTGAAAGTTGGTCAGAATGATTATCTACTGACTAGGGAAAGAACCATAGCTCTGCTTTCAATATGTTGCACTTTGTCTTTATAACCCTTGTCATGCAGAATAATACCTCAAAAGGTTGATTTGGAATCAAAGTGCTGAAAGCACTGAAAACACAAATCATGAGTCAGACTTTTAATCACAAATATTATTTTTAGACATTTCTCATTTAAAAAGAAAAATCACATGGTTTTGAATAGAATCTTACTGCACATATGTTCCTTTGCAAGATTGCATGGAAATCAAAGTGCTGAAAGCACTGAATGCACTAAATGTCATCCAGGTTCTATTTCATAATTATTATTCTTATTTTTCTGGTTTGTAAGTTAATATCAGAAATAGACTTCAGAATGAACACTTGAGCAGACAAATCACAAATATTATTTTTAGACTTTTCTCATTTAAAAAGAAAAATCACATGGTTTTGAATAGAATCTAACTGCACATATGTTCCTTTGCAAGATTGCATGGAAATCAAAGTGCTGAAAGCACTGAATGCACTAAATGTCATTCAGGTTCTATTTCATAATTATTATTCTTATTTTTCTTGTTTGTAAGTTAATATCAGAAATAGACTTCAGAATGAACACTTGAGCAGACAAATCTTTGTCTATCTTTTTTGAATAGCATGAAAATCCTATTTCAGTATGACAAGGGTTAAACATATTTGTTTTGTTTTTGATATTGGACGGACAAGGTTTGTTCTCAAGATCATTCTTAGCAGAAAAATTGATATTATATGGGAACCCCTGCCCATTTTTATTTTATATTGGCATTATTTTTTAGCTCACTGAGCATATGCTTTAGGGGCAATATGTACAGCCACTAAGGATCTGTCATGCGTTGATGTAGTGTGTAGTCAATGATTTCTTTGTATGTTGTAATCATACCAAACTTGGGTTGCCCTTCACAATATTGTGAAATTTAGACTGACCCCTGAATATGTGCACTTTCTAAAAAAATGTTACAAAATTTAAGCATATATATTTTTTTTGTCATGAAACAGATATCAAAGAAACTATCCTGTGTGTCAACAACTGTTTGGATAATCTGGCAGTAGCCCACAGTCTTGCAGAAGCCCATCTCAAATGTAATACAGCTACCAGTACTCCACTAAGAAATCCTTTAGGCTGAGTTCTACTTCATAGAGCATTTCAGCAAACAATGATTCACCATGCAGTCCTGTATTTAAGAGACAGAATGATACTACTGAACAGCCTGTTGCAGTTGAAAAACAGTACCACTGGGAAGAAAGTGTGACAGTAATTCATTTACTATTCTTGTAAGTTGTGCTTAATTTTGCATAAATTTGGTACTAGAGGATGGTCAAGGTAACAATCAGACTTTTTCTATGTAAGTTGTAAGGTATCTATATAACATCACTTCTACTTAGGCAATAATGCCTTGTCATAAAAATCGTATGACCACACATGTAAAAATATGTTAACTTGGGCAGAACATCAGGAGGAAGCCCACAACAGCCTTGATTTCTGTGAAATTCTTCAGCAGTAAATCAAACTTAAGACCATTTTGATATACAGAATCTTAGTCTCTCATGGCCCTGAGGTAATAAAAAATTTTTATGCTCGAATCAGCTGATTTTGAAATTTTAACTTCTCATAAATAATAAATAACCAGAATCAGTGGTAATTTAATCCTTAAATCATCAGTTATTTATCTTGCTCATAAATGGTAAAATGTCAACAATTGTTAGCATTTTACCATTTATGAGCGATATAAATTTTATGCTCAGTTGAGTTGAGCACAAATAAAGATTTATAACTTTATTTTTAACTCACCTGAGCACATCGTGCTCAAGGTGAGCTTTTGTGATCATTGAATGTCCGTCGTCCGTCGTCCTCCTTCAACAATTTAAGTGTTTACACTCTAGAGGCCACAAATATGACCCAATCTTCATGAAACTTGGTCAGAATGTTGGTCAGGTCACAAGGATGAACTCTATTGAAAATGGAAAGGATCCATGCCATATCACAGGAAAAGGGACCTTAAAGACAATTTTCTTGTTTACACTCTAGAGGCCACAAATATGGCCCAATCTTCATGAAACTTGGTCAGAATGTTGGCCAGGTCACAAGGATGAATCCTATTGAAATTGGGAAAGATCCATGCCATATCACAGGAAAAGGGGCCTTAATGACAATTTTCTTGTTTACACTAGAGGTCACAAATATGGCCCAATCTCCATGAAACTTGGTCAGAATGTTATTCAGGTCACAAGGAAGAAGCCTTTTGAAATTGGGAAGGATCCATGCCTTATCAAGGGAAAAGGGGCCTTAAAGACAATTTTCTTGTTTACACTCTAGAGTCCACAAATATGGCCCAATTTTCATGAAACTTGGTCAGAATGTTGGCCAGGTCACAAAGATGAACTCTATTGAAAATTGGAAGGATCCATGCAATATCACAGGAAAAGGGGCCTTTATGACAATTATCTTGTTTATACTCTAGAGTCCACAAATGTGGTTCAGTCTTCATGAAACTGGGTCAGAATGTTTGCCAAGTCACAAGGATGAACCTTATTGAAAATGGGAAGGATTCATGCCATATCACAGGAAAAGGGACCTTAATGACAATTTTCTTGTTTATGCTCTAGAAGCCACAAATATGGCCCAATCTTCATAAAACCTTGTCAGTTTGATTGCCAAGTCAGAAGGATGAACCCTATTGCAAATGGAAAGGATCCATGCCATATCACGGGGAGGGGCCTTAAAGACACTTTTCTTGTTTACCCTCTAGAGGCCACAAATATGGCCCAGTCTTCAAGAAACTTGGTCAGAATGTTGGCCAGGTCACAAGGATGAACCCTATTGAAATTGAGAATGATCCATGCCATATCGCAGGAGAAGGGGTCTTAATGAAATTTTTTTGTTTGAACTCTCAAAGCCACAATTTTGGCCAAAACTTCATTTAACAAATGGTTATTGTGTAGAAATTATATCCTTTATGACATCTGCCTATTAAATGGTGTGATGTCCCAGGGGTCAAAGAAACTCAGGTGAGCGATCTAGGACCATCTTGGTCCTCTTGTTTTATTCCCCTGCATCCATAAGATGAGGGGCATATTGTTTAACCGTTGTCTGTCTGTCTGTCTGTCCATCTGTGTGCAAAACTTAACCAAAAAACTTAACATAGCCAATTACTTTAAGGCTATTTAAGATACAATGATCATATTTGGCATGATGATAGATCTCAATGATATGCATCTGATGATTCCAAAGTCAAGGTCAACTTAAAAAAAACTTAACTCAAGAACTTAACATTACCACAAAATACTTGACATAGCCAAAATCTTCAAGCCTATTAAAGGTACGATTCCTTACATTTGGCATGATGATACACCTCAATGATACACATCAGCTGATAGCAAGGTGAAGGTCATATAACAAGGTCAAGGTCATTTGTCAAGAACAAACTTCTCAAAAACTTTGTTAATATCTTGGAGCCTTTTTAAGGAACCAGCCTCATATTTGGCATGATTTTAGATCTCAATAATGTGCATCTTGAGGTACCAAGGTCGCGCGTTATGGTCACCTGTCAAGGTCAAAGTTTTGAGAAAAAAATGCTGTTTCAGGGCATTTGTGTTTCACAAACACTTCATCTACGTTTCAGAATGATGGACAGAAGAACATTCAGCTTGTGGGCAACATATCATGTCATATTACCCAATCACAACTGCCGTCAACCAAGGAAGCAGGTCATGGCCCTGCTTGGTGTTCTTTTTACAAGAGAGGAGCTGTCTATTGGGGCAAGGACAGCTGTCAATGCTGTAAAAAATAAAATAATCCATTGCCGAGCAATGCAGTGAAGGCGATTAAAGTGTTGTTTTGAAACATTTCAGAAATGAAAGAGGTGATCCTTGTATGACTGATTCACTATTTAATTGCATAATTAACAGTAAATGTGTGACAGCTCGAAGAGCTTTGAAACCTTTACCCATGTCATGCAGAATAAAATCTTTAGCAAAGTTTCTGTAAAATCATAGTGCTGGATGCAATGATTGGGAATCACAAATGATGAAATTTTCAAAATATTCTTGTTAAAAAAGGAAAATCAGGTGGTATAAACTAAGATCAGATTGCACATATGTGCAGGCTTGTCTTTGTCTATAACTCCTGTCAAGGTAGGAATATTCCAGGTGCAGCATGACAAGGGTTAGAGAGTGCTTATAATATAGTGTGACCAAGAAAATAGCTTTATTGTTGGCCCACTTGTGGTGAGGAAGACATTGTTGTAACAACAATAGTTGAAGTGGTTCTGTTAATCAGTAAGTCAGTTGTAACAACAAAAGTTTGGTGTGGTTCTGTTAATCTGTAAGTCTGTCAGATTTTGTCCAGGCAATAACTCCTTCATTTTTTGATAGATTTCAAATTTACTTGGCACAATTGTTCTCTTTCATGAGTAGATGTAATATTTGAAAGAAATATTCAGAAAGCGTGAAGGTCACACCGCAAGGTCAAGGTAACAAGAGCCAATGCTCAGCTGTTGTGTACTGTATAGTGGACAAAACATCTTAGGTTGAAAAAGGGGCGTAATTCCCACAAAATACAGCTAGAGTTATCTCTCTTGATAGTAAAGGTTGCTCTTTTTATAGTGTACAATGTGCGCCAAGTTTCAAGTGAATGCCTAAATTTAGTAGAACCAGAGATATCACAAAATGTAAAAGTTATGAATGACTACACTGACCACAACAATGAGGCCTTTGACAACACCAAGGTTATATACCTCTGGTTTTCTCTGAAAATAGCTGAGCTTAAAATGCAGGCTCAACATCAATTGTCCTTCACAACAATGACAAATGCATAAAAATGAAAGTGTTTCAAAAGTTATGAATTGATGTAGCAAAATTATATAAATTTTTAAAACTAGGAAAAACTTGGTGTTACTGTGTATACATGCCAGCTTTCTATCTCTAGTTTGCACTAGCTTGTACTAGCTTGCACAAGCTTGCAAGTGTTTGACAGAAACATGCTTGGTTAACAAGATTCCATTAGCTTGTACTAGCTTGCGCAAGCTAGCGCAAGCTAGTGCAAAGGTTCCAAATCTAAGCTAGCGCAAATTTAAGCTTGCGACAATCTAAATTAGCTTGCGATTTAAAAAAATTCCATTAGCTTGTACTAGCTTGCGCAAGCATGCGCGAAGGTTCCAAATCTAAGCTAGCGCAACCTTAAATCGCAAGCTAGCGACAAGCTTGCGACGATCTTAAAAATAAGCTTGCAATTTTGGTTTGGGAAGTTTTTGAGTTTTTTGACCTTGAGAAATGACCTTGACCTTATCACATGACCTTGACTTTGGTATCAGCAGATGCATATCATTGAGATCTATCATCATGCCAAATATGAGCCTTGTATCTTGAATAGGCTTGAAGATATTGGCAATGTTAAGTTTTTTTGGTTAAGTTTTGCAGACAGACAGACAGACAGACGGACAGACAGACAGACAGACGGACAACGGTAAAACAATATGCCCCCGATCTATCGATACGGGGGCATAAAAAATGATATCATACGAGGGTGAATAAAATATTACGTAAATTTGCATTACAGAAATTTTGATTTCACAGATTTTGAAAAGATTGCTATTAAATTGCGGCATTTTTTTTTTTTTTTTCTTGCAAATTGGGATGAAATCAAATAGTTGGTCACCTGTAGCAACCATTATGAAACACACCAATATGACACTACTGAATTGCTAACTTCCTATGAAGGTCAATACTTTTCAAGATACTCAACTCAACAATAAACACAATTTCTGTATTGCCTATCTATTGGATAAGTACTATTTTCATATCCATCTGAAACCAATTGATGAACTTAAATAAGTAAAATATTTTTAAGATACTGAACTGGTGTTGATCTGTGACAATTACAGACCAAACATTGAGGAGACATTTTCCATTCTCTTGGTGTAATCCCACAGAAACCCTCTCTATTCTACAAGAGGGCCCTAAATCGCTCACCTGAGTAATGCTTTGATAATGTCAAATGTCCAAGAGAAGAAGATCAAATGCAGTCAATTATTTGGTTGTACAAAAAAAGAAAACAATGAAAGGTTATAGCATTGAAAATTTTGGTCAAATACTAAGTAATTAGATCATTTAAGAAATATCTAATGCTTGATTGCAATACCACAATTCTTATGTTCAGTACCTTTTTTACATTAATTAAACTATTTATTTATTTTTAGAAACATTAGTCTGCAAATTAAGTGGTGATTTTTAATCCATTTGTTAAACACTTTAGTTGATAAAGATATATTCATAAGTACTAAGCAGATGTGGTACAATCTATTTATTCATCTGTACTTTCAACAAAAAAAGTAAGGGTGACATGATTCAAAGTAGATTAATTGATTGATTGATTGAATGGGGTTTTACGCCGCTTTCAACATTATTTCAGTTATATCGCGGCGGCTGGAGCACCTAACAATGGTTTCCTGGTATTTCTCTCACCAGTACAACCATTACATCCTTTCCTAGCCTCCAGCTGCTATCTCACATAGGTCTACGATTATCAACCCATTGGTGAGAGACAAATAGTCGGAAATATAATTATGAAATGATTAAAAACAATCTAAGAGTCAGATAAGATAGGACATGCTGAATTCAGATTAATTAATTCAAAAGATTATGAGACGTCAACATTTTAGAATGGTTAAAATTCAAAAGAAATCTGGTGAGATTATGTAAATGTTATGCAACATTTAATTTTGGAATCAACAAAATAGACAAATCATTTTCAAAATAAATTGGAAAACCCTTTGTCAAACAAGCCATGATTTTGACGTTGCTAAATGGAAAAAGCTTGGGGAAATATTCAGGTTATAGACCAATATCCTGATTACTAGCATTTTCTCCTTTTACTTCTATATTTTCTGAACATTGTACACAATTTTTATCCATATCAACATCATTTTTGCTGTCTTCAGCAGCTTTGTAAATTTTAGCGATCTGAAACAGAATCTTTATTGTTTGAATAAGGGTAAAAAACAAAATAAATTGCATTCAAATCTGGTAGGGATAGAAATATAAATTATACACAATTGACACTTGCTGATTCATTATCGGTTAACCCATTTCAACATAATAATTCTTTTTGACTTCTCTAGAGATAATTGCCTTTGAAAACATTGTGGAAAACCTTTTTTTTGATATCGCTTATGGTAGAGTTTAGGAGCAAAATATTTAAGACAAGAGGACCATGATGGTCCTATATCGCTCACCTTCGTCTCTTTGTCTCATTAAATACATCAAATTTTCAAGTTGTACTTTTATGATTTGAGGCCTCTAAGGCTGTAAACAAGAAAATTTTCACTAAGGTCCCTTTTCCCATGATATGACATGGATCTTTCCCATTTTCAACAGGGTTTATCCTTGTAACCTGACAAAGATTCTGACCAAGTTTCATAAAGATAGGACCATATTTGAGGCCTCTAGTGTGATAAGAGCAAAAATGTCATTAAAGCCCCTTTTCCCATGATATGGCACGGATCCTTCCCATTTTCCATAGGGTTCATCCTTGTGACCTGACAAACATTCTAACCAAGTTTCATGAAGATTGAATCATGTTTGTGACGTTAAGGGTGTAAACAAAAAAAATGTCATTAAGGCCCTTTTCCCTTGATTGGTTTGGATCCTTCCCATTTTCAATATGGTTCATCCTTGTGCCCTGGCCAACATTCTGACAAAGTTTCATGAAGATTAGGCCATATTTGTGGCCTCTAGAGTGTAAACAAGAAAATTGTCATTAAGGTCCCTTTTCCCGTGATATGGCATGGATCCATCCCATTTACAATAGGGTTCATCCTTGTGTCCTGGCCAACATTCTGACCAAGTCTCATGAAGATTGGGCCATATTTGTGGCCTCTAGAGTGTAAACAAGAAAATTGTAATTAAGGCCCCTTTTCCCGTGATATGGCATGGATCTTTCCCAATTTCAAAAGGGTTTATCCTCGTGACCTGGCCATCAGTCTTACCAAGTTTCATGAAGATTGGGCCATATTTGTGGCCTCTAGAGTGTAAACAAGAAAATTGTCTTTAAGGCCCCTTTTCCCGTGATATGGCATGGATCTTTCCCGTTTTCAATAGGGTTCATCCTTGTGACCTGACCAACATTCTGACCAAGTTTCATGAAGATTGGGCCATATTTGTGGCCTCTAGAGTGTAAACAAGAAAATTGTCATTAAGGTCCCTTTTCCTGTGATATGGCATGGATCCTTTCCATTCCAATAGGGTTCATCCTTGTGACCTGGCCAACATTCTGACCAAGTTTCATGAAGATTGGGCCATATTTGTGGCCTCTAGAGTGTAAACAAAAAAAATTGTCTTTAAGGCCCCTTTTCCCGTGATATGGCATGGATCCTTTCCATTTTCGATAGGGTTCATCCTTGTGACCTGACCAACATTCTAACCAAGTTTCATGAAGATTGGACCATATTTGTAGCCTCTAGAGTGTAAACACTAAGATTGCTGATGACGGACAATGCACGACGGACGAAGCACGATGGACATTCAATGATCACAAAAGCTCACCTTGAGCACGATGTGCTCAGGTGAGCTAAAAAAGAAGAAAATGTTTGCAACCAGCATTTTTTTCAATTCCCTAAATTTGTGCATGTATTTTTTCCACGTTAATGACCCTTTCAAAACTAAGACCTGGTGTTGACGTCCCCTATAAAGAAGGGGTATGGGAAAATTTAGAGGTAAAGGAATAAAATGTTGATAACCAGCTTTTTTTTCTCATTTTGTTTCAATATTTTTTGTGCTTTAAGGTATACAAATGCTATATTTTCTATAATGTTTTGTCGTATGTATCATCATTCAAATTGGATATTTTTGGTTGCTTGGGAAAGGGTTAATTGTCATCCGCAAATCTTGTCAATATGCATTGTTCTGCAATGTAGCCATTTGGGAATGCTTATAAAAATAGCATGACATTTTGTTGATGAAATAATCTAGTAAGGTAGTAAGAAATTCTTGATAATGAGAAGTTCTTCCTCCCGAATTCCCCAATATAATGCTATCATACATAACCATTTCTTCTTGTGACATCAATTATTTGCCAAGCCCTGATAGCTCAGTCAGTAACGTCACAGTCTGTCAATCGAGGGTCTTGAGTGCGAACGCCAGCTCGGCCAATATCCATTCCGACATTTGACAAAAAAAGTCATTTGTCTCTCACCAATGAGTGTGAAACATCTATATCATTTAAAGACATTGTTGGGATTTAAAGAAATTACCCATTTCCTGATGCTACGGCAACTAGAGTTTTTCATGGATTTCAATTCTTTTAGCATTTTTTATAAGGGACGTTCCAAGGGACATTTCTGCCAAGTTTGGTTGATTAACACCCAGAAGTTTAGGAGATGCTGTTTACAAAAATTTTTGAACTTTTAAAGAAATTTCCCATTTTCCATTGCAACGGAGTTTTTCATGGATTTCAATTCTTTTAGCAATTTTTAAAGGTACCACCCAAGGAACATTTCTGCCAAGTTTGATTCATTTGACCCTGTAGTTTAGTAGGAGATGTCATAAAATGAAATTGATGAGCTTTTGGGAAATTTCCCCTTTGCCGATGCCCCAGCAACTAGAGTTTTCTATGGATTTCATTTTTTTTAGCAATTTGCATAAGGACCAACCAAGGAACATTTCAGCCAAGTTTGGTTGATTTTGACCCTATGGTGTAGGGAAGATGTTGTTTAAAGAAATATTAAAGCTTTTGTGAAATTTTGCATTTTCCATTGCCACAACAACCATAGTTTTTCATCGATTTCAACTTTTTTAGGAAATTTAATTAAGGACCACGCAAGGAACACTTCTGCCAAGTTTGATTGATTTCGACTCTGTAGTTTAGGAGGAGATGGTGTTTAAAGAATGGAGCTTTTGTTAAATTTCCCACTTTCCAATGCCACAGTTATGAGAGTTTCTCAAGGATTTCAATTCTTTTAGCAATTTTTTTAACGAACCATCCAAAGAACATTTCTGCCAAGTTTGGTTGATTTTAACCCAGAAGTTTAGGAGAAGATATTGCTTTAGGAAATTGTTGAGATTCAAATAAATATCCCATTTCCCGTTGCCACGACAACCAGAGTTTTTCATGGATTTCAATTTTTTTAGCAATTATTATAAGGTACCTCCCAATGAACATTTCTGCCAAGTTTGATTGATTTCTACCCAGTATTTTAGGAGGAGATGTTGTTTAAAGAAATTGTTAAGCTTTTGTGAAACTTCCCATTTCCCAATGCCTCTGCAACCAGAGTTTTTCATGGATTTAAATTTTTTTAGCAATTTTTACAAGGATCACCCAAGGAATATTTCTGCCAAGTTTGATAGATTTTGACTCAGAAGTTTAGGAGGAGATGTTGTTTAAAGAAATTGTTGACCCTGCGACGGACAGATGGACAGACAGACGCCGGACATTGATAGATCACAATAGCTCCCATGACAAACTTGTGCTCAGGTGAGCTAACAACAAACCTTTTAAACCATTTAAAAAGAATGTATCTGATTACATTTGAAGAACTTATAGCATATTTCAGCATTTTTACCCCTCAGTTATGTTTTCCATAGGTCCAGTAGAATTTTAATATTGCCTAGTTTAATTTACCTGCGCAGGTGCCATCATTTTGAAATTACTTGTGCTCTTTTGACTAAGCTAACTAACTTTGAATTAAACAAGATGTGTTTGTGAAACACGAATGCCCCCGTAACAGCATTTTTTTTTCAAAGTTTGACCTTGACAGATGACCTTGACCCGTCACATGACCTTGACTTTGGTAACAGCGGATGCAGATCATTGAGATCTATCATCATGCCAAATCTTAGCTTTGTATCTTGAATAGGCTTGAAGATATTGGCAAGGTTAAGTTTTCGGACAGACGGACAGACAGACAGATGGACATGAGTAAAACAATATGCCCCCGATCTATCGATGCAGGGGCATAAAAATACCAACATTAAATGGGTTGAGATGTGTGAAAAATTTAATTTATTTCCGTTGGTAAATTTTCAAGTTATTGTTAAAGTCCACTTATTTTTTTTATCCACCTTCATACAAGTATACAGTGACAAGGTCTGGCCACAAGTTCTCACAACTTAGAAACAATGTTTGCAGTCTTCATTTTGAAACGATAGTAGTCCTTATACTATATTCAGAGCATTGAAGACAGAATTTTTCCAGTTAAAGAGGATTTATTAGCAATAATTATTTGATTATTCTTTAGACTAAGAGTTCCTTTGTCACAATATTTGCTGCCACAAAATTGCTTTCTGCAACAGGTAGCTGCAGAGTTGTAAATAGGCTCACACACAATAAATTAGCTCAATATCTCAAAGATAATAGAAACAAGATGTGTTTGTGAAACACGAATGCCCCCGGAACAGCATTTTTTTTAAAGTTTGACCTTGACAGTTGCTCTTGACCTTGTCACATGACCTTGACCTTGTCACATGACCTTGACTTTGGTGTACAGCTTTGTATGTCAAATACTTTTGGAGAAAAGGCAAATGTTAAGTTTTTGGGTTAAGTTTTCAGACAGAGGGGCCGACATACAGACGGACGGACAGACAGACAGACGGACATGAGTAAAACAATCTCTCGATACGGGGGCATAAAAATGTTTGTAAAACTGAAATTTCCCAGTAATTTTTTCAGTCCAGCATCCAGATCTTTCAGGAAAAAAAAATGGACTGGAACAAAACTCACACTTGTTCTGTATGTAACTCATTGATGCTGACTCACACACCAAAAATAAGCTCAATTTCTCAAAGGGTATAGATACAAGAGCTGTCGGAGGACAGTGAAGCTCTACTATTCCTAGTGCTGGATAGTAACAGCAAATCAATATCGACATTGGAAATTCAACAAGAGCCATGTCAGACATGGCCATCCCCTGCTGTGAAAGCTTGATAGAAAACTGAAGCCTAAAAGATTAAGGAGATATGCTCTGGACAAAATCTAAGTCTTAAAAATAACAAAGGGCAATAACTCCAAAATTATGCAAGCAAGAGTTGTAGTTCTTGTGCACTGCACTTCTCCTCCATGAGATCTATCTACTTATAAAGTTTCAAGTTGATAGCTATAATACTTTAGGAGATATGCTTCGTACAAAATCTAAGTCTTAAAAATAACAAAGGGCAATAACTCCAAAATTATGCAAGCAAGATTTGTAGTTCTTGTGCACTGCACTTCTACTCAATGAGATCTATCCACAAATAAAGTTTCAAGTTGATAGCTCTTAAACTTTAGGAGATATGCTCAGGACAAGTTTAGTGACGGAACCTCGGACTGAAGGAATGACGGATGGAGACCATTACTATATCCCCTCGCCGAAATCGGCGGGGGATAATAAAGTAAGCCAAGAGAAAAGAACATTTGTCTAGAGGCTGATATTATAATCACAGAAGCATGTGCAAAGTTTCCAAGCAATAGCTTTACTAGACTTAGATATAACTTATATACAACATTTGCACGTAAAAACTTAACCAGGAATTTCTAAGTCTGAAAAGGGTTAATTTTCTAAAATACTCTAAAAAAATTCAAAATTAGAGTAATGAATCCTTGTCAAGATGCTGATATTATAGTCACAGAAGTATGTGTAAAGTTTCAAAGCAAAAGCTTTCATAGAAACAGAGATATTATAGATAAACAACTTTTGCACGTAAAAACTTAACCAAGATTTAACCAAAATTCCACTAAATTCAATATCAGAGTATTGAATCTTTGTCTAGAGGCTGATATTATGGTCACAGAAGCATGTGCAAAGTTTCAAAGCAATAGCTTTAATAGAAACAGAGATTTAAAACACTTGCACGTAAAAACTTAGCCAAAGCATTACGCCAATGCTGACACTGACGCCGACGCCCAGGTGACTGGAATAGCCCCCCTATTCTTCCAATAGTCAAGCTAAAAATGTACGGAAAACAAAATTTTCCTTAAAATTTTGTAAGGGTAGCATCTGTATCTTTGGAAAAATCCTTGGACTAGAACCAAACTTGAACTTGATCTGTAACTCATTTATTCAGACTCACACACTGAATCAATAATTCAAAGGTTATAGAAAAAAGTCCAGAAAACTAAAATTTTCCAGTAATTTTCTAAGACCAGCATCTGTTTCTTCCAGAAAAATCATTGAACCAGAACCAAACTGACACTTGATCTGTAACTCATTGATGCCGACTCACACACCGAAAATAAGCTCAATATCTCAGGGTTTAGATAAAATGTCTGGAAAACTGAATTTGCCTCATAATTTTGTAAGTCTAGCATCTGTATCTTTCAGAAAAATCCTTGGACTAGAACCAAAATTGAACTTGATCTGTAACTCATTAATTCAGACTCACACACCGAAATTAGCTCAATATTTCAAAGGTTATAGAAAAAAGTCAGTAATTCTCCAGTAATTTTTAAAGTCAAGCATCCATATGTTCCTGAAAAATCATTGGACGGGATCCAAATCCAAACTTGATCTGTAACTTTTTAATGTAAACTCGCACACTATTAATTAGCTCAATATCTCAAGGGGTAAAGATAAGAAGTCCGGAATACTGAAATTTCCTAGTAATTTTCTTAATCTAACATCCATATCTTCAAGAAAAATCATTGGACCAGAACAATCTGTAACTTTTTGACGCGGACTCACACATTTCAAATAAGTTAAATATCTCTAGGTATGTAGAACAAAAGTCTGCTAAACTGAAATTTTCTAAGTCCAGCATCCATATCTTCCTGAAAAATCATTGGACAGGAACCAATCCAAACTTGATCTGTAACTTATTGATGCAAAATCACACACTAAAAATTAGCTCAATATCTCAAAGGGTATAGAAAAAAATGTCCGGAAAACTAAAATTCCCTAGTAATTTTCCAAGTCCATATTGTGAAAATTTCATCCAAATCTGTCCATAGATGAAGAATATGCATTCACAAGATTTGAACATACGAACATACGTCGGAATGAGATTGGGAGGGACAGATGACACACGAAGATTATGATGCCATTATATGATCACCTTCAGCTGCGTATAAAAAGTATAAATCAAAGAAGAAAGTAATTATGGTTTAGGAAGTGTTATGGTGCAGTGAGAAGAGAGGAAAGATAAGGAGAAGATCCTGATGCCAGTCATTAATTTGGGGATGGCAAGACAAAATTTATCATTTAGCTTCAATAATCTATAAATTTTAATACTTTTAATTAGGGATGGGAACGAGTATTCGATTAATCGAGTACTCGATTACCAATTTCACTAATCGATTAATCGGTAAAAAAAGAAAGCATAAGGAATTCTTTTCAAATCTCGTTTTTTTTTTTTATATTTTCTCAAAATATCGATCCTTCATATGAAATGCTGTTCAGTTTAAGATAGTGTATTCAACACCTGGTCGTCTGCCGAACGTCTAATCCGTCGATATTTTTCCAAATTTGCAATCAAGTGTCAACTGTTATTGCTCTTGCTGTCAAACGATACGTGTCATCATGTAACTTTTCGCACCTTCGCATTTTGGTACAAGGGACGGAGCGATGTACTTGGATCTTCGACTCAGTTGGTAGAGCACCGGACTTCAAAACCATTGGAGTTCGGCGGCGTGGGTTCGATTCCCGGGCTGGTACTCTAATAAAAACTAATTGTCTTTCGGATGAGACGTTAAGCCGAGGCTCCGTGAGACGGTGCTTTACACCGAGCACGTTAAATAACCATGGCGGATCTCAGCAGTAGTTTTGTCATGTATCCTTGCACTATCCCCCGTAACAACTAACCGTCTTCTGGGGCGTCGCTCATATGGGCATGTGCTGCGGTAGCGACGATAAATAAACGGAAATACACTTGGATCTTCGGATCAACGGAATGTTGCATCGTCGTTCTAAAACGTTGTAAAGCAATCTTATCGATGTATTAGTTACTTT
Source organism: Fragum whitleyi (assembly GCA_948146395.1). Lineage (NCBI taxonomy): Eukaryota > Metazoa > Mollusca > Bivalvia > Cardiida > Cardiidae > Fragum > Fragum whitleyi. The sequence goes on from OX411550.1 coordinate 34,271,988, forward strand.
CTCTTTCTCTAACGAATATTATATACACCGATGAATATCCCCAAGAAATAATCCCGAGAAAGGACAGTCACTAAACATGCATTTTACAACTGACCGTTTCTTCAAATAAATTAACAATCAAATGTCATTTCAACTGCCCCTCCGAACCAAAGGTATGTAGCACATACCGTATAGTTTTGCATTTGAAGACACAGAATAAATTATCAAAAGTCATCAATTCTATCCGAGTACTCGAGTACTCGATCGGAAAGGTGAACGAGTAATCGATTAGTAAAATTGGTACTCGTTACCATCCCTACTTTTAATTAGCAAATCTTTTTGATTCATTGATGAATTTTTTTAAAGATATATATGAGTTGTCTTCATAGTCTAATGTTTAAGATCCAAATAGGGGTAGTTATGATGATAAAGGGTGAAAACAATTTAAGGTTCGAAACATCCTTATACGTTCTTGTGTGAACATTGGACATGTGCACCCTCCCCCCCCCCCCCCCCCCCCCTCTGCAAGTGCTTTCAGAGAATGAGATACTTGCTGACATTGGGAACTAAAGCAAGGAAAATTGATTTAATGGAACTGAAAAATCTTGAATGCATGATGAATATGACATAGGTAATTGACAATAACAAGTGCTTTCACAAGTGCTTTCAGAGAATGATTTACTTGTTGACAATGGGAACTTTAAGCAAATACTCAATATTCAATGTTTCCCTTTAAATTTACTCTATTTTATATATAGTTAGAGAGGTCCTGGACAGCACATCATCCATTATTCTATTTCCTATGATAAGTCCTGGAAGGTAATTAACTAAATTAGTATTTAAAATTTCATAACTTAAAAATGACAACCAAAGTAGATGCTTATTTGAACGGCAGATAATTCTCGAAAGAGAGGGAATTGAGACCTAAAAATTTGTATCTTGCAAAGCTTCAAAATGTGATAAATGTTTGTATAAAATTTCAAAGTTTTAGAAGGAAACTAAAGGAGGAGTTTGTGTAAGTATACAAAACAAGAGCTGTCACTGTAAGATGACAATGCCCCCGACACCGCTTTGATTTTAAATTATGGCCAATCTATGTTGAAGGTCAAGGTCATCCAGGGGTCAAGGTCACCAAAGTATGTGCCTACAGAAAGGTAATGTACCAAGGAATGTTGTGGTAAAGTATGATGCGAATATGTGAAGTAATAAGGAAGTTATGGCCAATGTTAAAGTTTTTGGACGGAATGACGGACGGACGGACGGACGGACGGACGGACAGACAGACGGACAGACGGACAAGTCAAATTTATGATGCCTCCCTATCGGGGGCATAAAAAACCAAAATTTAAGTACAAGGGTAGATAAATCTTGAACAAGGGGAAGTTGGGTTCTCAAAATTGTGTCTAGCAAAACTTCAACATGTGATAAGTATTTGTATAAAATTTCAAAACTGTTGAAGGAAAACTGAAGCAGAAGTTAGAAACACAAAATTACTAATACGTGTGTCCACAGGCAGACAGACAGAAAGGCTGACTCCAGTGTACCCCTGAAAACATTTGTGTGTGTGTGGGGGGGGGGGGTTATAAAAAAGAGAATCAATCAAAGCCCTGAAGGGCCTGAGAGTAGTGACAACAGATTGTTTGGCATTCACTAGTGAATATAAAACTAAGGTTTGCCTGATCAAAGGATATTGATCCTTGTGGACAAGATCAATACAAGTTTGAATCTGGTTTAATTATTTTCATTCCATACAGTGCTTCTGTTATATGTAATAAGATGTTTTTTTTCTTTCATGAACTGACCTCATATTGCACAGGTCAGATTTTGAGTTTTCACCAAAGTGTACTCCAGGGCTTTGATTTTATAATCTTATTGAACTCAATTCCCATTTAATACTTGATTTCATTTATGGGTTTGTAATTTTAATAAAAAAAATAAGAATTCAAAATAAATAAATGAAATCTTTAAAACTTCCGAGTTTTATTTGTTTACATACAATTAAAGCGAGAATGAGGGAAAATTTGTGAGTGTTTCGGTTAGGAAATGATTCACAAGTGGTTTTTAAAGGTTCAGGCATTTTATACACACTTTTTAATAAGAAATACTGCATTTACGGTAATCCTAATACCGCCAAATAGATAAGGGAATGCAAAAATTGCAAACAATGCAGCAATGAGCCCAAAAAGCTACATGACCTAATTATGGCACTTCTGTCCATTGTGTTTGTCCGTCAAAGCAAACTATTTCGGATATTCATTCATCGGTTATATTGCCGTCGTCTCAAGGATTAATTCATGTTCTATGCCATATAACATTTTGCAGTGATTGTATTGAACTGAACGATAGATTTACATTGGTATTCAACATTCTTGTTTTGTTTAGCGTGAGGATATCAAAAAGTGTGCATGCGCAGTAATATATAATCAATGGGCTGTATTTAGTAACATAGGCCTGTCCATCTGACACCGACTAATATATGGAATTAAAAATAACTCCACAAGTTCAGTTCAGTTTAAGTGAATTTCCTGCTAGCATTACCAAAATAAGTGATTATCATTTACCAAAATCCTACAACCACATTTTTCTATACAGCATTTCATTGTGCAATATATATATCATACAGCACGTTTTGAAGATGCCGAATAAAGATGTAAAATAGATAAATGGGCGATATTTAGCTGATTCTTTCTTCGGCGGATTTTTTGCCGAACCGACATGAAATTTATTATTGCATTTCAAGATCTAGAATTTCAAAACTATGAGAAGTACCTACCACATTCCTTTTAAAACTGTTGTCTTTTAAGTTAACCAAAGTAGTTGGTCTAATAAATTATATGTACTTTGACTTTTTTCACACATATTAAAGCTCCTGTGTAATATCAAAAGTTTTAAAAAAAAAATATGATTATTTTGTATCGAAGACTTACAAAATGAACACACTTATTGGAGACATTTCCAAAAAAGTTATCATTTACACTGATAACATGCAATGCTCCTCTCCAAAAAAGGGGACAGTCAGTGTGTTATTTGGTCGGGGACAGCTGTGTATGAATTCATTGCATTCAAAGTAAAATTGTGTGACAACAATGAGTGTCTTAAATTCAGTCCTTCAGGCTGTTGCGACTCTATATATGCCTCTGTATGTGTATCTATACATTGTTTATCTCATTTAACATAAAGAATGATTAAAACCAGCCCTGCATTTAGGATCAGTGCAAACAGTTTTCCAATAGTATTCCTCTTTGCAAGCAAAAGGTGAAAAGCAGGGTACAATTGAAACTTACAGTTTGCCCCAATTTGTGATCCTGAACGCAGAGCAGGTTTTCAAATAATGAAATAGGACGGTAATTGCTGACAGAAGATTTGACCTCTTTTTGAATATTGGATTGATGAATGACTCTTTCCATTTACATTGAAATTTAGTATGCTGTATTTTTCAGAGACTGATTAAAAACTTTGGAAAATGGTTTTGCTATACTGTTCTTAGCAAGTTTAAGAAAATTGTGACTCATTAGGTCAAGCCCAGGAGCTTTGTTGATACCAAGCTTATTAATGAAATTTTCAACATTTTCAATTGTGCTATTTAGATGACTTAATCTGCTATTAGCTTGAACCAATCTATTTTTCGACTTCTTTTTTCTGTGAACCCTTTATTGCGTGATGGATTCAATATATTTCTTAAAAAAAAATCAGGTAATAATCATTAATGCTATATTTGTTTGGTATAATGAACCTTAAACATAGGCTTAACAAAACAATAGTGTATTTCCTTCAAAGTTTGCATTAAAATTAAAACTTGCTTGGTCAACACATTTTACAATTATCATATATTTACATAAATAGTTTCCTGATTTTTTCCCGTTATTTTCACCACAATGCCACCAGAAACGTCCACCCTAAGTACTTTCAGGGCTTTAATTCCAATAGTGGGACAGGGCTCTTACATTATTGGAAAATAAACCATGCTTACTTACCTTGTGTACAGTCAGGTCCAAAATGGTTATCATTTTCACACTCTGAACAATCCCTGCCTTTAAAGTTCTGCTTACATTTGCATTCCCCTGTATCACCATGGCACTGAATTGTACAAATTAACGGAAACTAGAGCTGTTGCAAAGCAGACAAATACCCCACCCCCTTTCCCACAAGGGCTTTGTACTATAAGGGCTTTTCCCAGTATAAGTAATCTCAGTACATCATAAGTTTGCAACATGACAATTATTCAATAAAATTTACCAGTTCAAGGGAGAAAATTTGGTAGGTAAAATGCTCCAGATAGTAAAAATAATGTAACATTCACAAGTAAAAGGGGAAATAATTCAGTACCTAATAGGGTACTAATTTGACCATGAAAAGATGGCCTTGAACTTGGTACCAACAGAAAGACCTTGTCCCAACCAACCATCATGTGAAATATGTAGGCCTTACCATCACTTACCACTTGAAAGTTAAAGCACATATCAAAGATTTTTTTCTCCTTTTTTTTCCAACAAATTTGACCTTTCAGAATGACCTTGACCTTTACTGTTTACCTTGAACGTTACAGAAAGGTATTGTCCCAATCAATTGTCATGTGGAATGTTTAAGGCCCTATCACAAACCATTAGAAAGTATGGCCAATGTTAAAGTTTTAGAGGTGTTTTTCTTTTATCAAATTTATTTTTTATAAGGACCAATCTTATCATCAATTAGAGTCAAACCTGTATTAAGCAAGCACTCAAGGGACATTCAAAAAGTGCTTGCTTAATACAGGTAAATTTTCCTGCACTTCGTAAATGTGAGAAACCAGATGTTGTTTGCTTAATACAGGTTGCTTGACCTTGAAAAATGACCTTGACTGATGTCCTTGAACTTAGCACCAACAGAAAGGTCTTTTCAAAAGCAATGATCATGTAAAATATGAAGGCTCTATAACTTACCATTGAAAAGTTATGACCAAGGTTAAATTCTTTAAAAAAAAATGACCCTGAAAAATGACTGATGACCTTGAACCAATAGATAGGTCTTGTCCCAAGCAAGTCCCAAGTTTGTCACGCCAACGCCAACGCACACGCTAACGCCAACGACAATGCAAACGACGCCAAGGTGATCATAATACCTCGGGTTTTCTTCGAAAACAGCCGAGATAAGAATGTACTATTTTTTACAAAACTTTTGGCAGTTGAAACATTCCTTAAATCCATATTTGGAAATGTTAATTTGTATATCAATGACCATCTCTTTTCAAACTTTAATATCAGGCTATTGGTTCCGTTATTGTTTGCCTGCTTTCTGGGTTTCCAAATGACAATTCTAAAGGACTTTTTACTTTATCCATTTTTATTGGTCTAAATAAGGAAATGTGGGGTTTATCTCAGAACAGACAGAAATAATTCTAGTTATTAGGGTTTTGTTCAAAGACGGAATACACTTAGTTTTATTATCTCTCAGAAGCAAATTACACAGACAAAATTTATCTAACTAGAGCACCTTGAGCAGCTGCTTTGCTCAACAGGCCTAAATCTACTGATATGATAAGATGAGAAATTAAGTAAATGAATGAAATAATAAATATATTATTTCAAGGAAATAAGTATTTATTAGTGACACATACTGAAATATTTCTGCAAAGAAAAAATTCAAGATTGATGAACACATTTTTTTCATCAGTTTTTAACAGTAACTTTGTGAAGCCTAATAATGGGTCACCAAAGGATCATTCCAGTGAAATTTGGTTGATATCCATCAAATAGATTAGGAGAATATGATTTTCAAAGTTTCCACTATATATCATATAGAACAAGAGCACTGCCTACAGGTGCCCACACTGGGCTGTAAATGCTGGATGTTAAAAAAAACTCATGCATGGTGAAAAAACTAAGTAGAAAAAGGGGCATTACTTGCAGAAAATTAATCCCCCTTTACAGAAAAGAATGCTCTTTTGATGGTGAATATGTGCACCAAGTTTGGAGTAAATGCCTTCAGTAGAACCAGAGATATCACGAAAAATGTCAAAAGTTTTTGCATTTTTTCCCATAAATTTGACCTTGAGATATTGACCTTGACCTATGACCTTGAACTTGGTACCAACAGAAAGTGCTTGTCCAAAGCAATCATCATGTGAAATATGAAGGCCTAATCACTTACTATTCAAAAGTAATAGCAAAAAGTCAAAGTTTTTCCATTTTTTTCCCAAATTTGTCCTGAAAAATGACCTTGACCGTTGACTGTTGACCTTGAACTTAGTATCAACAGAAAGTGCTTGTCCAAGGCAATCATCATGTGAAATACTAAGGCCCTATCACTTACCATTCAAAAGTTATTGCAATATGTCAAAGTTTTTGCTTTTTTTCATGAGTTTGACCTTGAAAAATGACCTTGACTGATGACCTTGAACTTGGTACCAACAGAAAGGCTTTGTCACAGGCAATCATCATGTGGAATATGAAAGCCCTATCACTTACCATTCAAAAGTTATTACAAAACGTCAAAGTTTTAGCACGATGACGACGATGACCATGACGAGACCAAGGCTATAGCAATACCTCAGGTTTTCTCTGAAAACAGCCAAGCTAAAAATGACCTCGGCCTATAAAATACATTTATTTTTCTTCTTATTATAACATTTTTTTGTAGGCTGATAAAGGGTGACTAAAAGAACATTCCAGTAAAATTAGGTAGATATCCATCAATAAGATTCCGAGAAAAGTGAGATATTACCATAAATGGAAACAAGCCATGCCCATTAAAGCATTTTTTTCATTGGATCAACAAATTTGATAAAGGGTCATCCAAGGATTATTCTTGAGAAGTTTGGTTGAAATTCACCCAATAGTTTCTGAGGAAAAGATTTTTAAAGAAAAGGTTTAAGACTGAATGTTTGGACACACTGATGGACAGACCCACGATGGACAAAGCGCAATGACAATAGCCCCAGTGGCCTTTGGCCAGTGGTGCTAATAAAAGATCTTGATTTTATATAGAAACAACTCAGTTATGATTATTCACTTTTGACACAACCCCTTTGCAATACAAACTATTTTTGGAAGGTAATTTTGTTGTTCAATTTATTACAGAAACATGTAGGTATACCATATATGACAATATATATGAGAATAAACAAGTCCACAGACATACAAAATTGTTATGTTACTTTGAAAAAAACAAGATGTGTTTGTGAAACACGAATGCCCCCGGAACAGCATTTTTTTTAAAAGTTTGACCTTGACAGATGACCTTGACCTTGTCACCTGACCTTGACACATGACCTTGACTTTGGTGTACAGCTTTGTATGTCAAATACTTTTGGAGAAAAGGCAAAGGTTAAGTTTTCGGGTTAAGATTTCGGGTAGACAGACGGACATATGGACGGACGGACAGACAGACAGACAGACAGAGGGACATGAGTAAAACAATATGCCCCCGATCTCTCGATACGGGGGCATAAAAATCTGAAAAAGGATTTCTTTAAGGTATTGGAAAGAAAAGTTGATATAACCAAAAAATAAATGGTTTTGTCAATTTGTTCCTCAGAATTTCTTCGAAATGTTGGTCCAAATAGAAGTCAAACAGACTATTAAACTTCACACAATTCTATCAATAATATCAGGAAGGAGATATTATCCAACCTTTTTTAAAAAAGTTGAACAAGGGCACTGCCTATGGGTGCCATTGCTCGGCTGTTGGGCACAGGAAAGCGGACAGAAATAAAACAAAGGACATCATACCACACAAAATTCATTTAGAATTATGCCCCTTGATCGAATAGGTTGCTCTTTTAGATAATGAACATATGTGCCAAGTTTCAAACGATTTTTTTTTGTTTTGCTAGAGAAATGACAAACATAACATTTTCAAACAAAAAGAAGACAAATATAACAATGAACTTGACAAACCAAGGATAAAGCAGTACCTGAGGTTTTCTCCGAGCTAAAAATGGTAAACCTTGAACCTCTTTTGAATAATTTGTAAGAGGATATATGAATATTATATAAAGTTGCCTAAAAAACATCAAGAAATATAATAATGCATACTTATTTCATGCTTCAAAAATTTGTAACATCATTTATTACTGTTTTTTTTACTTTGATGATCAAGTATTCCTATGCATTAAGTTAACATTTTAAATCTCTCAATACAAAGGTTACATACAAATCCATTTCCATTACAAGGGTTTCTATATCCACCAGGACAGGGGAGACAATCATAGCCGTAAAAACCATCACAACATCTAGGGATCTGTAAAAAATAACAAGAGGGCCAAAGTGGCCTAAAATCATTCACCTGAGTTAACAGTCTAAAGAAAGCCTTCAATAAATATGATGGAAATAATGACAAGCTACAGTAATGATGTTGGTTTTGTGTAAAAAGATAATCATTACAACTGATTTTCAAGTTGATTGGACTAAAAATATGGCCTCTAGAGTGTCTGTGAGGTTTTTCTAAGTTTTGACTCTGTCACCTAGTTTGACCACAGTTGACCCGATTTGTAAGAGATTTTATTAAGATAAACAGTCAGACCAATTCTCAGGTTAATCAAAGCACTGAAAGTACTGATAGTGAACAAATCTGTTGGCATTCTAAAGTGATATATTGAATTCATTGAGAAAAGAGAAATTATAAATGTAAAAAATAATCAAGGGAAAGTGTCTCGTCAAAATTCTAAATTCAAAGAAAGACAGAGAGGAAAAGAAAGGTAGAGAGAGTGACAGACCGATAGACAGAGAGCGATAAGCCTAGAGAAAAGAAAATAGGCAACTATAGTTTCTAGACTAATGACTCTTTTCTTAACTCAAAAAATAGCAGACAGAAAGGTAATTCAATTTCCACATGCGGAACCCATATTTTAGCAGATTTAACAGCAATCTTTCTGCATTTTGACTTTTAAACGTTATCCGCTATGGCTCTGGTACGACCTGAATTGGGTCCCCCGCGTCCTCCGAATTAAAAGACCGCTGTTTCGTAATTGTAATTACAGGGTTTTGGTCTTCAGTCTTGTGAAATAATAATTATCTGATGCCATTGCGTAAAAAAAGAATAAAAAAAAATCGATAAAATCTATATAGGAAGGTATTTTGTACAGCCAATGAATTGTCAAAATATAGTTGTTGTTGAAATTCTACTGCTCCTACCAAACGGCGGATAATCGTAAACCTAAGAGGGTAGAAGATGGCAGCTACGTACGGATGTATGCTAATTATAGTTCTGGTGCGAGAAACACCAATTTCCATGTTAAGGTAAATGTGCTCCAGTCCACAGGCAATTGATTCACAATCCAAATTTTGTTTTTTGTAATATTTTACATATTTCCGGTAAAACAAATAGATGAATGATTGTATTGAGGAAATTCTAGAGCCATCCGACGGATAGAAGCGCTACTATACAGTTGTAGTTACTATGTCAAGTACTTTGAAAAAAAATCCATTTGATGTTAAAATTTGAAATTAGATCTATCGTGTTTGGATATTTGATCATTTGATTCTTTTATTTATTTATCTATTTACGACATTCATATATTAACAGTAAATCCTACCGAGATTGCTATATCCCCTGTTTTCCGGCCTTGTTTGAAACGAAAAAAACAAAAACAAAAAAAAACAGGGAATGGGATTTGGGTAATATGATACAAAATACCCGTAACCGAAGATATTTTCATTACACAAGAATGCAACAACAAGCTTTAAGATAAAAACGGGATTTAAGCAAGAGGTGTAAATTTGATAGTTGAGAACATAAGTTGTCTGGCAATGGGTTAAATTTTACTTCATATCAAGGTTGGTCACGGTCAAGTGGTGTGTGTTTATGTTTTAATGAGAATTTGGACAAAATATACCGTATTCACCTTTTAGACGCACCCTCCCTAATGAACGCGCTCCCCATAAATACGATTCCCAGGCCCTTGACTATACGATCAACAACGTCCAACCGTCCACAGTCCGTGGTGAAAAATCCGATCTCGAATTTAATTTCAATAGCTGCTACTCCACAACTAATGTTAAATAGATTGTGGGTTAACTATCTTAAATTCCTATCAGGAGAAGACTGGTTGCGTCATTAAAAGATCGTTCAACCGATCTGAAAAACTAGCGCGTCCTAAATCGCGCAGTCTTCCGGAAGCGCAAAAGGTTAAAATTTAACACAAAATTAAAACTATTTCTCGTTATTCTTCATAAGTCACATGCGAACAAAATCCCCTTTCGTTGTTACGAAAATATTTCTGAAATTCTTTTGCCTTTTGCAAATATACAAAATATCTGAGTCAAATGATTAAATCCTAGTCACAATTCATACTGTTGAAATAGAGGAAAACCCCCGTAAAATCTTGTGTTGACTTATTTCAAAAGCGATGTCGCCGCTTGCAAGAATCTGGGGACTTCAAAGGGTGCCGACACGCGGTGACCCAGCTAGCTCCAGACGTGTTGTGTTTTCACTACGAATTACTTTCATTTCATGTACCGGGTGCATTTACACATCACAAAATTTTAGGATTTAGTACAGGATTATTTATTTCATACGTGAATAGGTAATGATTTATTAGACCGCTTTGTCCATCGGTAGCGGAACATTGAATATTGCATCGTCTGGAACTTCCTATCTTGTACAAATAATAACAATCATAATAATCTCGGCTTCTACCAACATAATCACTTGCTTTTGAAAGCTGCAATTAATGGTCGAATGTGACCGTATTTCGATAGATGACTTTAAATAACAGAATTACAATTCATTAGCTAACATTTTATTTTATTTTTTAAATTTATAGCCTTAATAGATAAATAGAAAAGCGTATTGGGTAGCGTACGTATTTCAATTGATAATTACGAACATGTTATTAGTTTGCTTCTCTTAGGTACCAAAATACGTAATTTTTTTAATTAAGTAAAAGAGTCTGAAATAATAGCGCCCCCACGACGTTTTGCATCGCGCCCGGGCGCGTTTAATAGGAGAAATACGGCAGGAACATGTAAGTTCAAGAGTTCATGACCTCAATAAACACACATTTCCGGCAAATTACTACAAGTTGCAACAGCGAAGGTTTAAATCCAAAACATAGTATCTGTCTATACAGTGTACAGACACAAACTTTGTCTTTGCTCTCAAGTCTCGGCAATCTTACGCCGATCAAAAATTCGCTCGTATAGACATTCCAAGATAATTTTGTGTTTTTAAAGGGTAATTTTCATTATCTTCACTTGATGAAGAATGCTAGTTTCATGCCATAAAGAGAACAAGTGCATGTCGTATTGCGATGCAATACAGGAGTCCCCCACCGGATAACAAAAAATTCTTTCTTGTAAAAATCTCCTACTTACTAGATTCATAACTGTATACAAAGTTTGAAGTTGCTAGCACATTAGGTTTTGAACAAAATGTCCCAAACAAAAATATAAGAGTAAAAACAACCAATGGCAAAAACTCCAAAAGTGGGCGGAGAAGAATGATTCGTGTACATGCCACTTGTCCTCAATGAGATCTATAAGTGTACCAAGTTTGAAGTTGCTAGCACTGATGGCTAAGGAGATATGGTCCGGAAAAAATGTCAGGATAAAAAACAACAACGAACAATAACTAAAAAATTGGATGTGGCAGAGTAACAGTTCTTGTGCATTACTTTTCTTCTCAATGAGATCTACCAGTGTGCAAAGTTTGAAGTTGCTAGGGCTTATGGTTTAGGAGATAAGTACGGGACAAAAATGTAAGGATAGAAACAACAAAGGGCAATAACTCAAAAAGTGGACATGGCAGAGTGACAGTTCTTGTACATGACACTTGTCCACAATGATATCTATAAGTGTAGCAAGTTTGAAATTTCTAGCACTTATGGTAAGTTTGAAGTGTCTAGCACTTATGGTTTAGAAGATATGTTCCGGACAAAAATGTAAAGGTGAAAACAGCAAAGGGCAATAACTCAAAAAGTGGGTGTGGCAGAGTAACACTTCTTATACATGACACTTGTCCTCAATGAGATCTATACGTGTACAAAGTTTAAAGTTGCTAGCACTTATAGTTTAGGAGATATGATCCGGACAAGAATGTAAGACAAAAAACAACAAAGGGCAATAACTCAAAAAGTGGACATGGCAGAGTAACAGTTCTTGTACATGACACTTGTCCTCGATAAGATCTATCAGTGTACAAAGTTTGAAGTTGCTAGCACTTATGGTTGTAGTGCGGTTCCTTATGTACGAAAAAGGGCTCCCGTAGGATTTTAGTGCTGAAATTGATTTTTTGGTTTTAATTGATTGTTTAGGGGTCAAGTAATCGAAAACTATGCGGGTCCAAATTTTCCGAGCCCATTCCCCTATTTTATGGGCTCTCAAAGGAGCCCATATGAGCAAAATAGGTATTTTCCTAAAAGAGAGCTTATGAGATGTGATTTTTTTTCTAATATGATTTCTTTGGTTTTGCTGTGTATTTAGTGTGGATTGAAGAGAAAAAAATACAAAAATCCATGTTTTAAAAGCTTATTGCACCATTTCATGGGCTCTCACAGAGCCCAAAATAGCCATTTTGGTGTTTATATATTCGTTGGTTAAGGGAAAAAACCTTTTTTGTTTCGAGATGATTTCTGAAGCCCTGTTAAGTATTAAGTATGGGTTGGCGTGGAATACTTGCATATCCATGTTCTCTAGGGTCATTTTGGAATTTGTTTGGGCTCTCATAATAACCCATATGAGCCGATTGGGGTGTTTTCCTAAAATAAGATTCACAAAAGAAATGCCATTCCTTTGACCTTTCTTTTCAAATTACGTTCAATACCTAGCGTTGGTTAGTGTTGATGTTTATCATTTTAAATTTCTAACTTCTGATATGCTGTTTGATTGGCTTTAGAATGAGCCAATATGAACAGACTTAGGAGTTTTCCTTACTCGCGATTTTTGAAAAAAATATAGCCCTCTTTATGGTGCCTACTTGTTCCAAAAATGGTACAAAAATATATGAATCAAATTTTCAAAACCCATACAGTTGAAACATAGTGAAATTTACATAGTGAATGATCAAGGAATTATATCGAAATGAAATTGAACGAGTGGGAGGAGTGTGTTTTGAATGACTTTTAAGGGAGGTAACATGGAATCGCTAATTGCGTTTAAAATATTCATTACCTCTCTTTACATGTTTTGAAAATGAATGAATGGAGCTTTGAATGAATGATTTAGAATGGTTTTGTTAGTAATATCTTTCAATTTCACGATGTTCTTAATTATTCCCATTGCTTTGGCGCTAAATGAAGCCCATGAGAGAAGGGTTTGTGTGTGTTTTGCATAATGCAAATATACGACAGATTAAAGTAATAAACGACATATTTCGTAAAATTTGTTTGTTTTCAATGTTGCTCGCTTGTACCACAAATGGTATCAATGATCCCTTTTGGTTGTATATAGTCTGTTTAAATTTACTAACCAATTACTCTACTTTTATCAATTTTATGGACCATTTATAAGCCCATATGAGTCAACATGGTTACTTTGCCAACAATTTGGTTAAAGAAAAGATTTCTGCAGAATGTTATTTCTGAAGCTTTATGAGGTAATGGATGCGGGTCTTGGTAAAACGTGTGAATCAATTTTGCAAAGCCCATACCAATACCTATTTCATTGGTGCTTAATGAAGCCCATAAGAACATTTTTCGGCATTCTGTAAAGATACGATGGATAAATATGTTTTTATTCAATGTTGTATTTTTGCTTTGACATTTATAAGTTCCCACGAATAAAAATCACGTCGTCTTATTTTTGCTAGTTTGTCCGCTTTACTCTGTTTCAATTTGTTGTTACTGCCCTTTAATGTCCAGAGTATACAATGTATATAATGCATAGTTCGCTTATGCGTATAAATTTAAAACTGTATCAAACAACAAGTTCATCAATTAAGAGTAAGAGTTATAGATGTGTGCATCAGCTCTCTTCCTTTGAAATTTCTATCAACGACACGCAGTTGCTGTTGAACTTACAGATTTTTGAGTCCTTAAGAATTGCAATTCTTCCAAACATTCTCAGGCATTTGCAAGCAAAACGCTTGCATCGGTTAACTACATGGCTCTACTTACAGACACTCTTATGGAAATGGCTATTAGTATATATCTCATCTGTTCTGATAAAACTTGTTGCACTTTTTTTAAACAAATAGCGAATCTTCCTAAAAATCAAGTAAAAGAGGTGATACTGAGACGCATGCATATGGTTTGCAACGCTTATTACAAACAACTTCTTGTAACATATATAGTTATATTATCTTTTATCTATTTCTTTTAATTTTTCATAGTAATAAGTTACCAAAAATTCTTATCAACTACAACAACTTCATCATTTCAACTCGTTTTGACATGTTATAATCTCTAAACAGGTACATTTATGTCTATAAAAGAAACATCATGGACTAGACCAAATCTAGGAACTCGTCATTTTAATGAAATGCACTATATTGGATGCCAGTTAAATTGCATCTACTTAACAGTAATCTGTGGACATGTAATCTTGCTGATTTGAATTATATCTTGCTGCCTTGGGAAATGCATGATTGGTAAAGAACATCATTGGATATGGCCATCTGATTCTTGTTGTAATTTTGCAACCTACCTAGTGCAAAAGAAAGCCCTAGAAAAAATGTCTCTATTCATTGGATCGTTATGGTTAAAGGAGGGACTTTCTTGCTGACCATATGTATATACTAAAAAGGCGATGCATATCAAGATAATGAGAACAGGTATTTACTTTAATACCACGGAGAAAATATCGGACCAAGGCAAGCGAGACTGCTCTAGTATTGCTAGATTCACATAGTTGGAGGAAACACTTGGAAAGTTTTTCTATGGTAGATATGTCTTCAAAGAAATAAAAATATACTTAAAGTTTTCTTAAGTGTATAGGTTGAAATTAATATGGAACAACCATTAGATTAGACATGAACGGACATTGTTATTACCATTTCCAGTGCAAAACTAATGCAGTTCACTGTCCTGGTAACAGCTATGCTCGTTCAAATCTAAAGAAACAGATTTTGACCAACTAGTTTTCATTGGTCATACAAGCGAAGAGGTAAATGCTTTTTAGAAATCACCAACGATAAGCATGTTTATTTGGTTTGGAAGACGTGTGAAACATGCACAGTGGACAAGGAAAATTTCTTTAAGCCAAGACAGAATGAAAATGTTTTTTATCAGTCATTTTAAAAATAAGACCCACAAGAACAGCTCGATAACATCGAAAACTTTAAAATCGATTTATTAATGAAACTTCTAAGTCATGCAAACAGCTTCTGTAATCATCGAAAAAAATTTATCATTCCTTGCACTGAGTCTCTTGACTATTTCAGTATGAAACAATAAAGGCACTTACTGTGGCAACTAAAAAGAAGATATTGTAAAGTGATCGTGAAGGACAGAACACTCATGATCACCACATTACAAATCGAGTAATTGTCTCCATCAGTAAAATTGTCAAAAATTGTGTTTCTCATTCGACAAAAATAGATTAATTCTTCTTCTTGACATTACACCTCTTCAGAATCTTGTATCTTAAAGTAAAGTCTAATCCATCAGTAAAAAGGGTGTGGTGACCATGGCTGTGTGCTTAAAGCTACTCTTTCACAGTTCTTCATCTAGAACAATTACAAATCTGGTTCTTGCATTTTTCGATGATTAAGAATCGCACATGGGTATGGCACTAACAACAACTCTTTTAAAAAAATTGGAGCTTGAATGTTCGAATCGGCAAGGTCAGTGACGAACCAGTCTTTTATATCCAGTCTATAAATTTCGAAATTATTAATTTTCGTGTATAATGTTTCATTTTTTGCATGTTTCGATATGAAGTTCCCCAATTGACAAATACTTCGACCTCGACCTTTGAAAGAATGGGACAAACAGAGGGAATTGCATGCGTAAATAGTTGACTCAAAATTTAAGAATAATCTTTTAGGCCTTAGTAGTTGCTTTATTTTTTCAGAATGGAATTCCGCTAAATTCAGGAATATCTGTCTTTTTTTTTTTGCCTTACAAGATCGTATCTATTGTAGAGTTTTTTACACGATAAAGTAATAATTTCCGATTAATTCTAAAAAAAAATATAAAAAATCGCATTTCCCAATCTGTGAAAGAGCAGCTTCATTTAATATGGCACAGTATGATACAGTCGATGGGGGTTACATATTTTAGGTTTTTCGACTTCAATTATTTTAGACTTGTGTAAGAAAGCTTCAAACTATAAAGTAGCTCCTTCATTTATTTGGAGGATATACAAACCTGCACATATGGGCTTCACCAATCGCCAATAATCATGTCTGGGCTTTGGATATTTGATTCATTTTTTTTTATTCTACCCTCATCATAACCCTGCTTAATTTAATGAGGCGCGAGAAAATTTTAAGACAAAAAGTTGATTTTCTCCCGCCCATTATTAGGCAAAGTGTTCGTGTTGGTTCATATTGGCTCATTAAGGTCCAGTTAAATTGATTAAACATCTCGTTGTTGGTTAAGATAATTTCGATCAACATTTTGTTTCAACCATTAAAGAATCATTTGTGCAATTTTAGTACCCGTGAACACCATAAGAAGTGCCATTGTTCTTAAAACCAACTTCTGAAACTCATTGTCCGGCTCCTGTGGGATCCTTTGCAAGCCAATCAAAAGGACTATTAGACTTTAAAATATAGGCTTATTGTTTATTATACCAAGGCTATCTTAAATACAATAAGGTGCTGAAAGTAATTGGAGAATGGTTAAACAGCAATGAAAATAACCATTTTTTGTGACCCTTATTAAAAAAAAGCACCCAAATTAGTTCGCATGGGCTATTATGCCGGAGAGCCCATAAATCCTGAAATGGTTATAGAGAACATGGACCTGCAAGTATTTCAATGCCAACCAACACTTTATACCAAAACAGAGCTTAAAAAATCATCTCTAAACAAAAAATGTTTTTCCTAAACCCATTAACAAGAAAAAACCAAAATTGCTATTTTGGGCTCTATGAGAGCCCAAAAATAGTGGAAAAGCTTTTGAAATATGGGTTACTGTACTTTCAAAAATGTTCTAACACTAAATACATTGTTAACCTACAAAAAACATTTAAGAAGAACAAAAAACGCCTTTCCTGAACCTAGTTTTAGGAAAATACCGATTTTGCCCATATGGGCTCCTTTGAGAGCCCATAAAATCGGGGAACAGACCCCAAAAAATTGGACCCGCATAGTTTTCGATTGCTTGACCCATAAACAATCAATTAAAGCCAAAAAATCAATTTCAGCACGAAAATCCTACGGGATTACATAAGGCACCGCACTATTAAGGAGATATGATCCGGACAAAAATGTAAGGGTAAAAACAACAAAGGGCAATAACTCAAAAAGTGGGCGTGGCAGAATAACAGTTCTTGAACATGACACTTGTCCTCAATAAGATCTATAAGTGTACCAAGCTTGAAGTTGCTAGCACTTATGGTTAAGGAGATATGATCCGGACAAGAATGTAAGGCTAACAAGCAAATTCGTTGAATTGATATCCCCCGCCGAACAAATTTTCATTGTCAATGAAGTTAATATCAAACTTAGGTACAGGTTATCTTTTATCTACATCAACTTATAGTTTTCAAGAAATAGCGCGGAAACAAATATCACAATGTATGTATATGGCTTAAACAGTCAGGGGGCAGTAACTCTAAATTCGGCAGTCGAACTGGGTAACCCTGACGATATGCACATGTCCTCATTGTAGTGAAGCTGTGTGCCAAGTTTCATTGAAATCGGGTCTATAGTTTTCAAGAAATAGCGCGGAAACGAATATCACTATGTATGTATATGGCTTAAACAGTCAGGGGCAGTAACTCTAAATTCAACCGTCGAACCGGGTAACCCCGACAATATGCACATGTCCTCATTGTAGTGAAGCTGTGTGCCAAGTTTCATTGAAATCGGGTCTATAGTTTTCAAGAAATAGCGCAGAAACGAATATCACTATGTATGTATATGGCTTAAACAGTCAGGGGCAGTAACTCTAAATTTGACCGTTGAACCGGATAACCCCGACGATATGCGCATGTCCTCATTGTAGTGAAGCTGTGTGCCAAGTTTCATTGAAATCGGGTCTATAGTTTTCAAGAAATAGCGCGGAAACGAATATCACTATGTATGTATATGGCTTAAACAGTCAGGGGCAGTAACTCTAAATTCGACCGTCGAACAGGGTAACCCCGATGATATGCGCATGTCCTCATTGTAGTGAAGCTGTGTGCCAAGTTTCATTGAAATCAGGTCTATAGTTTTCAAGAAATAGCGCGGAAACGAATGTCGGACGGACGGAAGGACGGACATGGCAAAAACAATATCCCCCCCGAAAATTTTTTTCGGCGGGGGATAGAAACAACAAAGGGCAATAACTCAAAAAGTGGGCATGGCAGAGTTATGGATCTTAAATATGACACTTCTCCTCAATGAGATCTATAAGTGTACAAAGTTTGAAGTTGCTAGCACACATAGTTTAGGAGATATGGTCCGGAAAAGAATGTAAGGGTAAAAACAACAAAGGGCAATAACTCAAAAAGTGGGCATGGCAGAGTAACAGTTCTGGTACATGACACTTGTCCTCAATAAGATCTTTAAGTGTACCAAGCTTGAAGTTGCTAGCACTTATGGTTAAGAAGATATGATCCGGACAAAAATGTAAGGGTAAAAACAACAAAGGGCAATAACTCAAAAAGTGGGCGTGGCAGAATAACAGTTCTTGAACATGACACTTGTCCTCAAAAAGATCTATAAGTGTACCAAGCTTGAAGTTGCTAGCACTTATAGTTTAGGAGATATGATCCGGACAAGAATGTAAGGCTAAAAACAACAAAGGGCAATAACTTAAAAAGTGGGCGTGGCAGAGTTATGGATCTTAAACATGACACTTCTCCTCAATGAGATCTATAAGTGTACAAAGTTTGAAGTTGCTAGCACACATAGTTTAGGAGATATGTTCCGGAAAAGAATGTAAGGGTAAAAACAACAAAGGGCAATAACTCAACAAGGTGCCAAATTGTCACAAGATACGCCCGTCACACTGCTTAGTTTAAACTGGGGGTTTGAATAGAACTGAGGTTATTTTGAATGAATGTTTTTTGTACCCATGAAGTTTCATGATCCTAGCTGTTATACTTTTACAGATATAATCCGAACAAGATTCAAGTCCGAAAAACAACAAAGGGCAATAACTCAAATAATAGGCCAGGTAGAGTTATGGTTCTTGTGCACTGCACTCCCCCTTGGTGAGATCTATACACCCATGGAGTTTCATGATCCTAGCTATTATACTTTAAGAGATATACTCCAGACAAGATTCAAGTCTGAAAAACAACAAAGGACAATAACTAAAAAAATAGGCCAGGTAGAGTTATGGTTCTTGTGCACTGCACTCCCCCTTGGTAAGATCTATACACCTATGAAGTTTCATGATCCTAGCTATTATACTTTAAGAGATATACTCCGGACAAGATTCAAGTCTGAAAAACAACAAAGGGCATTACTCAAAAAATAGTCTAGGTAGAGTTTTGGTTCTTGTGCACTGCACTCCCCCTTGGTGAGATCTATACACCCATGAAGTTTCATGATCCTAGCTATTATACTTTAAGAGATATACTCAGGACAAGATTCAAGTCTGAAAAACAACAAAGGGCAATAACTCAAAAAATAGGCCAGGTAGAGTTATGGTTCTTGTGCACTGCACTCCCCCTTGGTGAGAACTATACACCCATGAAGTTTCATGTTCCTAGCTATTATACTTTTAGAGATATACTCCGGACAAGATTCAAGTCTGAAAAACAACAAAGGGCAATAACTCAAAAAATAGGCTAGGTAGAGTTGTGGTTCTTGTGCACTGCACTCCCCCTTGGTGAGATCTATACACCCATGGAGTTTCATGATCCTAGCTATTATACTTTTAGAGATATACTCCGGACAAGATTCTAGTATGAAAAACAACAAAGGGCAATAACTCAAAAAATAGACCAGGTAGAGTTATGGTTCTTGTGCACTGCACTCCGTAATGATGAGAAGAACACAATTGCCAAGTTTGAAGTCGATCGGACTTCAAGTGACAGAGTTATGCTCCGGACAAAGAAGTGGACGCCGATGGACGCCCGGACGCCCGGCCGCCGGACGCCACAGGTGATCCCATAATACGTCCCGTCTTTGACGGGCGTATAAAAAGTGGGCATGGCAGAGTAACGGTTCTTGAACATGACACTTCTCCTCAATGAGATCTATAAGTGTACCAAGTTTGAAGTTGCTAGCACATATGGTTTAGAAGATAGCCCGGACAAAAGTGTGACGGACAGACGGACGGACAGACAGACGGACGGACAGACAGACAGATGGAATCGAGCAAACCTATAGTCCTCCAACCGGTAACCGGTGGGGGATTAATAAACAGTAATTTTGTAGAGATACTTAATTGAATCTAAAGAGGTACTGCTTTATTTAAAACCTATTAAGAACTTACAGGATTTTCCATACACAGTATATAACACTGGTGAACGAAAATTTCGTTCACCAAAAATGATGCCTTGTAGAGTGTCTTCAAGGTTATTTTTGACAATGCATTAACACATGACAAGTGAGCTAACTCAAAGCATTGAAAGTACAGATATAGACTGGCATTCATTCCCAGAGTTTAGATTTATAAGTAAACAAGGTGCATAACCACTTTAAACCACAAACTAACCACAAACATATGTTGAGTAATTTTCTTTTATCTGAAACTCTGGGACTGGTGAAATCCATTCAGAGGGAACCACTATATTGGTTCCCAAATTTTAGGTCAAATAGGTGTCAAATTCCTAAGATTTCTTGGACAGACTGTCTGACCCCATGAAAAGTTCACAGCATGGCATATGGACTCTTGATTGCTCAATAATGATTATTTATTGCTCTAGGATTTCTTTTATTCTTTTTTAAAATATATACACAACACTCGTATGTAACAACAACAACATGAAATAATTCCAAGAATTTTTGAAATACTCAAATGCCTTTAACCGTGATTGATTATGAAAATATTGCAACTCTAATCATACATTTATACATGTCCATTAAGGTTGTAGCTCAGTAACTGTAGCTAATGCTAGGCATGTGCATTAAAAGTGAAAAAATATTCAAGTCATAAATGTAAACACTCCTTTTGGGTTGTCAATTATAATAATTGAAGGGCCATCAATGATCAATATATAACATTGACAATAATCCTGAATAGACCAACCTCCATCATTTTTTGGTTTAAACATTTTTCCGATCATACTTTGGCGGCTGGAGCACCTGACAATGGATTCCTGATATTTGTTGCACCAGTACAATCGTTTATCCTTTCCTAGCTCATATTTGCTATACTGGCTATCAATCTATTGGCTAGAGATAAACATCTTAAAGAATGGATGATGCTGTCAAGGATTGAACCAGGGACCTAGTTATTGAAAGACACACTACCAAATGCCTATGACACCAGCACAAACTTTTCACAATGACAAATATGTAAATTAGTGTACTTTTATCAAACAGAAAGATTTTGATTTAGATGAAAAAGAAGGGTGAAATGTCTTTGATGCCCCGACTCATGGTCTGTAAGTCCATCTCTGAATACTTGACCTGTTAACTAAATATTTTGCTGTATTTTCAACACTATTTGAGACAATGCTCATATTTTATATGAGGTTTCCTCTCACTGAAATACATTTACGGTTAAGGTCATCAATCAAGGTCAATTCAAACCTCTAAAACCTCGTCTTGTGGGCATTTATAAGTGTTTTATGAACATTTTCTTGTTAACTCTGTTAACTATTTCTCTTTGAACCCCAAGTTATAGAACCGGCGGACCAACAAATATGAAGGTTGTGTATCTGTAATAGTTCCGCAACGTTTCGGAAGTAATTAACTTTAGCAGTGTTAACTGAGGTTCCTAATGATTTTCATTAGGAAACCTTGGTCAACATTGTGAAAATTCATGAGTGCCGAAATGTTGCGGATCTAATACGGTTCAACTACCTTAATACAACCGGGGTGAGTTGACTTCATAAAGTTTTAGAATTGTAAATAGATAGGGCTAAATGTAACCAAATGAATATAAGAACTCAAATGCGAATCTAATGCTAGAAGTCAATTTTATTCCTTGCCCTGTATGGCTGATGTACTAATAATTTCACTTGAAAATCCCAAACATCAGAAAATCTTAAGCAAGTAAGATTTTTATCAGGCCATTTAGATTGTAATACAGGTTAGTATAGGTAATTTATGGCCCCATGCTGGGAATCACTGACCAAATTGAACTGATAACAAGATGTTAATAGTTTGATTATGTAAACAGTAACTGTCCAGAATTCCTGAAATTCCAGGCTTCAACGCATTTCCCCAGTCTCTTAAATCAGGCTTATAGACATGAAACATTTTTTCTATCTTTCTTTTTTCATATACTTCTATTTAAGAGACTGTCACCAGTCTAGTACAGATAGTGAATGTTTCTTGTTTCAAAATGGAGTGATACATTTTATATACTCCACATGCCTGAGGTGCACTTCATGTGATTAAATCTTAACATTAGTTTGTATTTAAAACTTATTACAAATTTCCTGCTTGTTATAGCAAGATTCTTTTTATCAAGAATGTAATAGTATTTAATTGAATTACAAGGTACTGATTCAATTGTTGCTTGTTTTACTCTTTCTCTCTCCTTGTGTGTGCGTGTGTAAAAGAGAGAGAGAGAGAGAGAGAGAGAGAGAGAGAGAGAGAGAGAGAGAGAGAAGAAAGAGAAAGAATAACAAGTAACAATAGTGAGAGAGAGAGTGACAAGTAACAATAGTGTAGACTTAAGACTTTATATTTATTTATTTCTCCACTCAAAAAAACAAAAAAGATAACTTAATTGTCCTATTTTCAAATTCTTTAATCTCAAGAAGAGGATCCCATTTATGACCAGACCTAAAAGCAATCTTGACCATAAGACGAGATCAGTCATGGCTCCGGAAATTAAGTGACATCCCCAAAAGATATTTACAGATGGCACACATCAGACAAATGCATATAATCTTCGATCAAGACTTATGCATATTTCAACATATATTGTTAGTCTGGATCCAAAACGCTTTAATTTCAAGGTTTTGATCACTTTTTGCAATACACAGAGTTTTCTTAAAGATGCCATTGTGTAAAATATACGCCCGATGGGGCTTGTCAGTAACCTTGGCTTGTCAGTGACGTGAGCTTGAATGATAGCTAGAAAAATTGCAGACAGACAGACGACCGGGGCCTGACATAGTATGACCCTTTGAGTGTAAATTTAAAATGGTTTTATGTTCAACTATACGCCAGACAGTCATTTTGCAAGTTTCAGTTCATTCCAATTCAAAGTGTGACCAGGTGCTCACAAAAGAAATTTAGTGAAATTCAAACAATTCAAGGGCAGATAATACAAGAAAGACCCAAGCTTTTTGAATTTCTGAAGTCTTAAGTTCAACCAAATATCAGGTTTATATTGTGGTAAGATTCATTTCAATCCAATCAAATTTGTAGGAGTTTTGCACACACACACAAAAAAATCTGTAACTTTAAACTATTTTGTGAAGTAAAGGGCAGATAAATCAGGAACTTCTTAACATGTGAAAAATATTTAGTCCTAAGCACAAAAAGACAACCTACAGAGTCATTGTGGCAAGTTTCCTTATATTCCCATCCAAAATGTAGGAGAAAGTGAGCTGACATTTTTTCATTTATTTTTTTTTCATTCAACTCAAGGGCAGATAATTCAAGATTTCTCAGGAATGACTGGAGCATTTTGAATTGAAAAGTCTAATGCACAACTAGACATCATAGAGAGTAATTGTGTCTAGTTTCAGCTCATTTCAATTGATAGTTAAGAAGCTGCACACAAAATACAGTGATTTTCATTTAATTCAAGGGCAGATAATTCAAGATTTCTCTGGAATGACTGGAGCCATTTGAATTTCTAAGGTCTTTACACAACTAGACATCATAGAGAGTAATTGTGTCTTGAACCCTTTCTGTGCAATTGGCTTTTGGAGGAGTTCTGCGCACAAAATATAGTGATCAAAATATAGTGATTTTTGTTAAATTCAAGGGCAGATAATTCAAGATTTCTCAGTAATGACAAGAGGGATTTGAATTTCAGAGGTCTTATGCACAACTAGACATCATAGGGAGTAATTGTGTTTAGTTTCAGCTCATTCCCATTGATAGTTTAGGAAGAGTTGCACACACAAAACAACAGTGATTTTCGTTAAATTCAAGGGCAGATAATTCAATATTTCTCAGGAATGACTGGAGCGATTTGAATTTCAAAGGTCTTATGCACAACTAGACATGATAGAGAGTAATTGTGCAAAGTTTCAGCTCATTCCCATGGATAGTTTAGGAGGAGTTGGGCACACGAAAATTGCTAACGGACGGACAGACAGACGGATGACCGGGCCATAACATAATACGACCCTTCGGGCGTATAAAAAGAAAGACAAGACAATAAGATTATGTAGGTATTTTTCTTATTTTGTACCATAATTGATTCCCAAACATTTGAATTACATTGTTACCGCTTATAAAATGCAATAAAAGGGTTTTAATCAATTGTCCAGTGATTTTTATTCTCAAATGCAAAAAAGAAGGCATAGCAGTTAGTAGGGCATGAGCTTCCCAATAGGGTGTCATGAGTTTGATCCTCAAAGAGGGCTCATATTCTTTCAGGCATTTGTCACCTGAGCCCCAATACCAGACTAACCATAAGGTTGAAAATGGTGTCATTGTTGAAGCCAGTTTCTTGACGTTCAAAGCACTGAACTATGATTCATTTCTTAAATTATCTGATGTATATGTATTTATGTATATTTCTCTGTATTTTAGAATTTTGATTTATTTCACTATCTATGTGTATTGACTATTCTTCTATTTCCATATGCTGTATGTACTTGATTTGATTTTTCACAATAACTCTGGTTAAAATTGATAAACAATGTTCACAAAAAATAAAAGAAGGGATAATAAATCGATGCCAAAGATAAACTACATGATGATGTCACTTAAAATATCAAAAATTTGTTCCTTATAAAAATCTTTCTAAGGGGATTTTTCATCTTTCTCTAATGAAATCATCTCTGGTTAATTTCTAAAGATGATAAAAGAAGGCATGGATTTCATCATCCAATTAGATTGGAGGAAAGGTAATACACTACCTGATGTCTCTCAGACAGTAATTGTCTCCCTTAGACAACAGGAAAACACAACAGGTGAATCACAGTCTTGTGGTTACTATGCTTGCATGAATTGTAATATATGTGGATTAAAACTGCAAAAGGTTTTAATACTTAAAAGGAGTCTCAAAATAATCTACAAGTTGTGTATTACTCTTGTAAAATCAAAATTTCAAAATCCACAGTTGTCCGGTGAAGACAAGTCTTGAGAAAAACAAAACAAATTAAACCTTAGTGGGAACTACTTTTTTTTGAGAAGCTTTCAACATCACACAGAATTGGTCACACATAAAAACACTGATGGACATAGATACATCCACCAAAATTCGGGAAGAAAATTAAGCCTCACATACATATGAAGTAAATAGACTCATTGGAAACAAGTTGGAAAAATGTCACAAGATACCCTGGTTTAACTGCTTGATGTTCAAGTACAAAAAACAACCAAGGCAACTGGAAGATTAGGCTATGTAGAGTTACTTCCAAACTTCGCTCCGTAATCATAAGAGAAACATTTCTGCCAAGTTTCAAGTCAATCAGACATAAGGTGACAGTTCTGGACAAAGAAGAGGATGCCACCTGCCTGCAACCCAGTCACCATGGGTGTTACATAATATGTCCTACTATATTTCAAAGGGCCTATAAAAAGAGGGTTAGAAAAATACATGGAGCAGACTGTGTTAAGTTTATTTGGAAAAACTAAGGAAAATATCAAGGAGCGTTGATGCCCCTGATTATATATAATTCTTTTGAATAACTCAGACGTTCATCTGTATTTGTTGGCTAAATTCCTAAAAAGTTGCTGTACATTGAAACTTGCAGAATGTCCACTTTTTCTCTTTTTCTTTAAATAAAAGGATTCAAGTGAAATTTCAAACTTACACTGACTGTTCTGTTACACATTGGAGCACATCCAGATAATTTTTCATAGTCACCATGTCCATTCCTAGCAAAATACTCACAAACTGCAGTCTCTTTCTGAAAGAGTTTAAGACTACATCTATTATTTTACGTTAAGTAGAGAATTATGGATAAGTTAGTAAGCAAAATCTGTTTTATTAAGACAATCACACAAGCATTCTGAGAATTTTATTGATTCAATTTTGCAAATGCATGAAAATTAGGTAGTTTTATTGCTTTCAGTAAGGAATAGCTACTTTCACATTCACTTTTCCTTAAAAATCAATACAAATGAATTATGAAGGTTTATCGTGAAAATTTTGGTAATGTAATTAACCAAATCTAAAAAAAGCCATCAGTGATAGGCTATGCTCCCAGAATAAGTGCTTGATAATTAATAATGCTTTAAAGATCAAATGAAAAGCTAATTTTGGAACGTGTGTTTGAAACATCTCCTGATAATTATCAATGAAATAAGGAGACACAAAAAGTTCGCGTCGAAAAAAACAAATTTAAAAGAGCGATATTGACAGAAATACGACCGTGATTTATTGGAAAATTTTACCTGGCCAGAAATACGTACACGCACATGCGCAATAGCTATGACGTCACTGCGAGGGATTCCCCGTTCTAGATAAACAAAGAGAGCATAGTAAATATGCCCACTTTCAAATGAAACGAAGAAAAATCTATCCTGTTACCCACTTATCCACATATCCAACTGAGATCGTTTGAGCCCACTCGCTTTGAAGATGTAATATCATCACAGTCTGAATCCGAGTCAGAAATGTAGGGTGAAGAAATCGAGTCTGACCGGTACCCGAGTCTGACAGCCCCAACGATCGAATCGGGAATAGCTCTCCGAGTCTAATCTATTGTGCAACATTTAATTTCAACCTACCAATAAAATTGTTTTTAATGATATACCTGAGATATGTCACATGTTTTTGTGGAAAATTCAAATTTCGTTTTTTGTTTTTTACAACGCTTACTGGAAATCCCGATTGATCATTCTTGTCAATTTAAATATGAAAAAAAAGTGGTTGGCGTTGGGAACCATTTTTAAACACACAAAGATTAAAAATCCAAATTTCAAGCAGTTTGATTACACACTTTTAATTAATTTTCAAATATGACAATGACGTCAAAATTTAATTATTTTATCCCTTTACATGATTATACAGTTGTCATCATGTTACAAAAACGGTACAAAGAAATTTTTTATTCTAAAGATAACCACCAGAAAGGGCTATGAAACTATACAAATCGTTCTTTAGCCCCCAAAATGTTGCAAACGCAGCTGTATTAAAACTGTATCTATGGCATTCTAGTCGCTTACCTATTCTGCGGTGTTTTCGAATTTCAATGCCGATTTGAGCATTTTTGGCATTATTCCACCAAACGTAATTCTTCCATGCGATCACAATTATCCATAATTCAACCTCCATTAACAGACCTTTTTATTGTTCATTTATTTTTTGTCACAGCTGTTTGCGCTTTCTTTAAGTATCATATTTTTATAATTTAAATCAAAAGTTAGATATCACCTCAGACTCTTACACCGTTGCAAGAATTAAAGAATAAAGGAGAAAGATAAACAGAAGTCCTTTCATAAGCCGCAAATCACATGTGTAAGTGTCATAAAGATCGCCTTTTCTTACGCAACGTTCCATACCACGTGTCAAAGTTTCTTTGATCTGTCCGTGTCGATGCACCAATCAATTGTCAATGTCATATATTGATAAGCCCCTAATCACACGTGTGTGTCGCCTTTATTTTGGTCAATATAACAGACCATATGACAAATTTTCTTTCATCTATCCGTGACGATGCACCAATCAATTACCCATGTTACTGATTTATTTTCATGACACAGATATTCGCAAACTAAATTTCAGTTGACACAATCTGAACTATCTCATACACAAAAAGCACTTTTTCGACATGCTTCAAAACGGTGCAGCTATAGATTTGAGAAAGCTGAAAATACAACGGTTCTAATGCCAAATCGGTGTCAAGAGAAGAAATAGTAACAACGGTCATTTTAAATCAATCAAATTTTAAAAATCTGTTTTATATGAGGATAACAAAATATGTACATGGTTTTGTGGTTTATTCCCTTTGTCTTATCCCATTTCGTCTACACTTTAAAAATATTGGGTAATATGAAAAATTCCCATTTGGTCTTAAGAAAGAAAGAAAGAGAAATGACATTCATATATTTGTTCATTCATTAACGTTCCATCCGTTCGTATATTATTTCATCAACCAATTCATTTATTCATTCTTTCTTTTTTCCATTCATTTATTCTCTGATGATTTTATATCTTGAGGTCATTTTATTTCTTTAAGTTTTAAGTATTACTTCTTGCTACTGATGCAAATCATACATGAAATAGAGCTTACCCTGGCCCCTTCAACTGTGCATAAAAAAACGTCCCCTTACCCCAGGTTTTAATGCTCAGGAAGGCAAAATGGTTTAATTTGGCTCAAGGAAATTTGAGCTGTCAGGACATTTTAATGCGTCAATGGTTATCAAAAGTGTGTCATGCTATTGATATCAGTTAAGTTAAAACTGTCTCTTTAACACCTAAATTGATTGTCATTTAACACACTCCGGCTATCGGATTGGCGATCGTAATTGGCAGTTTACTATTAATCTTCAATACTTGATAGTCACGGGTTTACACCAAAACAATAATTGGTGAAATGATGTTAAGTTTTTCCATAGTAGATGGTGTTCGGTGAGTCTCTTTTCTATTCTTTTTGTACTACTCTCGGTTCATGCGTTCTCGCTTCTTAAGAGTCCTACCCTGATCTAACAGGAACGAAAAGAGGATAATTCCCGAAGAATTTAGGTTGCGACATCCAGGGACAACACATTAATGCAAAATTCAAGTATTTTTTCGAGTGGAATTTATCATAAATCGATCTAAATTACATAGCCGCTGACAAATTGTTTACTATGCTAGTATATCTATCCCTCGCGGTGACGTCACACGCCTAAGTCACGTGACCGAGAAGTTATCAAGGACCGGCTACAGGTGTGTTTATCGAAAATCGTGAAATTCACAGTTATAAAAAATCATTTTGTTATTCTGGATATTGCATCGTATTTCATTTTTACTTATGAATACATTAAGAAACGGTTGTAAACGCTTTTCATTTGACCTTTAAATCACAAGTCATAATTTACCTAAAACATTTTACCATGACATCATTGAAGGTTATGCTACTTTCCATTGCAATATTATGGCCAACTTTTAAATTTTAAATTTAAGTTTAAATTTTCCATTTTTTTACCTTGAAATTACCTTGACTTTGACAGATCACCTTGAACATAGTAGCCGCAAAAAGATCTTTTCACAAACAAAAATCATGTGAAATATGAATATTAAATCTCATTCCAATTAAAAATTATGGCCAATTTAGAGTATTTATGATTGACCTTGACAATTTGACCTTTACCAAAATCCTTGTCTAAGACATCTACCGAAAGACCTTGACTTTCACTGATGGATAACCTTGAACTTGGTACCAATAGGTCAAGATCAGATCAGGATCTGATTTGCTACTCAAATATGTAATTTAATAATGATTATTAGACTAGGAGATATTGGCAAAAAAACTTATTTTTACCCTAAGGCCCTTTTTTCAGAATGACGGATGAGCACAAAAGCTGGCTACTACATGCTTCCCCGAAAATCTTTTCAGGCGCATAAAAACTGGTAATATAAAACAGATAAAGACTCTGCAAAGCTGTGTTTTTATCTGTTTATAGTTGACCTGTTCAAAAGATAAATTTGGTATTACATGCCAACTTATTCAATATCCTGAATTTAATTGATCACCCATCTTATAATCATAAGTGAGCATGAAGAAAGTTGAGTGCGGTTTTATTCATACCATTGGAACATCAGGATGAAAGCACCTTGATTCTTCCCTACAATCACCACAAGGTCCCTGAAAATATGATATATCCTTGTCCTGGTAACAACTTCAGACTGTTCTCACTTCAGTTAAATAACAGATAACAAGTAAATGACAAATATCCTAAAAGGCCAACTATTGGAAGTTAAATCCTGAGAGATGTCAGTGACTTTGGTACCAGCAGATGCATATTCATGAGAACCATTATTATAGTATGTATGGTCAGTATATACTGAAATGAAAAAGTTTAGTCAGTGGGGCTTTTTCAGCAGAAAAAGTCTGTCTGAACAAACTGAATTAACAGCAAAGAACTTAATGTACTTTCCAATGACTTAGATTTAAGAAGACTTGAAACAACCAAGTCTTTAGATTGTCTTTTGTGCATCAATGCCATTATGGCGTTGAAACATTGTGATGACATCATTACAAACTTCTGGTCAAAACATGTGATTTGGCCAGTATGGCTAGAATTATCCCACTATTTTGTTTTTAGTATTTTGCCTCCAGCTTTTATTTGACCAATATATTTTTAAACACATGAAAAACACAATGAAATTGCAGCAACTTTTATGGGCAAACGCTGATTTCAGACATAGACATATACGCTACCAATGAGCCAGTCTGAATCATGTCCTATGCATGCAGACACACATAATGATTCAGTTCATTGATTTGTGTAAAACAGGCTCTCCAAATCAAAAGTTCAACATTCTAATGTTCCTTACCTGTTTAGCAAAGAAAGTTCATCTAATAATTTCGTCTTTTCTTTTATGTAGTCTTTACATGGGTCTACTTATTGCATGATTTACAGAAACAAGTTAGGCATTGATTGATCTATGTATAAAGGTCAGAAAATGCCATTTTAAGTTTTGTCTATAGACTCAGAGTTTGCTGCTCTTATCTTTACCTTTCTTTACCTTCTGATTTTCTTTTTTTAAAACCAGAAAAGTAAGGAAAGAAAATATATTTTCAAAATAAAATTATGCACATGCTTTTCAGCACTTTGATTGAAATACAGCATTCAAGTATTAACAAGAGCCATGTCGGACATGGCCATCCCCCGCCATGAAAGCTTGATAGTAAACTGAAACCTAGTAGATTAAGGATTCTTTTGTACATTAAGAGATCCACCCCCTACAAAATCTAAGCTCTGCACTTCTCCTCCATGAGATCCATCCACCCATAAAGTTTCAAATTGATAGCTATTATACTTTAGGAGATATGCTCCTGACAAAATCTTAGTATAAAAATAACAAAGGGCAATAACTCCAAAATTATGCAAGCAAGAGTTGTAGTTCTTGTTCACTGCACTTTTCCTCTATGAGATATATCTACCCATAAAGTTTCAAGTTGATAGCTATTATACTTTAGGAGATATGCTCCGGACAAGTTTAGTGACGGAACCTCCGATCCACGGAATAACCGAACGATGGAATGACGGACGGAGACCATTACTATATCCCTTTGCCGAAAACGGCGGGGGATAATAATCCCTAAAGCTGTGGCAAAGAGGATTTATATTCCCAAACCAGCACTTTGTGGAGTTCTGAAATCTCTTTTCCCCTTGAGAAACCAAAAAAAATGGACAACTTCCTTGGGTCATGGGCAATAATTGTATAAAGTTTTACAATTCTAGGTCACTTCACTAGCCTGGAAACAAAAAAAGATCTACAGAGAGACAGATGGAAGGATGAGTAGACAGGCATACATGTTGAAACCAGTATATCCCCTCTAGTGAGAGGGTGCAATAACAACTAAGCCAACATACCATGATAGACTCATATTTATTCTGATTACAGAAGTTAGGTAATGTAGATATTCCAACAGGTACTAGAACGGTATCAATCTGCATCAGATTTCCATTCTCCACTAGTATGTTGGTATTTGTAATATTAGCCTCTCTATTTATACTAAACTGGCCCTGAAAAATCATAGTGATATCAAAATAATGAAACTAATGCATTGCAATACTACTAATTTTATCTACTTGTGCAAATTCGATGGGCATGCAGACTAAAATTTCAAAATCAAAATGTTAAAGTCATCCATTTTACCTTAATTTGCAAACAATTTGTGTGGGATCATGACCTGGTGAGCATTCATAAATTTTGCATTCCACATAAACTTTATCCTGTTGAATTCAAATTATATCTAAACAAGGTGGCAAAAATTGAAATAAAATATGCCCATTACACTGAAGGATATTTAAGTATGAAAATGAAAAACAAGAGGACCAAGATGGTCCTAGATCGCTCACCTGAGTCTCTTTGACCCCTGGGACATCACATTAATTAGATAGGCAGATGTCAAAAAGAAGATATTTGCCTAAGATCAATACCATGGAATGTTTTCAGCGAAGAGCAAGACAGATATGCCTTTTTGCTCTTTGATTCTATGTAAAAAGGGATGCACCCGGGTGGACCCCAAATGTGACCCAAGGGTCTTGATATGAACAAACTTGAAAGAGGTCCATAAGATGATGCTACATACTAAATATGAAAGCTGTCTGCCTTCTGGTTTCAGAGAAGAAGATTTTTGAAGGTTTTCCTATTTTCACCCATCGAGTTCAGATGAGCTGAAAGGGATGCGCCCGGTTGGAGCCCAAATATGACCCAAGGGTCTTGATATGAACAAACTTGGTAGGGGCCCACTAGATGATGCTACATACCAAATATGAAGGCAGTGTGTCCTCTGGTTTCGATAAAAGAAGATTTAAAATTTTTTTGCTCTTTGATTCTATGTAAAAAGGGTTGCGCCTGGGTGGAGCCCAAATATGATCCTAGGGTCTTGATATGAACAAACTTGGTAGAGGTCCAATAGATGATGCTACATACCAAATATGAAAGCTGTCTGCACACTGGTTTCATAGAAGAAGATTTTTGAAGATTTTCATTTTTTTACCCTTCGTGCTCATAAGAGATAAAGGGATTCACCTGTGCAAAGCCCAAATATGACCCAAGGGTCTTGATATGAACAAACTTGGTAGAGGCCCACTAGGTGATGCTACACACCAAATATTAAAGCTGTCTGCCATCTGGTTTCAGAGAAGAAGATTTTTAAGATTTTCACTCTCCAATTCTATGTAAAAAGGGTTGGGCCCGGGCAAAGCCCAAATATGACCCCAGGGTCTTGATATGAACAAACCTGGTAGAGGTCCACTAGATGATGCTACATACCAAATATGAAAGCTCTGCCTTCTGCTTTCAGAGAAGAAGATTTTTAAAGATTTTCATATTTTCACCCTTTTTGTTAAGGGTAAAGGGAAAGTTAAGGGTGGATTTCATTTATTTGAACAACTTTGGTAGAGCTTGACCCAAGGAACATCCCTGCCAAGTTTCATCAAGATTGGCCCACTGGTTTAGGAGGAGAAGATGTTTAAAGAAATTGTAGGCGACGGACGACTGACGACGCACGACTGACGACGGACATTCTACGATCCCAATAGCTCACATTGAGCACTTCGTGCTCAGGTGAGCTAACAAAAGTCGCAAATGACTTAAATCAAAGTGCTGTCAGCACTGTAAATCGGACATCATTGAGAGACTGGGATAGTGCAATAGTTCGCCAATCAAAAGGGCTCAAATTTGGACAATGAAAGTTGGTAAAATTTGCCCAATTTGTGAGTTTTTTGTCTTAACACTCCATCTTTTTGAGGACATTGCCAGCTCATCCAACCTTGTGGGTCCGATTTTGAAAGTTTGCTGATTCGATAGCCCTCTGCTAGTCTAAATTATTTCTTAGCAGATTTTTTACGTTGTTATAATGAGCATGCGCCAAGCTAAAAGCTTGTCTGCTAATATTATTCCTCTCTCTATAGAGTTTAAAAGCCTGTTTAGCAACAAACCTTTTTCTTTAAAATTTACAATTTTGATTACCAACATGTTTGTATTTCAAGCATTGGGTTTTCCCAAATACTGTAAATGCATTTTCCCTCAAGAAACAAGTGAAATCGCCAACTATGCTATTTATATCTTTGGTTTCTGACCAATCGATTAAATCTAGCAGCACTCTATGATTATTCATGAGTTGTTCTAAAAATAGATCACTCTTACTGCTATCATATATCAGTTTATCGTATGTTTTTTTGTTGTTGAATAACTTTTCTTCATACTCAAATTTGAATTTATTGAAAATAGGATTGGAGCGTGATCAGAGTGCTCATTGAAATCAAATATTTCAAAATTACAAAATTATTTCTATTTGTTAAGACATAGTATTCATTCCACCATGCGAACAAAAAGTAAACTTCCCACGCTCCCTGTTTGAGTGCAGACGACTATTGACCAATGACAAACAGCTTAATTGACACATTTCGAGCAGACGATGTCCATTTGCATCTACCATGTGGTGTGAATTTACGTGTGGGTTTTGACCGAGTGATAATCATAACAGAATTTGATTGGTTGTCTACCCTACAAATAGTAAATGACCGTTCGAGAAAAACATCAGAGCAGTAATATTGTAAGTGCTACAAATTTATTATAAAGTTAACCTATTGTACGTTTCAACTCCTTTACTCAACCGAAAATCTTGTTATAAACACTGAAAATACTAACTGGTAATTACTAAAAGCGAAAATTACATCAAATTTTGTATTAGCCTCTTCTCTATTTGTCAAAAAGTAAATAAGATAAAATCAAAGATTGTAGATCGTGACTGAAAAGGCCGTTTCTTCGGTGTTTGAAAACACATAATTTGGTTTGAACACATTGCTCAGAAGATAATGGTAAAAATGTAGTGGGTCAAACAGACTTAATTTCTGGAAAACGGTATATATGAATCGACTGCTTCGCAGTCCGATTTAAAAATAGGTAGAGTTCCAGTTTTAGGGCAGTGCATTAAGTAATCAGGAGAGAAACATTTGTGCAAAGTTTCAAGAAAATCAGACTTAGGATAATACAGTTATGCCTTGGACAAAGAAGTGTACACAGCCCACCCAGCTGACACTACAGTTGATCACAAAATATGACAGGCATATAGGATTGCTAATTTTTCACACAATTAGCCAGTCTGTCTTAGTGTGTCTGTCTGAGTTTCCCTCAGTAATTAATTACAAAGCAGATTGTGTAGACTAAGATCAGACTGTGTGTCTGTGCAGGCTGATCTTGTTCTATACTTTTAGTCCGGCAGAAATCTAGCTTGAACCGGCAGTAGGGTTCAAAGTTTTTTTCTTGACTGATTATTGTAGCTTAGGCCTTCCCTAACGAGAATCTGACTGATGACATCTTGTCATCATTGAGTATTTTGAGAAAATTGAGATGGCAGCCAGGACTATCGAATGCTACGCGTACAGCTCGGTAGATCACTATGAAACACTTTTAAATGGTTTTTTTGTGCTTTGGTTGATGTTAAAGCTCGAGATTATAAGCATATGACATAATAAATGCATATTATGACATCAGAAGTGAGTATGGTAGTCAAGATGGCAGCCAAATATAACAATTAAATAGCACTTAGAGTATTTCTTAAGTAAGCATTTTAGGGCTTCTTCGATAAGCATTTGTAAGTGGTTTTAAGCTCTCTTGATATCAGGCTAGTGAGAACTCTCTTCTATTGATACATTAATTCTTGATTTGAAGATGGCAGCCAATAAAGAGAAGATTTTAAGTTAATTGTGTTTTACTCAGGATTTTATAATACATTTTGAACTTGCATTAATTTTTTCAATGCCAATTTCAAAGTGGGTTTTTTTTACGATTTGACGCCTTAAATAATAGATTTTGAATATTATTCGAGATGGCAGCCAAGAAATATACCTGAGAGAAAGTTTGAGGTTGCAAAATTAATTCAGAAAATGATTCATTTTAACAAAAAATTTAGTCATAATTTTGAAATTAGAAAAGCTACATATAACAATATACAATGTATGTAGAATTACTGTGTTTCAAGATGGCAGCCAATATTGCATAAATATGGTATTACTGTTGATTATTACCTGTTTTTCTAATTCAAATGAAAATATTTGTAAATAACTAATTCATAGACAATCATTTTAACTTGAATTAACTGTTCCAGAAGGTCAAAAATGAAGCCAACAATACATCCTATGAACAGGAATAACTAAACAGAAGTCTTACTACACTTGTAGAATTATACATATACACATTCCAGTGAACAAAACATTGCACCTATATATAACACCTATGTTGCATGGCAATTGAAAATAAAATTATATTTGCTTTGGAAGAAAATTATTGCACAACAAAATACATTTATCTCATATCTTTGGAATGGCACAAAAAAGTTGTATCTCGCTATAAACATAAAGGCAGTAGCAACTGGTTCATGCTGAATCAACGATATGGTCAAATACCGATAGAAAATTATATTATTAATATTTTTGGAAAATCGTACATTTAGTACTAATTTCAATTGAATTTAATTCTCTCTTTTTTATCCTAATTGTTTTTTTTTCTCTGGTTAAGTAAGTATTTGCTACGTTGTGCTAAAGATTATTGATCATTTCATAATATCCAACCTATAATCGCCCAAGTTTCTTTATAAAACATTCTGATGGATTCATTGTAGCTGACCTATTAAACAACATCCATATCAGTATGTATTGTCATATATGTTTATTAGTGGAAAAGGAGTTGTTCCGCTGAGGAACATTATAGCACTGCAAAAAAACTTTTAGTGGTAAATTTCAATTACATGTTCACAACCGTTAAACAGGTCATGTAGGCATGATGATTGACTATGCTGTGGTTCCCTGGTGAATTTGGTAATGCTTGAAAAGAGGCAATGCACTCGCTGGATTTGTCTTAGCGACTATTGAAGACCTTGTTCAAATTACATAAATATGGCAAATTACTAGCGCGCACATTGACTAAAAGTCTGATTTTTGAACGAACAACACATCCTCAGATGCCTGTTCTTATCTTCATGTTGCTTGTATTTGGCAACAATATTGTGACTTTACTGTTGACTATAATTGTTTTCCTCTTTTTTTTATTTCAAAAACTTCAACTGGGATTAATTTTCAAAGGAGCTGGCTCACACAATCATGAATGAATTGACCAAAAGGAAAAAGTAGCAATAATCACAATGATAACTCAATATAAATCATAATGCTCTGTCCAATTGAAGAGCATTAATTCAAGCAGCTGACAAAAAAAAAAAAAAAAAACATCACAAGACTAGACAGAACTAGCAAGTCTTATATTTGCAATGTAGGTTCGGAAACCTTTGCAACCATTCAATTAATGGTATCATTACCATTGACTCGGTACAATAAATTGACAACCACTTTGTGGAACAATTGTCGTAGTCCTGACAATTGATTTGAGAATATGCTAGCGCTCATCAGCTTTTATGCCTACACCTTGCCGTAAATGCCTCTGATGGACCTAAACATGTCGCTTTAGGTTCAAATCACACAGAATACTAGTAAAAATTAATGGTTAGATAATTTTGAATATTACGAAAAATAAAACTCAATATGAGTCTCCGTTAATCCACCAACGTACTTAAAATGAATGCAATCTACAATGTTATATTTTCGTACTCTTAGAAACCGTACTTTTACTTAGGCAATTTTTTTTTCAAATGCGCATTTAAATAAGCAAGCTAAAGGGTCTTTTTAAAACTAAGTTGTCATTTAGAAACCACATATTTACTATAATTATACAAACATGTTTTGTCAACAAGTTCCCAGAGCTGGCACAGTAGTTAAATAGATTTGATAATAAGTTGAAAGAAAAACAGCGAGACTGCCATCTTGAAAAAAAGATGTTTTAATACTTTGCATCTGATCGTACTGATCAAAGCTCGGGTATGTTTTGGCTATATAAAAAGATTATTATATTCTCATGCTTGCCATTTAAGTAAGTGTATTTATAATTCATAAACTCTCTTAACAAACTGCCATCTCGACTGCCAAACTGAATTTCACTGTATGATCATTATTTCTGTAACTTGCTCAGGCAGCTGTTCGATACCATTATATTTTCACATTTTCATTTGGTTAGAGTTGTCTATAGTCATGTAAGTTTTATCTAAAAAAAGGTTTTAATTGCATCTTCAATTTTTTACAAATATCCATATACTACTTAATTTACACAAGTAATCATGCAGTTTTTCCATTTGGCAGCCATCTTGCCAACTATTCTTAGTTCAATCTTCATTTGGGGTGTTCATTACACCAGGAAACTTCAAATTAGCATCTTACCAGTTGAATTAAGTTTAAATACAAAATTTAGCTGAATTGTTAAATCATAGTAGCATAGTAGTGCATGTATGTTTTTGGTTGACTTGGCTGCCATCTCGACTTTTTTCAAACTATTCCATGATGAAAATGCACCATCATCCAGATTTTTGATAGGCTAGGCCTTAGCTACTAGAAAAAGAGTTAATTGTAAAATGTCTTGCAAACGTCTAGCATGGAATAAAAAACTTATATTTCCTGGCTGCCATCTTCAAATTAAGAATTTGCATATTACTTGATAAGAGGTGTAACTAGTCAGATTAAGGGCATAAACCATCTTACAAAAGTTTATTTAGAAAACCCCAAAACAGATTCAAAGATCCTTATATCTCGCATGCATCGAGAATACTTTAAAACCATTTTGGAATTCGATTTGGCTGCCATATTGATTACTATGCTCATATCTAATGACACCTTATGCTTTTATTTTGTTACATAGCTTCAGATCAACATCTTAATAATAAAAATGACCACTCAAATGGATTTTATATTTCAAAGAGAGTGATCTACGGAGCCGTTGGCTTGTTTTTGGTAGTCCTGGCTGCCATCTTCATTTTTTCAAAATGCTCAATGATGACAAGATGTCATCAACCAGATTCTGGTTGGGGAAGGCCTTGGCTACAAGAATCAGTCAAGAAAAAAACTTTGAACCCTACTTCCAGGTTCAAGCAAAATATGCCATATTTCTGCCGGACTATTTCTTCTAAAGATTTGTTTTCAGGACGAATGTGCTGTTTAAAGCATGGTACCATTAAGCTTATAAATTTCTTGTTGAAAGTTCCTAATTTACAACACTACATATCCCAATCATGTTCATTTTTTCCTCCCAATCTGAATCAAGACTGATCTAGAACACATTTCCTTCAATATCTGCACATGATAATGAACAATTGTCCCTAATTTAAGTTGAAATCCATCCATAAATTGTGGACAAATACTCAGGAAATACTTGATATCACAATTTGACCCAGACCTGTGACCTTGAACATGAAGCTATCCAAACAAGTGCCATCACAAACTTTCTTGTCACATGCAATACACATGTGAAATATGAAGGCTCTATCACTAATAAATGCAAAGTAATAGCCTATGTGGACAATTTACCATTACCATATAAAAACTTAATCTCTTACCAATCAATTGTAATGGCCAATTTAAAGGGTTTTTATAAAGGATATCACTGACACACATTGATTAGCTCAGTTGGTAGAGCACCGGACTTCAAAACCATTGAAGGTCAACCGTGTGGGTTTGATTCTCGGGCTGACACACTAACAAACTAATTGTCTTTCGGATGAGACATTAAACCGAGGTCCAGTGAGACGGTGCTTTACACCGAGCATGTTAAAGAACCAAAGCGGATCTCAGCAATAGTTTCATCATGTATCCTTGCACCATCCCCTATAACAACTAATCGTCTTCTGGGGGCATCACTGACATTGACCTTGACTGATGACCTTGATATAGTTATCTACTGAAAGGTTTTTTCAAAAGTACTATAAAGTTTAAATATGATCCACATACCATTACAAACATTTCTAATTCTAAAGTTTTGATTTTCCAAATATAGAATTTGATGCCAACAGAAAGTTATTTCACAAGCAATCCACATGTAAAATATGATAACTATATCTCTTACCATCAAGAGTTATGGCCAATTTGAGTTTTTGACAGACAACCAGAGAACCTTTGTAAAAAGCAAACAAGATTAGGCCCCCTATATCATTGACATTTTCCTTTTTATGCATATTACAAATAATTTGTGGTCAAGGGCATCTTTTTTGGTACACAAATATGACATTTCATTGAATTTCAACCATTAGAGTAAGAGAAATTACTGATTTTTAGCCCCGTTATCTGTAATGTGGCCTCAAATATAGGGATTTGAAAAGATGGATGGACAGACAGACAGACTGAAGGATGTGCACACAAGCCTGCTAGTATTCCATCCCCACCCCTCCCAAAATTTATTAAAGACTTATATAAAGACCTTCAGATGGCTAATCTACACCCTGCACTTATGCCAAAATTGTATCAAAATATATCGAGGATTTAGGAGTAATTGCCAAGTCCTTGGAATTATGACATTTGACCTTGATCTGTGACCTTTAGCAATCCCCAAAAGTCCTTCAGATGGTGCAGCTTTACTTAACAAGCGAATATTTGATTCCAACAAGAGTGCCATCGTCACAAAATACGCCGCCACTTTGCTGCTGTTTCACGAAAATAATTGTAGACACTACTTATTTTGACAGAACCAAATTGAAAATGACCAAGCTTCATTTAAATCAAGACAAAAAGTTTGGAGGAGTTGCCTTCTCAAGGCTGCAATTTCAATAAGCCCCAGGCACTAAGTTTTAAGGAGGCATAATTCAGGGAAATAAATGAGCCATAAAATCCTTGATCAATGTACATCTACAAATTTTGGTGATGACATTGACCAAGTTTCATTTAAATAAAGACAAAAAAGTAAGGAGGAGTTGTGTTCAAAAGGCTGCAATTTCAATAAGCCCTAGCTAATAAGTTTTAAGGGAGCATAATTTAGGGTAAAATTAATGAACCATAAAATCCTTACTTCATGCTCATCTACCAATTTCAGTTATAACATCCACGAAGTTTCATTTAGATCCAGCCAGAAACTTAGGAAGAGTTGCATTCACAAGGCTGCAATTTCAATAAGCCCCAAAGACTAAATTTGAAGGGGGCATAACTGAGGAAATAAGCCCCAGAGACTAAGTTTTTAAGGGGCATAACTCAGGCAAAAATCAATGAACCATTAAATCCTTCCTTCATGCACATCTATCAATTGAGGTGATAACATTGACCAAGTTTCAAGAAGATCCAGCCAGAAACTTAGGAGGAGTTGTGTTGACAAGAAAAATGGACCCAGAGACTAAGTTTTCAAGGGGCATAACTCAGGCAAAAATCAACAAACCGTAAAATCCTTCCTTCATGCACATCTACCAATTGAGGTGATAACATTGACCAAGTTTCAAGAAGATCCAGCCAGAAACTTAGGAGGAGTTGCGTTGACAAGAAAAGTGGACCCAGAAACTAAGTTATCAAGGGGCATAACTCAGGCAAAAATCAACGAACCGTAAAATCCTTCCTTCATGCACATCTACCAATTGAGGTGATAACATTGACCAAGTTTCAAGAAGATCCAGCCAGAAACTTAGGAGGAGTTGCGTTGACAAGAAAAGTGGACCCAGAAACTAAGTTATCAAGGGGCATAACTCAGGCAAAAATCAACGAACCGTAAAATCCTTCCTTCATGCACATCTACCAATTGAGGTGATAACATTGACCAAGTTTCAAGAAGATCCAGCCAGAAGTTTAGGAGGAGTTGCGTTGACAAGAAAAGTGGACGGACGTACGGACGGACGGATGGATGGACGGACAGACGGAGAAGATGACGCCAATATACGTCCGCCTCCGGTGGCGTATAAAAAAAGGCTCATATATACTTGATAGAGAAAAATTGTGCTAACTTTGTTGTTTATAAAAATCCCTTAAATGTATCTGGACCAGCAATGCTCAAGATGAAAATCCCTGACAGATTGAGAGATCATTACTCCTACATTTATGTATAGCATTAAAGTGTCAGTCATATTGGGATATAAATACAGGGATTGTGAGTTAGCTTACCCTAGCTTAGCCAACTTCAATCTGAAATTTGACAAAAGTCATTATGGCATGACTGCTACGTCTCCTACCATATGATTAGAAGTATGCCTGAGTAGAACATTTGGTGGCCTAGATGAAATGTTGTGGTTGTAATAGTATGAGAAATAACATGAAATCTTTGGTAGGTACCAGGTGGGGGAGACTATTCCTCAATTAAGGGAAATTAAGACTACAATTGCATCTTACAAAATATTAAATATGTGAGCAATGGTTGTCATAAAGTTTAAGAACTATTGAGGTAAAATGGTGTAGGAGTTAAAGACACAATGAAATATTGTTTTAGTTCAAAGATGTACAAACAGACAAACAGTCTATTTCCAGTATCATTTTTAAATCTAATGATTGGTACCAGTCTTCACTTCCTCTATCTGTCTGTCTCTCTGTATGTCTATCTGTCCCTCTGTCTCCTCAAAAATAAAATTACCTACCAGACTTCCTTTAGAAACTTCCACTTTGACTATGTATTTTGCAGCAGTCATATACCTCTTGTTTAGGAATTCAAAAACTTCAAACTGGAAATAATCAAAATCAAATCTTAAAATATAGTACTATCAAACCCTGGCAGCATCAAATTAAAATTGATCCAAAGTATGACAAAAGAATAAAGTCACATCATCGGGGCCCGAGGTTATAAACCATTCTCTATTGCATTCTCAGGCTCTATTTGAGAATTTTACTCAAAAGGGCGATTCTCAGAAAAAATGGTGATTATAAAAAAATAGAGACTGAGAACGTTCTCTATTTGAGAACAAAATCGCCGTTTGAGAACGAAAATTTAAGTCTGGGTAGGGGCATGCTCTAACCATTCTCAAAGTTGATTCAAGATGGCCGACACTTACTTTTATTACGATTCAATATTTCAATAAGTGAGAAAAGGACGAAAATGATTCATTTGGGGCTGTTTTCAGATCGAAATCGTCGGTTTCCAGTCTAAACAAGGTAACAGAGCGCTTTGATTAGTAATTTCAGGCGGAAGACGAAAATTCGTAAATCGTTCGATATTCCCAGCGTAACGCTTTTATTTAGCCACATTATCAAGTATTGTCATATTTCTATTCAATAGAAACGAAAACTTCTTCCTATAAAGTTGCTTAATCAACAAACTATCTGTCCATTATTTGCAAAACGTCCCTTAATTATCATGAAAACAAGCCGTCCATTAGCTCCAAAACCCGGAAGTTTTCTGCGCTCGAAGATTTAAAGGAAATGAGTGTTTCTGTGTATCCCTTCATTTTATTTGATATACATACGTGTTGTTTTTATCTTTGATTTAATTTATTTGCCATCGTGTCCGAAATATGTAAATCTTTTCGCTCTTAACAGATTATAACGTTCTGAGCCTAAGTTTTTTTAAGGAGGTGGGGTAAGACAGCGGATTTTTGACAACCCTCCTCTCGGTGATTACGTTACAATTTGAAACGAAAATATTCATTTCCATGTACAATTATAGTTGTAGTACAGCCGTGATAAAAGAACATGTCTAGTTAATGCAATTCACTTTTTGATTGAACCATAAACTTAAACTTTGTTTCCTGACAAAATCCATTGTCCTGTTAATATAGCATGGAATTAGATCGTAAGATCATGGACTCTCAATACATGTATGTATATTTAGGGTCCGTGGTAAGTTCAACTGTTGTTCAACATATCTTGCATAAAAGAAGATACACTCTGACTCTGTAGGGTAATATTTAGATAATTTATCTGGAGCTATGCTAGACAGGCTTCTTGGTAAAAAATAGAACTTCATTTTTGAATGGTCATGATATCACTTTCACTATATATTTCATGTATATTCAAACATGAGACATTGATGCCATTTTTGACGTTTTCAAAAATAAAACCTAATTATTTCATTATTTTCTTTATTTCAGTTGTGATCTCCACAAAACAAACTACTTACAGAACATTACAGTATAGAGGAAACTGCTGGATGGAAAGCTCAGTTGTATTGATTTGAATGAATACTGCGATTTGACGGAATTACAGTAAAAGTGATGTTAAACCCTTTATGACCTTGTCAAATGATATAGAACATCCCGTAACTGTATGATGGATCTCTCCAAGTGCAAAATGCCCTAGTGTTTGTGTCTCTGTTGTTTTCATGGAAACAGCTATGTATTCAAAAGAAGAGGAAAGAGCATGGGACTAATATAGATTGAAAGTTATATTTTATGTCAGTATGACTGCTTTGATAAATTTGATTGTGTCTCCCGCAAAATTCATTTGTACCAAGTTCAAGACAGTGCAATAACCAAGGTTGATAGCAGCTTCCCGGAAACAAACTTGGGACCTCTTGACCAAGAGATGCTCAACCACCCAACCGTGGACACAATTTGCCCATTCACATTTCAAATTTAATTTTTTCTGTAACTGTTTATGAATAGAGACAATTGAATATAAGTAAAACTTGAAATTCTCATAATCTTTATTTTCTTTGAATATTATAATTTGATCCAAATGGCAAATAGCTAATAAATATTGTCATGATGTTTTGTCTGTTTGTTCAACCATACTTTTTTTATATCCCCCACCTACAAAGTAGAGGGGGGTATATTTTTTTCACCA
The DNA here is from genome assembly GCA_948146395.1 of Fragum whitleyi. Lineage (NCBI taxonomy): Eukaryota > Metazoa > Mollusca > Bivalvia > Cardiida > Cardiidae > Fragum > Fragum whitleyi. The sequence goes on from OX411550.1 coordinate 34,316,457, forward strand.
TGTCCGTCTGTCAATCCATAGACCTTTTCGTTTCCGGGACTATCATTCTAGAGGTCCCGGGTTCAATCCCCGACGGCTGCACTCATTCTTTCTGACTATTTGTCTCTCACCAATAGGTCGATAATCGTAGACTTATGTGAGATAGCAGCTGGAGGCTAGGAAAGGATGTGGTGGTTGTACTGGTTAGAGAAATACCAGGAAACCATTGTTAGGTGCTCCAGCTGCCACAAAATAACTGAAATAATGTTGAAAGCGGCGTTAAACTCCATTCAATCAATCAATCAATAGTTTCCGGACTCTTAACTTAGGAACCAAGTGACCTAGAATCATGAAACTTCATACAAATGCTGCTTATGACCCAAGAAAGTGCCCTTTCATTTTTGAGTCACATAGGCCAAAGGTCAAGGTCACAGTCAATTTTCTAATTTAAGAATCAAGGACCTACAATCAATCACAGGCATATAACTTGAATTTTCAATATTTGTTGAAACACATTGTGCACTGATAGCACTTATATTTTGACAAAGCTGGTGGGGGGTATTAGTCTGCCTTGCGACAGCTCTAGTTTGAACTACTGAGGCTCATCATCACTTTACCCTTAGTAGCCTCATACAAACAAATCAAAGAAATTATAATCTGCTTTGTGGGTAGGCTTAAATTTAATACAGTAAATAATAACTGGTAAATAGTCTTAACTTTGAAAATCTTCCTTAAAAATTCAAGGTCAATTTTAAGCAATTTTAACAAGTTCTTTCAAGACATTTAAATTGGCTGAAAATGATAGTTCCAACGCTAGAACGTTAGAAATGTTATGATTAATTTAGATCTCTTTAGAATAACATTAAAGGGATAACCAGTGGTGTGGACAAGGATCAGGCTACACATAAGAGCACTGATCTTTGCCTTTACTAACTGCAGGTTGAGCATGGCAAGGTTTAATATAAGGGGCTACTTTCTGTGTATGGTATACAGCGGAGACTCCGAAGACTGTAGTTTCCTCAGCATCTTGATCAATATCAAATTCTACAAGAATGATCCATTGATGACCATTAAGAATAATTTGATGGTTCAACGTTAAACAATTGCAACTGCCTATAAATATATAGGCAGTTACAACTGTTTCACACTAATCCAACCTTGATCCATGTGCAAATAAAGAATTTCTGCTTTGGGATTGTGCAACTGGAAACCTAAGTTTCTCATGATATTCCTCAGTGAGTTCCTCAGTGAGCAATCAAAATAGTTAAACTACAGATATGTTCCTACATTTGCTTGCCCACTGAGCAAATTTTTCAAATGATACCCTGTATTCCAGGTTTTCGGACTAGATAACCATATATTTGACATCATTCTACATGGTCTGGGCTGCAATTCCCTACCTATGATTGGTTCATGCATTACATAATGATGAAACCCATGGGTAAAAGAAACATCATCTTTTTTCACTATGCAAAAATCTAAGTCAAAAAAGAAAAATGCTTCCAGAGTTATCCCCTTTGATAGTCTGGAAAGCTCTGATTGTGAACACACTTGCCAAGTTTCATGAAGATATTGTCAATAAAAACAGAGACATGACCATGGTTAAATGTTGTTACGCCAAAGTGATCCTTATACCTTAGGTTTTCTCCGAAATTAGCCGAGCTATTAATTAAAACAAGAGGCCTAAAGGGGCCTGTATCTCTCCACTGGCTTTCAAATATTAATCAATGAGAAAATCAGTCAGATATGGAAGTTCACAAGAAGTTTACAGGAAAATTTAGGAGGAGGCCAAAAGATGGACAGAAGGTGTAGGCTAAACCTTAAATGGAAAGCCACTTTTCAAAATATATATATATTGTGATCTGTCTCACAAAAAGGGACCACCTGGGAAGTGCGTAAAAAGTCGACCCTCATCAGACTATGTGGAATGTGCGGACTGACAAGGGTCAAAACCTTTTGCACTTTACTTATTTTCTGAATCTATATTAATCAATCTACCTTTAGGTGAAAGAAGTTTTGAAATGCAGCCTGTTCTTGAACCAATCTCTTTTTCAAATATTTATTTTAACTAAGTGTCATGATGGTCCCTTTTTGCTTGATGGCTCCCATATAAAAGTATTGATTCTAAATAGGAAAAGTTCTGTTTTTATAAGATAGATATGTCTTAATGGATTTTTATAATGAAACAATACTATATATAGCATAGGAAAAAGATTTGTTTGTTTAAATGGGGTCCAGCCCTTTTCAACAATCTTCCAGCTATATTATGGGGACTGGAGCACCTACAAGGGATCCCTGGTATTTCTCTCACCAGTACTACCTCTGCAGGCTCTTTATTTCATATTTTGCTCCTCCTTTCTAAACTTAAACAAGAATTGAGAATGGTTTTCTCTGTTTTATGGTAAGGGGATAAATTATCAGACCTAAGGTAGTAGTAGTAGGGTTCAAACACAGCTTGGGTGAGTTTCCCTCAATATTTGGTAAAAGTCATGCAAATTATGACAATCTATTACCCACAGATGTTTGCACCCCTTCGTTTCAGGCAATGATTATATTGACCTTTGGTAGGATAAGCAAACGACTGCTTGATGAGATCTAGGTGAACAAGCAAAATGACAGGAAGTCATATATGCACAAACCTCATATAATTCAATCCTTGTCATGCTGCATTAATTTTGGCCAACTTTTTTTTATCAAAATCAAAGGGCAAAAAGCGCTGAGTGTACCAACAATTCTGGTTTAAAAATGAGAAACAGGTGGTGTAGACTAACATCAGACTGCACATAATATAGCTCCTGCCAAAGCAGGAATATTCCGGGTTCAGCATAACAAGGGTTAAATACCATAAAACTGAAAAACTTTTGTAAGTTGATTTTTGAATCAAAACAAACTAATTGTTATCTATTAGACACCTTTTATTTTTTAAACACTTGTCTAATTGCCATCAAAATCTTTTAACAGTTATGACATGTCAAATATTTTTTCATCATCATAAATTTAAAGCATCAAATTTGTTACTTTCTGCAGATAAAAATGCATTAATTTTTCCCCTTGAGCTAGTGCTAACAAGAACAAGTGTCAAAGGGAGGCATTTTTGCCCTCTGACACAAGCCACAGATGCAACATAAACAATTTTAAAGGCAACCTGATTCTATGGGATATATTTCAAAACCAGCCCACAGTTCAGAATGCAAAAGTTTTGGCTAACATTTAATAAGGTGGCTGTCACTGTGTGTGAGAACAGCTGCGGCCAGCATATCAAATAATCTCATAAAAGTGAAAAGTTTCAAATTCATTAACGCAGATTGGATATTATCATATGATCCTATTTTGTATGACAGTAATAAATCTTTAATCAAACTTTAATAAGCAAAAACATGCTTATCCACCTTGTCAAAATTTAGGATCTAAAAACAGTCTTCAAGAACCTCTAGACAACAACTTCATACACATTCACTATAAGCACTCATTGAATTATTGTTTAAAGGTGATCACTATATGATGGAGAATTGATGAATTGATACTGTTTTCTCCTGCCAGCAGGCCCTGCACCAGTTTTTGAATCTGTAAAAAAGGGTTGTAGTAAACGTATGGGAGACAGAAATTTGAAATAAGTGATCTATAGGATAGAAAACAAAGGGAGAAATAGAATTTACTTTTAAAAAGTTATTTCTCATATTTCCATCATGTTTTGAAAAAGAGCCCTACCCTGCCACTACAATATTTGAGGGCCAATAGAAATTTTGCGATGAAATGAATTTGATTCAACCTCTGTGGAACTTTCCTTTTCACAAGACAATAAGAAAAGCAGCATTTCAAATTAAATTAACACTTTCCAGATCAAAAGATGGTGACAAATCGAAGTTCAGTGAGGTTACAAATAACACTGAAACCAGCAAGTGCAGCCTTATGGCTAGGCATGTTTCAGTAATGAACATTTTCAGGTCAGATTTATTGAAAACAATTTCTTTTCTTCACTAAGATTTCCTCAACCTTTGATTTTCAGTTTTTATATGAATGAAAACAGCCTCATCTTGACCTCTAAAAAAGAGATTTTTGAAAAGCATGGCATATACATAAAGAAAATGCAATTAACATTTCATGAAATACACAGCTTAGTAATTATTTTGGGGGGTTCTTTGTAAAAATAATGAAATTATAAAAAATATGACATACAAATGTATTTTGGAATTGCCCTATTATTGGCTTATGAACAAATACTTTTGATTCCTATTTTTAGTATCTCTTTGTTCAATATTGGCTAACATTTTGTAGTGTTATTTAAAAATACTCACAGTTACTACTACAATCATTGGTTAGACTCCATACCCTTGGCAAATTAATCCACATCTGTCATCTTTCCACTTTGGGCTGTAAAAGATCAAAATCAAAATATCAATTGACCAAACAAATAATTCAATTCAACTGGATGTCACATGCAGAAAAATTTAATAAATTTTGTCAAGCAATTTAACTATTTTAGCTTATTTCAGCTGTTGTTATTCATTACGACCCTTCTATCATCCCCTGAAAGTTTCAAGGAAATCCAATATTATTTGTGGACTTAACACTATCACATCAACCAGAATATTCTGAGCAAAATTCCATTAGGTACATTTTCACGTTTTCAAACAGATCAGCCCCCATTTTCAAAAGGAACCTCCCTTATCATCCTGTGAGTCTTTCAAGGAAATCCAATAATATTTGTGGACTTACTTGCTTCAACAGTAATATTCTAAGCAAAAATCCATTAGGCCCCTTTTCCTGTGAAATATATTACATATTTTTTGCATTTACAATGCTCTCAGACTGATTAGCTTAGTCGATACAGTCTTTGATATTGACTTAAAAACTCAATTATCATGGGCTGGATGTGTGGGATGACCAAATAACGAACTAATTTTCTTTCAAATGCCAATTATAAACTTTCACAGTTGCAAGATTTCTGTAAATGGGGCTCAAACTTACTAATGGTTAGAGACCAATTCTTGCTGAGAACCAGATCTCGCCAACCAACCTGTTAAAGACAGCGTGGAAACCTTTCTAAATTACAAGTTATTTAGGCAACAACTTCTTCTTCTATTCAGAAAATAATTTGTTTTTAATGAATATTGCGTCTTTACTGAGAAAAGTTAGCAAGAACAGCCCTGTGTTCAGGATGAAACAAGATGTGTTTGTGAAACACTAATGCCCCCGTAACAGCAATTTTTTTTCAAAGTTTGACCTTGACAGATGACCTTGACCTTGTCACATGACCTTGACTTTGGTACCAGCAGATGCCGATTATTCAGATCTATCATCATGCCAAATATGAGCCTTGTATCTTGAATAGGCTTGAAGATAAGGCAAAGGTTAAGTTTGGTTAAGTTTTCGGACAGACGGACGGACAGACAGACAGACGGACATGAGTAAAACAATATACCTCCGATCTCTTGATGCGGGGGCATAAAATGTTTCACAAGCGCTTTGAGATGATATCCCGCTTTGCACATGCACATACACGCGCTTCTCCAAGGTTTTCATTGTGAATGTAAGGCTGGTATGTGGCGAGGGTGCCAGGTCAAAAAGGCACAGTGCTAGAAAGGCCTAGGTAGGCCCACTATCAGAGTTGACAAAGAAGGCCCACTCTTGAATGTGACAAATATGCCCACAAATACTGACCTGCAATGCTTCAAATACCTGGTAGATATATTTATGTATCTTATTTTTCAAATCATTTATAATCATTTTACTCTAGAAACATCCTAATGTTTTATCCTTTTTGTGGATTGGGAATGATGCTACAAAGCAGAAGATGTGAAATATATACATTGCCATTTATCAAAATAATATCTCCCAGGCTATGACACCTGCAATTCTTTTTCATTTTAAACAATAACAAAAAGTTTACTCTCTATGACATCACTTTTTCACCCTCTTGTATTCAATGGGCCTTTTTGGTCATTTTTCAAAGTGGTCGCTTTTGGACTGGGCCTATTGACAAGGGGCCTTTATGTCAAAGGGCCTTTTTGTAAACTGGGCCTTTTTGTCATTGGTACTTTTTGACCCTAAACCGATGCAAGAATTTGTCTCCAACCAGTAATGTTGTTTTTTTGTTCCAATTGTTTTTAAATTTCGGCATAAAAAAGACATAATAAAGATATTAGACCCCCTCTCCACGAACAGTGTCTAGATCCACCAATGCACAAAAGAAAAGAAGATGTAATATTAAGGTGATTTTAGGATAATCTTAGGATATCGAAAAAGTAACTGACTGCTCGATCTAACCCCCAACACGCTCTTAGTCGTCAGGGACATTAACGGATCGAGATGGGTGGGGTGGGGTGGGGTGGGGGGTAATTGGGGTTCCAGTGAATCCCTTCTGTAGCCATTCTATCCCATTTTCATAAAGAGGCGGTGCTTTAAAGAAAGATAAATTCGTGGTATACACAAAGAAAACCTGTTGCATAAGTATCATTACCCAGTCGGGCGTAGAATGAGTTCGGTGCACGACTTATGATAACCGAACGGTGTTGGAAAACCTACCCAAAACACTGTAATCTTTTCGACGGTTTACAGTCAAAACGGCCCGAAGTCAAAACGGCCCAGAGTCAAAACGGCCCGTAATTTGGTCAAAACGGCCCAAATCAGTTTTGACAATCGGTCAAAACGGCCCAGACATAAAATTTGCTTTATTTTCCTATCTTTTTTCGATTTCAAAAAATAATTTTTCGTGAAGTAAGAATTTTTTATTCTTCCTTTTCCAATATTTGTATTATTTACATATACAGATGTGTGACAGCGCTTGAGAAAGGTGTTAAATTAAATCGAAAGGGCTGAAAAGTCTTACAACCCTACTGGTGAAATGGATTGGTTTGGGTGTGAAAATAAAATCAGAGACATGCGCTCACACTTGAGCACAGAACTAAATCTCTAAATAAGCTTTAAATGTACTTATATTGTCCTTATTTTTGTTATCATTAAAAAGAAATTGCAAATATAATGTCATAGTATATTTCACATATTTATTGAATATCAAAAGATTAACATCGTGCTTGTTTGAGATATACATGATATAGAACTGATTAGCTTCACAGGGGAGTTGTCAAAAGCCTTAACAAGAGAATCCATGTACAAGTAATCGTTTTAACTTTGATTGAAATGACATAAAATCAATACATTCAGTTTTCAAGAACCCCTTTCAGTTTCGAACATTTATATTAAAAACCCATAGTAGGAAAAGTGATACTAAAATTGACTAAGCGATAAATCATAAAGAAAACTAGCATGGAAGAAACATTAATCTAGCTTACCTAGAAACCATGTGATAAAAAAATCTTCAAACGAAAATAAAAAAAAATGTTTAATATGATTTCATGGAGGTATTATTGTGAAAAATTATATTTGGGCCGTTTTGACCAAAAAGAAAATCTGCTTTGGGCCGTTTTGACCAAATTGCGGGCCGTTTTGACCAAAATACGGACCGTTTTGACTCTGGGCCGTTTTGACTTTGGGCCGTTTTGACTTGCACCCTTTTCGACCGTCTGTCATTCAATAGACGTAGTAGAAGATTCTTTGTACAATCTGTCCAAGGTTTAGATCAAGATTAAACCATTTTTATCCCAGACATTGGTTTAACCGCCTTGGTTCGACAAAAAAATGTCTCGAAGCGACTGATGTACAGCCATTTTGTTTATAGTGGCAACAGAAAATGCCGCTTACGCTCAGTAAAAAACAAATTAATTATGAGAAAAGACTGGTTTATTCGCGTAAAAATTTTACTCTGTTGAGAACGTGATTCAAGACGTTTATAATCTTCCTTTTGTCAAAATACTCCCAAGAGCGGATTCTCAGCGATTAGAGAATAAGAATCATTCTCTATTAGAGACGTTCTCTAAATGTTTATAACCTCGGGCCCAGATGTGTGTTTTCTGCCTATGTACAAGCAGATTTCACTTCTGTTCTTGTTTTAGGACAATTATATTTGGAGATAGTCACTGTTACTGCTCATATAGACACTTAGCCTGAAATAAATAGCTTTGTTCCTTGAATAGTCTTGAAGTTATTGGTAATGTACTTGCCAGATAATCATGACCTTGTAAAATCATCTTGATCTTGATTGATATCTGTATATGCAAATTATTGAGATCTATTGTCATTCCAAACTTAACCCTTGTATCCTGCATATGCTTGAAGAAAATTGCCAATGTAAAGTGTTTTGGTTAAGTTTTGCAGACATATGGACAGACAGACTAGAACAAGAGGACCATTGGCCCTTAAGCGCTTACTTGAAGCATTTAGTTGACAAAGGTGGCAAAGTGTCAAAACTACTTATTTGAAATTCATGACTGGCTCAACAAAAGTCTGAGATATCAAGGAGACAAACATTTTGATTACATTTCAAGACATTTGAGTAAAATATGTTGCCTCTAAAGTACTTAAGGAATTTCAAGATTTGAAGATGAGTCTAATTTTTTTTACCCTCTTTCAATCTTGACTAAGATTTCAAGACCAACATTCTGACAATATGTTCAAACATATATATGACCTCTAGACCTACTTTGGTTACTAGATTGTGCACAAGATTTTTCTAAGATTTGACCCCATGACCTCATTTTTGACCTCACTTGATAGAATTTCACATTTAGCCTAGATTCCTTGAACACACATTCTGACCAAGTTTTAAGACATTTGAGCCAAAAATGTGGCCTCTAGAGTGAAAATAAGGTTCTTCAAAGTTTTGACCCCTTGAACCCATCTTGACCCAATTTCTATCATGACAAAAATTTGATGGAGACAAACATTCTCACCAAGTTTCCAGACATTGGGACCAAAAATGTGGCCTCTAGAGTGCACACAAGGTTTTTCTAAGATTTGACCCCTTGACCCCTCTTTTGACCCCACTTGACCCAATTTTTAACTTGACCAAGATTTGATAGATACAAAAATTCTGACCAAGTTTCAAGACATTTGAGCCAAAACTTTGGCCTCAAGAGTGCACACAAGTTGTCCTAAGGTTTTACCCCTTGACCCCATTTTTGACCTCACTTGAGCCAATTTCAAACTTGACTGAGATTTGATGGAGACAAACATTCTGACTAAGTTTTAAGACATTTGAGCCTAAAATGTGGCCTCTAGAGTGGACACAAGGTTTTCTAAGATTTGACCCCTTAAACCCATTTTTGACCACACTTGACCCAATTTTTGACCCAACTTGACCAAGATTTGATAGAGACAAAAATTCTGACCAAGTTTCAAGACATTTTGGCCAAAAATGTGGCTCTTTGAATAAAAAACAAGATTTTTCTAAGAATTTTCCCCATTTTTGACCCCACTTGACTGAACTTTGAACTTGACTGAGATTTGATGGAGAAAAACATTCTTATTAAGTTTCAAGACATTTGGGCCGAAATACTGGCCTGTAAAGTGCACATAGGATGTTGATGGACGACCAGACGATTTCTTGCTCAGGTGAGCTAAAAATAGATAGTCAGAAAGACAAATGGACATTGGGAAAACAATACACAGCCCCTTATCTTTCAAAGAATGGGCACAAAAAAGTGCCATAAGAGAAATGAAAGATTGCTTGTAAGCATCTTGCAAAGATACAAGTACAGTTACTTTGTTTTAACTTTGGTTATGTGTCGGTTTTCTTTTATAATTTTGGGAAATGGACATCATATTATAAACTACAGTAATTTTATTAGGCAACTGGCCCTGATTACCAAGCCTAAATACCAAATAATCACTGTTACTAATAACAATTGATCTGTGACCCATCACAGAAATAACAACCATCTTTAAATTCCCTTAAAAATATCAGAAAAGAAATTTGAGAGATGTTACAGGGTGTGTAATTCAAAAACATGAATGAGACTGTCATTCTAGATATATAAAACCTCCCAACAGCAAAAATAGTATAGTCTGGAGACTGCAGGAAAAGCCTGCTCTGTCTGACCTGAAGCAATAGATGTTTCATAAAACAAGACTATACTTACAGTTCCATTCAATATATGGTTCTTAAGTATCACCTCAACCTTGTCAACATTCTGTAAATATAATCAGGAAATGATATATAAGGCTTCCAGCACAAGACTAATATATATATATATATATATATATTTTTTTTTTAGTCTAATCCATTTTCAAATGTTGAACAAGAGTGCCATCGTCACAAAATACGCCGCCACATTGCTGCTGTTTCACAGAAATAATTGTAGACACTACTTATTTTGACAGAACCAAATTGAAAATGACCAAGTTTCATTTAAATCAAGACAAAAAGTTAGGAGGAGTTGCCTTCACATGGCTGCAATTTCAATAAGCCCCAGGCACTAAGTTTTAAGGGGGCATAATTCAGGGAAATAAATGAGCCATAAAATCCTTGATCCATGTACATCTTCAAATTATGGTGATGACATTGACCAAGTTTCATTTAAATAAAGACAAAAAGTAAGGAGGATTTGTGTTCAAAAGGCTGCAATTTCAATGAGCCCTAGATACTAAGTTTTTAAGGGGCATAACTCAGGCAAAAATCAACAAACCATAAAATCCTTCCTTCATGCACATCTACCAATTGAGGTGATAACATTGACCAAGTTTCAAGAAGATCCAGCCAGAAACTTAGGAGGCGTTGCGTTGACAAGAAAAGTGGACCCAGAGACTAAGTTATCAAGGGGCATAACTCAGGCAAAAATTAACGAACCATAAAATCCTTCCTTCATGCACATCTACCAATTGAGGTGATAACATCGACCAAGTTTCAAAAAGATCCAGCCAGAAACTTAGGAGGAGTTGCGTTGACAAGAAAAGTGGACCCAGAGACTAAGTTATCAAGGGGCATAACTCAGGCAAAAATCAATGAACCGTAAAATCCTTCCTTCATGCACATCTACCAATTGAGGTGATTACATTGACCAAGTTTCAAGAAGATCCAGCCAGAAACTTAGGAGGAGTTGCGTTGACAAGAAAAGTGGACCCAGAGACTAAGTTATCAAGGGGCATAACTCAGGCAAAAATCAACGAACCGTAAAATCCTTCCTTCATGAACATCTACCAATTAAGGTGATAATATTGACCAAGTTTCAAGAAGATCCAGCCAGTAGTTTAGGAGGAGTTGCGTTGACAAGAAAAGTGGACGGACGTACGGACGGACGGATGGACGGACGGATGGACGGACGGACGGACGGATGGACGGATGGACGGACGGACAGACGGAGAAGATGACGCCAATATACGTCCGCCTCCGGCGGCGTATAATAATAATAAAAAAGACTGCAACATATTAAAGAAAACATTGAGAAAAAGGGAGAAATTGCTTGAAACAAATAATTTTACTTTTTTCTCTATGTTTTTCCTCTTAATAACTTTCAGTGCACAATCTTTTATGTTTGTTTGGAAATGGTAACAGAAACAGGTCAAAGCATTTATCTCTTTTGGGGAAACAAAATATTTCTCTTATTCATGAATAATAAATATTACTACTTTTTAGAATTGGACTAACAGTCTTTTGTCAATTTCATTGATATTTTTTTTATAAGTATCTCAAAAATATGCATCTTAATAGAGAAACCTGTTAAATTATAACTTTTACAAATCTTTATAAAATGCTTTTATAGCCAGTTGGTCTATCTCTTCTTTAAATAAGAGTACCATTTAACAATTATTGCCACCAAAGGAAAAGGAATTTTATATGAAGGTCAGTTTCTGTGATTACAACTTGGCAACGGTATCGATATGGTTACATGATGAGGGGCATCTCTGTGAAAGTGTTGAAGGAGGAGATTGGTTAGACTGAATCCCAGGCTAGAGATTGGTGGACAAAAAATGGAGGTATGAATGGACAGATGGACAGATAGACATACAACTACCTCTGCTGGCATTATAAAGATCAGTAAATGCTCATCTTGAACAATCTTTTCTGCAGTTGTATTGATCAGTAAAAATTACCGACTATTAGGTTAAGGCCTCACCTCTGGTTTGATGAGATAGTCCAACGAGTCCCAAGGTAATCTATCCCAGGCTTCGTTAGGTGGTACAAACACGGTAACACCAGGCTGTTGTAGCAACATCTTTACAGGTTTACCAACCCTCTGGAATGGAATTAAATACAGTTATTGGAATTCTCTAATTACTTGATTATGAACAAGATGGTTGTATCAGGACAACTTCTGTTGAGTCCACAAAATTTTGACCATCAATTTGACCTTGAACTTCTCATATTGGAGAATAATTGTAACAAAGCTTTGTTAAATCCATTCTTGAACATGGGCAATATGCTTTAGAAAAACTAAATTCAAACATTTGACATTGACTTCTGACCTCCCTCAAATTTTGAATAATCTGAATTTACATCAGAGATTATGTGTATAAAACAAGAGCACCACCTATGGGTGCCAATGCTTGGCTGTATGTGCTGGATGGTGTAGAAAAGGGAGCTTAATTTGCTCAAAATCTTTCTAGAGTTATCCCCCTTGGTATAAAAGGTTGCTCTTTTGATGATGAATATGTGTGCTAAGTTTCAAGCAAATACCTTCAGTAGAAGCAGAGATATCATAAAATGTCAAAGTTTTGGCATGACGACAACAATATCGCGTCACCACCACCAACAACAATCACAACATCAAGGCTATAGCAATACGTCCGGTTTTCAACAAAAACAGCAGAGGTAAATATGCTGCTTTATACCACTCTTCAACAGTAAGTATAAGTTTACCAATCAAAAGTTTGAGCAAATTTTGAAGTTTTCATGTCATTAATGAATGACTGTCACCAAATTATCTTGACCTTGACCAATGACCTTGACATTGCTAGGCATGACTATTCTTGTGTGGTCTTGTCAAAAGCAATGCACATGTGAATTTTCAAGGCTCTATGTCTAAATCAAAAGTTATGGCTATTATTAGTTTTTACAACAAAAACTTGACCTTGAAAAATGACCTTGACCTTCGACTGATGACCATGAACTTGGTACCAACAGAAAGGCTTATCTTATCCAAATTATATGCAAGCATGATGAAATCACCAATTTGTTTTTGATTACATACTTTCAGCAATACCGAATCTCTCAAAACAATACAAAAAAACTATACCACTTTGATAATTTCACAAAGGTTTGTTATTGAAATTTTAAAGTGCATAACCTCTGAGAAATCTCAGTAGTTATCATACAGAATGAAACTAGTTATTTAACAATGAAGGAAAACTAAAAGAGGAGTATGCAAAACAAAATTAATGCTATATTTGGACAACTAGAGCTGCATGAGTAGCTTGTTTTTTGCTTCACAGGCCTGAATCTACTGATATGATTAGAGGAGAAATTAAGTGAATGAATGAATGAATGAATGAATGAATGAATGAATGAATGAATGAATAAAAGTTCAAGTAAAGAAGTGTTTTTAAGTGTCACATAATGAAATATTTATTTAATCACAATGTTGGATTTTTTTGTAGTCTGATAAAAGTTCACCCAAGAATGACTTGAGTGAAATTTGGTTGATATCCATCAATTAGATTCTGAGAATATGATTTTCAAAATTTTATCTATATGACCTATTATTCATCTGATCACAATATTGTTTTGTAGACTGATAAAGGGTCACTCAAGGATCATGTCATTTCAATTTGGTTGATATCCTATTAGATTCTGAGAAAAAACACATATTAACCCTTTGCTGTTTAATCCCTGCTTTTTAAGTGTCTGTGATTTTATGATTGAGAAAATATTGTGAAAGAAGAAATTGCATCTGACAAGCAATTTCTTCTTTAGCCACACTATTTTCTACCCGACTGAATGGTTATTTTTCAAATTAAATCCACTTTGGATTTTCGTCTGCAAAATCTTTGAATTTGGACAGGTCCAAAATTGGCCACACAATTTGAGCCTTGTTTTTCTGGATAAAAAATCCTGGAACAACTTTCAAAAAGGGCCACCCAAGGATCATTCCTGTTAAGTTTTGTTTAAATTCATCCACTAGTTTCTAGAACATATTTAAAGAAAAAGTTTACGACTGGACAGACAGACAGACACAGCGCCATGAAAATAGCCCTAGTGGCCTAAGTCCAATGGAGCTAAAAAGGAAATTAGTGTTTCAGTTCAAGGGGAGATGTTTATTGAGAGATAGTTTTCCAACAAGGGAGAGTTGCCAGTTCAAGATTGTGTCTTGCAAAACATCAACATGAGATAAATGCTAGCATGAAATACATTACTACTAAATGAAAATTGAATGGGGGAATAACGAACACAAAAATGACTTGTATGTACGCACAAAGTGAAGATAACATCCACATTTAAGGGGAAATAATTCTTGAACCAGGGTGAGTTGAGAGTCTAAAATTGTGTTTTGTGAAACTTTAAATTGTGAATAAATTTGCTTGAAGTTTCATTACTATTAAATGAAATTTGAAGGAGGAGTTTGCAATACAAATTAGGAGTTTAAGGTCCACAGACAGACAGACAGACAGAGGGACAGATAGACAGGCTAATTCCAGTATACCCGAAAACATTTGTTTTAGTGGGTATGAATTAGGCTAACCAAAAATTAAAAGTAAAATCTATGCAAATGTACAATGGTTTGGTAATCAAATAACAATAGGTATTACTTACCTGTACCAGTAAGTTGAAGGTACTGAATACATGTACAGAACCTATGTAGGAATCGGCTGTCATCTGAAAATGTTAAGAAGTCAAGGTAAAACTCTAGCAAGATCACAAAAGGGCCAGAATGGCCCTAAGCTGCTTACTGTAATTTTTATGGTCCAGTGGATGTCATTCAAGGAACATTCTTGTAAAGTTTCATTGAAAACGGCTAAATACATTAGTAGGAGATGTCTTTCAAAGAACTGAAAGTGAAAAAAGAGGGCCAGAATGGCCCTAATCCGGAATATTCAAGATCCGTAAAAGATTTCAAGGGAATGAATATTTGATTCATAAATTGTACACTTTAGTCCTGAATCTCAGTTCAGGAACCCTAATTAAAAAATCAGGAACGGAATATCAAAATTTGATGGTCATTCACATTGAAATCTATTGTTATTACTATCTGTCGCAACTCTATATGGAAGGATTAGGGCATTTGCAGTCACAACTGACTGATTGACATGTTTTGATGAACATTTAATGTGGCAATACTTTACTGCAGACAATTTTCACACCTTACAAACAACTTGATTAGGGAAGTGCGTCGCGATGACAATTATTATTCTATCCGCGCATGCCAACATCTATTAGCCTTCTTTCTCTCAAGACTGATCTTTGAAGAGGACAACCTAGTCTGCAGAGGATCCCCGCAAACTACGACCCTAAAGACATCTACAATATGGACAAGACAGGACTGTTCTTCCAACAGGGCCCAAACCACACACTGGCAATGACAAGTGTAAGGGGGATTGGGTTTAAAGCTTCCTTAGACAGAATTACAGTTTCAACAAGTATCTGGTGTTGTATGCAACACATAAAGTCCCCTACCGGCTTCACATTGACTCAATATTGTAATCAATAATAGATTAAGATGAACAAGTCATCAAAATAATTGTCAAACATATGAAATGTTATGCCCAAAATTTCGGAAATATAATTCAAATGACTTGAATAAAGTTACTAAAAGATCAATGATATGTAATTGCTACCATAGCAAGTGTAATTTTATAAAATAAGAACAACGGTAATCTAAATGTTTAGTGATATTTTTTGCAAGCAATTTTTCAGAGATCTTAATAAGTTATAAAGACCTTAACCCTTTCCCAAACGGCAAAAATTTAGGGTTGTCCCATTTGAAAGCTGCTGCAGACGACAAATTGGATGCTACTTAAGGTATAATTTGACAATATTATAGCTCAGAAAACATTGAGACAAACGGAGAAAATGCTGTTTATCAGCATTTTCTTCTTTTGTCTCAATGTTTTCCCACGCCAATTCTATCAGGGACGTCAAAACCAGGTCTTGTTTTGGAAAGGGTTAAACAAGACTTACATGAGTTGTTGTCTCTGCTGTGCCCACTATACAATTCATGCAAGCAATAGACAGATGCAAGAAATAGTATCAATAACAGTTACCTTGTCTGATCCAAGATGTTTTTCTTCAGTCTTGTTGGTAAGAAATGAGAACTTTCACTGGAAGTGATTAATACTGCTGCATCACCACCCTGACTAACATGGCTTATAAATTTTTTTACATTTTAAAACAGGTTTCATCAAGTTAGCTTGCCTAGTTATTAAGTTATTGCAGGATCCATTTTTTGCCATATTTTCACTATTTCCGTTACCATAGCAACCGCACTTTTTGTCAAAGAACAAAGATAAAATGATGTGCATAATCTACACATTGCCATCTAGTCATATACCAAGTCTCATCAAATTAGCTTGCTTACTTATTAACTTATCGCAGGATCCAATATTTTTTGCCATATTTTCACTATTTCCGTAACCATAGCAACAACAATTTTAGTCTAAAAACAAAAATAAAATGATGTGCATAATCTACACATTGCCATATAGTCATATACCAAGTCTCATCAAACTAGCTGGCTTAGTTATTATCTTATCGCAGGATCCCATTTTTGGCCATATTTTCACTATTTCTGTAACCATAGCAACCTCAATTTAAGTCGAAAAACAAAAATAAAATGATGTGCATAATCTACACATTGCCATCTAGTCATATACCAACTTTCATCAAAAACGCTTGCTTAGTTATTAAGTTATTGAGGGATCCAGATTTGAGCGGACAGACGGACGGACGGACGGACGGACAGACAGACGGACAGATGGAGGGCAAACCTATAGTCCCCTCCGGTGTGAACACCGCTAGGGGACTTATAACAGCCAACGCCCCTCTGGACCACAAACTGAAGCCGTTTGTCATCACTAAAGTACAGCAACCTTGGTGCTTTGGAAAGACATACAATCAACAGGCTAACGTACACTACAGACAGAATGAAAAGGCCTGGATGACTGCTGACCTGTTCATCCATTGGCTGAGATTTGCTAATCATAATGTCATAATGTCATTCTTCTTGTTGACTATGCAGCAAGCCATTCTCAGGTAGATCTACAACTTACAAACTTCAGACTACACCATCTTCCACCAGAAACAACAGCCAATATTCAACCCATTGATGCAGAAATCACAAAAGCTTTCAAGGCCCACTATAGAAAACACCTGGTTAAACATTACATTGAATGCATCAGGAAAACAAAGACTTAGGCCCGTCCACGTGAGACAAGCCCTACATATGGTGAAGCAATCATGGAATTTGGTTACAACCACTATGATAAGCAACTGATACAGACACATGAACATTCTACCTACTGCTGACCAACAGACAGATCAAGAGGAAGATGACATTCCATTGATTGAACTCCAGCACCCGATTCTCCAACTAGCTCCTGATTCAACAATGACAGCAGAACTATATGTACAGGTTGACACAACTGAATTGACAGGCAAATCACTTGTCAACACTGTGATTCTGATAATAGTTCATAACACTGCAACAAAGAGACCAGTAAGAATGACCCATTCCATCCTGATGTTACCATACACGAAGCCAGAGTTTACAAGTCTACAAACATTGATTTTGTTTTTTGAGCAAACCAAGGCCTAGGGGACTAAGGACAGCACCCTACAGACACTAAGGAGACTGTCAGAGCAGGTGAAAGAGAAAAGCATTGGAGAAAGCAGATAGAAGAAGATGACTGACTTATTTTCCAAATGAATGCCAGAGACATACGAACCAACAAAGACAGTCATTTTCAGGACTACAAAAATCCCCGAAAGTTCATCCTTAAGAAATTGTTATTCAAATGAAAAATTGCCCTTGTCATTACATATGACTCTGAAAGATAGTCCTTTCCAAAGTGTCAAAGATAAGTCCAAACCTCAGTCCAGAAAGTCTTCCCTGAAATTGTCCATAAAAGTGGTCTTTGTTTATAACACCACACCAGAGAATTTTCTTTAATACCATGCTTCAAAGCTATTTCTGTCGCAATTGTCAAAATAAGTCAAAACCACAGGCCTGAAAGTATGTCCTTCAAAATTGTCTGTGATTATAAAAAAGCCTTTCTCAGGGCCATAAATCTTGTTTCCTGACAACGAAAAGTTTGTTTTTTTTTTCGAAAATTGTCAATAACAAGAATAAGGCTCAAAAGCATTTAACTGGCCCTTCTAAGGGCCTATTATAAAGATGACCTGTTTACTGCAAAATTTCTTGAAGGTCAATTTCTCTCAAATTGTCATTGCAAGCCAAAATAAACAAGACAAACGTAATGTATGTAAAGAAATATTCATTTATCACGTTTTTAATAATATAAATACATTTAAACATGTACATATATTAAAAAAAATGTAATCTTTCTTCTGTTTAAGTTTGCATTCACAGGATTCACCAAATTACACATATTAGTACTTCTAACAACGCATCGCAAACCCGAAACAACAACAAAGTGTCAAAATGGTGGACAGAACTGATTTTCGATCATAATAAGCGCATTCACCACAGTACTCACAACTTGAACCAGATTTTGGTGACATTTGAAGACAGTAATATATCATACTCTATATCTTTGGCTTGAATCATGCTGTATAATCAATAATTTGGTCTACCAAAAATGAAGTTACAGTAAAGTGCATTTTCTATGATTCTACCTTTTTGTACAATTATAAGAATACCAAAAGTGTTTACTTGCCCCAGGGCATCAGTAACCTTAGAAAATGCTCTGGCCTACAAGTAGAAAAGTCAACATCACGTGTGGATAATGCACATTCCTGGTTAAACCTTATATTGTTGACAGCATAATCCTCCTGTAACCAGTCTGCATACTGCACAGACTTGCTTTCTGATCTTTGCCTATACTGCATGCTTTCTACCTAATAATTGTGTAAAACTTGAGCTAGACCAGTTGAAATATTCAAGAAATTGGCAAATTAGTTTGAAACAAAATTTCAATTCAGCAGGATAGGGGTGAAATATTATCTTTTACTGTCTGTTTTCCAGAACTTATCCCTTATCATGCTTTTCACAGCATTTTCCTGATATACACAAACCTTTGGCAGGCAGTATAGCCTGAGATCAATCTGCACCAATTTGCTGTCTAATCTTCTGATCTTAGCCTACACTGCCTACTTTCTTCTGAATTATTGTGGTGAAGAGCCCCCCCCCCCCTCCTCCCCCCCAAGGGGATATACAATGGATGCGATTCAGATAATTAAATGTGACCGCTGGCCACATAATGACAGTTTGCCGCTATTTGCAGTAACTTTGAAGAGATAATTTGCGCGGGCAGACCTGAGCTGGCTGCATATGGCAGTTTGGTCGCTTTTTTCAGGTGACTGCTCTCACAGTTTTGACTGTAATTGGAAATTTGAAAAAAAAAAACTCAGCATGAGATTTGTTAAAACAAATGATAACCAAACCTGTTGATTGCCTAACTCTGGGAGTGAATCAATCAGAAGTCTCCTAGTGATATGAATGTAGCCATTGATAGCCACAATATCCTGGGTTACAAAAGGGGCTTTCCTCTCACTTGCACCAATAGAGTAGGCATACTTGTTTCTTCTATACTGAAAAACAAATTAGTTGTAAAAGGGTTTAACAAGAGTTGTCCAAAAACAATGTAGCTTGCCCAAACTGCTGCTTGTTGCAAACAGCGCTTCCCAAGTTCAAGGTTAATTTTTCTATTTTATCTTCCATGATCTTATATACATTATTTTGTTTGAGAAGTAATAAAAAAATACTCAAAAAGGTTAAGGAACAATGAAAGCCTACAACCTGATAAAGTTACTAAAGGAATTTCATTGTATTAAATATAACGATGATCATCTAATCAGTGTATTTATAAAGTATAATTATCCTAGATGTAAAGCATTCAGAAAATTCAAGCAAGTTAAAAGTAGTATCTAAAGGTTTCAAAAGTAGGTCAAGTGTCAAGGTTAAGAATCTTGTTATAGGTTAAAGATTTTTGGTTTAAGTTTTTGTTAAGTCCAAAAAGAGTCAAGGTCAACATCAAATTATCAAGGACCTTGGTCTCTGGTGAAAACCTTCTACCTAGTGAGATTGTATATGAAGTAATGATGTAGATAAGAGCATTCATAAAATTTATGAACAGTTAAAGTTTTTTGTTTAAAGTTTTTGGTTATTTTTTTGTTGTTGTTAAAAAGCCAAGGTCATTTTGACATGGGTGTTGGTGAGTGTTTCTGTATAATATGTAGGCTCTAGGATAAATATGAATAGAAATTAAAACCTTAACCTGGTAGGTATGACATTAGCTCTTCCGAGACTTTTGTCATAGGCAGGCTAAAAATCAAATGCAGAGAAGACACAAGCAAAGTATATGCGCTATATAGATTACTATATAGATGTGGATTTCATTGGCCAATTGGACTCCCCGTTTATAAAAAAAGTCATCAGCTATAAAAGGAAATTTCTTCAGTATATAAGCATTTTCATTTTAGGAATTAACAAGTATCTGGTGTTGTATGCAACACATAAAGTCCCCTACCGGCTTCGTTTGTCTAAATGTTTTCCCACGCCAATTCTATCAGGGACGTCAAAACCAGGTCTTGTTTTGGAAAGGGTTAAACAAGACTTACATGAGTTGTTGTCTCTGCTGTGCCCACTATACAATTCATGCAAGCAATAGACAGATGCAAGAAATAGTATCAATAACAGTTACCTTGTCTGATCCAAGATGTTTTTCTTCAGTCTTGTTGGTAAGAAATGAGAACTTTCACTGGAGGTGATTAATACTGCTGCATCACCACCCTGACTAACATGGCTTATAATTTTTTTTACATTTTAAAACAGGTTTCATCAAGTTAGCTTGCTTAGTAATTAAGTTATTGCAGGATCCATTTTTTGCCATATTTTCACTATTTCCGTTACCATAGCAACCGCACTTTTTGTCAAAGAACAAAGATAAAATGATGTGCATAATCTACACATTGCCATCTAGTCATATACAAAGTCTCATCAAATTAGCTTGCTTACTTATTAACTTATCGCAGGATCCCATATTTTTTGCCATATTTTCACTATTTCCGTAACCATAGCAACAACAATTTTAGTCTAAAAACAAAAATAAAATGATGTGCATAATCAACACATTGCCATATAGTCATTTACCAAGTCTCATCAAACTAGCTTGCTTAGTTATTATCTTATCGCAGGATCCCATTTTTGGCCATATTTTCACTATTTCTGTAACCATAGCAACCTCAATTTAAGTCGAAAAACAAAAATAAAATGATGTGCATAATCTACACATTGCCATCTAGTCATATACCAACTTTCATCAAAAACGCTTGCTTAGTTATTAAGTTATCGCTGGATCCAGATTTGAGCGGACAGACGGACGGACAGACGGACGGACGGACAGACGGAGGGCAAACCTATAGTCCCCTCCGGTGTGAACACCGGTAGGGGACTAATTAAATGAGATAACATATTGTGAAAAAAAAAAAATAAAAAAAAACCTGTTCTGTTTTCTCAATTTTA
The DNA here is from genome assembly GCA_948146395.1 of Fragum whitleyi. Classification (NCBI taxonomy): domain Eukaryota; kingdom Metazoa; phylum Mollusca; class Bivalvia; order Cardiida; family Cardiidae; genus Fragum; species Fragum whitleyi. The sequence continues at coordinate 34,337,906 of OX411550.1, forward strand.
AATTCAAATGCATCATTGATAAATTCTATTTCTTAACATTAACATAATGCTATAACATGAAGGTCTCAACATGATTCAACCTCTATACAATGAATTATTTAATCAGTGAATACATTGACCATCATGAAAGATTGGTGGGTTAGGATAGCTTCGTTTTAAATCAGGAGACTTTATTTTCATAGGATCATAAAATATTGACCTCAGTAATGGGTGGATCCGTGGTCGAAAGATGTAGGTGGCAGTGATTTAGACCATGCTTTTGATGGTAAGTATTGGCACAAAGCCAAATCTTTGTCATTTTTTTTGTTTTCCAGTGAATCATAAGCAAACATGCATGGCTTTCATGTTTTTTTCACGCTATTAGAAACTTTTATTCTAGACTTTCATCAGGATTGTTGGCTGAATGGTTAGTATACTAGACTCGTAACACGATGTTTGCAGGTTTGAGCCCCCTAAGAGGCAGGAAGTGTATTTTGGCAGTACACCAAAGCATACAGAGTCCCAGTGGCAGAACAGCCAGCTGTAAAATAGGGTAGCAGTGGTTAGAACCCATTGCCTCTCTTTATGTGCACGATAAGATCTGGAATGAGTTATGAATATGATGAAAATAAGATTCATTTGACCCTTTATCGCGTTATCTTCTAGTTTAAAAAGAAAAAAAAAAGAAACTGTTTCCAATGTTTTGGAAATTTGAATGAGCCAACTGATGAGTTTAAATCTATGAAATTTCAAAAAGCAGCATGTTGATATGGACCCAAAATATACCCTGTATATTGAGAGTCCCTGGTTAAGAACCCGATGTTTTGTTTTTGTCATTGTTTCTTTTTATTAAGACTTGAGATAAGACACAGATTCAGATTTGAAAGTATCTTAACTGTATTATTTATTTTTATCTGAGAGATATATGCATTCAAATGTGAATTGAGTTGTAAAAGAAATAAAGATTAAGCGCAAAATGAATAACAATTAACATAAAAAAAACTAGAACTTGTCTCAGAATGTGACTTGATACCCCCCCCCCCCCCAAGTGCTTTCAGAGAATAGATACTTGTTGATAATGGGAACTTAAGCAAAGAAAGTTGATTCAATGGAACTGAAAAATCTTCAATGCACGATCAATATGTCATAGGTAATTGACTAAAACAAGTGCTTTCAGAGAACGATTTACTTCATGACAATGGGAACTTTAAGCAAGTACTAAATTTTCAATGTTTCCCTTTAAATTTACTCTATTTCATATCCTTTGAGAGGTCCAGTGGACACCACATCATCCATTATTCTACTTTTTATGATGGGTCCTGGAATGTAATGAACTAAATTTGAATATAAAGTTTCATAACTTTTAAAATGACAACCAAACTAGATGCTAAGTTCAAGGGCAGATAATTCTCAAACCCGAGGGAATTGAGACCTCAAATTTGAATCTTGCACTTGCAAAACGTCAACATGTGATAAATGTTTACAAGTATAAATTTCAAAGCTTTTAAAGGAAGACTGAAGATGGAGTTTGCAACACAAAATTACTAGTATATGTGAACAAAAAGAATAAAGTGTCTTAAGTTCAAAGGCAGATATTTCTTGAACCAGGTAGAGTTGTGGCCTCAAAATTACATCTTGCAAAACTTCAACATGTGATTAATGATTTTATAAAATTTCAAAGCTTTTAAAGGAAAAATGAAGGAGGAGTTTGCAAAACAAAATTACTAGTATATGTGCACAAAGAAAAAAATGCCTTAAGTTCAAGGGCAGATAACTCTTCAACCAGGGGGAGTAGGGAGCTCAAAATTGCGTCTTGCAAAACTTCAACATGTGATTAATGCTTTTGTAAAATTTCAAAGCTCTTGAAAAAATCAAAGGCCTGAAAGGCCTGAATGCAGTCAGGACGCAACAATATTTGAGTATTAAAATATTTCAATTATAACAAATTCTCTGAAATTTAAGGCTAAAATCTACACTTCAGATCTTTGGCCTTCTATTCTGACCTTTCATTCCAAAATATTGTCTTATTCATGCTTAAAGCCCTTGCTTTTGATGAAAAGAGCACTGCTTGGAGGGCCAATGCTTTACTACAAGGTCAGAAAAATAATATAAAAATAATAAGGGCTTAATTCTTATATCTTCCATCGTCATCCACCTTGATAATAGGGATAACTCCTGTGATGGCTAATACTCATGCCGAGTTAACAGCAAATAACTACAGACATAAAACCACCCCAAAAATTACACTGGAGTCAACAAATCAACATGATATTGTTAACTATCTAACTCTGCTATTCTCTTCTTTTTATTCACAATGAACTTGTCATAACGTTGGTTTTCTAACCATACTTAAGCCAGTAATATCAGTCAAGCAAGTAGGTGAGAAAACCCCGCTTTGGTTTTTAGATCGGCAAAAGTCACTTGCTCGTCTTCTAAAATTTCAGAGGGACAGATTTCCGGTGATTGTGTAATATGGACGTGGGCCCTGTGAAATCGGCCTGGGTTCATTAGAATCTATTTCTATATTTACTTTTGCCTTCTTTTCGGGAGACCCGACGAAAAGGTTTTAAATTGTCTTTGATCGCCCTACATCTTTATCTATTTCGTAAAGAAACATGTATACATAGAATAGTTCCTGATTTATTGGATTTCCGATAATACAGCGCCGATTATCATAACGCTGTGCGGGGTACCATTAAGATTTTTATTTTGGAAAAGGCCAAAACGGCAGGTCGTCGCGGAAGTCCGATTTTCGTCGATGTCGTATTTCAAGATTCGGCGCGACGTAGGGCCCATCCTTTTCATTTTTATTCGCAGTCTACAACTTTTTAGTGCTAATCGCGCGGCCTTGGCAGAACCCTTACACCGGATTTCAAAATAAACCTGTCTGAATAAGGGAAGTAACTCCAAAAGACGATTGTCCTTATTGCATTCCCTTTAAAAAACGGTCGCTGACTACTTTCGATTTCGTGTTTACTTTTCGGCGCCGTTCAAAATCGATTTTTCCCCGGAATTTTGATGTCCAAATTCGTAATACGGAAGTATGGCTTTGAAATCGGAATTGTTCACAAAAATCTAGGTAGCTGGCATTCTGTCTGATATTATTTTCGCGGGCTAAAAATCATGAATGGGTTTACTTTTTCACGCTCATTGATTTATTCGAATTCGGTGTTGTGAGGATCCGATTGCCGGCGACCACTATATGCAAGTCAGACTTTCAGTCTGACTGCATAAAAATGAAGGAGGAGTTTGTGACACAAAATTACTAGTATATGTTTAAACAAGAGCTGTCACTGTAAGATGACAATGCCCCCGACACCGCTTTGATTTTAAATTATGGCCAATCTATGTTGAAGGTCAAGGTCATCCAGGGGTCAAGGTCACCAAAGTATGTGCCTACAGAAAGGTAATGTACCAAGGAATGTTGTGGTAAAGTATGATGCGAATATGTTAAGTAATAAGGAAGTTATGGCCAATGTTAAAGTTTTTGGACGGAATGACGGACGGACGGACGGACAGACGGACAGACGGACGGACGGACGGACAAGTCAAATTTATGATGCCTCCCTATCGGGGGCATAAAAAAGAATAAAATGTCATAAGTTCAAGGGCAGATAACTGTTGAACCAGGGGGAGTTGGGAGCTCAGAATTGCGTCTTGCAAAACTTCAACATGTGATTTATACTTTGATTAAATTTAAAAGCTTTTGAAAGAAAACTGAAGAAGGAGTTTGCAAACAAAATTACTAGTATATGTGCACGAAAGGAAAAATGGCTTAGTTCAAGGGCAGATAACTCTTGAACCTGGGAGAATTGGAAGCTCAAATATGTGTCTTGCAAAACTTCAACATGTGATTAATGTTTGCATAAAATTTCAAAGCTCTTGAAAAGAAAATGAAGGAGGAGTTCATGACAAATAACCAGTATAAATGCTCACAGAGGGACAGACAGATAGGCTGATTCCCGTATATCCAAGAAAACATTTGTTTTGGGGAGTATAAAAAAACTGAAACAACCTGTGAGATAAAGCAAAAACTTCTGATCATGTTAAGTCCAAAATAAATGAGGCATGTTAATCAGTGGACGTTTACGTTCACCAGTGTTAATACTGTGTTAGAACAATCCTGTCAGATGTTAATAGATTTTCAAAACAGTAGTGCTCACTAAGATTCAATTTACTCTTCTCCAAGAATTGTATCTGCCTGACAACTACGCATTTTAAAAATGGAGTGAAACAAGGATTCTACATAACTTTTTGAAGCCTCAAAGACATCTTTTAAGTGTGAAATCATATGCAATTCTGAGATTGGGTGCACATTTTGCTTGCGTAGAACTACTTTTCGGGCAGAGTGAGTAATTTGCCCCTTGTTTCACAATGAAGTATGGGAGGTCACTCATGAAAACTTGGTGAATGTAATAACTGAAACGGTAACCTCCCCTGACACTACTAATGTATATAAAACAATGGCCAATTAATGGAAATACCGGTGTAACAGTGTAACATGTCCCCCTGGGTAACGTGTCCCCGGGGACAGGTTACCCCGGGGTAACGTGTCCCCCCCTGGCGTAACGTGTCCCCCCCCCCATGGAAAACATTATTTCTTATCAAAATTTTAATTTTTCATTTATGCTATTTTGTATAACTCTAAATCAATTTTAAAAAAAAACATATAAAAAGTATATCTGTATTTTTGAGTGGTTTTCAATTCTTCAAACCAAAATATAATTTGCCTAATATGATTATCTAATCAAATCAATTTGCACTTTTTTTATTATTATTATTATTGTAGTCAATCTTGGTATTTTATGCAAATGCAAATATTTGAAAATTTAATGAAAAAAATATATAAAAAAAAAATAAAACTTTAGTGGGAAGGGACACGTTACCCTTGGGTAACCTGTCCCCAGGGACATGTTACCCCAGGGTAACCTGTCCCCCTATTCAAAATGCTTTTATTCATTTGATTTCACCATCAAGTCATTCTTTTTTCTTAAGAAATTATCATATGATATTCATTGAAAAATATTTCATTCATCTTTTTTTAGAAATTGATGCTTTATTAAAGAAAAATCTTAGCGCTTGCACGTTTTAATTTTTTGCAATATTACTTTTGCAATATCTAAATATTAAAAGTCCATATTTAGGTTGATAAATAGTATTTATATTGCAGTTTTTAATTGTGCGGAAGCACAATTAGAGTGGTTCTGCCCGGGTTGTGTCTAATGAAAATTTGCAAAAAAACCTTTTTTCCAACTCATATCAATTTTGTAAACAGTTTGTTTCGAAAATTACTGGCATAAATTGAGCTTCTTATTTTCTCTGGTTGTTAATTAGTGTTTTATTTACAGTGCATTCCATGAAGGGTTTAATAGTTCATTAATTTAGCTGAATAATAGAATATTAACATTAGTTTACTAAAATGCAGTTGTAAATTTGCACTTCGTACCTATGAGGGAAAAAGATACAGAGATGGATTGTGGGATGAATTGCCTAATACCCTCTCTTTGGAATAACCCCTTATAATTCACCTATTAACCTCTTCACTATTTACAAAGTGTGTCACTCCTCGCTCTATAGCTTTATCTTGGTATATTTGTCTATGTCTGCCTGTGATTTAACTACATGTACATTTCTGAAAACTTGTTACTACAACTCTTCAAGAAGTGGCACAAGATAAATTTTCCAAAGACCTACAATACTGAATGCTTAGCGTGTTTTACAAGGAGCTTATTAGCATCAAAAGAATGGAGATATATTCCTGTGTATATTCAAACCTAAAACTATGAATGAAGCAAATTCCATTCCTTCAATTTGGCAGTTAGATGTTGAATTAATTTTGAAAACGTCCTTGATAGAATATTTGTCTAATGAACGTTTCCCACAAGTTTTTTGGGTAACTTTAAAAGTGGCATGTATGGTTTGACTATATCTGCAACAATGACTTGGTTTGGATTTTTTGTCTATTTATTTATTTTTTGTTTCAATGCTAATAATACATAAACTCCTGAAACAACAATTAGCAGTTCAGTCATTCAGTACCGCACAATTACAGTGCTTACAGCACTTTGATTTAATAAGAAAGCAACATGACAAATTCTTTCAATACTTCTTCTTTTGAAAAGGGGACAGGTTACCCAAGCCAGGGTAACATGTCCCCAGGGGACAGGTTACCCCGGGGTAACCTGTCCCCCTATTCTAAATACTTTTTTCATTAAAGATATCACCTTCCAGTCATTCTTTTTTTATTAAGAAAGATATTCTTAGAAAATTTCCTCAATGGATATGTATGTTTATGTTTCTTTTTTTGTACCTTCTTAAAGAAAAATCTTAGCACTTGAATATTTTTTATTATTGCATCATTTCAATTTTTTCAGAGTCTGTTATTAGATGGAATAATAGCTTTTAAAAACACATTTATCATGTCAGTATTGCAGTTTTGATAAGAAAACAACATGTCAATTGACAAACTGTTTAAAACTTGTATTTTGGAAAGGGGGACAGGTTACCCAAGCCTGGGTAACTTGTCCCCGGGGGAATGTTACCCCAGGGTAACCTGTCCCCCATTCCAAATGCTATTTTTCATATAGCTATCTCCAACAAAACTTCAATAGTGAAATGAATTACAAAACAATATTAATTCAAAGAATAAGAGATCAATACATTCAAAATTGGCGCTCTTCTATACAAGAAACACGTAAACTACACTATTACAAAAAATTTAAAATGGAATTTGCTTTAGAATCATATCTAACAATAACGAACAATGAAAACCTTCAAAAGCAGCTTGCAAGATTTAGATTATCTTCCCATCAATTAAATATTGAAAAAGGGAGACACCAACAAATCCCTCGTAGTGAACGACTGTGCACATTATGCAATAATTCAGCTGTTGAAAGCGAATATCATTTTTTACTTTGCTGTCCGAAATATGATCATATAAGGAGAAAATATAATATTTACAAACCATGGCCCTCCCTAAACACATTCAAATCTATAATGAGTACAAAAAATAAACAAAAACTTTATAACCTTATGTATTATATTAGAAGTGCAACTGAATTAAGATCAAACTCTATAAATGATTAAGATAAAAAATATGTTTATAAAACTGATAAATTCACTATTTCTAAATTTCTAGTCAACATATAAATTCCCTCTTTTGTAAATGTGCATTTTCAATCTATTTCTCATAATTTACTTGCAACTTGTTGTTTAATATTAGTCTATTCTTTCCTTTTTACGTTTCTGTCATATTTATATTTATCTATGTATATCTATGTATATGGCCAAAGGCAACTAGCTTTGCCGATTTTTTGCCAATAAAGATTTGAACTTTGAACATAAAAGATATCACCTTCCATTCAATCTTTTTTTAATTAAGAAAGGACGGTATGATATACTTTGAGCATACCCTCAAAAAATATGTATGTAAAAATATATTTTGAAATGTGTTCCTTTTCAAGAGGATTCGTAGCCAGAGCCATTTTCTTATTATTTGCATCATTTCAATTTTTTCCAAGTCCATGGTTTGAATGATACAGAGCTTTATGAACATATTATATTAATATGGCAGTTTTTATAAGAAAACAACATGACAAATAATTCAAAACTTTTTTGAAAGGGGAACAGGTTACCCAAACAAGGGTAATGTGTCCTCGGGGACAGGTTACCCCAGCTTGGGTAACGTGTCCCCCCCTAATACATACACATACACTCTCAAAGAATTTTCTAATAAGTAAATAATTTTTGTAGTAAGAACAGTTGTGATATAATTTAGACTATCAAATAACTTTCAAAGAAAAGAAATTGTTTTTGTAAACTTTTGTGAAAATGCCTGGTTAACATGTTAGCAATGTTTTCCTAGGCTGGGGTAACATTTTTTTAGAGACAAGTGATCACAGATTGGAAAATCTTACATGTACTCAAAACAATTTAGAATGAGAAAGAGAAAATATATTGGTAAATTTGTGCACAGATCATTGTTGACAACCTTTTTAGAGGTGGGACAGGTTACCCCAGCTTGGGTAACCTGTCCCCCCCCCCCCCCCCCCTAGACATACACATACACTCACAATAAAATTTCTAATAAGTGAATAACTAATTTGTATAACAGTTTTGATACAAAAGAGACTATCATGCAGTTTTAAAATAAAGAAAAATGTATTTGCAAGTTTTTTTTAATAAATCCTCATTAACAACTTTTTTTGTGTTTTCACTGGGTTAACAGGCCTTGGTAACATGTTTCAGAGACAAGTGAGCACAGCTTTGGAAACCTTACTCCCAAACAATTTGAAATATTATTAAATTATTGAAAACATATGGGTTTATTTTGCATATATCATTGCTGACAGCAGTTTTGGGGGTGGGACAGGTTACCAAGGCCTGGGTAATGTGTCCCCCAGGACAGGTTAACCCAGCTTGGGTAACGTGTCCCCCCAATTACACACAAAGAAAAAAATCATGCTTTGACTAATTTTTCTAAAGACAAGATCATTCTTAGATATGTCCATAGTCATGTTATTGTTAAAATACTTATCATGCAAAAAATAAAAATCCTTCCGAAACTGAAACAGTTCGCAAAACAGATTAAAATTACATACAGATCAAAGAAAGAGACTTGTAATGCATAGAATAAAAATATCTTGGTAAAAGAAATGTGACTAAATATTGGTTTACAATATCTGTAGGGGGGAGACAGGTTACCCCGGCTGATTTCTAGGGAAACATGTCCCCGGGGACAGGTTACCCTGGGGTAACCTGTCCCAGGGGACAGGTTACCCTGGGACACCGGAATACACATGAATATCAATACAGCCCGAGCAGGTAAAATAAAGCATTCAGGTTGTGTGATAAAGGTTTACGCAAAGGGTTTTTATTTTACTTTTCAACATGCGACAGCCAATCTCGAGACGAGTGTCTGCAATTTTTTAAGTGTTTATCTAAACACTTATCCTTTCTTTCTTTATTTGAGAATGAAAATTGTGCAACAATTATTTATTATCCTTTTATACATTTTTTAAGCAGATAACACCATAATTTTAATCATGTGATTACAGAGAACTTCTTAGCATTACACAATCAGAATGCAGAATAAGAACCTAGATCATCTAATTATCTCTTACCTTTTATACCCAATGGACAATCACTCTTTAAACTACACTTGGTATAATGCCGAAAGATATCAAAACCTTGTAATTACAGGACTTTGGTTGACAATCGACGATATATGTTGAGAAATGTATATCTGGAGCAAGATGCTAGCTTGGGTCAGGTCATTTTCCTTTTATTGTTATTTTACATGTAAAATTCCTCCCCATCTCAACAAATGGAAGAATCACTCTAGTATGCCAACAGAAACGTCCACCATCAGAACTTTCAGTGCTTTAATTTTTAGATAGAGGTCATGCTCAACCATGTCAAATATCCCAAGTTATATCAATTGTGAAACCCCTGAAAAAATTAACTTCAGAAAAACATTGTGAAACAAGAGTGCCATCGTCACAAAATACGCCGCCACATTGCTGCTGTTTCACAGAAATAATTGTAGACACTACTTATTTTGACAGAACCAAATTGAAAATGACCAAGTTTCATTTAAATCACGACAAAAAGTTAGGAGGAGTTGCCTTCACAAGGCTGCAATTTCAATAAGCCCCAGGCACTAAGTTTTAAGGGGGCATAATTCAGGGAAATAAAAGAGCCATAAAATCCTTGATCCATGTACATCTTCAAATTATGGTGATGACATTGACCAAGTTTCATTTAAATAAAGACAAAAAGTAAGGAGGATTTGTGTTCAAAAGGATTCATTTTTAATAAGCCCTAGATACTAAGTTTTTAAGGGGCATAACTCAGGCAAAAATCAACAAACCATAAAATCCCTCCTTCATGCACATCGACCAATTGAGGTGATAACATTGACCAAGTTTCAAGAAGATCCAGCCAGAAACTTAGGAGGAGTTGCGTTGACAAGAAAAGTGGACCCAGAGACTAAATTTTTAAGGAGCATAACTCAGGCAAAAATTAACGAACCATAAAATCCTTACTTCATGCACATCTACCAATTGAGGTGATAACATTGACCAAGTTTCAAAAAGATCCAGCCAGAAACTTAGGAGGAGTTGCGTTGACAAGAAAAGTGGACCCAGAGACTAAGTTATCAAGGGGCATAACTCAGGCAAAATCAATGAACCGTAAAATCCTTCCTTCATGCACATCTACCAATTGAGGTGATTAAATTGACCAAGTTTCAAGAAGATCCAGCCAGAAACTTAGGAGGCGTTGCGTTGACAAGAAAAGTGGACCCAGAGACTAAGTTATCAAGGGGCATAACTCAGGCAAAAATTAACCAACCATAAAATCCTTCCTTCATGCACATCTACCAATTGAGGTGATAACATTGACCAAGTTTCAAAAAGATCCAGCCAGAAACTTAGGAGGAGTTGCGTTGACAAGAAAAGTGGACCCAGAGACTAAGTTATCAAGGGGCATAACTCAGGCAAAAATCAATGAACCGAAAAATCCTTCCTTCATGCACATCGACCAATTGAGGTGATTACATTGACCAAGTTTCAAGAAGATCCAGCCAGAAACTTAGGAGGAGTTGCATTGACAAGAAAAGTGGACCCAGAGACTAAGTTATCAAGGGGCATAACTCAGGCAAAAATCAACGAACCGTAAAATTCTTCCTTCATGCACATCTACCAATTGAGGTGATAACATTGACCAAGTTTCAAGAAGATCCAGCCAGTAGTTTAGGAGGAGTTGCGTTGACAAGAAAAGTGGACGGACGTACGGACGGACGTACGGATGGACGGACGGATGGACGGACGGACGGACAGACGGAGAAGATGACGCCAATATACGTCCGCCTCCGGCGGCGTATAAAAAAGATAATTTAAGCCTATCGCAAGCAATTCCTTCATTATTCTCTTCCCTAACAAAGATTTTTAATATTTGATAAACTGAAAATTATCTTATCTTTTTTTCGACCAGTCTACAATGTTGTCATCTGGTAATCAGTTGATAACCTTACTGTTACTATTTCTGCTGCAGTCCCATCTAAGGCATAAAACTGGCTCTGGGATATAAGGTCATTCAGTGTATATGTTCCTACAATAATATGTTGTCTGAGGAGAGCTTTTACCATAGGTTCATTGGACAACCATTTCTGAAACTATATCATTTTCAAATGATGAAGTTGACAAACCAAACAACAACCATTAAAATACCCTTGCTAAATATGGATAATAGGATTGACTTGGAAGTTTATCTACAGTTGCATAGGAAATTAAGTAATAGAATTAGTGGTTAAGTTTCCCTCCATGTAACAAACATTAAATATATCATTGTAAAGCAAACAAATCAAATGTGTCATATAATGCATCATTCTGAAAAATGTAATAATGATATTCTGCCCAACATTGTCTATATACAAAACTATTCTGTTGTATCAACAACTTAAACATGTTAATTTGGTAGAAGGTACCTTTTATAGCATTTCCAACATATGGTAGCAGTACTGTTTTTGAAGTTCAATAAAAAATTATAACAAATGTTTAGACATGTCAAAAAAATACACCTTATTGATGAACAGATTTTCATTACCTAAGTAACCATAATGAACATGAGCTATGGTCAATACTCACGTCTATAACTCCAGTGGTTTTAAATCCAGCATCTAACGGAATGAACACAGTTATGTCTAAGGTTTCCACCAAGTCTTTAAAAAAAGTTTCCAGAGTTGTAATGATCAAATTGAGTTGATTTTGAAGATTAAGATCATCCTTATTCAAGTCTTTCAATGTCTGCAAAGTTAAATAGAAAAAAATGTTAATTAATGTTAATGATAGATTGATTGATTATCTGAGGTTTAACGCCACTTAAAACATTATTTCGGTTATATTGTGACTGCTGGTGCATCTACCAATTGCCTCCTGCTTTTCTCACACAATGACAACAACCACATCACTTTATCCAAGCCACTGGCTGCCAATCCCACCCATGCATATACATATTGTTTTCCCATTGACGGGAGATATAGAGAATAGATGGTAGGCCATTTGAGATGGAAAAGTTTATCAGGCAAGATGTAGGAATTTATCAGGCAAACCGGATATAATCTGCAGCCAAGCCCAATGAACTTTTCCATCTGATATCACAGATCATCCATTCTATTTATCCTGTGTAACTGCCCTGATACTCTATGATAAATCTGAATGATATTTAAAATCGTCGAGTCTAGGTTCTAGGCTATATTAAAATTGAAAGTTCCAGTCTAAAACATCAAAGCATGGCATACAAACATGCCCAACTAAAAAATTGTTAATAAATGAAGGCAAATGACAAGAATAAAACTTCCCTTACAACAATGTCTTTAGTAGCTTGGCAGAGAATTGAGGTATAAAATACTAGTGTATACGCATGTAAAGTCTAAGTGCATGACATTTGGTGAAAGCCCAGATATTCAGAGTTGAATTGGAACCATGTTGGTTAGCCAAAAGGTTGCAATTTAGAATGGCACATTTCTTTTTATAAGTTGAATACTTGCTATGATTGCAGATGACAAGATGAATAACTACATTGATGTTAAATTATGTATTGAATGCATGCGTGAATTGAATATGCCCTGTAATTATACATGGGTTGCAATCGTTTTTCACAAAAGGGTTCAAACAGAGTTGTCTTTCATGATTTATATAATTGTGAGAGTATTCTCCTTTGCAGCAACCTATGGTATTCAAGCATTAAGTCTTTATGATTAATTTTCTAGTCATTTGTTCGTTGCTTTTGAGCAACAGTCCAGGGGTTCATGTCTAAAATTTGAGATGGAAATTTATCCAATATGGAGTTGTATGACTGAAATACATGATTATTTTCACAGTGTAATATGCTTTAATAACTGATGGCTCATGGCTCTACACAAATGATCATTACTTGTGTATTTTAGTTGATTTCTTACTACAGTGTACCAATGATTTTGTTATACTTTGACTGTTATGAAAATTACCACATTCTTTGAAATGCGCCACTGTACAATCACACCAATTTTGTGATATTTTGACCAAGCAATATAAATTTCTGGGGAAAAAGTTATATATTCACAACAGACAACAGTGTTTTGTTTTGCACAAGAAACGTCCATACCAAGGAAAAATTAAATGATAATAATAAATACAAAAAAAAAATGCATCTTATCTTGTAAACATCACAGAAAGACCAGACTTTGTTAAAGTTAGTTTCATGTTCTTTAAGGTTTATGGGGCAAAATATATTTGATACTATTTTGAGTCTTTAAAATATTCTAGTACACACCCTTTGTAGCACTGTTGTTTTTCAATTTGCTTGAGAAAGCCTGATCAAAGAGTGGTAAAAAAAACCTTATGCAGAAGATATAATTAAGTAAGGAGAAAGTTTTTATTAATTTCTATCTAGAGAGCACAAATGGAATCACGTGGAAATGACTGCAGCTGAATAGGCAGATCTGAGTCTTTTCTTGGGGCTTATACAAAATTATTGAAATGTCACCAACACAGTGAATAATTCAAATAGTTTTCTTATTGCAAGGTTCAAATCATGAGCTTACAATACCTGTAGAATATTTCCAGTACAATTAAGCTGGCCATCACCAACATATCCATCTTTACAAGTACAGCTGAAATTAAGGAAATAACTATGAAGCCATACCCACTGTAATCAAGCCTTATCCTGCTGAATTTAATATTTGTTTCAAATAATTTGTCAATTTTTCTGACATTTCATCAAGTCCAGCTAAAGTTTATTTCATACAATTACTTAGTGGAGAGAAGGCAGTGTAGGCTTAGATCTGACTGTGTGTCCATGCAGGGTGATTCAAGTCTATACTGTCTTCCACAGCAGGATTATGGATTATACTGTGAACCTCATGAGAAGTAATCAACAGTATTATTAGTTATAGCACTATGGATAGTGTACCTACTAATAAGAGCTGTTATTGGTCAGCAGCACAGTGATATTTCTCAATCACCACTCAAAAAACATATATACAAAGTTCAAACTATCTTAAAAAGGAGTAATACATTCGGCATGTTAATCTTTTTAACTTTTTTTTTGAAATTTGACCTTTATATTTGATTTTACCCTTATTAGATAGCCATTTACCATCAAAGATGCAGAATGATGAAAGGAACCCTTATGCCAAATAAAGACCTTCTTATTTGATTTGCAGTGAAGTGACGGTAAAATGTTTAGTTCCAAAGTTAAAGCTGCTCTTGCACAGTTTTTCATAGAAAAAATACAAAACTTGTACTAAGTTTTGGAAATGTGTGTATTTTTAGACTATGAAGAATGGCCCAAAGCATTGGCACTAGAAACAACATATTTCAATAATTTTGTAACTTATTTTTTCGAAGTGGCAAGCTCAGTAAGGTATCCAGTCTATTTATTTCTAGTCTATTTATTACAAAATTGTTATTTTCCGTGAATAACCTTTCAATTTTTGCCTGTATTGATATGAAGTTTCTAGCTGTCAAATACTTTAACCTTAATCTTTGATTGAATAAGACAAACATGCCGAATGTCAAGCAAAAATAGTTGGCTCGAAATTGAAGAATAATTTTTTTAGCGTTAGTAGTCACTTTATTTTTTAGAATGAATTTAACCTAAATTCGGGTATATCGGTCTTTCTTTCGATGCATTACCAGATTGAATCTTGTTATTTTAAAGGCTTCAACATGATGGGGTAGTTTATTCCGATTGATTTTACGAAAAATGTTAAGATTCACATTTTCCCAATCTGTGCAAGAGCAGCTTTAAGTCTTAGCAGACAGACAGACATGGACAAGCAATTTATTGTCGTGGAGCCCTAAAAGTTCTACATGAATGTAGCCTAACCTGGTTGTATTTGGTGTAACAGTGACACAAATTGCCCTTGAGTGACATGAGTCTCTTTGACATACATCCACCAGAGAGCATCCATAGTCTGGCACATATTCATGGTATCCATCCTTACATATACAGGTGCTCTGAAATGTTTAATTTGATATTTATTCGTTGAGTCAATTTATTTTTTCCTCCTTCATTACTCACTCATTTAAAAAAAAAAAACAACTTTGCAGCAATGTGATCAAGATGGATAAGATAGACCTTCACTGCACATGTGTCTAGATGAAATTGAAAATGAGAAAAAAAAAAACATTGCATAAATGTGATCAAGATGGATGAAAATAGACATTTACTGTGCATGTGTCTAGATGAAAGTAAAAAGATAAACAAGAGGGCCGTTGGCCCTGGGTCGCTCACCTGAGAAAAAAGCTTCATTACCTAGGTATGTCCATGCAACCACAGAAAAAGAGATTTTCACTTATTCAATCAGATAACATTTGAAATAACCCCCCCCCCCCCTGCTCCTCCCCTGGTCATTATTTATTTAAGCGTTTTTCATAAAAGGTCTGTGATCAGCTAATCTATGCCAGATATACAGCCTGAGTCTGACACTTTTAAAGTTTTCTTTAATGAGTTGATCAATCCATGTCAAATATAAAGGCTGTAGGGATTCAAAATTCTCAAAAAAGCACTCCCCCAAGATGCTCTGCACCTGGTGAATCTACAATCATGATTTTAGCTAATTCAATTAATGTCCATATGCTGATCATTCATACCAATTTTCAAGTCTGTAGGACTCCTGGTTCATTAGAAGAAGTTTAAAGATTTCAAAAATGATCCAAAGTACTACCCCCTCCCCAAGACACTCAGCACCTGGTGACCCTAGTCATGATTTTAGCTACTTTTATTAATGTCTATATATTGATCACCCATGACAATTTTCAAGTCTGTAGGGTTCCTGATCAAGGAGAAGAATAAGGTTAAAGAATTCAAAATTGATCCAAAGTACTACCCCCCCCCCCACTAATGCTCCGCATCTGGTGGCCCTTCATTCATGATTTTAGGTATTTAGTTTAGATCCATAAGCTTATCATCCCTGCCAATATTGAAGTCTGTAGGGCTCCTGGTTCATTAGAAGATGAAGGTTAAAGTTACAAAATTTTCACAAAAGTACTACCCCCTCCCTCCAGGTGCTCCGCACCTGGTGGCATTACAGTCATGATTTTAGCTATTTTTATTTAGGTCTATGAGCTGATCCTCCATGCCAATTTTCAAGTCTGTAGGGCTTGTGGTTAAGAAGAAGAAGAAGGTTAAAGATTACAAAATTTTCACAAAAGTACTACCCTCTCCCCCCTGGTGCTCCGCACCTGGTGAATCAACAGTCATGATTTTATCTATGTATATAAAGGTCCATATTCTGATCATCCATGCCAATATTCAAATCTGTCAGGCTCCTGGTTCAGAAGAAGAAGAAGGTTAAAGATTACAAAATTTTCACGAAAGTACTACCCCCTCCCCCCTGGTGCTCTGCACCTGGCAGCCTAACAGATATGATTTTAGCTATTTTTATTCAGGTCTATAAGCTGATCATCCATGCCAATTTTCAAGTCTGTAGGGCTCCTAGTTCAGAAGAAGAAGAAGATTAAAGATTACAAATTTTTCACGAAAGTACTTCCCTCTCCCCCCTGGTGCTCCGCACCTGGTGAATCAATAGTCATGATTTTAGCTATTTATATAAAGGTCCATATTCTGATCATCCATGCCAATATTCAAATCTGTCAGGCTCCTGGTTCAGAAGAAGAAGAAGGTTAAAGATAACAAAATTTTCACCAAAGTACTACCCCCTCCCCCCTGGTGCTCCGCACCTGGCAGCCCAACAGATATGATTTTAGCTCTTTTTATTAAGGCCTATAAGCTGATCATCCATGCCAATTTTCAAGTCTGTAGGGCTCCTAGTTCAGAAGAAGAAGAAGATTAAAGATTACAAATTTTTCACAAAAGTACAACCCTCTCCCCCCTGGTGCTCCGCACCTGGTGAATCAATAGTCATGATTTTAGCTATTTATATAAAGGTCCATATTCTGATCATCCATGCCAATATTCAAATCTGTCAGGCTCCTGGTTCAGAAGAAGAAGAAGGTTAAAGATAACAAAATTTTCACCAAAGTACTACCCCCTCCCCCCTGGTGCTCCGCACCTGGCAGCCCAACAGATATGATTTTAGCTATTTTTATTAAGGCCTATAAGCTGATCATCCATGCCAATTTTCAAGTCTGTAGGGCTCCTGGTTCCGAAGAAGAAGAAGGTTAAAGATAACAAAATTTACCCAAAGTACTACCCCCTCCCCCCTGGTGCTCCGCACCTGGTGGTCCAAAAGATACGATTTTAGCTATTTTAATTCAGGTCTATGAACTGATCATCCATGCCAAGTTTTAAGTCTGTAGGACTACTGGTTGAGAAGAAGAAGAATTTTAAAGATTTTCTTAAAATTTCACTTTTGTTGCCATAGCAACCAGAGTTTTTCATGGATTTCAATTCTTTTAGCTATTTTTGAAGGGGACCACCTAAGCAACATTTCTGTAAAATTTGGTGTTAATTGGCCTAGTAGTTTAGGAGGAGATGTCGTTTAAAGAAATTGTTGACGGACGCCGGACGACGGACGACGACCGACGACCGACGACCGACGTCCGACGACCGACGGACGGACGCCGGACGAAAGGTGATCACAATAGCTCACATGAGCACTTCGTGCTCAGGTGAGCTAAAAAAAAAAGACATTCATGTACTTAATATGTTGTAGAAGATTTGTTCAATGTTAAAAACAAAATAAACTAGCAGAGTGGACTTATACCCCCCACAAGCACTTTGTCAAAATACAAGTGCTATTAGTGCAGGATGTGTTTGTAACAGATATTGAGGTCATATGCAGCATTTGCATGAAGTTTCATGATTGTAGGTTGCTTGGTTCTTGCGTTAGAGTTCGGAAACGAAAATTGACCAAAGGCTCACTGTGACCTTGACCTTTGACCTATGTGATCCAAAAACAATAGGGCACTTCCCTGAGTCATAAGCAGTATTTGCATAAAGTTTCATGATTCTAGGTTGCTTGGTTATTGAGTTTGAGTCCGGAAACGAAAATTGAACAAAAATTGGCTATGACCTTGACCTTTGACCTATGTGACCCAAAAAACAATAGGGCACTTCCTTGGGTCATAAGCAACATTTGTATAAAGTTTCATGATTCTAGGTCACTTTGTTCTTGAGTTAGAGTCTGGAAACAAAAAGGTCTACAGATGGATGGACGGATGGATGGACAGATTGACGGACGGATGGACAGACATGGTGAAACCAATATACCCCCCTCTACTATGTAGGTGAGTGTGTTGGGGGGGGGGGGGTTGTAAAATATTCTGCAGAGTTCTTAAGTGGTAGGTTATATAATAAACAAGACAACCATGATGGTCCCAGATCACTCACCTGAGTCTCATTGACCCCTGGGATGTCACATCAATTAAATGCTGTAAACGGAGTATTTATGCAGTTGTTTGATTTAGGCTTTATTGGTGGTCAAGCTTAGATGCGCCAAAATTAATCCATTGCCAATATTTGTCATAACTTAATGGTAAATTCCTACCATGTGAGAGCTATGTAACTTAGGGTGATGTATAAGTCAATGATTATGAACTCTATATCAAAGGTAAATAGACAATTATAATTCAAATTAACATCATGAAGCTGATAACATTAGGTCTTTAAATGTATAATTGCCAAACTTTAAGTTTTCAGATTCATATTAATTGATATATCATGATGAAAATCTAGCAAAAATGAGTGAAAAACTGGTATGCAAAATGTAATTAATGATTGGTGTGAAAACAATCTATTGTTTAGTTTGTAGAGTGCTATCCTGACTCTAGAGAACAGTCTTCATTAAAATACTTCCGTCATTTTGGAACATAACAATTTGAAAAGTTTTTTTTTGTTTTCATGGTATGTGTAATATGCTCCAAAATAAATCATGGTAAAAAAAATAGAAACGAAAAAATACAAAACAAACCAAATATGGATACCACCAATATATATGTAATACATACTTAAGGTTTTGTATGAGAAAAAATATCTAACGAGGTTGGGAGAATTGATCATTGTCGAGGCTCTGCTGAGAAAATTATCAATTCTCACAACTGAGTTTGATATTTTTATCATACAATACACTAAATATGTATTTGTTTATCTTATAACCGATTTATAACCGACTGCCTCGGTGGCCTGACTGCCTCGGTGGCCTAGTGGTAAATGCACTCGACCCGTGACCTGGAGGTCCGTGGTTCGAGCCCCACTGTCGCCGGGGTGTGTTTATGGGCAAAACACTTAAAAGCCAGCCCCAGTTCACCCAGCTGTAAAAATGGGTAGCAGTGGGTTTAAACCACTGCCTCTCTCTCTGGAATGTGAAAACATCAGGATTGAGCGTTCGAGAGCGATTCTATAAGCTTAAGCTTTCGTCGCAATCGAACTAAAATAAATTAGTATAAACTAACCTATATTTGTCTTGTTTTTGTCTGTGTTTCTAACTGAAATGCAAGTTTCTAAAAATAACCGCAATATATCATTGTTCTAAAAATAACTGTGATATCATAAAAAATATCATACGGGATGTTATCCCACGGATATTTGTCTAGTTATAAGATAAAAAGTCATTCACAGTAGGCACTAGGCAGATGACCAAAAGGAGACAATTTTTAAATCGTACTGCGAAGCAGTAGATTTATATCTACCGTTTTCCAGAAATCCAGTCTGTTTGACCCACTACATTTTTACCATTATCTTCTGAGCAATGTGTTCAAACCAAATTATGTGTTTTCAAACACCGAAGAAACGGCCTTTTCAGTCACAATCTACAAACTTTGTTTATACCTTATTTACTTTTCGACAAATAGAGAAGAGGCTAATACAAAATTTGATGTAATTTTCGCTTTTAGTAATTACCAGTTAGTATCTTCAGTGTTTATAACAAGATTTTCTGTTGAGTAAAGGAGTTGAAACGTACAATAGGTTAACTGTATAATTAATTTGTAGCACTTACAATATTACTGCTCTGAACTTTCTCGAACGGTCATTTACCAGTTGTAGGGCTGACAACCAATCAAATTCTGTTATGATTATCACTCGGTCAAAACCCACGCGTAAATTCAGACCACGTGGTAGATTTCGTCTGCTCGAAATGTGTCAATTAACTTGTTTGTCATTAGTCAATAGTCGTCTGCACTCAAACAGGGAGCGTGGGAAGTTTACTTTTTTCTCGCATGTGTTAACAAATAGAAATAATTTTGTAATTTTGAAATATTTGATTTCAATGAGCACTCTGATCACGCTCCAATCCTATATTCATTAAATTCAAATTTGAGTATGAAGAAAAATTATTCAACAACAAATAAACCGACAAAAACATACGATAAACTGATATAGGGGTAAGTTCATATCGGACTCGGTTTCGACCCGAGTTAACCGGGTTTCCATCAGAACGGCCTCGGTTTCGACACTAGTGATGTCATTGTAACCTTTCAACCTCGACGCTTCTGATCCTGGGTCAGGCCGGTGTTACTTGGGTTCCAAAATGGCGTCGAGAATAGTGCACAACAATTCGATTACAAAAAAATAAATATTCTCTATTACTTTAAATAACAAATACTTTTTTCTTATTTTATATAGTATTTTGCACGAGTTTATCACATTTCTTAATGGGATAACGATATTTCATGGTAAATTAGTTATTGTAGCGGTAAATGAGAAGTTTGTTTACTACCACCAGTGGGTAACTCCGTTCACATGAATGTCTTTTCTGCGCATGCATATTACAGTCAATTTTAGATTATTACATCATCTCACGCGTCTCTCGGGCTGCCATTTGAATTTGAATTTGGATAGCAGCAAGAGCGATCTATTTTTAGAACAACTCATGAATAATCATAGAGTGCTGCTAGATTTAATTGATTGGTCAGAAACCAAAGATATAAATAGCATAGTTGGCGATTTCACGTGTTTCTTGAGGGAAAATGCATTTACAGTATTTGGGAAAACCCAATGCTTGAAATACAAACATGTTGGTTATCAAAATTGTAAATAGTTTAATGAAAAATGTTTGTTGCTAAACAGGCTTTTAAACTCTATAGAGAGAGGAATAACATTAACAGACAAGCTTTTAGCTTGGCGCGTGCTCATTATAACAACGTAAAAATCTGCTAAGAAATAATTTAGACTAGCAGAGGGCTATCGAATCAGCAAACTTTCAAAATCGGACCCACGAGGTTAGATGAGCTGGCGATGTCCTCGAAAAGATGGAGTGTTAAGACAAAAAACTCACAAATTTAAAGATTTTACCAACTTTTATTGTCCAAATTTGAGCCCTTTTGATTGGCGAACTATTGCACTATCCCAGCCTCTCAATGATGTGCGATTTACAGTGCTGACAGCACTTTGATTATATAATATCAATTCCATACAATGTTTTCAGTGAAGATTTTTGATATTTTCACTCTTTTTTTTTTTCTATGTAAGAAAGTAAGGAACTTTAGGCTGAACCCAAACTTGACCCCAAACTTGATATAGGTCCAGAAGATGATATTACATACAAAATATGAAAGATGTCTGCCTTCTGGTTTCAGAGAAGAAGATTTTAAAAAATTTTGCACTTTTTTTTTTTTAAATGGGATGCGCTTGGGAAAAGCCCAAGTTTGACTCAGGGTATGATGTGAGCAAACTTAAACAAGAGCCGTCAGAGAAGGATTATGCTCTCCGAATAAGGCATTGTCACAAAAACAAGAGCGATGTTGGGCATGGACATCCCCCACCAGGAAAGCTTGATAGTAAACTGACGCCTGATAGATTAAGGATTCTGTTGTACTATCAGAGATTTACCTCCTATAAAATCTAAGTATAAAAAATAACAAAGGGCAATAACTCTAAAATTATGCAAGCAAGAGTTGCAGTTCTTGTGTATTGCACTTCTCCTCCATGAGATCTATCCACCCATAAAGTTTCAAGTTGATAGCTCTTATACTTTAGGAGATATGCTCCAGACAAAATCTAAGTATCAAAAATAACAAAGGAACAATAACTCCAAAATTATGCAAGCAAGAGTTGTAGTTCTTGTGCACTGAACTTCTCCATGAGATCTATCTATACATAAAGTTTCAAGTTGATAGCTATTATACTCTAGGAGATGTGCTCTGAAGAAGGTCTCAGTATCAAAAAATTACAAAGAGCAATAACTCCAAGATTATGCAAGCAAAAGTTGTAGTTCTTGTGCATAGCACTTCTCTTCCATGAGATCTATCCACCCACAAAGTTTCAAGTTGATAGCTATTACACTTTAGGAGATATGCTCCAGACATAATCTAAGTATCAAACATAACAAAAGGGCAATAACTCCAAAATAATGCAAGCAAGAGTTCTAGTTTGTGTGCACTGCAATTGTCCTATATAAGATCTATCCACCCGTAAAGTTTCAAGTTGATAGCTATTATACTTTAGGAGATATGCTCTGTGGTAAGATTGCAAGGACTCAAATAAGGTGTTATCTTATACAGCTAACATAAAGGAAACAAACATTAAGCCCCCTTTTTGCGTGACATATTTTTAGACCAATTTGGTTTAAACATATTTTATTTGCATGAATATCATCATTATAATATACATATGAATTTGACACAAAACATTAAATCAAGCAAAAAGGATGAGAACGAAAGCACACGCTTATAATGTTCTTCTCCCCATTTGTGATTCAAGAGTTGAACTAACTAATATATCTTCTAGGTTACATGGATATTAGATTAATGATATAATATATGAAATAGTTTGATTCTTTTTTTTTATAGAAATTGTAAGATGTAAAGTACTATAAAGATGTGGGTGTGGGATTTGGATGGATGGTGTTCTTTGGATGTCTTTATATGCGTTATACATACATACATACACATATATACACATATATACACACACACATATGCATACATACATACATACATACATACATACATACATACATACATACATACATACATACATACATACATACATACATACATACATACATACATACATACATACATACATACATACATACATACATACATACATACATACATACACATACACATGCATACGTCATGAATTTAATACGTCATAAATTTAATACAATTATCGTTGCCAAGTTTCATATTACATTTGGCAAGGCAAAACTTGTTAAAACCGCTTACTGTCTTTAATATATCGTTGAACTTCAAGCATTATATTTTCGTTGTCTTTATATGTCAGCCTTTCATTCCCGTACAAAAGAATATTTACATCAATGTCCCCAATGTTTGATAATGAGTTTATGAGCCTATTTCTAATATTAATATAATTTGAACATTCTAGAAGAAAATGCTTACTAGTCTCAATCCCACCACAAGAACAAAGAGGAGACGATACTATGTTTTTACTGAACAGATGTTGATTGAGTGAGCTACAATTATTTCTGATTCTAGTGTGTTTAACCTGAAGCTTCCTTTCTCCTACAAAGTACAGCCTGTTGGGAACGGGTTTGTTCCTATTTAGATAATTTTTGAAGCATGTTATTGAGTTTTGTTCCCTTATTTCAATTGGTAATTTATTCCATTCGTCAATGACTGAAGGAAGAAATGACTTTTTGTAGAGCTCTGTTCTACAGTTTGGTATTCTATGATTTTGAGATCTGCGTAAGCTGTATGAGGATGTGCTTCCTATAGTTTGAGGTACTAATGAACTAAGGGTATTCGGACAGAGACCTTTTACCATTTTGAAATAAAGGACGAGTTTGTGTATACGTCTTCTTTCGTGGAGTGATTCCCAACCTGATTCAGAAGATAAGTCAACAAGTGATACCAATTTTGTGCAGCCAGTTACTATTCTTGCAGCTTCATCTTGGATCTTATCAAGTTGGTCCTGAAGTTGCAGTGTGCAGTTATCCCAAATAACATCCGCGTATTCTATTATAGGGCGAATGAAAGAAAAGTACATAATTTGTAGAGCTCTTCTATCTAATCTAAATTTGAGAGCACGCATCATGTTAATTCTATCCCAAGCTTTTTTTAATGCATTTTTTATGTGAATTTCCCAGCAGCCATCTTCAGAAATAAATATACCTAAATGTTTGTGGTTTGGTACAGTTGGTATTTTTGTATTAGACATGAAAAGGTCTGGGTGAGTGGGCTTCCTTTGTTTTCGGGTGATAATGATAGATTCACATTCAGATACCTTAATAGAAAATTCAATTTCTTTTGCTATTGACACGAATATATCAGATATCATTATAACAGGTGATTTTAATTGGAATCAGTTGAATTCATGTCATTTTAATAAAGTAAATAGTCTTTGTACACAGTTTGGTTTAGTGCAATGTATCAGTGAGCCAACTCATTTTACGGAATGCTCTTCGTCCTTAATCGATCTTGTCCTTGTAACAAATAAAGACTCAGTTTTGGTGTCAGGTGTTGGTGAGCCATGTCTGGAAAGTCAGGTTAGATATCACTGTCCCGTATTTGCTGTTCTTAACTTCATCAAACCTAGACATAAGTCTTTTAAAAGAACCATTTGGAAATATGAAGAGGGAAATTATGACGAACTTAGATTAGCGCTTAGCAACTTTGATTGGAATAGCTTAGTAGATAGTGATATTGATACATATGTTAACAGTTTTACAACTACATTATTACAATTTGCTAGATTGTTTATTCCGAATAAAGTAATAACTATTAAGCCTTTTGAACCCCCTTGGTTAACTAATGGAATCAAACAACAAATTAGAAAAAGAAAAAGATTATATAGAAAAGCTAAGAAAACCAATAAATTATGTGATTGGCTACGCTTTAAAACTTTGAGAAATGAGATTGTTAATCTAATACGTCAAAAAAAGGAAGAGCACTTTGATAGACTGGCATCTAATATAAAATCAGGTTCCTTATCAACTAGGGAATGGTGGAAAACAATTAAACAATTAAGGCATACGGATAGGTCATATAATTCGGAAATCCCCCCTCTCTTTGATGAAAATAATGATAAGTTAATATCAGACGAAACGGAAAAGGCTAATTCGCTTAACACGTTCTTTGCTAGCCAATCGGAAGTTGATGACTCTCATATATCATTACCATCAGACGATCATTGGCCTCGCGAATTTACACTTGACTTTATTGAAATTATTCCAGAAGAAGTGTATAATGTTTTGAAAAACTTAGATATTGGAAAGGCAACGGGTCCAGATGGTATAAGCAATAGGATACTACGTGAAGGAGCCCTAGAGCTTGCTATACCTCTCTGTGATATATTCAATACTTCTCTACGACTATGTATGTTACCATCTGCATGGAAAATCTCAAATGTGTGTCCTATCTTTAAAACAGGCGATAAATCAATTCCATCGAATTACAGACCAGTATCTCTTCTGAACACAACCGAAAAAGTTTTTGAAAAAATAATTTATGATCACATATTCTTGTACCTTTCAATAAGTAATTTTTTCACCCCGTTTCAGTCTGGATTCCTACCTAGAGATTCCACGGTAAATCAAACGTTATGTCTTTATGACAAGATTTGTAAAGCATTAGATAATGGACGTGAGTTTCGAATGATTTTCTTTGACGTCAGTAAAGCTTTCGATAAAGTGTGGCACAAAGGTCTTATATTCAAGCTGCATTGTGCAGGAATTAATGGGATGTTATTAGATTGGTTTAAAGACTATCTGTCAAAACGATATCAAAGAGTGGTCGTCAATGGAAGTTCATCTGAACTGTGTTTACTGAAAGCTGGTGTCCCCCAAGGGTCTATATTGGGTCCACTACTCTTTTTAGTTTATATCAATGACATAGTCGACAACTTGGATTCCAATATAAACCTTTTTGCAGATGACACTAGTCTATCATTAGAAATAGAAAATCCTGATATATGTGCAGCACAGTTACAATCTGATATAAATAAAATAGATGAATGGGCCAAACAATGGATCGTCAAATTCAATCCCTTTAGACCAATTTCAAATAGTTCATGTTAAAGGGCATCTAATTTGCTACTCAAATGTGAAATTTCATCAAATTCTGAACATAAGGCTAGGAGAAATGAAAGAATAACTGTATTTTATCCACTAAGGTAAAGGTAACAAACATTTAGCCCCCTTTTTCCATGATATATTTTTTTCACGTTAATTTCAAATTCTTTATAGTAAAGGGCATCTGTTTTGCTACTCAAATATGGAATTTCATTAAATTCTGACCATTAGACAAGGAGACATTTGAGAAAACTGTTTTTTACTCTAAGTCCCCATTTCCTGTGACGAGGCCTCAAGTCAAAAAACCGTCACAGATGCATCAATACTATATCATAGGGAGTTCACATGGTAAGTTTCATTTGATTTGGAGCAAGGGTTATGGAGAAATAGGTAGGGACAGACTCACGGATGGACGGATGGAGGGACGGACAGACAAAGCGGCGGCTATATGCTCTCCCTTTCGGGAGCATAGAAAGGTCCACTAGATAAAACCAAATATGAAGGCTTGAAAGATTTCACACACTGTTTCTATGTAAAATAGGTTGCGCCCAGTAAAACTTATTTTGACCCTTGTGGTATGATGAGAACAAACTTGATAAAGGTCCACTAGATGATGCTCCAAACCAAATTTGAGGCCTGGACACATCTGCATTCGTATTTCAGGAAAGAAGATTTTCTTATTTTCCCCCTTTTTGTAGCCAAAGTTAAAGGTGGATTTCAATTATTTGAAAAAAATTGTTAGATTTTAACCATAGAAACATCCCTGCCAAGTTTCATCAAGATCGTCTTTCCAGTTTAGGAGGAGAAGATATTTAAAGAAATTCTGGACGACGCATGACTGACATTGGACAATCACAATAGCTCACATTAAGCAATTCTTGCTCAGATGAGCTAAAGATAACATTAGTTAAGTAATTTTACCTTAACAGAACCTCTCCTGGAAATCTCAGTAATTTTCATGTTTGTTCAGTTTCGCAACTCTGGGCTAACTGGAAGTTTTCTTATGACACAAAGATTTTTATTTGCATCATGGTTGTAACTAATTTCAGATTTAACCATGCTTATTTCCAGAGAGGCAATGTATTCAAACCCCTGAAACCCAATCTTGCTGCTTTGTGGAGTGGGGCTCTGTCTGTAAAGTTTCCTGCCCAAATTCAGTACAGTCTTAAACCCACAGTAACTGTTGTCTAATTATAAGTCCAGCATGCTAGCCACTCACTCAATAAACCAACATTGTAATACATTTCATTTGTTCATATTCTTTTATTCTAAAGAGATAGTCAAAACAAAATGATACCTTTCCCGGCAAAGTGTTATTACAGATAGTTGAATCTTGCTCACATCCACCATTGTTAATCTGACATGGATCTGTTGGATCACAGTCATATCCATCACCATGGTAACCCGCCAAACAGGTACAATTTTTTTGAAGGGTATCTGCATCTTGTGTGCATGTTGCATTTGTATGGCAGTGTGGTGGGATAGTACAGAAATCTATCTCTGTAAAGATATGCAAGATGTGGCACTCAATTTTCACATCTAGTATTTCAAAGTTATGAAATGAGTCTGGGCGAGTTTTATTAATTTATCTATTCTTAGGACTCAGTTAACTGTTATATTAAAAGATGAACATATTCTCATTAATCAAATTCAGCCTTCTTCACCTGAAATCCATGATCAGCCGTCTGAAAAAGAATAAATATCTACAAATAATTGATATTTTTATACCATCTTCTGGTAAAATCTTGAATAATAAGGAAGTCAAACACTTATCAAAACGGTCGTCGATTTTACTTGCCGAAATCAGCAATGAGTCCCCTTCCTTGGCATTGATGATTTATTTATGTAATCGGACACAGGCTCAATCAATTATCCATGAATTTGGACAAGAAAAAAAAAAATATTTAATTGTGTCCTAATTTATGGATGAAATACGATAAACATCTTTTATTTCCTATGGTTAGAACATGTTGCACAGTATACAAACTAGAATTGTTACAAAGCGGACATATACCCCCACCAGCACTTTGTCACATTGTTAGTGCTATTAGTGCAGGATGTGTTTGTAACAAATATTGATGTCATAAGCAGTTTTGAATTTTCATGATTCTAAGTCCCTTGGTTCTCGAGTTAGAGTCCAGAAACAAAAATTGAACAAAGGCTGACTGTGACCTTGAGCTTTGACCTATGTGACCAAAAAACTATTGAGCACTTTCTTGGTTCATAAGCAGCATTTGCATGAAGTTTCATAATTGTAGGTCACTTGGTTCTCGATTTAGAGTCTGGGAACAAAAAGGTCTATGGATGGACAGACAGACAGATAGACAGACAGACAGATGGACAGACAGACATGGGGAAACCAATATACCCCCTCTACTTCATAGGTTTTGATTTGAAATTTTTAGGCCTATATTCCTTTTTTGAACTTTCAAGGACATTTTATGTCATAAAAACGTCCCGAAGAAATCTAAATTTGTTTCGTAATAGATTTTTTGTACTGCTCTGATTATTTCTGCTGGATATTTGAGTTGGACCGTAAAGTAATAATAGGCCTGTAAATGGGGTGATAAAATACTTTCATCTTCTCTCTATATTTTTTTTTTCATGAACTGAATGCTACTTGCCATCAACAGGATCATAGTCTCTTTCTATACACTTCCACGACACTCCTTTTTCTCACATCAACAGTTGGCATCATAAGCATTGTAACTAAAGGTTGAATAGATGTGTGTGTGTCTGTGTGTGAAACTCCAACCATGTCTTCTACAACAAGACTTCAATTTTCATCTTCACAAGTAGTCATAATAAAAAGGAACATTGGAGGTGTTAATACTTGGGTTGTGTGCCTGAAAAAAGCTGTCTATCCACTATATCAACAAAACATTTTTCCAACCTACCTTTACAGTGCAGTGGTCCATCAACCTGTGAGTGGTCAGCATATGGCCATTCACAAACACACACAGCTTCACCAGATATATTGTCACAGTGAGAATTGTTGGGACATGTCAGGTTACACTCTTCCATATACAACCCTGGAAAATACACAGCAGTTTTATCTTTCTGAAAAGTAATCACCTTCACTTCGTACAAGATTTTACCAACAGTGAACATTATTATAACAAATCAAGAAATAAGGGCAAAACTAATGTAAAATTTCTAGAAAGCAAGCTTTAGGTAGATGTGAACCCAATTCTGTTTAGTTATCATGGCCTGATCTGTCTCTTTACTCAGATTTGAAGATTTTCCTATTTTTTCAGTTAAAACCTCCATTTCAGATCCCAATACAAACCCTGCATAGTCATAAAGCTATATAGGTCTAACAAAAAATCTTAACTTACCAGTGCAGTTAGGAAATGCACAGGTTTCACAGGAATAACCAGTCCAACCTTCCTAAAATAGATTAAGTAATTTCATATTGAAGTATCATGTCCCAAATCTTTTTCAAAGGTTAACCCCCAGTTGATAGAAGCACATGAAAGATCAAATCAAATCAAATCAAATCAAATGATGAATCAAATAATTTATCCTTAAAAATTGCTGTAATCATAAATTAGTAGGTTACTCTGGTTTTGAGTGGTATAGGTACTTGTCTAGTGACCAGATGGTACACAGTTCAAGCCCCACCATCTAAATGGTATTTTTTATAGGCAAAACACTTATTAGTCAAAACTCTCTCTCAGAGCTATGAATCAAGTCTATAAGCGAAAGCTTTTGCTGCATTTGAACTTATACATGAGCCATGTTGTACATTAACAATGCTAATAAACATGTGATTTTAACCTGAAGCTAGCCAGATTTAGGGCTCTTGTGAATTGCACTTATTTTCAATGAATTTGGCCCTATCTAAATTCAGCAGAGGAATCTGAAAGAACTTGTCTGCACAAACATTCCTTTGAAATTTGGTTTAAATTCTGCTCTGTAGTTTCACAGAAGTTTATTCAACAAGAGGGCCATTAACTACTCACCTGAATATTAATGATCAAGCAGATGTCACCTACTGAAAAAAAGTTTCGTTGAAAAAGGCCAAATACTTAAGTAGGAGATGTCTTTCCAAGAATTGAAAGTGAAAAAATGCCCTACTTTACCCCCCTATCATTTAAAGACTAATAATTATTTCAAGAACAAATTTTGGAAAGGGTCATTCATTTCAAGTACCATTTTGATACAGTTTCACTGAAATTGGCCTAGTGTTTAAAGAGAAGATGTTGTTGAAGGAGGTGTCATTCAATAAGTTCAAACTGAAAAATGCCACGCCCTGCCATGCCCATATTTAAGGACTAATCAAAATTTTATAAAGAATCTCTGAAGAGGGACACTCAAGGAACATTCTTGCAAAGTTTTGTTAAAAGTGGCCCAGTGGTACAGGAGATGTTGTTCCAAGGATTTTATATTAAAAAAGGCCACACCAATAAGAATTTTGAAAAACAAAGTTTGAAAAAGGACATGCAAGGAAAATTCCTGCAAAGTATGATTTTAATCAGCCCAATGGTTCAGGAGGACATATCATTAAGAGATTTCGAAGTGAAAATATTCCATGCTCTGCCAGGCTCATATTTAGGCAGATGGCGATTAGACCAGGAGAAGTTGGAACCTCAAAATTGCGTCTTGCAAAACTTCAACATGTGATCAATATTTGTTTTAAATATTCAAGCTATTGAAAGGAAAATGAAGAAGTTCTCCACACAAAATTACTAGTATATGTGCATGAGAGGAGAAAAAAATATCTTAAGTTCAAGGGCAGATTACTCAAAAACCAGGGGAAGTTGGGACCTCAAAATTATGTCTTGCAAAACTTCAACATGTGATAAATGTTTGTATACAAATCAAACCTTTTGAAGGAGAACTGAAGGAGGAGTTTGCAACACAAAGTTACTAGTATATGAGTACAAAAAGAATAAAATGTCTTAAGTTCATGGGCAGATAATTTTTAAACCAGGAGGTTTTTGGGACCTCAAAATTGTGTCTTGCAAAACTTCAGCAAGTGATGAATATTTGTATAGAATTTCAAAGCTTTTGAAAGTAAACTGAAGGGGGAGTTAGCCACACAAAATTACTAGTAAATGTACACAAAAAGAAAAAAGTCTCTTAAGTTCAAGGGCAGATAATTCTTGAACCAGAGGGAGTTGGGACCTCAAAATTGCGTCTTGCAAAACTTCAACATGTGATGAATGTTTGTATGAAATTTCAAAATTTTAGAAGGTGAACTGAAGGAAGAGTTTGCGACACAAAATTACTAGTATAAATGTCCACAGACAGACAGACATGCTGATTCCAGTATAACTTAGGAAACATTCGTTTTGCGGGGGTATAAAAACTATTGAATTATGATAGACTTATCTAAACTACTTACAAAGCATTCACACTGACCATTTCCCTGTATGCCATCTGAACAGTTCCCATTACCATTACAGGCTGACAGACCACCACCTGGGCATTCTGAATCATAAAAAGACAATAACAGAGTTTTAGTCTGACTTGAGCAAAATGGGTTCTAAAGGACTCAATAATTGATAACTTGGGAGACTTTTTTTAAGTTTGGGAGTCCATGCTTAAGACTACTCCTTGGTCACTCAAATAAAGCATGAAAAGTATTGCTTTATAATGTTAAAGCTACAAGTGTTTGTTTAGAAAATTCCCTGCTTTTTTTGAGATTTCTGATTTTTTCAAAGTTGAGTTGGTGTCCTCTTTTGTCTGAAATAGTTGTGCTATCTGTCCTTTTTACATATTTCTTTTATCAAAATCCTTGAGATGGATTTATCTTTGAGTGAAAGTAATGATCTCTTCCATTATTTTCTTGAAAATGTGTACAAAAGAGAGAAACATGCAGTGATGGCTGTTTGAAGTTAGTTTCAGTTTAATTTAACTATTTTAACTTCAAAAGTTGATCCCCAAAATTGTGTTTGAGACTCACATCAGATAATTTTGAGGGTCCTAATGCTATTTACTTGTATCTTTCAAACATACATCAAAATATTAGTACGTAAAATTATATGGTTTATCATGCAGAACCTCAAATATTTCTGTTATGCCCCCCCCCCCCCATTAGGCATTGTCACAATAACAAGAGCAATTTTGGACATGGCCATCCCCCACCACGAAAGCTTGATAGTAAACTGACGCCTATGTGATTAAGGATTCTTTTGTACTGTAAGAGATTTACCTCCTACAAAATGAAAGTATCAAAAATAACAAAGGGCAATAACTCCAAAATTATGCAAGCAAGAGCTGTAGTTCATGTGCTTAGCACTTCTCCTCCATGAGATCGGTCCACCCATAAAGTTTCAAGTAGATAGCTATAATACTTTAGCAGGGATCATTTTTGGGTGAGATCTGTGCAAATTATCTCATTTTTCTGCCAGAAATCTCATTCAAATTGGCTAAATGAAAGAAAAATCTCACAGCAAAATATATTCTTAACAAAGGATTTGGTTCAATTTACCATTGAAAACTCAGCATTTCTCATAAGTTTCGACTGAATGAGATTTTTCACACATGACATTCTTAGCCAGAATTATCCCTGCTTTAGGAGATACCGGTATGCTCCGGACAAAATCTAAGTATCAAAAATAACAAAGGACAATAACTCTAAAAGTATGCAAGCATGAGTTGCAGTTCTTGTGCATTGCACTTCTCCTCTGTGAGATCTATCCATAAGCCATTTTGGACAGGTAGAGCAAGTTCGGGTATTTCCGACACTTTAATGGAAAAATAAGATTTTCTTTTTGTCAACAAACTTCATCAAACTTTCGGTGTCGGGTTTAGGCGAACACATTCTTATGCGTCTTGTTTGTTTATTATACGGTGTCAATTAGCCACTGAAGTTGAAGGTACAACGGACCTTTGATTTTGATATATATCTGGTAATCCCGACATGTTTCGTCCAAATCCGACACCCAATCAGAGTTTTAAAAAAAAATCAAACAAATTCATAAAAAGGCATAAAATGAATAGGTAAATCAAACAATATCTATACCGTAAGCCTGGAAATTAATTTACAGACTGATAACCCTTATCAATGACTTATTTAGACACAATAACAAAAGATCAACAGTATCAATACGTAAGGAAATGAAGTGTGGTCAAAACAGTAGAACTATCAAGGCTTAGGGTTTAATCAAAGAATATTTTAAGTTAAGTGTTTATACAAAGTACGGACTCTTAGCTCATTCTTGCTTTATAGACTTAACTCATTTCATTTCTAATTACACTTTTTAGCCGAAAACCAAGAAAAAATACTTTCTGGAAAAACAAAGAGAATAAATCGTTTTCCTTTTTTTAATTTTTACAATATTCGCACATAAAGGGGTATTCTACCATCTGCTCATAGGGTATTTCCGATAGGAGGGCATCGCCAGTGCAAGAAGTATGCCATCTTCGTGGGCAGAATTTGCACCTCACCCATTCCTCTCCATCTCCGTCATCTGTTAAACAACCTGGACAAAATGTGCTTTCATCGTATTCATCATCAGAGTCATCTAGCTTTGGCATTTCAAAATCGGACTCTGATGATGATTCCTCCGCCCATTGTCTTTTAGCACTTTTCTTTTTTTCAGCTGCTTTGACCTTCTTCATTTCCTCTTTTTGTCTCTTCTTTTCTTCTCTTTCTTTTGTTTTGCGTATCTTGGCCTCTTCTCGCTCTTTACGTTTTGTTTCACGCTCCTGCTTTCGTTTGAGTTTAGCTTCTTCAGCTGCTCTTTTCTTTTCTTCTCTGTCCTTCATCATTTTGATTGCTTCGGAGCCAGATAGAGCTTTTGGTAGTTTTTGTCGATAATTTGTTGTCTGTTTTTTCTTTTTAATTTCAGGTACAGAAAGCAGAGAGAAAGAAGGAGATACATATACAGATCTATCATTCTCTTTCCTAGCAAGGGAAGTGCTTGTGACTGATAAAGTTTGACTACTTGTCAGTGGATTGAATGCAAGACGATGTTCACGGTCAGCAATTATGGTTAATTGTTGCCGTAGATGTACTGGATGTTTTATCATCATTTTTGTGACAGGGTTGATATGGAGAAGAATACAGAGGGTCATTTGGATATCTTGGCAAGAGACTTGCATTAGGTGTCACAGGTGAAGAAGATATAGAAATGGAGAGTACCTTAGTGGGTGCTGAAGTAACTAAAGAAGGTTGTTCAGTGAACAAGGTACTGGAAGATAGATGATTCTCTTCGTAAGAATATATTGGCAAAGGACCTGATTTTGAGGTTGAGAGTCCAATGGTTATTGAGTCAATTGACGAAGATGAAACAAGAGGAGATGAAAAAGAACTGGAAACGTGTGATCCTTGAAATTCACTTTGTGGGGTAGGTAAGGCAATCGATGCACTGTTGTGAACCTGCTGTTCTTTAGAAACCGCTAAATGACGTATGGGATCATACAAAGGGATAGTAATCTCTTCCTGGGGAGTAATAGGTCCGTTTGATTCACAAATTGTAGAATTGTGAATTTCCTCATGTTCAAAGTGTTTGACAGTAGAAAATGCTTCATTATTACTTATTGATTGAGAGACAGCTTGTGAGACAGGGGTTTCAGAAGTATTTGACTGATCAGTGTGAATTTTTGAGGGGTTCAGTTTTGTCAGATCAATATTTTTTGAGCAAAGTGGAAATAGGCCACAGCGTTCAAAACCATGAACCGCGTTTTCAAGTTTTGCCACACGGTTCCATGCATTTTTAAAAACAGATGGAAAATGTTTTTTGGTAAATGTTTGACCTATGTTTTTAATATGCCATTCCTTTACCTCTTTTTTCCACGCAGATTTCATGGGACCAAAGAAACCAACATCACATGGTTGGAGAACATGTGTGGCATTAGGAAAAAGGCAATATAAAATAATACCGTTCTCGTTGCAGTAGGTAGCTGCATCGAGGGACATGTGTGTGGAATGGCCATCTACATATAAAATAACTGGTATGGTAATTGCTCTCTTGGTTAAGAAAGAGTTAAAATGCTTCAAAAACTCGACAAACAAATCGCTGTCCATCCAACCATTTTGAGTGTGTCCATAAATTGCCTCAGGAAAGTCGTGGATCCCAGAATCTCTGAACCGTTCACCTGGAAAAACGATAAGTGGTTCAACATACTCCCCGAAGGCATTGAAACAAGCCATTACAGTAAGCTGTTGTTTGTTTCCTGATGTCACCTGGTAAACATGACGGGCTCCCTTCTCTGCAATAACCTTGCCAGTGTTCACACATAAGGGAAACCCACTCTCATCTGCGTTAAAATTACGCCGGGGGTCTTTCACCATGTTCTCCCAATCTGGAACCTCTTTTTGAAGAAAATCTGTGAGGCCATTAAACCATCCGTCAATCATACCTTGGTTAATGATTGCCCTTTGTTGACCGAGCGCCATGGCTGACCCTTGGGAGAGCTCAGGGTGGCGCCGACTGAAACCGTAAAACCAATCTTTTCCTGGAAGATTTGACTTGAAAGGGTTTTCACGGCAATCGTGGTCGAGAACACGTTTGACCTCAGCAAGTAGTTCCGCCTTTTTAAGTGGGTATCCGATACTACTCATAAGCTTGCAGTAGTCAACCAGACATTGTTCTTCGGCATTTGAAAGGACAGTTCTTCTTCCAGGTTTAGATCCAATTTTGTAGCGCCCAGAGAGTTTGTCAATCAATGTTGTGCGTGGCACACCATATGTCAATGCTGCCCTTTTCCTAGACATTGCCCCGGACTCCACCATCTTAACGGCATGCTCCAATTTAGAAGGGGAATACTTCCTGGTTTTCTTGACACTCAGTTGTCTAGACATTCTACCTGCAAGACAACAATTGCAACTTTAACCTTTATCATGCTGATTCTAGAATATTTCTGCTTTGGAAGGAATAGACAAGGATCAAGCTGCACATATATGCAGCCTGATCTTAGTATATACCAACTGATTATCCTTCTTAAACCAAAAGAGTTAAGATATTATATTTTCAAAATAAACACTAACACCAAATTCGTGCATCAAGTGATCTTGAATTAAATTTTAACGTAATTCTTCAAAGGTTCTTTATTAAGCATGACAAGGGATAAATTACCCCGTTTAACTTGGACAAAACGATTATTGATGAGCTATTGGTGTAGTTAAAACAGTTTGATTGTTGTTTTTTGGGTTTTTTTTACATATATAGAAATAAATATGTATAATTTATATTGTTTTTTATATATATATATATATATATAGAAATAAATATGTATAATTTAACGTGGACAAATTATGTTTGTTATATCACACCTCCCTATCTACGTCTTTGGTGTCGGAATTATACGCCTTCGCAAAAAGTGTTGGTTAAACCCGACACCGTGATTTATTAATAACTACGTGCTTGGAATATGGATATTTGACCTCTAAAATAACAAACAAGGAAAACATTGCGTATCTATACCAAATTCGTCGAATGTAGGGAATAAAAATAGATTATATACTTACTTGTTTAAGAATCATCCCTTACGGACTTCTGTAAGACTGTTATTTTGAAAAACCGATAAGTCGTGTGGTCTTTCTTTAACCTCGATGGTTGCCGAAAGAAAGCTTCGAGTGTCAATGATTATGACATGACGTCACAAAGATACATGATGTAACATTTTCAAGAAAAACTTGATGATTCCACGGAAAGAAATCGTAATACAGAGGATTATTTCTAAAACGTGTCGGAATTGGACTAGTGTCGGCAATACCCGAACTTGCTCTATGTCCAGGAGATTGCCCTTAACAATTGCATGATGTTTTAAAAACAACAAGTTTGGAACAAGGCCTCCTCTTGATTTCAAAAATGTGACAGTTCTAATTAACGTTCACGGAAATATGGTTCACCAGGATAAGTCTTAGAACTATACTTTTAGAGCTTTAAGTTAATAACGACATGTGCTGCAGACAAGATGCACATATTATAAAATTAAAAGGCAATAACTCTTCACCTGTTTAATAAATATTCTCTTAAATATGCAAAATTGCACAAAAAAAGGTGTAAATGAAAAGCAAGCAGACTGTCTCTCAATAAGTGGATGCAGACGAAATGGCGGGAAAATAACGTGTAAACCTTAAGTTCGTATCCAAAATAAAAGGGTGTTTCTAATTAATTGAAATAAATAAACGAGTTCATGAAAGGAAAATACTTGAGAAAATACAAAAACAAGTAAAAATAGAAAATAACATGAACGAATACGAAAAAATATCAAAATGTAAAACTAGCTTAGACTGGATTACTGCCCCTAGCTATGGAGATCGAAAGTGAAAGTACCAAAGAGTTTTTGTGCTACAAGTGTGGGTTGAAACAGAAATTCGACTATTTTGGAACTAAACCACTATTTGCTAAATCTATAGCGTACGTTAGAATGTTTCTTGTGTGACCCTTAACTTAAATTATTCAAGAAATTTTGATTGGCCCATAAATTTGTCAAATCTCAATTATCGTGCATGACCAAATAGAAGCCTCAAAGAGCTTGATTTACCTAACTTTTTTCATAGGATAGTTTGCTATGGTGCCTCCATCATGGTGCAATGAGAAAAACAAAAATCATATGGCACACAAATTCTAAAGTTGAACAAAATGCAATACTTAGGATATGGTACAATTTTTTTTTTTTTTTTTTCAATTTTTAGCTCCACTGACCGAAAGCCCAGCGAGCTATTGTCATTGTGTGGATTCCGTCGGCCGTGTATGCATCCGTCCGTCCGTAAACTTTTACTTTAAAAATCTTCTCCTCAGAAACTACTGGATGGATTTCAATCAAATTTCACAGGAAGGTACCTTGGGTGACCCTCTATTAGATTCCTTCAAAGAATTCTAATCAGTTGAAAATCATGGCTGTAGTGGGCATGGCTAATTTCCATATATGGTAATAGGTGAGTTTTCTCAGATTCTAATTGATGGATACCAATTAAATTTTACATGAATGATCCTTGAGTGACCCTCTATCAGTCTACCAAAAATTATTGTGATCGGATGGAAAATATGTATTTTATGGGCGGAGGTCATTTCTCTATATGTTATACAGTGGAAACTTTGAAAATCATTTTCTCAGAACCTAACTAATGGATAACAACCAAATTTCATTCAAATTATTCTTTAATGATCCTTAACAAGTCTGTAAATCTATATTGTGATCAGATGAAAAATAAGTGTTTTATGGGCGGAGGTCATTTCTCTATATGTTATATAGTGAAAACTTTGAAAATCATTTTCTCAGAATCTGACTGATGGATATCGACCGAATTTCACTGGAATGATTCTTTAGTGATACTTTATCATTCGGCTAAAAATTATTGTGATGAGATGCAAAATATGTATTC
The DNA here is from genome assembly GCA_948146395.1 of Fragum whitleyi. Taxonomy (NCBI): domain Eukaryota; kingdom Metazoa; phylum Mollusca; class Bivalvia; order Cardiida; family Cardiidae; genus Fragum; species Fragum whitleyi. Next base: position 34,376,092 of record OX411550.1, read on the forward strand.
AGCGCTCCAGCTAGGCCCTTTGAGAAGGGCGCCCCGCCCTGCCGTAGAAAATCGGCGCCCTGCCCTTTTTTCCATCGCCCTGCCCTTTTTTCCATCGCCCTGTTCTGAACTAGTCCCTAAATTGTAGCTTTAAATGGCAAACAAGCGATTATCTAAATTTAACGCCTTTTCTTGATCGATTTGCTAACTTTGACGTGATCGCTGATGCGTATAATCAACCCGCGAAGGCCATAACTAATTACAGCCAGTAGAGAAGAAGGGCGGGACTTAAATCGGCAAGTCAACCAATCATAACGCGCGATTCTTTATCGAGGAAGCAGTATCCGATAATCTGTGGATGGAGATCAGCGCGTGCCTGTAAACCAATTTGACAGTCAAAAACAAACAGCGATTATCGAGTAAATGCTTACGATAAGCTATTAATATGGTTAAAAAGGGGTAATGATCAACCTTTACTACCTTCATAACGAAAATTTAAAATCGTTGATGGTCTCTGAAGCATATTTTTCAATCCCCGAAACCTGTTGTTTGCCCCGTCCGTACCGTGTTTTTGTGTTCGAAAATTTCGTCAATTTGCCAACTTCGGTAAACTTAATTTAAAAAATACAGGATGCTATTCTTAAGGGAATAGAAGCCACGGTTAATAAAATCGAGCCACTTTGATGTTTTTATCGGTATCGGTTGCAGACAACAACTTATAAGACTTGGATAACAGAATTCTAAAGTTGGAAAGAAAAAGGTTTAATGGAAATAATTTTGAGAAAAAGAGACATCTTTTGGAACATAAAATGTCTCTTTTCACGCTATTATTTCCTTTGTATCAAGTTCATTATGTATTGGGTTTTTTTGCTTAATATTTTTTATGATGTAAAAAATGTAACATATATTTGGAAAAAAAGGACATGCAAAAGCATCTCACATATTGAAAGGACTCAAATAAAGACAGTAGACTAAGGTTTATTACTGTTGACTGAGTTAGCAAAAATGAACTTTCTTGGCTGCATGTTCAGTAATTCTAATGAATAATTGCAAGTTTGCTTGAACATGTCTCATAAAGAAAAAAGAAAATGAAAAGTTAAAAAAAAAAATAAATAAAAAAATAAAATAAAAAAGAAATTAAAAAAAAATAAATGATAAAAAAAATAGACTGTAGCATGGGAATATCTGCAGTATTTCACCCTTTTTTAATATCAAAACCCTTTTTTAAACTCACCAGAGCCCATCTTTAAGCCCTTAAAAATCAAAATTTTCTTGGGGGAGACCCCTAAACCCCCCATCCCCTCCCACACCCTCCCCCTCTCGTCGCTTCGCAACTCGAAAGTGCCCTTTCAGGACACTTTGCACCCTGCCCTTTTAGAAACCTAGCTGGAGGACTGGTATTTTATTGTCAAAGGTCATTTCTTTTGATATGTTATATGGTGTTATACCCAATTAGGGGTAAAACAAACTTTTTTTAAAGTTCAAACAGATGGATTTCAACCAAATATCATAGGAATTTTATTTCTGTGAAGTTGTATCAGGCTGCAAAAAATATTTGATTAGATGAACAGCATGCTTTTTATTGGCAGAGGACATTTCAGCATATAAAGTGAATATTTGACCACCCTTTTGGTATCACCAGTGACCTAAATGATGAATTTTTTTTGGACTCATTAAATTGAATGGGTGTAAAGATTGTAGGTTATATGGAACATAAGCTTTGTTAGAATCCAAATGTGTAGAAACATTAGGTGAAATAGGGAGCCTGAGATACCCCATTAGAATTGGTCAGTTTAGTTGAATGAAGGGTGTAAGAGGTCAAGTGGTGTAAAGTGGCCTGCCTACTGAGGTTCAGAGTGGGGAAGAAAAAGCTGAGTTGGCTGCACTCTAAGGCATTGGGCAGAATAAAAATATTGGATTTAATATTTTACTTCTTATTATCATTAGATAGAATTTTGTTTTGGTGACTAACAATTATTGTGAAGTAACACCCTTATAGTGGTGTTTAATGAAAAGCGGAAAGATCTACAATCAAAATTTTGCGGACAAAATACCAGTATATTATGCAGTAACATTCTGTTAGTATTAAATTTTTTATTTTTGGATTTCAAACAAATTTCACTGGAATGATCTTTATTTTTAACAGCCTTATCATCCTCTAATAATCATTATCAGAGTATTCAGGCGTGTGGAGCAAATCAGGCGCTCAAGCGCCTCTAGTTTAAAGCATAGACTAGTTTAAGCCTTGATTAAGAAATTTCAGAACTAGATTTTACCCAAATGAATACATGGAATAAGCAGGTTTAAGCAGAGGTTTGTGGCCACAAAAGATAACGTTATTATTTTGCTTCTTTTTTGTTGCCAAGGAGTTTTCTTTCAGATGCATTATAACCCAGGAGACAATCCAAATTTTTTGTAAGATCAACTAGCAGTTGTTTTAGGTGAAATTTATAATGATATTATCAATGTAATTGAACCAAATTTTAAAGATAGGCTAATGAAACATTTATTGATAGAAAATTAATATTTCAAATGGTATAAAAGCCTGATTTTCTGAGGACAGGAGGTTCAAAGGGCTTACATGTACGATAATTGAATCAAACTTTTACTAGAATGTTCCTTGGGTGACCCTTTCCAAAAATTTCTTGTGAAATTATGATTAGCCCATATCCTGGTGTACCATATTTCCGTGAATATTAATTAGAACTGTCACAATTTTTAAATCAGGAGGAACCCTTGTTCCAAACTTGTCAATTTTAAAACATCATGCAATTGTTAAAGTAGCCTGAAAATTCAAGGTGAAATCATCCTTTTTTTAGAAAGTAATTTGAATATTCATAAAACACATATTAAAACCCACAGTGCTCATATTTACATGAATCCTAAGTTAAGCAGTTCCTGAAGGTTCATGTAAAGTGTTTGAGGCCCTATTCTAAAACACTTCATTTGCCAAGAAAAAGCAGTATGTCCAGGTATAATATATCAAAATGAAGCTATTCATGAGCATAAGCAGTTAAGCAACACAGGACTGAAATAGCTATAGTGGTATAGCAAAAACATTGTGGTCATTTTGTACAGAACAAGCAACTACAAGACTGTTGGATAAAATTGGCCCATATTTGGGCAATAGGATACAACAGGATGAATAAGGTCAAGGCTTATTTTGAGCCCGAAATCTTTAAAAGAACCTTATGCTTTAATAAGATGGTAAAGGCATGCTGGTTCATGGTGGTTGAGTATTTTGTTGCAAAGTGGGCAAGACCTAGTAAATCATTATAAAATAGGTCATGTTGTTTTCATTCAAAGTAAGCTTTATTTAATGAAAGTCTATACAGATATTAAAGCCAGTGGAGCCCTACAGGGCCCTCTTGGGTGTCTTGTTGTTAGCTCATCTGAGCACAAAGTGCTCAAGGTGAGCTATTGTGATCACTGACCGTCCATTGTCAGTCTGTCTGTCCTTCTTTCTGTCAACAATTCAAAAGATGTTAAAAGTATTCAATTCCATAAAAAAAACTCTGGTTTCCATGGTAATGCTAAGGCTGGAAAATGGCTGAAATTGCTGAAAAAGTTCTTCTCCTCTTAAACCACTTGCCCAATTAAGCTGAAACTTGGCAGGTATGTTCCTTGGGTATAAGTTTTCAAAAATTGTTCAAAGAATTTAATTTCATCAAAAATTTGATTTCTATGGTAACGGAGATGCTGAAAATGGCCAAAAATTTACGAAAATCATAGAAAATATTCTTCTCCGAAACCTCTAGGCCAATCATGCTGAAACTTGGCAGGGATTATCCTTGTGCAAAGTTTTCAAAAGTTGTTAAAAGAATTTAATTTTATCAAAAACTCTTGTTTCCATGGTAACAGAAAGACTGAAAAATGGCCGAAATTGCTAAAAATCTTAGAAAAAATTCTTCTCCTCCTTAAATACAGGGTTCCCACGCGTCAGGGAAAAGTCAGGGAAAAATGGGTTTTTGAAAAAGTCAGGGAAATGTCAGGGAATTTGGTTGGGTATCAGGGAAATTTGAAAAATAAGACAAAAGTCAGGGAAATGACAGGGAATTTTGAAAAGACTGTCAGGGAATTTTTCATTTCAAGAGTATTTAACGCAAAGGCAGTCTCTTATTGAGATTTTGTCACAAATTCTTAACTTAAAGGGCTTATGTCTCATTTCTGTATTAAATTGTGTTTAGCTCTTTCATCTATAATTGTTTGTGCAGTAGTTCCAGTTTTGGGGTTCAATGAATCATGTTAAGAGTATCGATGAATTAATTCTTCTATATACCAAAAACGTGGTACTTTAATCCACACTATAATGAGTAGGTAAGATGATTTTATAATTTGGATTCATAAATTCATACACATCTTGATATCTTATTATATCTTTGTAATCAAGCTTCAATATTTTCTGCAAATTTGTCTGATGGTGTCATCAATGTAAAAGATGTTTGTCACATTTCCAATAGTAGTTATATTGTATATCTATTAGGTTAGTAAGCATCAAACTGGACCATCATAATTGAAAAAAAGTCTGTGAAAAGCTGAATTAAAAAATCCTATTTCCTTGACCCATGAATAAGAATTGCTTAAATGATAATTACTTTAACGTTATTACTTAAACCACCTTTGGTCAATGTAACTATTCACTACCTGACAGGTTTTGTCTTTTTTTTGAGAAAGTTTTTTTAAATTTTGATTTAACTTGTAAAGTTAAAATTCATGATTATATCTAAATCATGTCAAAGGCTTTTCTTTAAACCTATATGTTTACATTGGGAAACAAATCACTCACCTTAGATTTATTCCCCTCAATTTGGTTTCCTGGAAAATTCACCAGTACTTTAGTCAAATTTTTGGGCTTATAATAACATAATAAAAGAACTAAGTGACCAGAAACCTCTTGGTCAAGAGACAGACTCTGTATTTCACAAGTGTTTGTGATTGTATATATGTCCATAATGTATTATTACTTTGTGTTTTAATCAAGAACACTTTAAGGGGATTGTCATAGATTTTAAGTTATCATCAAACATTGAGTCCTTGGCCATTGATTTCCTGAGATAAAATTGTTCTGTAGCAAAATATCTTACACCATGACTTGATAGTAATCCTAATAAACATACTAACTATGTGTTAGGCTTTCTCTTTCATGGTTTGGCTCTTTACTTTTGAACTTGAACAAAGTACTATATTCCTTCTACTTAAAGTGAAATTCTTGTACAAACCTCCCCCAAGGGCTTTCTTTTTCTAGGAAGCTAGGAGAGAATCTCTGCCTCTCATCAGGCCTCTTAGTTTAACACGCATACCCTCATGCACTTAGAAAGTTTAGGACTTCTCATCTTTGAGAAAAGTACCATAAATGGTTAGTCTATATAGATGTTGAGCCCTTATGCTATATATGATTTAGTTTAGAAAGTGGCATTTAAACCCCATGCAAGCAAACTTGAAGTAAGAAAATGTCATTTCTCTATATGATCCAAAGGGCGGAAGATAGGGAGATTTAAAGGAACATTCCTAGAGCTATTCATTACATAAAGATATTTGTTGATCCATAGTAAAATTATTAATGAAAAGGTAAACATGCGCATAATGTCCATAAAATGTCAGGGAAAATCACTTTCTTGTCAGGGAAATGTCAGGGAAAAGTCAGGGAATTCTGGAACTGCTGGAGCGTGGGAACCCTGAAATACTAGGCAAATCAAGCTGAAACTTAGCAGGAATGTATCTTGGGTGAAGCTCTCCCAAAGTTTTTGAAAGAATTTAAATTAATCAAAAAATCTTTTTTCTCTGGTTAGTGAAAATTGCAAAAAAAATCTCCTTTTCCTACACTGCTTGGCCAATCAAACTGAAACTTGGTAGTGATATTCCTTAGGTAAACTCTACTAAAGTTGTCAAAAGACTTTAAATCCTTCAAAAACTCTGGTTTCCATGGTAATGGAAATGTCGAAAATTGTTTGAAATCTTAGAACAGATTTATCTTCTTCTAAATTTTTAACTTGACAGGGATGTCTATACAAGTGTAGGCCTACTAAGGTTGTTAAAAGAATTAAATTCTATCAATAACTTTGGTTGCCATGGTAAGAGAAAGGTTGAACTTTTATGAATTAAAAAAAATCAAATTGCAGTAGGACAAAATTAGTCTGTTTCTTCCAAATTTACCCTAAATATACATCAATTATCTCTATTTATTACATGGTTGACAAGTTATGAGATGACTTACTCAGGTGAGCGATATAGGACCATTATCATCCTCTTTCTTCTAGATTGATGGAGGAGACATATATCATGAAGGATCCATTTTCAAGTGAATCAGGGATCATTTGTCTGGGATCTCATTGCAGTTTATGCCAGAAATCAGTCTGTGCTTCTTTGGTAAGTTGATAATGTGCACCAATAGTTAGTTGCAAAACAGTTGTCACTGTTTATTAACAATTCTTTTGTGTTGACTATGGACACAAAGATAATTACTTTTAAATCACCATTATTAACCCCTTGACCATAAATTTCTTTGGTTCAAGTTTTGAAGGGGTCAATCATAAATTCACATGTAGGTTTAACAGTTTAAATAAAAGTCCACAACATTTTCAGGATATCTATTTTTCGTGAAATAATATGATGAATTAACTGTCTATTGAAAACTATGTGTGATGGTAGTTGCAACACCTGTAATTGTTTTAAGCTCACCTGAGAGCAACATACTGAAGATAAACCGTTAGGATCACCCCGGGTCCGCCGTCTTACGCTCTGTGTCGTAAACTGTTTTAAAAACTGTGTCTCCTCCGGAACTGCTTGGCCAATTTTTTTATCTTACTTTATCTCCTATACGAAGTACACAACTTAACATGATCTTGTTTATGGTTTGGCGTTCAAACGTTATCCCTGTAAGCTTTATCAGCGTCTAACAGGACCTTTTTAAAAAATGATGTATAGTAGATGCACACATACATCCCCTCTGAGGTCCATCAATTCGAGTTGACATCACCTTTGGTGTCCTGGGCTTGGCCTATCATCTATGAAGCAATTTTTTTTGAGGCAACAGGCAAGTTGAATTATTTTTGGTAAGGGTAGCCTATTCTGCCTACAATTTGAAAAAGACAATCCTGTTTCGACCATTTTGAATACCGAATGACATCATTCATTGTCAATTGTCTCTCTTGTGCAACTTTTCAAGAATTTAAGTGTCTTTTTTTTCAGCGTGATTACTGGCTTGCATAATCCATAAACAATATGTGATAAATTTTGCATACATGTCAACAACGTAAGAAATACCCAATTTGCATGTGATGTATTGTGTCAATAATGAAAGCACTTTATCAACATAATAATTATTGTTAATTTGTGCATACACATTTATACCTAGTATATATATCCTACATAGTATTTTGCATAAGACATAACTATTCGAAATATCCAAGGGTATTTTGGGTGGTAACTTTCTTATGATGCTAACTTTATTTAGAAATTAATTATGTTCTTGTTGACATCTGCAAATTTAATTGATGTGATGTCCCAGGGGTCAAAAAGACTCTGGTGAGCATCATATAGGACCATCATGGTCCTCTTGTTTAATTTAAGACCTTGTCATGGAAAAAGAGGCCTTAATATAAAAAATCAGTTTTTAGTTGCACTGGCCTTGGTCTAGCACCTTAGCTATTGTCATGGTGGTGGCCGGTGTGTCTGTCGTGAATTGCATCAATGGGTGTTTGTGTGCATTTGTATACTTTTCTTTAAACATCATTTCCTTCTAATGTGATGGTCGGATTTTGATAAATGTTGTAGAAATGTTTCTGGAATGACCCTTTTCAAAAGTTGTTCAAGAAATTAGGATAGACCCCAAATATGGGCATGGCAGGATGGGGCTTATTATCACTATTGAATCTTCTCCTAAACCATCGGCCTGAAATCAATGAAACTTGGCAGGAATGTTCCTTGGGTGACCCTATTCTAAAGTTGTTCAAAAAATTTGGATTGACCCCCAAATATGGGTCTGGCAGGGTGGGTCTTATTTTCACTATAATATCTTTTAAAATCTTCTCCTCCCAAACCATTGGCCCAATTTCAATGAAACTAAGCATGGATGATCCTTGGGTGACCCTCTTCTAAAGTTGTTCTAGAACTTTGGATTAACCCTAAAAACAGGGCTTATTTTCACTATAAAATCTTAAAAGACCTTTTTCTTCAAAACAATTGGACCAATTTTAATGAAACTTGGCATGAATAATCCTTGGATGACCCTCTTCAAAAGTTGTTTTAGTAATTTAGATTAACCCCCAAATATTGACTTGGCACGGCAAGGCTTAATTCACTTTAAAAACATTTAAAATGTTTTCCCATACCATTAGCCTGATTTAAATGAAACTTGGCATTATTGATCCTTGGGTTACCTTCTTCTAAAGTTATTCAAGAAATTTCAGATTGACCCCAAAATATGGGCATGGCAGGGTAGGGCTAATTTTCACTTTAAAATCTTAAAAAAATCTATTCCACCAAAAGCATTGGCTCAATTTCAAGGAAACTTTGCATGAATGATCCTTGAGTGACCTTCTTCTTAAGTTGTTCAAGAAATTTGGATTGACACCCATATATGGACTTGGCAGGGTAGGGCTTGTTTCCACTATAAAATCTTTAAAAAAATCTTCTCCCAAAATGTTATGCCATTCTCCTCCTAAACTGTTATGCCAATATAAATGATTCATGACATGAGTGTTTCTTGTGTGATTTTTTGCTCAAGTTGAATTAGAAATTTTGATTGATTCCTAAATAAGGTGTGGCATGGTGGGGCTTATTCTCACTCTTATAATGTTGTCCTATCAAATCATTAGACCAATTTCAACTAAACTGTGCAGGACAAAGATTCTTGGGTTAGTCAACCCCTAGCATAATGTTACCACAAATGATTGTCATTTTCCAATGTTATATATACCCTTGTATTGTTTTTATTGTTAAAGATCCATCAAGACATATCTATCTTAGAATTTATCTTTATATATATTTTGAAAAAAGGATTTCCCTGTAATGTTTTGCCTACACTTTCTGTCCATCTTTTGGCCTCTTCACAAATTTCCATATCTGACTGATTTTCTATTTGATAGATATTTGAAAGCCAGTGGAGCACCACAGGCCCTCTTGTGCCTCTTGTTCTCTTATCTCTCCATGTCTAATGGTTAAAATTTAATGAAATATAAATTTTAGCAAATAACATGCCCTTGACCATAAACTGTTAAAAATATACGTATGAAAAATGTGTCAAGGAAAAAGGGGCCTTAATGTTGTGAGCTTTACGTAAACTCTGTTTCTTGAAAAAATAATTGGTCATATCTTTTGATTAGTAAGAGAAATAGTCTTTATACTGCACACGTAGATTGCTTGTGACAAGGCTTTTCTGTTGGTTAAAAGTTCAAGGTCATAACTCAAGGTCATGTTTATTTTTCTTGGCCAGAATTTGAAAAATTTATACTTTTAGATTGTCTATAAGTTTGCAATGGTGAGTAAAAGAACCTTCATATTTCAAATGTTGATTGCTTCAGGCTGTCCAGCGTCCCTAAAATTCCTAAAAAGTCCTTTTTTTTCAGTTTGGCTAAAATTCCTAAAAAAATGAAGAAAACAAGGCAAATTTCTAAAAAAGCCCTAATTTTTTCTTGCAATTCCTAATTTCCCTTGTCAGTTTTTCACGGACAACCATCTGTCTGAAAGAATATGTGTTGATATAAAATTTATTGAACAATCCTTTATAAATTCATCCATATCTTTATTTCCTCCAGATGTTTTACTCTTTTAACTCTGCAGATCAACATTGTCATTGAGATCAGTTGATGTTTCACTTCATAAAAGACATTAAGCTGAAACCATTAGCATGGACTGACAAGCACCCTCAGTGAATGTAGTGTTCCATTCTTTTACATCATACATCATAAAAACAAGAGAAGCCTAGTTAACCATTCCCATACAACTTTAGCTCAATCTTTTTCAAACCTGAAAATGTCATTAACCCTTGTCATGCTGAATAAATTTTGGCTGAAAATTCTCATCAAAATCAAAGGGCAAAAAGCACTGAAAGTACCAACTGTAGGTCATTTTTATGCCCCCGTATCGAAAGATCGGGGGCATATTGTTTTACCGTTGTCCGTCTGTCCTTCTGTCTGTCCGTCCGTCTGTCTGTCTGTCTGTCTGCAAAAGTTAACCAAAAAACTTAACATTGCCAATATCTTCAAGCCTATTCAAGATACAAGGATCATATTTGGCATGATGATAGATCTCAATGATCCGCATCTGCTGGAACCAAAGTCAAGGTCATGTGACAAGGTCAAGGTCATCTGTCAAGGTCAAATAACTCAAAAAGTTAACCAAAAAACTTAACATTGCCAATATCTTCAAGCCTATTCAAGATACAAGGCTCATATTTGACATGATGATAGATCTCAATGATCCGCATCTGCTGATACCAAAGTCAAGGTCATGTGACAAGGTCAAGGTCATCTGTCAAGGTCAAATAACTCAAAAAAGTTAACCAAAAAACTTAACATTGCAAATATCTTCAAGCCTATTCAAGATACAAGGCTGATATTTGGCATGATGATAGATCTCAATGATCAGCATCGGCTGGTACCAAAATCAAGGTCATTTGACAAGGTCAAGGTCATCTGTCAAGGTCAAACTTTGAAAAAAATGCTGTAACGGGGGCATTCGTGTTTCACAAACACATCTTGTTTATTTGAAAACTTAAATCTATTGACAATTCTTGTTAGAGATCTAGAAACAGGTGGTGTAGACTAACAACAGACTCCACATATGTGCAGGCTGATGTTTGTCTATAGATCCTGCCAAAGCAGGAATATTCCAGGTTTAGCATGACAAGGGTTAATATGTCCATGAAAACAATTACTATTGAACTTAATATTTTGGCAATTTTGGCCGAAAGTCATAGATGTGATTGAAAATTTCCTTTTAACTCCTCGGCAAAATTATGGCTTTACCTTTCTCCGAATTAATGGAAATTGTTAAGTCATAGTGAGGACAGTTTCATATTGATCATATATATAAACATTTTAAGTACCTTAGTGACTACATGTATTTGCTTCTTACCCATTTTCAAGATTAAACTTTGATTTCATTCTCCAAATCTGCCTGAGAATTAATGCTTATATATGTACATGCAAAGATAAACAGCCTTATTAAATAATGATTATGTCAATATGATATTCAATCTAGCAAAAGGGGTTCTCAAGTATTATTTACTTATTACCACTCTACAGACAACAATTTTGGCTTTGTCTTTCTCAAACTAGCTTGATAGTTGTATGATTTTGGTGAAGTCTACTGATTATGGCATAATGTTATAAAATATATATTCAATAGGGCTCCTGTTCAAAAGGTATTTCTTATAAATTCAAAAGGTTACAAATTTTCTCAATAAATGGTCTTGGAAAATATAAACTGGTCTTATATGATTTAATAATGTTATTTCTGTCTTTCATGTTAGGATAGTGAGAGACTCTGTGATATATTTCATATTTTTCTCTATAGACAATAATGTTTCCTGAACATTTTGTAACACTGCTGATGATATTTGAATCACTACAGTAAATAGTATTAGGTATAAAAGGGCTAAAACAAAGTGACAACGGTGTCATTCAGTCAAAATTATTATTTTCTTTATTCCAAAAGTTATCCTTGAGAATATCCATTTGCCCGTATAACTGTTTACAGGTCATTTTTTTGCCTGAATTTTTCAAAGCCCTTCTGCAATTCCATCACAATGCATGTATAATATTCAGAGCTGTTTTGTGTGTCTATAGACATGAAGATGTGAAGAGTTAAGAGATCTTTAGAAGTGCTATCATTCAATTTTGTTTTAAATAAATTGCACATTTTATGGGACATTTCAAAGAGTCTATTATTATACCATTATTATATAGAGAGCAGGGTGTGGGCTAAGATCAAATTGTATTTATGTGCAGGCTTTTCTAAGTCTATATTGTCTGCCAAAGCTTTTGCCTACAATAGAATATGTCTTGAACAGTATAGTCAGGGTTAACTTTTATTCAAGTGAAAGGCAAAAGAAATGAAGAATGTCTTTGTCTTTAGCTTTAGTTGCTTAGCTTGACCAGAATATACAGAATATTTATATTCAACAGAAAATCTGAAGCAATGATACTGTTTGATTCTCTTATTAAACATTGTATCAAGTGGGTTTTCTACAGTCAAAAATGCAATATTAAGTTTTTTAATTTTTTTTTTTATTTCCCTTATTTATCATTGTTATTCCTTTTTATCATTGTTATTCCTTATTTTAGCCCTAAATTAGCCCTAATTCTTTCAATTTTTGACCCTTAAATTAGCCCTTATTTTTCAAAAAGAGGTGCTGGACAGCCTGTTACTTGTGACAAGACCTTTCAGCAGATACCAAAATCAAGATTGTTGGTCAAGGTTTGCTTTTATATAAGCTCTGTGTTCCTCAGAAAAAATTAAATTGATCATGTCTATTGATTGGTAATAGTCTTTGCATTTCACATTATGATTGCTTGTGACAAAACTTTTTTGTTGGTTTCAAGTTGAATATCATGAGTCAACGTTATTTCTCAATGTCAGAATTTTAAAAAAATTTACTTTTACATTATCTTTAAGTTCACAAAAGTAAGTAAAATAATTTTCATATTTCAAAATGTTGATTACTTGTGATAAGACCTTTCAGCAGATACCAAAAAATCAATGTCATTGGTCTAGGTCATATTGTCAACATCATTAGTTTTCAATTATATCTCCTTTACAAGTTGCCAAAATTCCTTTCAACTTCATACTAAAGGTCAAATGAAAAGCTCTTTTGACCTTACATTAATATATAAAAATGTATTAAAATAATATGACGCGATATTCAACATGAAAATAATATATACGATAATGGTAAAATCAACAATTTTCTCTGTTCACACCTGTAGTGTGCTATTGAAATTCCCGGTCACGTGAGCAAGTGCCCTGTGACGTCATTGTAGTAAAGAAGATAATGACGGAATAAGCAGATTATATAAACTTATAGATTTTCGTTCAACCTTTCATAGATTTCTCACAAATTTGTCGTACAAATGATTGTCAGTAAGATGTTGCGGCTGGATGCCATGGTCTAAAAAATCTAAAATGTCTGGATGTAGCATGTTTAATATCCTAGGTGAACAGGATCGGGACCTGAAATATCGACTCTACACAAAAAACATAGAAATATCTTCCGATGAACTGATTGGTTAATCTTGCTAACATGTGTCAATGATTTGCGCATCAATTATTCGGTAACCACCCCCCGTCAAATGGTAAAAAACCAATCAACGCCTTTTGGAATTTCCGATGAACTGATTGGTTAAAATTGTGTCCTCTGTCAATAATTTTTATGTTTATCATTGGAAAACCACGCCCCGTGAAAAACCAAAATGTAAACAGATGCCATAATTGTAGTAACTAGTAAAATTACCTAGTTGGATCCCTTGCGAAAAATAGCCGGCTTAAAGCCGGCTATTTAGCTGCGTAAAAGCCGGCTTTAAGCCGGCTAAAAGCCGGCGGTATTGGCACCTGCGTAAAAGCCGGCTTTTACGCATAGCTGCGTAAACGCAGCTTAATAAGAATTCAGATAGAATTAGCTAGAAAAACGCAGAAATTGTACAGCTTTTACGCAGCTAACTGCGTTTTTATTAAGAAACTGCGTTTTTTCTAATACATCTTTCTAGACAATTCCTTAGAAAGCTGCGTATTTTCTGCGTTTTTCAGAGAAAACTGCGTTAAAGCTGCGTTTTTTCTGCGTAAACGCAGCTTTTACGCAGGTGCCAATACCGCCGGCTTTTAGCCGGCTTAAAGCCGGCTTTTACGCAGCTATTATCCAGCTTTAACGCAGCTTTGCGTTTTTTATAAGAAAGCTGCGTTTTTTAAGTGCAGCCCTGCCTATTTTTTACTCAGCTCAATTTTAAAATACGCAGCTCTTAAATTTTAGTGCTAAAGGTTAAAAAATGTCTCCCTTCTAATGCCTAAGCCACATTAACAAAAAAAATGTAATGAAAATGACTTAACTTTTTGTCTAAAACATCTGAACTCAAACAACATATGTTTTTAGTATTTTACAGATTTTATTACATTTCAATATGATGATTAACAGGGTGTCCACGGTCAGGGAAAAAGTCAGGGAAAAAAATATTTTTTCAAGGTCAGGGAATTGTCAGGGAATTTTGAAATTGGTCAGGGAATTTTACAGTTTAAGCAAAAGTCATGGAAAAGTCAGGGAATTTTGAAATAATTGGTGCATGAATGATAAAAAGATAAAAAAAAGAGCTAAGGCAGTTTCATCAGGGAATTTTGAAATAATTGGTGTATGAATGATAAAAAGATAAAAAAAAATAGCTAAGGCAGTTTCTTCATGATTGGCTATAATGATAATAGTGATAATTACAATAACATTAATAATAATGTGATAAGTAGTATTCCTTATTCCAAATTGTTCTTTGAGAAGAAACTGAAGGGACTAGAGACACTTAGGAATTTTATACATGATACCAAATAATGTACTATTTAGTTCATGTTGAAGTGCCTAAAAGAATGTTTATATTTTGAATTGCACACCAAAAATAGATAATATATCAAGATACATGCTTCTATGAGGTTAGTTTGTGTTGTTTGTCCATTTTGGCATGCATCTTATTTCAAAACCCACACACAGCAGTATAGGTTAAGTTCATAAAACATGCATTATGTTTGTATGAAGAAAAAGAAAAAAGAAAGTAAAAAGATATTCATACAAATGTATGAAGAAAAAGAAAAAAGAAAGTAAAAAGATATTCATACAAATAGTACTACAGTTACAGTTAGTAAAAATACAGGTGGAAAGGGTTGGCTGTAGGGGTGGTGGAGACCAACATTTTCATAAATTAACGTGCAAAATACGGTAAACATAAGTCAGGGAAATTTGATTCCAGTCAGGGAAAAGTCAGTGAAAAGTCAGGGAATTTTGCTTTGCTCAAACTGTGGACACCCTGATTAAGAATCCCTGTCCTGTTTCCACAACAAAAATCTAGTCAGTCCCTTACCTTTTGGGCTGTCAAATCTAGTGGTGTGAGTGTGTCCTCTATCACAGCCATCTTTCATTTGATAAAAGTTAATATGACAACAGTCATATCTTTCCTTACAATCAGGGATTGATAAGTAGTTCACCTAAATAGGATGAGCACTGGAGGTCAGACTGAAATGATGTAGTTGTGCTGGTGTGATAAAATGCAGGAAATCATATGAAGGTACACCAGTCCCTGTGTTATGACTGCAATGATGCTGAAAGTGGCAAAGCGACAGGCAAAAAACACAACTAGAGGTGCTTAAGTTACTGATTTCCCCGAAAGGCCTGAATCTAATCGAAATTATTGAAAGAGAATAGTTTGAAATAAAACTTGCATACATCAAGTTATTCAACAATTTTACTTGATTGCAAAATATAACAAGAGGCCAATGACAGCCTTAGAAGCTCATCTGGCTATCAAGTTATCTCTCAATTTAATCTTACATTTCAGAAACTTATTGTTTAAAAAGAATGAATAAATGATAAATCAACTTAGCCAATTTTCTCTCCTTCAATTTGTTTTAAACAACAATCTTTAGGGCTCTATTTATGTTGTTTTCATTATAAGTCACATAGAACCTGAACCTTCCTTCAAATGCTAATATCATCCTGTGAAAGTTTCGAGACAATTTGGAAATATTTGTTGAGTAAATTGCTTAACTTAGAATGAGCCGCGGCCATAGCGCAGTTGGTAGCGTCCCAGACTTCTAATCCAGGGGTCTATATTCGCATGGGTTTGATCCCCTGCCGCAGCACTTATCCTTTCCGACATTTGTCTTCCACCAATGGGTAGATAATCGTAAACTTATGTGGAATAGCAACTGGAGGGTAGGAAAGGGATATGGTGGTAGTACTGGTGTGAGAAATAACAGAAATCCATCGTTGGGTGCTCCAGTCGTCGCAATATAACTGAGAGATTGTGTAAATTAAATTAGAATGATTTGAACAAAAATCCATTAGGCCCCACTTTCCCATGTCTTTTCTATCAGATAAGCCTCATTTACTAAAGAAACCTTCATTATGGCCCTACAATCATCCTGCAAAATTTTTAAGGAAATCCTATAATATTTGTAGATTTTATTGCACAAATAAGAATATTCTGAGCAAAATTCAATAAGAACCCTTTTCCTTTGTTTTCAAACAGATCAGCCTCACATTTTAAAGGAACCTTCCTTGTTTTTCATCTATCATCCTGTGAAAGTTTAATGGAAATCCGATTATATTTGTAGTTTATGGATTGATTGAATGTGGTTTTACGCTGCTTTTGAAAATCTTTCCATTATTTTGCGGTGGCTGGAGCACCGAACAATGGTATTTTTCACCAGTACTACCATTACATCCTTTCCTAGCCTTCAGCTGCTATCTCACATAGGTCTATTAATATCAACCCATTGGTGAGAGATAAATAGTCTGAAAGCATGAGTGCCCCCCATCGGGGATCAAACCCAGGACCTCTAGATTGACAGTCTGATGCGCTACCAACTGTGCTATGACAGCTGTGATAATATCTGTAGATTTTACTGTGTAAACATTTGCTATGATAGGGCAATGGTGATGGTAGCACGTTGGACTATCATTCAAAAGGTCTAGGGTTCTATTCCCAACAGTGGGCTGATTATTAGTAGACCTAAGTGGGATAGCAGCTGGAAAGAACGTAATGGAAGTACTGTTGTGGGAAATACCAAGAATCCATTGTTATGTGCTCCAGCTGCTGCGATATAATTGAAAGATTTTAAAGATTAAACCCAATTCAAATAAACAATTTGTTGTAAACAAGCATAAGTGAGAAAAATCCATTAGATCCCTTTCCCTCTGTCTTCTAACGGATCAGCCCCATTTTCAAAAGGAAATTTCTTGTGGCCTCCTCTGAGAGAATACAGAAAATTTGATAATACTTGAGCACTTTATCCCATAAATGAGAATATTTGAGCAAAAATCTACAAGGCCCCTTTTTCCATGTTTTCCGACAGATCAGCCCCATGTTTGAAAGGAAACTTCCTTAGGATCTTACAATCATCCTGTGAAGATGTCGAGGAAATTCTTAAATATTTGTGGAATTTTTTTCTTGTTTACAAGAACATTCTGAGCAAAATTCCATAAGGCCCTTTTCCTGTGTTTTAAATTGGATTAGCCCTATTTTCAATTGGAACCTTCACTGTAACTCTTCAATAATCCTATTATAGTTTTAAGGAAATCCAACACAATCTATGAAACTTGGTTGAAAGCCATCCTTTATGTTCTAAGAAAATGTAAAGCAGTATGATTTCTAATAGCTTTGCATTGTAATTGGAAATAAACTCAATTTTGTTGCAATTTCAATTCCAGTTCTTTTAATTATTTCTGAGGAGATTTTTAATGGTAAATTTTGTTGATGCACAGACACAAAACCATGATAACAGCCAAAATGGCATTAAGCTGAAGGCACTCGATGATATTTCCTGTCGAGACACCACACATGTTTACCCTAAAAATGTGTTACCTAGAGTTGTGGCCATGACCTTTAACTTACATACAGTCCTAATGTATTTTCAAAAAGTTTCAGTTAAATTCACCTTGAGTGTTACCTTCACCTTAAAGTCAGAGATACTGAAAAAGTTTCTTCCAAGAGCAAATATCATTACGGGAAACAATTGTTTGAAATAAGTTCCATCAGGTCATTTATCTTCCAAGGCAGTCATCCTCTTTCTTTGACTATCCTCCATCCAGATGTTGAATGTAACAGTAATAACTTTCCTAAAACAGAAACAAGGTTTGTAAGAGAAACACCAATACCCAAGAAATGCCCTTGTTAAGCGTAATCCAGAAACAGTGGAGTAAAGTTCATTGAAACTCTTTATTTTTTGTTTATTTATTTACTGTTGCTGAGTTTGACCTCAATTGATGACCTTGGTATCTGCAGATGGGCTGTCATTTTGTCAACTATGACATGTTGTCAAATACAAAAATTTTTTAAGGTGACATTTCATTGTATTGGTCAAAATTTTTAATGTAATTTCGACCGATTGACGTATCTACACATAATTACGATAATTGGTTCTTTTCAATAATTACAATGTACTTAATAGTCGAAGCTTGTTTGTAACTACAGAAAGAGATCAATTTAGTTCTAATCTCAACGAACTAGGACACTTGAGCGCCTAATTTACTCCACAGGCCTAAATATTCTGATTATGATCAACACAGAATACTGGGTAAACTGAGGGCCTAGTGGGCTTGAATATACTTGCATTTTGAAACAAATCCTGAAATTCCAACCTGCAATCACAAAAATTTCTTATTTTGACTATTAATTAGAGCACAAACTTAACATTTTTATGCCCCCGCATCGATAGATCGGGGGCATATTGTTTTACTCATGTCCGTCTGTCTGTCTGTCTGTCCGTCCGTCCGTCTGTCCGAAAACTTAACCTTGCCAATATCTTCAAGCCTATTCAAGATACAAAGCTAATATTTGGCATGATGATAGATCTCAATGATCCGCATCCGCTGGTACCAAAGTCAAGGTCATGTGACAAGTTCAAGGTCATCTGTCAAGGTCAAATGTCCGAAAACTTAACCCGAAAACTTAACCTTGCCAATATCTTCAAGCCTATTCAAGATACAAAGCTAATATTTGGCATGATGATAGATCTAAATGATCCGCATCCGCTGGTACCAAAGTCAAGGTCATGTGACAAGGTCAAGGTCATCTGTCAAGGTCAAATTTTGAAAAAAAATGCCGTTACGGGGGCATTCGTGTTTCACAAACACATCTTGTTTCATCACATCATTTTCTTTTTTCAAGACATTTCTGATGATACAGACATAGTACCTGCAGTCAGTCTCCTCTGCATGGATATGTGTACACAGCCTCAGTGTACATGGTAAAATTAAGTTTGTGACATGAGGCTTATTGAAATCATTTAATCCAGTGCATGAAAATTATTCGAATGACATTAAGTCATACAACATTTTCGTAAAAGGAAAGCCTAAAATGACATACTTGGAATGATAAGCCTAAAACATTAGTTCTTTATAGTTTATACAAGTTCTTTTAGATGACAATATCTGACGGAATTTCATTTTCGACAATGTCAATTGGATATTTTGTTGCATTTTACAGAGATTACAATGGCATAAATTGAATTTTTGCAAATTTGTTTTCCATAAAATATCACAGACCCATTAAATTAATATGCCTAAGATATTATATATGCATGCCAATCAAAATAATTTTAGATAACAATATTTAGTAATGACCTTTTGTTTACAAATAAATAACAAATAATAGAGGCCTTATTTCTTCATCTGGATTCCGAATTCATAGTAAGACCGAAACAAAAATTATTGAAACTTGTATACTTGAGTTTTTATGGCAAAGGGAGATAATCTTTGAATTATTTATCTACCTTGAATCAAGGCAAAGGAATTAGATAATTAAATGGATTTAGAATATACTTTTCTAATAAACAAATGTATTCTGGTTATTGTGTTTTAATTACTGTATTTCACACCAAACCTTACATAAGAATGCCTTGTAACTTTAATTGATTTCAAAAGAGAATAAATTAAACTGAATAAATAAAGAGAGAGAGAGAGGTCTTACTAACCCAACACTGATAATTCCTTTGTTTTCAACTAATTATAGATATTGATTGAAATGGAGAAAGATACATATTTGTTCTTCTTTTCACAAAATGTTTTCCAATAGTAAATGAAATGGTTCTGAATTTTCTACATACAAACTATTTTTGTTGCCATGTGCCTTTCAGCAATGTTTGTTTTTTGTCTATGAATAGATTTAGTTAAATAAAATGTTACTGATATATTTAAATCTTTTTTTTCTTCTAAGAATTAAATATATTACCCATACTGCATCAGTCCATTGCTCATTCTATGACCAGTGGGTTAAGGGTAGATTGAGCATTCCATTGTAGTTTTCCTGTATACAACAATCTTCTAAGTATTTAGCACCTGACTGAAATTAAAGGAGCAAATATTCAATTGTATTTTTAAATTTTAAAAAAAAATCTTTTTTCCTTACAAAATTTCAAGGAAAAGGGAGATAAACATTAATTATTTTAACTGCATTTAATGAAGAAAATGTGATGAAATGATATTGATGATATAAATTATATCTATCTTATACAAACAAATTGATTTTAGTGATTGTGTTTATGGCTTGAGCTAGTGTTTGAAATTAAGGAGTCATTCATTCTTAATAGGCCAAAACAACCGAAAAGGCAAAGTGCTTAATTATGAGGAGTAGTTTCCAAGTTTCAGTTTGAATCAACCTTTTGTAGTAATCAAATGAAGGGAAAATTCAATAATTAGAATCATACATTGTTGAAAGTTTCAGTGCTAAACCCAGTTTTGACCACTAAAATTTTCTTTACAGTGTATCAAAATGACCACTTGGAAGAAATTTCTTTGGGTCAAAATAGGATATTTTCAGCTTTTTCAGGGTCATAACCCTGGTTTAAGGGTCAATCACAATCCTTGTGTTCCAATGTCAATTATTCACACCTATAAACAGATTACCTTGACCCTTTAACAGATACTTGATTTCCAAAGGCAATTAATTAGGTATACATTTAACTAATTAAGAAGTCCTACTAACCCAACACTGAACATGAACCTTGTTGATTTATTGTTGTAAATTGAGAAAGATACAAGGGGTTCGTCTTTTCACACAATATTTTCCAACAGATCATTAAATTTGATGGTTCTGATATTTTTTTTGATACAAGCTAATTTAGTTGTCTTTTGGCTTCCAAACTAGAAGGTTTTTGTCTAGGAATAGGTTTAGTTAAATAAAAGTATGATTAAGGTATTCTTTTACTCTTCTAATAATTCAATATTTTAATTACCCATACTGCAATATTACATTGCTTTTCCTTTGACCAGTGGGTTAGGGGTAGATTGAATCAACATTCAATTGTTCATTTCCTGTATACAACAATCATCTAATAAGTATTTAGCACCTGCCTGAAATTTAAAGGAGCAAATATTCAGATATTTTTTTTTAAATTAAACTTTTTTTCATTCAAAATTATAAACAAGGGTTACAAAAAATCTTTTATTCACATATTTTCAAATATTTCTGTGAAAGAAAATATGAAGAAAGTACTACACAGTTAATTATTACTTGAGATTGCCTTTGAAAAAGGAAATGCATTGATGATAATAATTTTCATGTGTGAAATCACTTTCAAAATGTGTCCTCCATTTTATGGGATTGTGTATTGAGTCAGCCACTTACATAAAAGTATTGAAGGTGAATCTATCCCAATTCTAACTTTCATAGAACCTAAACTGACAAACAATAATAAAATTAGCATGTTTCTTTTACTGTTTGATATTTAAATATAAGAAAGATTACCTGTAAGGTGCTAATACATTTTATATGTCATGATTCCTTTATGGAGGCATTTTTCAAAATGGTGCCAGTGTGCTTGGAAATAACAGTTTCTGATTGGCTATTAAAGTCACATGATCTTTTAAATCAGGTACTCCAAGGGAGATAAATTTATCCCTTTATTTAAGGCATCCTTATATACTAAGAAGACACGTTTGAAAACTATATGGAAAAAATACCCCTTTTTTATTTTAGATTTTTTGAAAAGTGTACCTTTGATCTGCATTTCAAAACTTAATTTACTATCTTGAAACCAGTAAAAAAATCAAAGAATACCAAGGTATTATTTTGAAATGAGACATAGGTATTGAAACATTTTGTAATATTGATTGTTTATTAGGTGGGTGGGTGGGTGGATGGATGGATGAATGAATGAATGAATGAATGAATGAATGAATGAATGAATGAATGAATGAATGAATGGATGAATGGATGGATGGATGGATGGAGGGAGGGAGGGAGGGAGGGAGGGAGGGAGGGAGGGAGGGAGGGATGGATGGAGGGAGGGAGGGAGAGAGGGAGGGAGAGAGGGAGGGATGGATGGGTAGATTGAGAGAGACAAACATATAGACAGATGGTGGGTTAGGAGAAAGATAGTTTAGTTTGGTTTTAGTTAGTAGTAAGGATCAATGAATGGCTAGGAGAAAGGGTAAGATAAAGGGAAGATTGTCTATTGGTTTTGCTTCATCTATGACTTAGCTATAAGAAGGTTGTATATCAAAGGCTTTTTGTCTTAACTCTAGCACCCTGGGGGGATATAATTGGTGATAACCAATGCATGACAATGGCATTATGATTGGTTAACACCTATAATGCACTATGTTTGAGCATAAGACTTTTCACATATGATTGACAAACTAGATAAATGCACAGATATGCAGTCTGATCTCAGCCTACATAACATGATATCTTCTAAATCATTGTTGGAAAAACAAAACTTTCACTGGTTGGAAGTTAAAAAAAGGCAATTTGTTTCAACACTATAAACAACAACAGGATTTTAAGGGTTTAACCCTTTCCCATTTTACAAAATTTTGGACCTGTCCAAATTCAAAGGTTTAGCAGACGAAAATTTAAAGTGGATTTAATTTGAAATATAACCATTCATTAGGGTAGAAAATAGTGTGGTAAAAGAAGAAATTGCTTGTCAGAAGCAATTTCTTCTTTTTCACAATGTTTTTTCAATCATAAAATCACGGACACGTAAAAAGCAGGGATTAAACAGCAAAGGGTTAAATCAATATTCATTATTGTAACTTTAGGTGATATAAATGTTTCAATTCATTTAAATATCTGGTTAATTTTTAATCTATTTTGTAATATGGTGATTTACACAAAACTGCTACTTTTTATATATTCACAAGCAATTAAAAGGGTAAAATAAAAAGTGCCATTTTTTTCTATGTCTATCAAAGTTTGATTTATTTGTCTTCACTAAAAACAAATACGCACCTTTGAAAGCTGCGTAAAAGCTGCATATTTACTTTTCAAGATGTCAAATTTTACCTTCATTAAATACGCAGCTTCTGCACAGCTTCCACAAACTGGGTAATTTATAATTGAAACCTGAAAGAAGAATACGCAGCTTGTAAAAAAAAAGATTCAGCTTTTACGCAGCTCTTTCATAAAAGACGCAGCTTCTGTACAGCTTCAAATAATAAAACGCAGCTTAAGCGCAGCTTTCTGAAAAATACGCAGCTTTACTGAAAACTTTTCAAAAATACGCAGCTCTTTTGCTGTTTTTCTGTATTTACGCAGAAAAGCTGGATAAAAGCCGGCTTTTATCCAGCTTTTATGCAGAGCTGCGTTTATTTTTCGCACGGGATGTTCAATAATGAAATCATTTTGTTGTTATAAAACCAAAATATTGTACCTACTGTTTAAAACAATAGTATTCAGTTATTATAATTTACCCAATATTTTCGCTAACAACAAAGGCTTGGTGAGCAGCTTTTGATTAGCTAAATCTTCTAAATTTCTTCACCAAAGAACTTATGGCTAGTGCTTAAATCGTCACCCTTGTCAGTCTACGTAGACTGAAAAGATACAAAACTTTTCCCACTTAAATATTTTCTTTAACCAGAATTATCAATCTACATGTACCTTCCTGTGAAAGAGATTTTTTAAATGCAACCTCTGACTGACCTGGTGAACCAATTTCTTTTTCACATTATTTCGCGGAGTTCCCAGGCGGTCCTTTATCATGTGACGGGTCACAGATAATAAAGTTGAAGCTTAATGAATGGTCTCTTCGATATATTGCTCTGAAAAATTATTTCCTGAGTTCAAAGTCAACGTATAAATTTGAACAGTACGAAAATCAGGAAGAAATCTGCTTCTGTTATAAATCTTGTCTGAGGGCGTAATTACATGACACATAGTACGCACAAGGGTAATAAGTAATGAACATTATCATCGATGATTGATTAATTATCAAATCAACGCATGTACAGCTTTTTAAAGCTACATTTTGATCACCTGTCAACATTTTTATTCAGTACATTCTCTCTGGTTTGGCACATTCTGTCTGTCTGTCCGCCTCTCTTTCCCTGTCCCTCTTTTAGTCTGCTTCTCTCACTCTCATCTTTCTTCTTAGAATAAGACATTGTTGCACATCATATAAATAGTTTTTCAATATTAACAATGTTGTAAAAACTTATTTGTTGAAAAAAAAGAAGAAATTTTCTTCTTGTAAACCATAGTTAACCGGCTCTACACTTATTACAGCTTGAAATGGTTACCATTTTTTAACATATAGAAATGTTTCATGTGCCGAAATAAAAAAAAAGTATAAATTTGAAAAATGTTTCAGAAATGATTTTGAAAATAATGGGCATATAAAAAGAATTATCGGGACACAGGCTAGCACAAAGGGTTCCCTTCGTAAATCATTTGTCATGTGCGCTGTTGTGTATTGGGCAAGATGTCACAATGCTTCCAATAAACAAAACCACCCAGCTACATATAATTAAAAAAAACTTTATGACTTAGTTAACACAAATTTTATCCTTAAATGATTCATGTGACATGCCGCCAAAGACTAATTTTCAATCGGCGATATACCTAGACACAACCTTTAATCGACAACAGAATATCATCAAATTTGTGGGGGGTTTTGTATTTATTTTTATGCCCCCGTATCGAGAGATCGGGGGCATATTGTTTTACTCATGTCTGTCTGTCCGTCCGTCTGTCTGTCCGTCCATCCGTCCGTCCGTCTGTCCGTCCGTCTGTCCGAAAACTTAACCAAACTTAACCTTTGCCAATACCTTCAAGCCTATTCAAGATACAAGGCTCATATTTGGCACGATGATAGATCTCAATGATCCACATCTGCTGATACCAAAGTCAAGGTCATGTGTCAAGGTCAAGGTCATCTGTCAAGGTCAAACTTTGAAAAAAAATGCTGTGACGGGAGCATTAGTGTTTCACAAACACATCTTGTTTCAAATTATTTGTTTATGATATATATTGGTTGTATTTTTGACAAATTCAAATAAAGTGAAAACATGGGTGAACATTTGTGTATTAAAGGAATGGGAAAAAATCGTGGAAAATGAATTTGTAAGGATTTATAATTGTAGTTTGAAGGAATTTCATGCCATCTTATTGTCAAAGCCCTATTGAGGTAGGATTTTTATTCAATTATTTTATTTAATTTTGCATAATATATTTGAATGACTTTGTAGTAATAGGATTTTGAACAACCATCAACTGTGTTGTGTCAAGACTTTTTTTATGTTTTTTTTTTAAATCTGTATAAAAAAGTTGAAGCTAAAAAAATTGTCAGTGTGAAATATGAAAATTAGATCAAATTGAATTTCCTTCCAAAGTTTTCACCATATTTACTAAGTAAACAGGTTGAAAAATGCCGACTTTGATTTGTGAGTGGAAAACGTTTAGGTTGGAAATCATATTTTTAACAAGATTAAACTGTTACAATGGCGTAAAAAACACTCTAACCATATCATAGTTTCTGACTTACGGTTATCCTGACCTTGTTGTTAGACTTGTGACTAGATATTTTGGATTAAGGGTATAAAGTAAACATATCTGTAGTTTCCGCTTGCTAAGGTTTAAACTATTCTGACTGCTTAAGTTAAAAGCTGTATATCAATATCAAACCTTCGTGTTGTTGTTCGATAGCTGTGATAAAAACAAGTGTTCCCCATGTTACCCTTCGTGAGGAATGCCTACAATTATGTCACACCCAATACGCAAGTGCGAAAATCTGTTTTTGGCCAGGTGAAAATTTCCAATAAATCACATTCGTTCTTTTGTAGATATTGTCCTTTTGGGTGTGTGTTTTTCGACGCAGTCTTTTATACCTTTTTATTTCAATTAAACCGATTGAAATATATATTTAGTTTGTGTTCAAAAAATAGCTTTTCATTTGATCTTTAATGCTGTTAATAAAGTGTCCCAACTATGGTAGCATTCAATGATATTTTTTTTCAATTATTGCTTATAATTTTGTGACATAGCCTTATTGAGGGAGCATCATCTGTCTCAAACGGCTCTTGTTTTACTAAATATTCTTCAATCAACATCTCCTTAACCTTTGAGCAGATTTCAATAGAACTTTACCAGAATGTTCATTTGGTGACCCTTTCCTAAAATTGTACAGGAAATTTTGATTGACACATAATTATGGGTGTGGCTTTTTTCACTTTGACTTCTATAGCATCTCCTCCTCAACCACATCCACTGGACCAATAAAATTCAGGTGAGAATTTAGATAAGGATTCATGTTTATGATAATCTTCATAGAAGTAGGATAGATGAAATTCGATTTATATATTTTTTGTAGAGCATAGTTCATCAATGAAAAATCCAGGGATCAACATGATTCTTAAACAAAAAAAAGAATAGATTTTTAGTGTAAGCTTCAATTACAATTAAGCTCTGTGTAAATGTAGTGTTAATAGCTTATTGAAGATATGAAGAAAACATAGAAACTTAGCCTGAATACTCCTCCTTGTTTACCTGAAAAATAGTTAAACCTTTTACAGGATTGCAGCCTTTTCTACAGTAAAAGATTCTGCTTGAGTTGTGTCGAAGAAAATATTGAAGAATTCCCATCAGAAATAAAACAGGTAAAAAGAGATGTCAAATAAAAGAAAATTTGAGCCCTGCAGCTATTAGAAAACCCTTTCTATGCAACTGTAAAAACAAAGGCACACTATCAGCTTCAAAGTTACCTATCTTTATCAACACTAGATGAATAGGTACAATTTGACTCAACTTTTTGAATCCAAATTTTGACCCACCTTAATGTCCATCTCCTGATGCTGATGTTAAAACTTACCATCACACTGTGGACCCCAGAAACCATCACAACAAGATGTAACATTGACAGGCATAACACATGTATGGTAACATCCTTCCTTTGTAACGTTATAATCTGGTCCAAGACTCTGCTCAAATGTACATCCTGGTGTGCCATTCATTTTGGTTAATTTTTCTGAACCATCGGGGCAGTCTACAAACATGTTGATGTGACAAGACGTACATTTGGTGTCAAAAATGTGTTGTATTTGTTCGTATTTAAAACATCCACTGTCAACACTGTCAGATATGGTCAAGATGAGAAAAAGCATAAACAAAAGCCTAGCCATTTCCAAGTTTGGGGACGTTACTCTGCAAAATGTAAAAATTTCTCCCTTATATAAAAGCTGATGATGAAAATATACGTAATTGTTTGAGAGTTCAAACGACAATTGGTTCCTGACACACTGTTCAGTGCCAAATGATTTATAAAAGAATTAAACCATTTCTTTCTGAATTTAAATTTTATTTCAAAAACATAGCCAGTTTTTGGAACATATTGTCCAGATTTTCTCTAGGTTTCCCCACAATAATT
Organism: Fragum whitleyi; assembly: GCA_948146395.1. Lineage (NCBI taxonomy): Eukaryota > Metazoa > Mollusca > Bivalvia > Cardiida > Cardiidae > Fragum > Fragum whitleyi. Next base: position 34,403,407 of record OX411550.1, read on the forward strand.
ATGTAGAAAGCAGGCAGTGTAGGCTGGTTCAGACCACACTTCTGTGTAGGCTGATCCTAGTATGATTTAGTCATAGCCATGTGTACAATAGGAACATGTCATCAACAGCAGAAGAAGGGATAAGATGAAAGAATGGTGTATGATTCTTTTAAAAACTCATTTACTCAAATTAATAGTGTCCAACTGGTTTCTCTATACAAGATTATGGCATATCTTTTCAAGTGAATGTCTTTATTAATGCTAGAAATACAGAAAAATGTCAAAAGTTGTTGCATGATATCTATGATGATGATGCAGAAAATGGATCTGATTTTCTCAGAAAACAATAAAGTTAGTGAGATATTTATTGCTCAAGTTTTGGAGAGTGACCATGATATTTGACCTCACAAAAGATTAAAAGTTGAGTTACTATTACCAGCCTTCGTATTATAAACATGTTGATAAAGTCATTATTTTTAAATCATCGGAGAGTGTGTGTGACAATTCTTACAATATCCTGTGTACGAGATGAATGGGCATTGAGCAGCTTCAACACGCATACAAAGCATCAAAAATATTCTGAGATATTCTGCATAAAGACTATACACATAGGTCAGTAGCTAAGTGCATAGTGAACACTTTGTTCAGATGCATAGGCTGATCTGAGTCTTAAGATTATGCACATTTAAATTTGTTAGAAATGTTGTTTAAGCACGCTTTTAAAATTATTTAATACAAATTCATACTTTTATCAACGAATTGTCATAGTAAAATCCATTAGATATTCACACTTCCTCTTTCAAACAAGCAAAATAATAAGACCAAAATTTACTATAAGAAATTAATCCTTATCCTGATAAAGTCTCTTAGACTGCTCACTACATAAACAAAATTATAGTGTTCAAAAGTGGGACTTGACAGGGATAAGAGAAATCCTGTTTCTTAACAAGGAACACTGTTAAAATTCAGGAAATTTGATAATACATGTATAAAATATTGTAATATAACTGTGGTGGATCCAAGATTTGTGTAGAGGGGGCTCAAAAATACAAAATTAGGGGTCCCTTTTCCTAATATAGCAACTTTATATTTAATTTCTTCATGAAAATGAAATATTTATGCTTCAGAGATGGGTTGATTGAGCTGAAAGCACTTCAGGATCTGCCACTGATATAATGTTTTTTTTTTTTAGCTCAGCTGCTTTTGGAGAAAACCCAATGTATTGCTACAGCCTTGGTGTTGTCATCATTGTCATTGTTAGCTCTACTGGTGGAAGGCCACTGGGGCTATTGTCATGGCATTGTGTCTGTAGTGAGCCTGTCCGTCCATGCATCCAGTCATAACCATTTTCTTGAAAAAAATCTTCTCCTCAGAAACATCTGGATGAATTTAAACCAAACTTCACAGGAATGATCCTTGGGTGACCCTCTTTCAAAGTTATTCAAGATTTTGATCCAATGAAAAACATGGATTTAATGGGCGTGGCTAATTTTCAAATATGGTAAAAAGTGGGTTTTCTCAGATTTTAATTGATGGATACCAATTAAATCTTAAATGAATGAACTTTTGGTAACCCTTATTAGTCTACCAAAAAATTTCACTTGAATGATACTTTAGTGACCCTTTATCAGGCTACCAAAAATTATTGTGATTGGATGAAAAATATGTATTTAATGGGCGGAGGTCATTTCTCTACATGTTATATTCTGGAAACTTTGAAAATCATTTTCTCAGCATGTAATGATGGATATCAACCAAAAAGTGAAAATTTTGAAAATCATTTTCTCAGAATCTAAGTGATGGATATCAACCAAATTTCACTGGAATGATTCTTTAGCGATCCTTTATCAGTATACATAGTGAAAACTTTGAAAACCATTTTCTCAGAATATCAACCAAATTTTACTTGAATGATTCTTTAGTGATCCTTTATCAATCTAAAAAAAAATATTGTGATCAAATGAAAAATATGTCTTTCATGGGCAGAGGTCATTTCTTCAGATATGTATGGGGGAATATCCTATATAAGGAAAACAAACTTTCTCAAAGTTTAAACAGATGGATTTCAACCAAATATCATAGGAATTTTATTTCTGCAAAGTTGTATCAGTCTTCTAAAAATATTTGATTACCCGGTAGATGAACAGCATGTATTTTGTTGGCAGCGGACATTTCAACATATAAAGTGAATATTTGATCACCCTTTGGGTTATGATTGAAGAAGGGTTTATATCTTTTTCTGGGGTTACTTAGACAGACATATGTAATAGAGCTATTTTCTCAGGTGAGCGATCCAAGGCCAATGGCCATGTTGTTGTGGTGTTTGCCTAGGATTTCATTATTTATGGAAAAAAAATTCTCAGACTTTCTGTCTATTATATGTTCTTATAATGTTAGGCTTGAACTGTTGAATGACTTCCATTATTATTTAACTTGTGTATAAGTTTTTAGCTTGGCTGTTTTCAAAGAAAACCCGAGGTATTACGATCACCTTAGCGTCGTTGGTGTTGTTGTTGTCGTTGGTGTGCCAAACTATAACCTTGGTCATAACTTTTGAATAGTAAGTCATAGAGCCTTTACATTTCACACTATCATTGCTTGGGACATTACCTTTCTGTAGGTACCAAGTTCAAGGTCATCAGTCACAGTCAAGGTCATTTTTCAAGGTCATTTTTTTTTTTTTTTTAAATTAACCTTGGTCATAACTTTTGAATGGTAAGTCATTGAGCCTTCATATTTTACATTATCATTGCTTGGGACAAGACCTTTCTGTAGGTACCAAGTTCAAGGTCAATAGTCAAAGTCAAGGTCATTTTTCAAGGTCAAATTTCTTTACAAAATTAAATCTTGGTCAAAACTTTTGAATAGTAAGTCATTGAGCCTTCATATTTCACATGATCATTGCTTGGGACGAGATCTTTCTTTAGGTACAAAGTTCATTTATTTGCATTTGCCTAAGAAATAATAAATAGCCGAGTGTTGGCACCCGCTTGCGGTGCTCTTGAGCTTGAGCCAAGGCCAAAGGTCAGCTAGCTATTGTCTTGACAGAGTGTCCATCCTACGTGTGTCTGTGCTAAACTATTTCTTTAAACATCTTTTCCTCCTAAACCAATGGGTGGATTTTGATGAAACTTAGTTAGAATGTTTCTTGGGTGACCCTCTTGTAAAGTTGTTCAAGAAATTTGGATTGACCCCCAAATATGGGAGTGGCAGGGTGGGGCTGGTTTTGAGCTACAATCTTTGAACAACAATTTCAATGAAACTTTACCAGAATGTTCCTCAGGACCTGGTGACCCTCTTCTAAATTTGTTAAAGAAATTTGGATTGACCCCCAAATATGGGTGTGGTAAGGCGGGGCTAATTTTGGGTCTGAAGTCTGTCCAACATCTCCTCTTAAACATTTGGGTCGATTTCAAAGAAACTTTACCAGAAAGTTCCATGGGTGACCCTCTTTTGAATTTGTTCAAGAAATTTGGATTGACCCACAAATATGGGCACAAAGTCTTTGAACGAGATCTCCTCCTGAACCATTGGGTCGAAACGAATGAAACTTTACCAGAATGTTCCTTGGATGACCCTTTTCTAAAGTTGTTCAAGAAATTTGGATTGACCCCCACATATGGGCATGGCAGGGTAGGGCTTATTGTAGCCCCAAACCTTTGAACAACATCTCTTCCTTAACAATCAGGCAGATTAGTAAAAAAACTTTACCAGAATGTTCCTTTCATGACCCTTTGGAAAAATTGTTTGCAAAATTTTGATTGGCCAATAAATATGGGTGTGGCAGGGCTGGCCTATTTTGAGTTTCCTCAGTCATGAATGGGTGGGCAGGGTCTATTATCAATTTAAATTTTTTGAATAACATCTCCTCTTCAACAATTAGGCAAATGTGGATGAACCTTTGCCTTAAAGTAACATGGATGAGATCCACTAGATATTCAGGTGAGCGAGTCAGGGCCATCCTGGCCCTCTTGTTCTAAAGTGATATCTTAATAGTTTTCTTCCATGTCATTTTACATATTAGTTATGTGAGTTCACTTCTGATAACTTAATTTCAATTTTGAAAAAATCAGAATTCCTTTTGAATTTTGGTGACTTTCATTACCTTCTATTTCAAATATCTCTCTTTCAAATCTTGAGATATTTTAGCCAGTAGAGTGATACAGGCCCTCTTGGGCCTCTTGTTTTGTAAGACCTTTACGTTAGCATTCAGGTTATCCATCTAAACTAAAATCAAAAATCAAAACCATAGGTTTTAGCTTTGTAGCAATCCAATTGAATTAGTTTGAGTAAAAACATATTTAAAAAATGCTTGCAGTATTTTCATACCAAAAAGGAAGAGGTTAGGCTACTTATTACCATACACTTAGTGTCGGGGTTTGAATTCAGGAAGTGCATGACCAATTATATCAAAGCACTCTTGAAATATTAATGGAATAAAAAATGTTGATATCTGACTCCTTAATATTTGGGAATTGGATGCATGTCTTCAAATAAAGGATTTCTGAAACACCTGCTAAAGTCAGATGTCAGACTTATCACATGTTGAAGTTTTGCAAGCCAAAATTTGAGGTCCCAACTCCCCCTGGTTTAAGAATTTCTGCCCTTTTTCTAATGTTGTTTAAGAAATTTGGATTGACTCCCAAATATGTGCGTGGCAGGGCGGGGCTTATTTTGAGCCTGAAATCTTTGAACATCTTCTCCTAAACCATTGGACCAATTTCAATAAAACTTTACCAGAATATTCTTTGGGTGACCCTCTTCTAAATTTGTTCAAGAAATTTTGATTGACCCCAAAATATGGGTGTGGCAGGGAGGGCTTATTTTGAGCCCCAAATCTTGGAACGACATCTCCTCTTGAACCATTGGACCGATTTCAATGAAACTTTACCTAAATGATCCTAGGGTGACCCTCTTCTAAATTTGTTAAAGAAATTTGGATTGACCCCCAAATATGGGTGTGTGCAAGGCGGGGTTTATTTTGAGCCCAAAATCTTTGAACAACATCTCCTTCTGAACCATTGGGCCAATTTCATTGAAACTTTACCAGAATTTTCCTTGGGTGACTCTCTTCTAAAGTTGTCCAAGAAATTTGGATTGACCCTTGAATATGGGCATGGCAGGGCAGGGCTTATTTTGAGCCTGAAATCTTTGAATGAAATCCCCTCCTGAAACTTTACCAGAATGTTCATTTGGAGACTCCTTTCAAAAATTGTTAGCAAAATTTTGATTGGCCCATTAATATTGGTATGGCAGGGTGAGGTTTATTATAGCTAACCTGAGCACAATGTGCCCAAATTGAGCTTTTGTGATCACCTTTTGTCTGTCATGGGTTGTACGTTTTGCCTTGGAAGTCTTCAACATTTCATTAAAAATCTTATTCTCAGTAACCAATGAGCGGATATCAACCAAACTTAGCAGGAATGTTTCTTTGTGACCCTTTTCAAAATTGTGCTTGAAACTTTGATTGGCCCCTAAATATGGGCGTGGCATTTTTTTCACTTTGAAATCTTCGAATGACTTCTCCTCCAGAACCACTGGGCCAATTTCAATGAAACTGTACCCAATGATCCTTGGGTGACCCTTTTCAAAACTTGTTCGTGAAATTTTTATTGGTGCCTTAATACGGGCAAGGAAGGGCGGGGCTTATTCTGAGCCCAAAATCTTTGAACAACATCTTAATCACTGGGACGATTTCAATGAAACTGTACCAGAATGTTCCTAGGGTGATCCTTTCAAAAAATTAATCTTGAAATTTTGATTGGCCCATTAATATGGGCATGGCAGGGCAGGGCTTATTTTGAGCCCCAAATCTTTGAACGACATCTCCTCCAAAATCACTAGGCCCCTTTCAATGAAACTGTACCAGAATGTTCCTGGGGTAACCCTTTCCAAAAAATTTTCACAAAATTTTGATTGGTCCAAAAATATGGGTGTGGAAGGGTGGATCTTTCAATGAAACTGTACCACAATGTTCCTGGGGTAACCCTTTCCAAAAAATTTTCACAAAATTTTGATTCGTCCAAAAATATGGGTGTGGAAGGGTGGGGCTTTTTTTTAGCACTATATCTTTGAATGACATCTCCTCCTGAACAAATTGGGCTAATTTCAATGAAAATTTACCAGAATGTTACTTGGGTGACCCTTTCAATAAATAGATCATGAAATTTTGATTGGCATATTAATATGTATGGGCCTTGCAGGATGGGGCTTATTTTAAGCCCCAAATCCTTGCGCAACATCTCCTCAATCACTGAGGAGCTGATTTCAATGAAACTTTGCCAGAATGTCCCTAGGGTGACCGATTCCAAATGATTTTTGTGAAATTTTGATTGGCCCATAAATATGGGTGTTGCAGGGCTGGCTTATTTTGAGCCTGAAATCTTTGAACGACATCTCATCCTGAACCACTGGGCTGATTTCACTTAAACTTAACCATAATGTGCCTTGAGTGACCTTTTTCAAGAATTGTTTGCCAAATTTTGATTGGTCCATAAATATGGGCATGGCGGGGCAGAGCTTTTTTTGCGCCCGAAATCTTTGTCCTTGGATAGAATCCCAGTCAGACCACAGGAATTTTTCTGAGCAAAAAATATACTCAAAACTGTTCCTTTGCAAGGTGATGGGTACCTGTGAAAGTCTAAGTGCTTTGGTAACCATGCTTGGTAGCATAAGGAAAATAGTCTTCTAACAGCTGACCTGCAACTTGATGATTTGTAAAGTCTGATGAATATCATGTATGAAATAAAGTAAGACCACAAAGCCAAATTCTAACCTTTCTTTTTAACCCTGACTCAAAGTTTACTTTTAATTAGTGTCTGCAACTTCTTATAATTTCAATAGGTTTGAAACGAAGAAACCTGAAACTTTGTTTAATTCAAAATAATATAGATATATACTTTTGTATGTTGAAGGAAGTGAAGAAGAGGAGCCTACAAAACAGATGATGTCCTAATACAGTTGTATGGACCTGTACAAGTTGTGCCAGACAACAACCAACACTTCATTATGGATAGTTTACTTAACATTATCTACCTGGATCTAAATTTTGTTTAAACATAGAGCAAAATGCTGAAACATTCCAAGCAGTTTGATTCAAGCTTTTATCACAATAATTAACCCTTTCCTGTTTTACACAATTTTGGACCTGTCCAAATTCAAAGGTTTTGCAGACGAAAATTTGAAGTAGATTTAATTTGAAATATAACCATTCATTAGGGTAGAAAATAGTGTGGAAAAAGAAGAAATTGCTTGTCAGAAGCAATTTCTTCTTTTTTCACAATGTTTTCTCAATCATAAAATTACAGGCACTTAAAAAAGCAGGGATTAAACAGCAAAGGGTTAAATAGAAGGCAGGCATTGTCATTTAAGATCAGGCTGAATGTATATGCCGGGTAATATTTGTCTATGACAGCACATGTTATTGGGGTTTTGCAATGGCAATTATGTTCTTATAATTATGTAAGTACTCCATATGATTTATTTCCTGTGCTATATATCAAAATATTTTTTTTAGCTCACCTGAGCACGAAGTGCTCAAGGTGAGCTATTGGGATCGTAGAATGTCCGTCGTCAGTTGTGCGTCGTCCGTCGTGCGTCGTCCGTCGTGCGTCGTCCACAATTTCTTTAAACATCTTCTCCTCCTAAACCAGTAGGCCAATCTTGATGAAACTTGGCAGGGATGTTCCTTGGGTCAAGCTCTACCAAAGTTATTCAAATGAATGAAATCAACCCTTATCTTTCCCTTTACCCTTAACAAAAAGGGTGAAAATATGAAAATCTTTAAAAATCTTCTTCTCTGAAACCAGAAGGCAGACAGCTTTCATATTTGGTATGTAGCATCATCTAGTGGACCTCTACCAAGTTTGTTCATATCAAGACCCTGGGGTCATATTTGGGCTTTGCTTGGGCCCAACCCTTTTTACATAGAATCAAAGAGCGAAAATCTTTAAAAGTCTTCTTCTCTGTAACCAGATGGCAGACAGCTTAAATATTTGGTGTGTAGCAATACCTAGTGGGCCTCTACCAAGTTTGTTCATAACAAGACCCTTTGGTCATATTTGGGATTTGCATGGGTGCATCCCTTTATCTCTTATGAGCATGAAGGGTAAAAAATGAAAATCTTCAAAAATCTTCTTCTCTGAAACCAGAAGGCAGACAGCTTTCATATTTGGTATGTAGCATCATCTAGTGGACATCTACCAAGTTTATTCATATCAAAAGCCTGGGGTCATATTTGGGCTTTGCCCTGGCCCAACCCTTTTTACATAGAATCAAAGTACGAAAATCTTCAAAAATCTTCTTCTCTGAAACCAGAAGGCAGACAGCTTTCATATTTGGTATGTAGCATCATCTAGTGGACCTCTACCAAGTTTGTTCATATCAAGACCCTAGGCTCATATTTGGGCTCCACCCGGGCTCAACCCTTTTTACATAGAATCAAAGAGCGAATATCTTTTAAAATCTTCTTTAATTGATACCAGAGGGCACACTCCTTTTATTTTTGGTATGTAGTATCATCTTGTGGGCCCCTACGAAGTTTGTTCATATCAAGACCCTGGGGTCACATTAGGGTCCACCCAGGTGCATCCCTTTTTACATAGAATCAAAGAGCAAAAAGGCATATCTGTCGGGCTCTTCGCTGAAAACGTTCCATGGTATTGATCTTAGGCAATTATCTTCTTTCTGAGATCTGCCTATCTAATTAATGTGATGTCCCAGGGGTCATAGAGACTCAGGTGAGAGATCTAGGACCATCTTGGTCCTCTTGTTTAAATGTTTATAATTGATTACCATTTTCTTATTCTGAAGAACAATATTATAAAATTTTAAGCATTGAAAAATAGCAAGATTCTGCTAAAATTTGCATGTAAGATGTAACATATGTTTTCTGTCTATCCTAATTATATGGTAGTTATTTTGAAACTTGAAGACATATTTTTTGAGAATTACCTTGTGTTAAAAAACAAAACCACTGACCATTTTTACAACTGTTCTATGATGATATAAGATTACGAAAAATACTAGCTGATCTGAAATAACTTTTCTTTTCATATATATATTATTATTGTAATGTTTGTGAAGATCTAATTTGAAAGAATTATACTTAATATTTATTTATTCATTGGCAGAAAATGATGTGGAGCAAAAAAATGCACTGCTTGCAAAACTTTGTGTCATAGTGAATTTCAATTTTTTGTCAGTCGAAAAACAAACCAGAAACTGGTACTTAAATACAAAATTATTACAAGTGTGAAATTTTGTTTTCTGATAGAACTTGAAGATCAAGTTTGATCTCTTCTTTTAATATTAAATGTGTGGTAGTTAGTTTTGCATGTGAAGATTAAATGTCACAATACTGATTTATGAAGTTAAATGTGATTTGAAGTAGCAGATAATGCGTGTCTAGAGGAGACAGTGATAGAATGGGACAAAAATATAGTGGTAAAAGATAATTTCGATGGTTTGATTGTCATACATGGTAATTGAACATTGATAAGAGCTGTTACAATGTTTAATGGAAATAAATCTAGGCATTTAGCAAGTAATAAACATGCTCATATACAATGTGCCAAAATTGTTGTTAATTACATAGATTCTCTCCTTCCCATTTGATGTGCTATAAATCCTTATAATCTAATGATTTGAGACACCGAAAAAGGTAGCTCTGAAGAAAACACTGAGAAAGGAAGAAATTGCTTGTAACATTGCCTTTCTTCTGATTGATGAAATGTCTTGAATTTTGTCAATAAACAATGGTACCGAAGAAAACATTGTAACAAAAGGAAGAATTTGCTTGTTACAGTGCCTCTCATTAAAATTGCCAAATCTAAACTTTGTCATTTTGGGATTCATTGTACAGAGAACAGACACCAGTAACATTGACACCATGCAATTTTTATCTTGATAACACTGACAATTTGGTTAAATTAAATTGCCTGATTGAAAAAATCATTTTGAATCAGAGTTTGAAATTTCACAAAACGATTCCTAGAGGAGTAATTCCAATAGGTACTATGCGATAACCTTCAAAAATATTCTAAAGTAAGTAAAAAACTCAGTAAAACGTCTTCATTAAGGACTGTTTGCTTACTGACATTAACTCGAATCATATGATTACTCGAGCAATTTTGTCAGTCCTGTGTGTTTTACTGTTAGCACGTGACTACTGTATACATGTATATGTGAAACCTCACTACACATTTTTTGCAAAATTCCACTGTCTTAGAAATTCTATATTACTGAGGCAACAAACATCTTCAAAAGTTTTTTGCAATTTTAGCGTTTTATAAATATACCTAACAGCATTGTGCTATTTCTATACTGTCTGCCAATGCTTTGTGTCAACATGAAAATGCTGTAAACAACAGATGAAAGCTAGAATATTATAAAGGATGCCAAGTCTTACAAGAGACATGTTTCCATAAAGTACCTGCTTGATGATATGAGTAGTCATGAAATGCCAAATATATTAACTTGCCATAGATATGTAAAGACATGTTTTAGTGAGTGATGAAAGATAAATTTTTCTGTTTACCTGTAACGGGAAAACTGGCCCTTGATAACTCACTTAAACTTACAGATCTATATTATCAGATAAAAATCAACAAAAGTTATCTAATTCAAGTTTTTTCATTAATGATTAAGAAGAAAGCAGAGCAGTCTGTGTGTCTAGGATTCACCATAGACACATTTACAAGAATTACCTACCTTGATAATATGACTAGTCATGAAATTTATCAGAAAAATAAACATGTGCTTATCCCTTTGTAGTGGATGAGTTTTATAAATTGTATACTGGAATCAGGTCATTATCAGGTCATTTGCATTAGGTTAATCTGGGGCCTAATGAAAGAATTATTGTCACGGCCACCAATGCATCTCATTCATTGCCAAATGATATGCACAAAAATTCAGAAATTTGACTCCGATTTCTTAACACCAATCATTTAAAACACTCATATTTAAGTCAGAACAAAACAGAATTTTTCCCAAAGTGGTTCCTCTTCCGCACTGCAGACAATGAATGAGATAGATTGGTGGCTGTGATTAGTCAAAGTTCAAATTTGAGCAAGAGTAAAAGATGTCTTTGTTTCTATGGTATACATAAATGAAACATTTTTTTTGTTTCCAAGATAGTTGCTAATATTGGCAAAAATAAAACTCAGTACTTTATGAACATGCTATTGGTTATAATTATGAAATAATTTAATTTTCACATTGATTGTTCATGGTAGAGGAGGAGTTATAATTATGCAAAAAGTAATCCGAGGGCAGAGCCTTAGGATTTTGCTTTGATTATTTAATACCCCCCCCCCCCATCAGACTTTATTCATGGATACATCAATGCAAAAACGAAATTATATCTGTTATAACACAATTACAGTTCAGAAATTAGTTTAATACAGAAATAAAAAGGTTTGCTGCAAAATTTTGCAGCACATTTTTTCCACAAACTAATCTGTTTGCGAGAACAGTTTCCTTACCAAAATAAATTGGTTCTTTCAAACATTTGCTGCAAATTCATTTCTATAGGCAAGGACCAAGTTTGTTCATGTCATGACCCTAGGTTCATTTTGTGCTCTACCTGGGTGCATCCTGTTTCTATAGAGACACAGAGCAACAATCTTCTCTGAAACCAAAGGGTAGAGAGCTTTTACACTTGTTGTGTAGCTTCATCTAGTGGACCTCTACTATTTTTTTTCAAATCATGACCCTTATTTGGGACATACTCATGCACATCCCTTTTAACATAGATAAAAGAGCGATAACCTTCAAAAATATTCTTCTCCAAAAGCATAAGGAAGACAGCTTTCATATATGGTATGTAGCATTATCTTCATTTCATGACTCTGGGATCATTTTTGGGCTCCACCACATAGAAACAAAGAGAGAAAATCTTCTCTGAAAGCAGAAAATCATAATAATTGGTAGGTAGTATGATTTAGGGGACCTTTATCAAGTTTGTTTATATTGACCCCTGGAGTCAAATTTGGCCTCCACCAGGACGTATCCCATTTTACATGGAAACAAAGTCTTTAAAAATCTTATTCTCTGAAACCAAAAAGCAAAAGCCTTCATATTTGGTTTGTAGCCCTAGTCTAGTAGACCTTTAACATATTTTTCATATCATATCCATATGGTATAATTTTGGCTCAGCATGGGTGCATCCCATTTTATAGGGAACATTTTATGAGAGTTGTATACAATTGTATCTATTGATTCAAAGAAGAGTTGTTATAACACAGAAGCTAAAATTAAGGTATCTATAACTCATTTTAAGATCACAAGAACACATCAATATGCCCATAAACACGAAGACGTATGGCTGAGAATTCTTAAAATAAAATTCAATAAGGCCATTTTCTCGTGACGCTCAAAGGATCAGAAACATTTTCAAATGGAGAGATATCATTGTAATGATGCAATCATTCTGAGCAAGTTTATAGACAATCTGATGAAAACCACAGACTCTGGACAGTTATAAATTATTTTCTTATTAAATTTTTATCATGCCCATCTTCCTATGGTGCTTCACAGATTGGACCCTTATTCATTAAGAATGGTAAAAAAAAAAAAATAATATATATCGGGATCCATCTTCGAAAGGAACCATCAATGTGATGGTACAATGGATGAAAAGGTGACGCTTGACGCATCGGGGTCACTTACGAAAGGAACTGTCCTTGTACTATCATTCTGAGCAAGTCTTAAGACAATCTAATGAAAACTGTGGCCCTAAGAGCATAAATCGATGATTTTCTAATTGCATTTTTATTGGGGCCCCTTTCCACGTGACGCTTGACAGATTAGGCCCATTATCGAAAGGAACTATCCTTGTGATGGTACGATTATTATCAGCAAGTTTGAAGACTTTCGGATGAAAACTGTGGGCTTCAGAGCTTTAAGGAGTATTTTCTAATTTTATTAGCTCCACTGGCTGAAAGCCACTGGGGCTATTGTCATGGCGTTGTGTCCTTCGTGCTTCCGTCCGTTCTTCCATGCGTCCGGTTGGAAACTTTTTCTTAAATAATCTTCTCCTCAGAAACAATTGTATGAATTTCAACCAAACTTCACAGGAATGATTATTGGGCGACTCTCTTTCAAAGTTGTTCAAGGAATTTTGATCCCATGAAAAACATGGATTTATTTGGCGTGGCTAAATTCCAAATATGGTAAAAAGTGAGTTTTCTCAGATTCTAATTGATGGATACCAATTAAATTTTTCTTTGAATGATCCTTGGGTGACCCTTTACCAGTCTTCAAAAAATTATTGTACTCGGATGAAAAATATGCTTTTTATGGGCGGAGGTCATTTCTCTATATGTAATATACTGATAACTTTGAAAATCATTTTCTCAGAATTAATGGATGGATATCAACCAAATTTCACTGGAATGATCCTTGCGTGACCCTTGATTAGTCTACCAAAAAACTATTTTGATTGGATGAAAAATATGTATTTTAAGGGTGGAGGTCATTTCTCTATATGTTTTAGTGGAAACTTTGAAAATCATTTTCTCAGAATCTAATTTTTGGATATCAACCAAATTTCACTGGTTTCATCCTTAAGTGACCCTTTATCAGTCTACCAAAAGTTATTGTGATTGGATGAAAAATATGTAATTTATGGGCGGAGATCATTTCTCTATATGTTATATAGTGGAAACTTTGAAAATCATTTCCTCAGAATGTAACTGATGGATATCAATCAAATTTTACTAGAATGATCCTTGAGCAATCCTTTATTAGTCTGCCAAAATTATTGTGATTGGATGAAAATTATGTCGTTTTTTGGGTGGAGGTCATTCTCAATTTGTTATAAAGTGGAAACTTTAAAAATCATTTACGCAGAATGTAACTGATGGATATCAATCAAACATTTTTGGTATGATCTTTTGGTGACCTATTATCATGCAGCCAAAAATTATTTTGATTGGATGAAAAATATGTCTTATGGACGGAGACCATTTCTCTATATGTTATATAGTTGAAGCCCTGAAAATCATTTTCAACATCAGTAGAACCGAAAATATCTAAAAATCTAGTCAAAACTTTTAATTGCTTTTACAAGAATGTCAAGTCTGTGGAGCGACTCAAGCCATTCATGGCTTTCTAGTTTTACATAAGTCCCATTTCCCATGCCGCCAGATGAATCGGGACTATTTTGGACAGGAACTGTTCCTGTAAAAGTACAATTATTCTGAGCAAATTTGAAGACCTTCGGATGAAAACTGGACTTTGGAGCGTTTACGAGTATTTTCTAATTAAATTTTAATGTTGCCCCTTTACCCGAAACGCTTGACGGATTGGGCCTATTTTCGAAAGGAATCATCCTTGTGGTGGTACAAATATTCTGAGTTAGTTTGTAGACAGTCTGATGAAAACTTTGGACTCTAGACTGTTGATGGGGATATTCCAATTACATTTTCATAAGGGTCTGTTTGAAGACAGTCTGATGAAAACTGTGGACTCTAGACTGTTAATGGGGATTTTCCAATTACATTTTCATCAGCGTCCTTTTGCCATGGCTCTTATCAGATTGGGTCCATTTTCGAAAGGACTGATCCTTGTGATGGTCTAAACATCTGATCAAAGTCGAAGATAATCGGACAACAACTATGGACTCTAGAGCGTTCACAAGCAAAAGTTAACGGACGGGAAAATGGTATCATAGTAGCTTCTCTTAACTTAAATAGATCTATAAAAGTTTTAATTATAGGTTGATTGGGTTATCCGCTTTCGTTACCGCTTGCGACAAAGGTCTTGTAGACAGAACTTCTGAGAACTTTTCGTATGCTTCTAAAAATAATATTAACTGTTAATTATATTTTTTCTAATATGGCAGCTCCGAAGGAAACGTCATTAAAGGCTAAACAAGGATGGAGAGTGTATTTGTTGTGTCGTGGAGGTCTGAATCTAAAAAAAAAACACAGATCAAATTGTATTAATTCACGAATAATTTTATTAAGTATCTTTCCACCATGAAATCAACAAACAACCAAATACCAAAATATAATAGAAACAAAATTGATCAAAAAAAGTTCCTATGAAACTATTTTGTGCGAAATCTTACAAAATAGCTTTGTAAAGTTACTCAAATTTGTTTTTATTCAAGAGTAAAAACCCTCAATTTTTGGCCAATCAGAATGTACACATCTTGATGAACACTATAAAATACTAGGTCGAAAAAGAAACGCCGGGATACATAAGATATGCAACATATATTTATTGCTAGGCCTAGAATAATGAAATTCGGTCTGATTTGTGTAAAACTACGCAATACTTTACCTCTTAGTAAAATGAGAGGCACGTGCTCAAGTGCAAGAATCTCGTGCAGGGGCAGGTCATTGAGTTTGCCAAAAGGAATTTTCAGTCTATTTGATACTGTTCAAGTTAGTATTCAGATCGATTTTTCAACGATGGCTTAAAATTGAGCAATTTGCATCAATGCCACGATTGTCGGAAGTCAAGCGGGGACAAGCTATAGCAATGATTTTGCAGGATCAAGGCCAACAGCAGATTGCTGCACATTTTGGTGTGCATATTCGAACTATTGAACGTCTTTTGTCAACGTCTGCCAGTGACGGGGAGGGTCAACGACCGACCGCGAAGTGGACGTCCGCGCGTCACGACGCCACGTCAGGATCGGTTTATGACACTTTCTCAATTACGTAATTGCCTTCTCAAAGCTAGCGAAACTGCAAATTGCACTTAAGGCAGTCTTCATCGCCATATTCATCCCGATACGGTTCGAAACCGCTTTCGCGACAATGGCCTTAGAGCCCGACGTCCCTACGGCGGTCTGCCGCTAACTCCTGTGCGTCGCCAACAGTCATAAATCTTATTGGTTTTTAACTCCACTGACCGAAGGCCAGCGAGCTATTGTCATGCAAGGGCGTAACTCCAATAACGCAATCTACGCAAGTGCGTAAAAGAAATAATCTATCGTTGAAAAATACAGTTGATGAATTATCATAATATCGAAACTACAGCATATTCAAGCTGTAGTAACGATGTTTCGATTATTCACAGACGTTCAAATCATAAAAAGGGAGTGGATGGAGGGCATTTATCTTTTGTCGCAGTTTTCATATCGCCTTTTGATCTTAATTCTTTGGTTGTCGCCTACTGAGTGCGTATAATTTTTGAAGTCCTAGATGCGCCTATGTCATGGCGGGGTGTCCGTCATGCGTGCGTCCGTCCGTCCGTGCGTGCGTAAACTTTCTTTAAAACATCTAATGAAACTTGGCCAGAATGTTCCTTGGGTGACCCTCTTTCAAATTTGGATTGACCCCTAAAAATGGGCGTGGCAGGGCGGGGCTTAATTTGACCCCGAAATCTTTGAACGACATCTCCTCCTGAACCATTGGGCTGATTTCAATGAAACTTTACCGGAATGATCCTTGGGTGACCCTTTTTAAGTCGCTTGCGCTCGCGCTGCGACTTATTGTGGCCGTACGAAGTTTTCTGGGCAGGTCATCCAAGGTCAAAGACAGACCTCTTAACGTCTTCTGTATTTCTGTTTTGAGACAAAGTAGACCTCTGATTTCTTGTCCGCACTTTATGGTAATAAACATAACGAAATAATGCCACATTTTGCGATCGCATGAAAGTTGTAGAAGAAATATACATCATATTTCTTAAACGCAATATGAGGCAGAGAAAGAATTTCAAAAAACAAAAACTAACAAACAAAAAACACCGTAACCACACCTGTATTTTCGTAAACCATTGAAAAAATAGTGCACTACGCGCAGTAATACAGACGCGTTTCTGAAAAAGAATAACATCGGTTTTCAACGAAAACCTCGTAACCACAATTTGTTTTTATATACAGTTAAGGTGTTTTCGTTGAAAGCAGGGCTCTCGGAAACGACAGTAGTGTCGACAAAAAATCCTATCAGCGGATTCCATCGGACTACAAGTTTTTCTAAGGCACGCGTGTCAACTTATGACCTCTCGGCTGTGTATAACATTTATTTGATTGTTTACGTAAGTTAGACTAACTGTCGCGTGAAAAATCGATAATAGCCATATCTGAAGTCCGATAGATGGGTGCGGTAGGCGTGGCGTTAATTGACGCCAACAGCCAATCGTAATCGGTTATTCGTAGACCTTGTAGGCGGAGCCTGACTATCAATGAATTGAATCTAGACTCTGCCCGACAATGTGTTTTGGCGATTGTTAGGCATAAACGAAACACGCGAACTATTAATAAATTGATCGAAGCAGTTGATTCACTAATTATATACCGGTAATTGAACTCGAGCAGGGCCCCAATTTAGACGAAGACTATCGTAAGACAACATAATTCACCCGATTTGTTCGTAACAAGTAAATGATTAGTCCGTGTCCTTCGAACTGTCCCGAATTTCTTTTACCTTTTTTTAAAATCGGTATTTTGACTTAAAACAATTATTTAATTAAAGAAATGTTCCGAAAAAACACGAAACGAATTACCACTACCGGTGAATCTCTGAAACGCCGTGCATGTGCTTAATTCCGTCGGATACCGTATTTCGCAAATGGAAAGCTCCGGATCAGCCTACTGATCAGACACGTGTTGAAATGAAAAAAAGAATTAACACAAATCAAGAGACAAGTGGTTCGGAAAGTTTAAATATTTCAATCTAAAAAAAAAAAAAATAAGAAAAAGAGAGAGATAACCAATGCAGTTCAGACATACAATCTTTTGTAATGAAAATGAATTCTGAATTTTTTCTCTCAATTGGCAACATCTGCAAAGAGAATCATCGCATTGACTTATATGTTGAGATTTTTTTAAAGTCTAAGTAAATACAATAACATTTTTTGACCTCTTTTTAACTTCTGGCAAAAAGAAGATATGACTGTTTCAAAGACTTGCTTCTGTATTGGTTTTATATGGTTTTAAACTGAACCGGGAAAAGTTTTGTCATCTACTGAGCCCATCTCCAAAAATGAATAAAAAACATGTAAAAAGCATTGGGATAAAAGAAGAAAATGTTTTTTACAAGTAATTCATTCTTTTAAATCAATGTTTTCCTTAAGATAACCATTCTGGTGACTAAAACATTGGATTGTGTAGTAAAAGGTTAATAAATTGTCGTTTCAATATCATAGTTTTGCATGGTACAAAATCAACCCTCATAATGATGGAATCTAACTTTTTTGTGTTGGATCCAACTTTTTCTGAAGTTGGATTCCTGGAATGCTACTTTCAAAACCCTAGTGAGAGCCCTGGAAAGCATCGAAAAAATAGTTGGCGCATGCGCAGTAATTCAGACACGCTCTCATATAGATCCAGTCGCCATTTTCTCATTGGTTACTATTCGCTTCGTTTTGACAGAAACTCTGATTTAGGACCAAATAAAATTAGATATTCTTAAAAATTTATCTATCAACATTTCTAGTCAATCGATAGAGAAGCATTATTCTCCAAAGAAGAATTTGATTGTATGGAATATTTCCCAGATATGAACAAATTTTCCACAAAATACTCCACCCACCAATGTTAAAATCGATCAAAGGTAAAATAAGGAGATATGGTGAAACTTGTGTATTTTTTTAAATACTTGAACCAGAATAGTGCTAACATTTTCATCTTTTTCACTTCAAAAATTATTATTCTGTTCAATGAAAACCGATGATTGTATTCATCCTGTCTCAAAATGTCAGTTGTGACAGAAAAAAATAGGCCGGTTAGAAGTTTTGACAAGTATGTTTTATTATACCCCAGCAAAACTTTTTGTAGCTCCACTAAAAGAATGTCACCCATATCGTGAACCTATGTAAAGGAATAGCAGGAGGCTCGGTTAGGGTATTGTGAAGATACTGGAATGAAAAAAATCTAGAATTCATGGTTTGGTGCTCCAGTCGCTGCGGTATGACCATAGCACGCTGCAGTTGAAAACGGCGTTAAACCCCAAAAAACCATACCCCTGCAAAACGATCCCCAGCCCAATAAGCTGTATCAGCTTCATCTAAAACAGTGTTATGCCCCTACAGCTTTAAAACTACCCCACCGCTTAATTTCTTCAAAATGGTCATCAAATAGAGAAATTTTAGTTATCTTATGTCAAAAACTGATGAAATAAGGCAAAACTGATGAATTAAGGCATTTTGAACAATAAATATGCATAAAAACATTATTGGAAAAGAAGAAATTGCTCAACATGAGCAATTTATTCTTTTCCCAAATGTTTTTATTCACATAATCACAATTACTTGCATAAACACTGTATTGTAAGCTTCCAAGGATACTGCCACTACAGCTTCCAATTATTCTTAGGAGAACCCTGATCGTTTTAGGGGTTATACTGGCATCAGCCTGTCTGTCCATCCATGTACAAATCTTGTCTTGCACATAGCTCAAATATTGATAAAGGTACATGTATAATTGTGACCCATCACACTAAAAGGGACCTTATGGCATGTGTGAAAAATATTGACCCTAGTCAGTCTGTACTGTCTGCGCAGCCAGACTAGGGCCAACGCTTTTCACTTTTATGTAATTTTCAAAATCTTGGGTATTTACCCTATCTTACTCTGTATTCACTTTTCACATACGGGATCTGGTTAACCTGCGCTGGGTCTGACAAGTTTGTCAAAATTTGGATTTTTGGAGTTCGGATAAGGTCCCATTTAGCGTGACAGGTCACAATTTTGAAAATTCAAAGGTGCATAGAATTTATTGTGGAGAGGTTCAATAGATCTAATTTTTAAGAGACAAACATCTCTTGTTATATACAATTCAATATTAATTTCATTTCCTTCAATACTTTTTAAAACCTTCTCTGATAGGGTCATAAAAAGCAAGTTTTGTTAAACTAATACATCTGTTGAAGCGACTTTCAGGCCCTTCAGGGCTTTGATTTAAAGTTGTTTAAGAAATTTAGATTGACCCCCCAAATATTGGCGTGACAGGGCATGGCTTATTTTGACCCCGAAATCTTTGAATGACATCTCCTCCTGAACCATTGGGCTGACTTCAGTGAAACTTTACTAGGATGTTCCTTATGTGACCCTTTTCTTAAGTTGTTCATGAAATTTGGAATGACCCCCAAATATGGGCGTGGCAGAGCGGGGCTTATTTTGACCCTGAAATCTTTGAACGGCATCTCCTGAACCACTGGGCTTAGTTCAATGAAACTTTACCAGAATGATCCCGTGGTTAACCTCTTCCAAAGTTGTTCGAGAAATTTGGATTGACCCCAAAATATGGGCATGGCAGGGTGGGGCTTATTTAGACCCCGAAATCTTGAAAGACGTCCTCTCTTGAACCATTGGACCAATTTCAATGAAACTTTAACAGAATGTTCATTGGGTGACTTTCTTCCCAAGTTATTCAAGAAATTTTGGAATGACAACCAAATATGGGCGTGACAGGGCGGGCGTATTTTGAGTCTGAAATCTTCGAACGATTTCTCTTTATGAGCCTTTGGATTTATTTCAATGAGACTGTACTAGAATGTTTCTTGGATGACCCTCTTCAAAAAATTGTTCATGAAATTTTGATTGAATGAGATCCACTGGATCAAATAAGTTTATTTCTTCATAAGTCAGTTTCAACTTAGAAAAAGTCAGATTTCCTTCTGAATGCTGGTAACTTTCATTTACTTCTATTTTCAATATCTCTCTTTCAAATCTTGAGATTTTTAAGCCAGTAGAGCGATACAGGCCATCTTAGGCCTCTTGCTTTTTTACAAAATGGCATCAGATAATCTTTCTTTAACGAAACTCTGCATTTGAAACTCTCTGAAAAAGATAGAAACGTTGTAATTACAACGTTTTGTGTAATTACAACGTTTTGGTAGAAGACCAACGCTTTCTTTTCCTTCTTTAAAGAAACTCTGCATACGAAACTCTCCGAAAAAGATAGAAACCATTGTAATTACAACGTTTTGGTTGAAGACCAAGGCAACGCTTTTTTTTGTGAACTCCTAAATTGACAATCGTTTACGTTTTGTCCCTGACTTATGTGCCACAAAAGAGAATCACTAGTCTTTTAATTCGGGGCCACATTCAGTTCGTAAAGTTTCCAGAGCCATAACGGAGAACGTTTCGTGGAAAATGTAGAAGGACTGCTGTTGGTATGGTAAAATATGGGTTCGGCGTGTTACAATTGAATAACCTTTCTGTTATTCAATGATTTTCTAGTTAAGAAAGAAATGAATTGTCTAGACAATAGTTGCACGTTCTCTGTCTCCCCCCTCTCTCTCTCTCTCTCTCTCTCTCTCTCTCTCTCCTCTCTCTCTCTCTCTTTCTCTCTCTCTCTCTCTCTCTCTCTCTCTCTCTTTCTCTCTCTCTCTCTCTCTCTCTCTCTCTCATGTCATCAGAAACGTTCATCATCAGTACTTTCAGTTCTTTGATTTCAATATGCATTGCCGGCATTTTTGTATGCCATCAAAATCTTGTAAAAAGCAATAATTTCTTATTTCGACGTCAATAGTTATAATTATCCAACAAATCCTCAAACAATATTTTCTTAAATAAGTCAATATTGATTTTTATATAACTTTATTAAGTATTGTAATTTGGTAATAGATTTATGTCTCTTTTCAAGAAGGTTTTAGAGATAAGCAAACATTTCCTAACTCCCACGACAAATACGGCTTAAAGTGATAGTGTTCTACTTTGCGACCTAAGTACAATCTCCGATCAATCCTTTACATGCTGTTCACGGCATATTCCTACTGTACTCAATACTTTGACAGCAATATGGACTGAGATCAACCTATACAGCCTGATTTTAGCTTTAATTGCCAATTTTCTACTAAATTATTGTTGGGAAAACTTGAGACAGACTATTTGAAATGAACTTAAACTGACAATTTGTTTGAAACAAATACAGCAGGATAAGGGTTAGGGTCGTTCCATTTTAGCTCTACTGGCCAAAGACCACTGGGGCTATTGGCGTTGTGTCCGTCGTGCGTCCGTGCGTCCGGTCGTAAACCTTTTCTTTAAAAATCTTCTCCTCAGAAACTACTGAATGATTTTCAACCAAACTTCACAGGAATGATCCTTGGGTGACCCTCTTTCAATCAAATTTGATTAAGAAATTTTTATCCAATGAAAAACATGGATTTAATGGGAGTGGCTAATATCCAAATGTGGTAAAAATTGAGTTTTCTCAGATTCAAATTGATGGATACCAATGAAATTATACATAAATGATCCTTGAGTGACCCTCATTATAGTGATCGGATGAAAACTGTGTCTTTTATGGGCGGAGGTCATTTCTCTATATGTCATGTAGTTGAAACATTGAAAATCATTTTCTCAAAATTTAATTTATGGATATCAAGTAAATTTAACTGGAATGATCCTATACTGACCCTTTAACAGTCTATCAAAAATTATTGTGATCAGATGAAAAATATGTATTTTATGGGCGGAGGTCATTTCTGAATATGTTATATTGTGGAAACTTTGAAAATCATTTTCTCAGAATGAAATGGATATCAACCAAATTACACTGGAATGATCTTTGGGTGATCCAATACCATGCAGCCAAAAATTGTTGCCATTGGATGAAAAACATGTCTTTTATGGGCGGATTGATTGATTGAATGGAGTTTAACGCCGCTTTCAACATTATTTCAGTTATATCGCGGCGACCGGAGCACCTAACAATGGATTCCTGGTATTTCTTTCACCTGTACTACCATTACATCCTTTCCTAGCCTCCGACTGCTATCTCACATAGGTTTACGATTATCTACCCATTGGTGAGAGACAAACGTCGGAAAGGATATTTGCCGCCACCGGGGATCGAACCCACGACTTCCAGATTGGAAGTCTCATGCCTAACCAACTGCGCTATGGTGGCGGCTCTTTTATGGGCGGAGGTCATTTCTCTATATGTTATATAGTGGAAACTCTGAAAATCATATTCAACATCAGTAGAACCCAAAATATCTAAAAATCTAGTCAAAACTTTGATTTGCTTTTACGAGAATATCAAGCCTGTGGAGCGACTCAAGCAATTCATAGCTTTCTAGTTAGTAAATGTACAGAAAACATTCCTGTGTATTGGATGACAAAAACTTAAGTGAGCTAGGTCTGAAGTTATTTGGGTTATCCATTGTTTTCCAAAAAAGCTAATCACACGTTTCTTAGAACAAGCGCATTTTAAATACCAAACCTAAATTGAAGTAAATTTAAATCCAGGAAAGATTCTAGTCTCCATGGCAATGGAAATATATCAGTAGTATATATATATATATATATATATATATATATATATATATATATATATATATATATATATATATATATATATATATATATATATATATATATATATATATATATATATATATATATAGAAATCACGTTCATGTGTAATTGTATATAAAGGCCTTATGATTGTCAATAAAAATGAACCTCTTCAATTGCTGGTTTAACTGTTGAAATTAGTCCTTGGTTGTGGGTTACAGGAATTTTTCTTATGAAAATTCTTCCAAAATGTATATCAGATCATAATTGACAAGTATAATTACCTAATGATTCTATATCTTTTTGTTTAAAAGTTATTGCTCTACGGTGAAAAAATTATATTTTAGGATCTCTGATTTTGAAAGAATATAGAAGATACGTAAACAAATATCATTCGAATTTCCAATGCCTTATGGTTTAAAATGTTGCTTTTTAACTTTTATATTGATATTCATATAGGAAGTCACAATTATTTCGAAAGATGGTCAAGACTAACTGTCGCGGTAGCTCAAGGGTGATGACGGTGGACTCATAAGCCGTTGGTCATGAGTTCGAGAAAAAGCTAGCGGCAAGGTGTGTCTTTTGGCAAGACACCTAATGTTCACTGTCTCAGTCTACCTACGCAAAAAAATGACGCAAGGTCTCACTGCCTTTCTTCTAATTGCCAAAAAAGAACTATTTAGAAGCGTTTTGGTCATAAATCTATTTCAGTTATATCTGGTCTTGAAAACTATATGAACTGTAAAAAGAGACCCAGGGCCTGAGACCGCTCTGCTGACACTTTGAAAAGTCTATGTCTTGTAGTGCTATTCATGATATAACAAGAAAAAAAGTTTCATGACAATATATGTGACCCGTCAGGCGAAAATGGACCATCTGGGAACTCTGTAAAATGAATATTTGAAAAAGAGATTGGGTCCAGCCAGAGGTCGCATTTCATAGATTCTTTTACTGGATCATTCTAGATTCAGAAAATAAGCACATTTCGAAAAGCTTCGACCCTAGTCAGTCTGCGCAATCCGTGACTGAGGTCGACATTTTATGCACTACCCAAATGGTCCCTTTTCGCGTGACGGGTTACACATTCATTAATGAAGAAGGAGTTGTGTTAACAAGTACTTAAACGCCCCTTTTCCCATGACCCCGCATAATTGCACCAAATGGCAAAGTTCTGGCCATTGGCACATGAGAAGTATTTTGTTTAAGTTTATTGACAATCAATGCATAAATGAAAAAAAAAAAGTTGTGAAAACAATGAATAATAAATATGTCATAAAGCCCCCTTTCGTATGACACAGCATATTATCATCAAACAAACGTGAAATGCACATGTTCACTTGATAAGGGACATTCTATGAGAGTTTTATACTAATGAATCAAAAAACAAAATAGGAGTTGTATCAACAAGGAAGTTAATTTTAAGGCCCATGGTATAAATGAAGGAGTTGTGTTAACAATAAATTTACATAAAGGCTCCGTTTATCATGACTCGGCATATAACCAGACAGCCACAAATGCACATAGTCCCTAGAAATGGAATCTTCTGTGAATTTTTTATATGTATGTAGCCATTAAAAAGAGTTTACATTAATGTCCCCTTTTTCTATGACGCAGTGTAAAACCACCAGACCACATCAATATGCACACGGTCACATAAATAGAGGATATTGAATGAGTGATCATGGAATACCGAATTTATCAAACGAGTCATCTATAAACAGATAAAAACGAGACTGCGCCGAGTTTTTATCTGTTTTAGATGACGCGTTTAATAAATTCGATATTCTATGAGCACAAATTTTATATTCTATTAATAATTTGACCCGATTTTTTTGCGAAAATCGTCAAAATTCTTGAAATTCAACATTTCAATTTTCCGCGAAACTTATAACGCCGTTTGAAACTGACGTCACAATTATATACATTATGACGTCATTTTCGCGGTTAAAAATTGCGTTGCTATTCGATCTGAGCTCATTTGCATTGTTATTCCACTAGTGTAATAACACCCGTGTAATATCAAAAATATTCAACGGGGTTTTTTTACTCCCGCGATGTAGGTCATATTATAATGTAGAATACTATACTTCCGCAAGCAAGGGTGAGGTTCGAGAAACCGTCATCTCCTATCATTTCAACGCAAAATTGATCTATGACCCCTCACTTGAAATTGCTGGGCTATAAGCAATAGTTAAACGCTAATAATTGAAAATTAAACGATTTAAACAGCCGAAAGGAGGGAGCGTAAACGGTTTAGTAAAGAGGAAAATGTCAATTTAAACGATTCTTTTTCGTATATTTATTTTCGATGGTCCGACGACATGTTTATGTATTCCTTTTCATGTAGATCGATGACAGATATTATTGCGTAAAATAAATATATGAATTGTAGAACTTATATTGCTAACGCTATTTTAAAAACCTTACAACTACAGCGTTTGTATTTTCAAGATTCTAGAACAATCCTTATCCATCATCCATTAATTGCTTTGTATATGAACTGTTAATTATCAACATTAATCTATACTGATGTACAAAAAGGTTTTAGTTTGTTTTCGCTAAAATAGCAATTGTAGATGGGTTATCAACTTTCAATGTTGAGGAATAAAATATATCATTTAAACATATTAACAACATAAACAGTATAAAAATAACAAAAATGGTTTTAACGGTGTAAGTAGAAAGAAAAAAGGAAAGATGTATGTGAAGATATTACTACAGAAAGTAAGTACATCACTTCTTTTACATCATAAGGTGTTCTTGTTGTTTGTTATTAACATTATGTATTTAGCGTAGGTCCGTTTAAACGAAAAGCTTGTTTAAATAAACGTTAAGGCATATAGGATCTATTGCACTGCTTAATAAGTGTTGTTTAGTTAGCCTTCTTCTGCGTTATAAATGAACTGGCAGGGCGAGGCTTAGCCGTGATGTAATTTGGCGAGTTTACTTTTCAATATTTTGGTTTCATTGCAAATAAGTATACTGAACAACAAAAATAACGCATCGCTTGATTTTTAAGATATAACTTTTTTCATTATGTACAGTTTGAAAGAATGGTTATAACAAAATAAACGTTGACCAAATATTGATTCGTGTCAAAAAGGTCGACAACGTATAAATACGCATTGAAGAGTTTCACACTCATAAAAGTGACAACCCCCAAAATGAAAAATTTTGAAATTAGAGAGGGTTTCCATTGCTCAGTAAAAGTCACTAGCGCGTGAATCCATATACAAAATTGCACTCAAAGAATGTCTGACACATGGATTTCTGAATTTTATCAAGACTTACTCCTAATATGGCTATACGTTTGCTGTGCGTGCAGCCTCAATCTGACTCAAAACATTGGGTTTTCGTGCTATTTTTTGACTCTCATTGCAAGCTTGGATTTGACATGTTAGATCTTAAGATAAGTCCAGTCGGTGAAAGATTAGACATTGGTATCACTTAACCCTTTCCTGTTTTACAAAATTTTAGACCTGTCCAAATTCAAAGGTTTTGCAGACGAAAATTTAAAGTAGATTTAATTTGAAAAATAACCATTCAGTTTTTTTCAATTATAAAATCACAGGCACGTAAAAAGCAGGGATTAAACAGCTAAGGGTTAAAAAAGGTGTTCGCGAAGAAAGTCCATAGTTGCATGAGCTGAATGGACCATAACATTGACTTGCTCATGGGGTGTTACAGATGGCTATAGCTACTAAAGGATTAGATACTCGGTTCAGATTCATAATTTTTGTGTCTCACTGTCATCAATAGTCCACTAAGAATTGAAAAACTGTGACACAGAGAGTAAGAATATCCGGTCATATCATCTTATAATGCAGCCTCCTCATCGTGTCAGCATCCAAAGTATGTCACCGAGAGCTGTTAAAATCAATGTTTTTACCTATCAATAGGCCAGTTATGGTCCCTCATGGCAGTTACAAGTGTCCTTGATTTGATGAATCAGTTCAATATGACTATGCGCGATTGCGTTCCGAAATTCGATTTTTTGCTACCGCCAAATTCGAAGACTTTGCTTGATCTGATAAATGTCTACACTGTTTTTCATCACCATCTTTATTTGCTGTTATACTCGACCAACTTTATTATCGTTAGATGCATTCGATTTGTTGCACGAGCAGAAAACATGTTTATCACTTTCAAGTGTTTTTAATCAACTTTATATGAGTTTAGGAATAAACTTCATCAAAACTGTGTATCTAGTGGCCGGCCAAACTAAAGTAATGTTATTTCAGTAATTTGAATGATTTCGGGGTAAAATTATTTGTCATTGAAAGATGATGCGTTATTTTTGTTGTTCAGTATATATCCTAAAACCAAAGAGGATTCACGTGCTTAGATGGAGTAAACATATTTCATCGTTTGGTTACCAAAACCTTGTAACCTCAGCTTGATTAAGCTGAAGTTACGAGGAGTTGGTTACCAATCGACGATTAAAGGACTCTGGTTATTTATATCGACTCTTTTTAGAAGTAAGTTATTTTAAATAAAAGCCGATTTACATTAACCCTAAGTGCAACGACCCGTTAATTAGGTTCCGCCCTGCCAGGGCATTATAATCATGGGGTAAGTTCATATCGGACTCGGTTTCGACCCGAGTTAACCGGGTTTCCATCAGAACGACCTCGGTTTCGACACTAGTGATGTCAGTTTAACCTTTCAACCTCGACGCTTCTGATCCTGGGTCAGGCCGGTGTTACTTGGGTTCCAAAATGGCGCCGAAAATAGTGCACAACAATTCGATTACATAAAACAAATGTTCTCTTTTACTTTAAACAACAAATACTTTTTTTCTTATTTTATATAGTATTTTGCACGAGTTTATCACATTTGTCAATGGGATAATGATATTTCATGGTTAATTAATTATATAGCGGTAATGTGAAGTTTGTTTCCTTCCACCAGTGGGTAACTCCGTTCACATGAATGCCCTTTCTGCGCATGCATATTACAGTCAATTTTAGAATATTACATCATCTCACGCGACTCCCGGGCTGCCATTTGACTAGCCCCCTTTCCCATGACGCTTGACGGATCAGACCCATTTTCGAAAGGAACAATTCTTGTGATGTATGAAGACAATCAGATAAAAAAAAGTGGACTCGAGAGCGTTAACAAGCAAAAGTTAACGGACGACCAGACGGGCGGACGCCAGGCGGGAAACCGGTATCGCAATAGCTCTTTTGACCTTCGGTCAGTTGGGCTAAAAACTCCAAAATGGTTACCTTAACATTTCAAGTAATCCAAGTATTTTGGAATACCAAATTTTAACTAGAAATGACGAAGGAACATTTCAAAGGTTTTCCCTGGCTTAGCTGAAGGCTTGATTTTACATTTTTGTTGTTTACAACAAAATATCAACTATTTTTCCGTAGTTTAAATTTGGCCCAGTGTTCCGGTAAGCGACAATAGACGAATATGATCTTCTTAATGACGGAAAATGCCGTCAGCGAAATTTAAAAGAAAAACATATTAAATACGGTTTATATAACGATTTTAAAGCTTTAGCGAAAATCGGCGTGAAATCTAAAAACTAGGTTTTCTTGATATCTTTGATAAAACGGCGCGAAATTTCCTAATTGAATAGACCGACACATACTAACTTTAACCGATCTTGACTTTCAGTGCATGGGGGGAGAATACTTGCAAATTCCAAAGGGATTTCCATTCAACTTCTCATATGCATTGCATCTCTTTCGTGTTTTTGTCTTAAAAATTTTTCCGCGTGTCAAACCTTTTGACTAGTCCAAGTTGCAGACGACAAGAAAAATTGGTGCAAGTTGAGATAACACCATCTCGTAGTAAATATTGTTGGAGGATAGTCAATTACAAGCAATTTCTTATTTTTCCCCAATATTTTTCCTTTCCTTTCTTTCCGGGGGCGTAAGAATAAGGGACTTTACAGGACAGAATGAAATAGCAAAACACTAAGCAGAAGCAGAAATAGAATAATCGATCAACTGACGATTAATCGTGGCAATCTGTCCGACAATACTATGACAAACAGTCGCTGATAAGCCGTGCAGATGTTAGTGACAAATCGCTTAAATATGACATAGGCTAAAAGTCTGCCGAAGTCCGTAGGTAAATTCATACGGAACGCCGTATCGATCCAAACCAACCCGTTTCCCATTCGATCTACCTCGATTTCGACACTAGTTGCGGCAATTCAATATTTTGACATATTCACGGATAGTAATTTGCCTGAAACATGCGTTCTAAGGTCGTGGCCTTCTGAACTTTGTTTTTACCGTATATACCTACATGTATACACGTAGTAGCATTAATCAAAGTGCTGTCAGCACTGTAAATCGGACATCATTGAGAGGCTGGGATAGTGCAATAGTTCGCCAATCAAAAGGGCTCAAATTTGGACAATAAAAGTTGGTAAAAAATTTGCCCAATTTGTGAGTTTTTTGTCTTAACACTCCATCTTTTCGAGGACATCGCCAGCTCATCCAACCTCGTGGGTCCGATTTTGAAAGTTTGCTGATTCGATAGCCCTCTGCTAGTCTAAATTATTTCTTAGCAGATTTTTTTACGTTGTTATAATGAGCACACGCCAAGCTAAAAGCTTGTCTGTTAATATTATTCCTCTCTCTAGAGTTTAAAAGCCTGTTTAGCAACAAAACATTTTTCATTAAACTATTTACAATTTTGATTACCAACATGTTTGTTTTTCAAGCATTGGGTTTTCCCAAATATTATAAATGCATTTTCCCTCAAGAAACACGTGAAATCGGCAATTATGCTATTTATATCTTTGGTTTCTGACCAATCGATTAAATCTAGCAGCACTCTATGATTATCCATGAGTTATTCTAAAAAAGAACGCTTTTACTGCTATCCTATATCAGTTTATCGTATGTTTTTGTCGGTTTATTTGTTGTTGAAAAATTTTTTTTAATACTCAAATTTTAATTTATTGAAAATAGGATTGGAGCGTGATCAGAGTGCATATTGAAATCAAATATTTCAAAATTACAAAATTATTTCTATTTGTTAACACATAGTCAACAGTACTCAATCCACCAGTAGACTTCCCACGCTCCCTGTCAGAGTGCAGACGACCATTAACCAATGACAAACAACTTAATTGACACATTTCGAGCAGACGATGTCCATTTGCATCTACCACGTGGTCTGAATTTACGCGTGGGTTATTGGTAGGCCGCTTCTGCGGCCTACCAGTATGAATGCGTTTTGAATATGACCATGGGGGATTAGGGATACATCATTGTAAAACCTGTCTAATGTTTTTATTCAAAACATAGAAAACCGTATAATGCAGCCTGGATCAAACACCAGTTTTTCAAAAACTGTTTTGTTATGAAAATTATTGAGCAATAAAATCATGGTTTTTGGTTATAAACTTCATTTTACAAATATTGCACATTTCATTAAAATGATTGATCAGTCAGACATGTTTGACCTAGTTTTTTCTCTTTTCCCCCCGTTTTCTGCATTTTTTTTTTACATCAAAGTGATTCTCACAGGAGATACATCCATGGTTACACTCCTGTCTGTTTTGGTCTTGTTAAACATATAGTAAAAATGGCATTTTTGCGGATTAAAAAACCCCCACAATACTTCATTGTGCACAATTACACTCGAAATCCTTTTGGTACAAAAGTGTGTGATGACTTATATCAAAGCTCTGGTCTAGAGAATAAATGTTTCTACCTTAATTAATCTAATCCTGTGTGCGATATGTAGCAGTTGTCTGGCACTTAGCATAACATAATTTCAATCCAGTTACTATTATTCAAGCATTAAAACAATTCGACAAAAGGAGCATATCACTTTTTCTAACCAAACTATTTTGGAACAACCGAAGTAGGTCCTTTTACTCCAAAAAGGTGCAGTCTTAGTACTAGTTTGAACGACAGCTATTGAATGATAACTTGAATCTTTGGACTCATGTTCTGATTTCAGAATTGTTTGTGCTATTACTTTGAGCCTGTATTTTCTTTCTCTATGCTCATTTCTTCGGATAACTCCGCATACATCAGCATGAAGGTTGAGTGAATATGTCATTCTAACAAGAGCACCGCCTATGGGTGCAACCCTTGGGTGTTCTTGACTGCAGGTGCAAAAAATATACAAAAAGCTGAGTGGGAAAAAGGGACTCTTACAAAAACCCTTTTTAAGAGTTGTCCCCCTTAATTGTCTGGATAGCTCTTGAGATAGTGAACATACATGCTAAATATTATGAAGATATCTTCAATAACAACAGGTCAACAACAACAATGCCAACGCCCTAATGATCTCCATACCTCAAGTTTTCTTAGAAAACAGACAAGCTAAAAAAGGTAATCACTTTACCATCATGTGTAATTCATTGTGCCTATGTTGAAATTAAGTACTCCTTAGTGTATTTAAGCCGGGTGTGCATGCTATAGTAGGGCTATTATTGTTGTTAAAATCTTAAAAATCTAGATAGGTATTGTTTGCAAAACATATTTTAATAAAAAAAATACATTATTCACTGATGATAACCAAATAATTTGCGGCCTACTTTGATGCATTGCATCAAAATTTTGTCTTGTAACAGAATTTGATTGGTTGTCAGCCCTACAACTGGTAAATGACCGTTCGAGAAAAAAATCAGAGCAGAAATATTGTAAGTGCTACAAATTTATTTTACAGTTAACCTATTGTACGTTTCAATTCCTTTACTCAACCGAAATTCTTGTTATAAACACTGAAAATACTAACTGGTAATTACTAAAAGCGAAAATTACATCAAATTTTGTATTAGCCTCTTCTTTATTTGTCGAAAAGTAAATAAGATAAAAACAAAGTTTGTAGAATGTGACTGAAAAGGCCGTTTCTTCGGTGTTTGAAAACACATAATTTGGTTTGAACACATTGCTCAGAAGATAAAGGTAAAAATGTAGTGGGTCAAACAGACTGGATTTCTGGAAAACGGTATGAATCTCCGATTTAAAAACAGTATCAGTCTAGTTAGTGACACCCGCTTACAACGAAAACTTTGCGATTTTTACCGATGATGATTCGCAAATAATTAAACGACGATTGCGTAACTATTTCTTTAACGAAGACGATTCGCAAATCATTAAACGACGATTGCGTAACGATTTTTTGAACGAAGATGATTCGCAAATAATTAAACGACGATTGCGTAACGATTTTTTGAACGAAGATGATTCGCAAATAATTAAACGACGATTGCGTAACGATTTTTTGAACGAAGATGATTCGCAAATAATTAAACGACGATTGCGTAACGATTTTTTGAACGAAGATGATTCGCAAATAATTAAACGACGAATGCGATTTTTTGAACGAAGATGATTCGCAAAAAATAAAACACGCGATGTCATGTCTATAAACAGCGATTGCGTAACGATTTTTTGAACGAAGATGATTCGCAAATAATTAAACGACGATTGCGTAATGATTTTTTGAACGAAGATGATTCGCAAATAATTAACGACGATTGCGTAACGATTTTTTGAACGAAGATGATTCGCAAATAATTAAACGACGAATGCGATTTTTTGAACGAAGATGATTCGCAAATAATAAAACACGCGATGTCAGCGTCAATCGTCGAAAGTTCCGAGTGGTTCCTTTTACTACAAATGTTAATCACATTATGTAAATAATGTTAGAAATAAAATAAAATACTTTATTCCGTCTTTAGTTTGAATCTTTTTACGAAATAGATTCCTGGGCAAAGCTGTATCTGTCTACATTTTATTTACATGCAAATCATGCTTTTGATGGGCGGATGTTAATTTCATATCGTTCCTTCGGTGAGATCCTTTTCTAAGAAGCTAAAGCATGCATGGATGTCAACCAAATCTCACAAGAATTATCTCAGGGATCCCTTTAAAAGAAGGAATATATATTATTCAAATGAAAATCTCTCCATTTATGAACAGAGTTCAGACTCGACAGTTATATACATTTTCTTCCTCCATTACAGGAGAGTGAAAACATATTAAATACATACAAACATATTACAAACATATTTACAACGGCTAGAAGAACAAAATCATAATAAACAAAACATTTCAGAGAGACAGTCAAACAAATGTATTGAATGACAGAATAAATACACATAATGTTTTTGAACCTTTGATAGTGTTTCCTGTGAAAAAAAATGAAACACCACATAGAATTTTAGAACAGCCAGATTTGACTCAAATTCCCTCTAAAGAAATTTATCCATTTAGTTATAAGGCTTTGAAAATGCTTTGATATTTGACCCATCGGCGTGGTTATTTTCAATGACCCGGTCAATAAAATTGGATAAATGAAATAAGTAGCAAAGTAAAGTGGTAAAGAATAACCCACGGTTCAATATTTATCTTGTATTAAACGCCCGGACAATAGAGATTAAGGCCAAATTAGCAGATCGTGACCACATGCTAGATCGCCGGTCCTAATGGCCAATATAAAAAGCCCGAGCCCCAACTCGTTGTCAGGAAACGAACAGACAAGAACTCGAGGTAACTGGTTTTGTATTATTGTCATATAGTTTTACCAAGATTTAAAAAAAAAAAAAAAACAAAAAAAAAACCTTTAAATTTTCAATGCTAATCAATAGAAACTTAAGATACTGTTAATGGTACCCACCGTGTCTGGGAACTTTAACATTTAAATTTTTATCAATATGATATTTAAGTGTAATTACACATCAAAAATTACAAGTAAATTCTGTCTTCCTGTTAAATGAGCTTTGATACGCAGCTTACTTGTTAACCCATATCACAGAAACTCTTCTATTTACGGTCCTCTTTTATTAAATATAGAATTATTAGATTAAATCAGTTGTTCGAAATAGTATAAGAGAAGGTGGTAAGATAGGGTGAAAATGATTGAAAATTTGTAAAATTTGCAATAATAGCCTATTGGAATTCCGACTGCTGATCTAAGAAATATTTGTTGCAAAATTATCCATAATTAGTATAAAGTGTTTTCTTGATTTGGTAGCAAAGACATTGCACATCAAGAATATCACTGATAACACACTATCATAATTGATCATTTTTGAATAAAAATTGAGATGGCAGCCAGGGCTATCGAAAAATATACTTAGTTCCATAAAAAAGTGTGCACCTTCACCTTTTGCATTTCTCTTGATTTTTACAAAGTCGGGGGAAAATAATGGAGTCTATTTGATACCGTATTTTAGGCAAGGCCTTTTGAAATTAGTAGTCAAATCAGATTTAGATAAAGTACCGCATGCTGCAAACGCGATGGCAGAACTTAAATTGTTGAGATTTGACCTCCTTACAACCTTTTTTTTGGTAAGGGCTATGTGCTGATGTAGTATTAAAGAATTTTAGAAGACATTCCAAGCCATTTCAAAACAAAAGTTTTTATTTTTATGAAGACGGTATGTGTACGTCAACGTTAGAAATTTCTACGTTGTTAGGCCAGTATTGTCGTTGAATCGTGCTATGGCGTTCTATTACATCGCGATTTGCCTATTAAAGGCCTTACAAAATGATGATATCGAATTCTATTGGAACAGGAATGCTCAACAAATTTTAATGACGTTCTAAATCTGACAAGGTTCGATTTTGTTCAACGACGTTTATTGGTAGACAAACCGCGCTGTAGCATCATGTACAGTTGTATTGAAAATGTGATTTTATGCTTAGCAAAGCCGCAAAGATTAACCCTAATACTTTTTCAGACCAAGTATACGTCTACCGCGTGATGCACATGCAAATAATGCATAATCAAATGCCTCAATTCAGCTGAAAAATTTTGCTCATCCCACGCTTTTAGTTTAAATATCGTTTGCACATACTCTTTTGGATAGTCATACGACGTTTCATGATGTCGACGTTTCATGATGATAGATTGTGTAATTTCAGAGATATTCCAAGTTCAAAAGTGCACACTTTCTTTTGGAACTAAGTATATATACGAGCTTGGCTTATCTAGATTGTTTGTATTTCTAAACATATATCTTCCTATCCTTTCATTTAGAGGCTTCTTATAACTCAAAAGAACCAAGAAAATAAATGCATAAATAGAAATTTGTATTTAGAAATGTAACCCAAATTGCAGCCAGGTGGAAATTTGAATCTGGAAGCCAAGGTGTTGCATATCAATAATATGACTGATTATAATCATTATCAAACATTTTGAAAAATTGACATGGTAGCCAGGACTATCATATGATATACAAGATAAGCACCAGATTACTATTATATATTTATTAACATATTTTTTTGCCTAATCTTGTCATTTAGATGCTAATGAGAGCTGGAAAGAACAAACAAACAAAAA
Source organism: Fragum whitleyi (assembly GCA_948146395.1). Lineage (NCBI taxonomy): Eukaryota > Metazoa > Mollusca > Bivalvia > Cardiida > Cardiidae > Fragum > Fragum whitleyi. The sequence continues at coordinate 34,438,870 of OX411550.1, forward strand.
AAAGATATGCCCAAATTGAAAATTTGAATTAAGAATTGTAGTCAAGATGGTAGCCAAGAATTCTGGATTTGTATACAGTGTAAAAAGTCATGTTATGGCAAGCTTTAGTCTTAATATGATTTCAGCATTTTGTTCTCAGGTGACTTGACCCGGACACCAATTCTTTTTTGAAAATTTGCTAAATTAAGTTCAATCTCAAATTTGAATTTATTTCCAAATGGAAATGGCAGCCAGGAATGTAGAAATGTTGATATCTGCTAAAAAAGTTATTTCTACTAAAATAGTTATTTCAAGATGGAAATTGATTGAAAGAATTGAAAAAAAAAAAAAAAAAAAAAAAACACGCACAAACACACAAAATAAAAAGAATTTTGCAAGTAAACTGAATTTGAATTGGCAGATAAAGGATGAAATTCAACTAGAATTTAGATTTAAGAGTATTGTCATTTATTTGTAGAATCGAGCAGGATTAATATAAGTTACAAGAACTTGTTACCCAAGCGATGTAATATCAATAGGTATTAAACCATTTACTTGTAAAATAGGCCCCTTTGTGTCTATAAGGCCAATTTCAAACAATATTAATGAACGACAATTACAAATAAGCAATAGGCAATGCATAATTACCTAAAATTATTTTGGTCGCCATAAACACTTAAAATATGAATTTGTCCCCGATATTAACACGAAAAATCTTTTCTTTTCAGATGAAATCGTTGGTCTTTGCTGTCTGCATTTTTGCAGTAGCTTTCGCCGCTCCTGTAAGTTTTTCACATAGTATTACTTCATCTTCATATCTTGAAACAAATTCTTCAGTGTTGTTAAATGTTTCATGCTGAACCAGGAATATTCCTGGTTTGATATGACGTATAGAAAAAGATCAGCCTGTACGTATGCGCAGTCTGATCTTAGTTTAATCCATCTGATTTTCCTTTTTGAATTAAAAAAAAATACACTATACTTTCAGAATGATTACTTTGAGAATTTTTATAACCAGACATTAATTGTAAGCTGCAGTTATCAGATAATAATTCACAAATATTTGAACATCAGCTGTATATTATTATTTTTTTTTTGTATTTTAAGATATAGCGACAAAAGGGCCTACATATTCCTTTCTATCGCTGACAGTAGTACAGCATATTCGTTTCAATTTTTTTTCTTTCTGACTTGTCTATAAATATACGCTTTCAATGTGAAACATTCTGTCGATATTTTTTTGAAAACCTATAAGACCGATTGATGATCCTTTCTGTTTTCTTTGCAGCGCCTTCGCCGACAGGTAAGAGAAATTTGATCTATCTTAATGAAATAACATGTTCACAATTATTTGGTACAACAACAGTTAGGTAAAAATCTTTCGAATCAGACGTTTTACCGACACTCCGTGTGTTGGTGTGTTACATCGAAAACATTAACCCTGATCTTGCTTGAATTTGGTTTCAAACTAATTTTTTGATGCCTTTGTTCTACACTCTCTGGTAAAGTAATCCAAAATACTGTGTACAACATGGCAAAGGTTAAAGAATCAAGCGCTTCTCGTAGTTTCGTCCTATTTCCTTACACTATATCCTGTAAAAAAATTCCTTACACTATATCCTGTAAAAACTGACCGTCATTTGGGGGTGTCGCTCATATAGACCATGACTAAGATGGAAACGACAGTAAAACCGATCTATTAAGCCCACCTTGGGTACTTTTTGAAAGTGGTCTTAAAAGCAGGATAGTCTTAATTCCGTATTTAATTCCAAGCTAGAGAAAGTTCTCTTTTGAGTATAAAAAGATGATGAGACGTCGCAGCGAACTGAGGCTATAAAGCGTAACGTAATTTGACGTTATTTTTGCAGCGTGTAATTTGAGAAAAAACAAACGCGTTTCATTTGAAACAGCCATATACCATGTTCAGAATTATATCAAAATAGGTGATCAAAAAGCGAAGAACTATCATGTTTATTGGCGTATCAAATATTCTCAGGATGTATAGTCTCGGTAATTACGAAATTTTGTATAAACAAAAGCATTTAATTTCCGAATAACTAAAAAAAGTGTATGAAAAAAGATAAGACTTGTTGTTGGTGGTCGTGTTGTACTAAAAACTCATCAAACCGAGGAGAATTTCTTATTTGAATTAGTGTTAGTCAGTATTTCATTTTTCTGACAGTTATCTCGAAATAATCGATAAAACGTGAAACTCGCCACGTAAAACGTCAATACATGTAAATTGAGAAAGCGTGGCATTTTTTCAGACTTTTTAGCATTCTCGTATTCAGCGTTTATTTAACGAAAAACAGATTGTTATATATATTTGAAAGGATTGGACTGACCATTTTTATTCAAGTTTAATTTTTATTTTATTTAATCGACATTTAATTAGAATTTAGTTACTTTCCGCGTAAATGATGCGAAAAAAATGACGTAATTTTAAAAAGCGAGACATTTTTTCAGACTTTTTCACACGAATATTGTGTATTTAATCAAGATACAAAAATAAACCAAAATCAAACTGAAGAAATAAAAATCTGATCATTTTCCCTAAATGTCTTTAGATTTGAAAATTTCCTTCATGTATATGATTATTTTTATGTTGAAATTTTTAATTCGTCATTTTTTGCCTTATTTAGCGTTACACTTCCTGCTATTTCATTAAAGTGTAGGTATTTTCTCAAAATCTTATTTTAAATTTTCAAAATTCACACTATATAAGGACTTGAATTCTAGGTATTTGTGTTTAAAACTTTATAATGATAAAGAACTTACCCGCGATTTTTTGGCATTTTGAACATGTATTAAAAGAGAAGTTTTGTTAGGCGTTACATGAGCTTCTTGACAATTTTTTAAGTTGGAATGCGGAGCAATTCCAACTTAGATTTAACAAAACCGCAAAATGAACCCAAGATAATTTCATTTCGGGTTTTTTGATAACACATATCACGTGAACAGGATGTGAATACACTCCGGCCTGTTTTGTACATCTCAACTTGACACAGACATACAGTTTATTTCACCAAGAAGTAATAATGTTGAACAATTGCACAACTATCTCTTCATTTTAATTATTAACACGCTAATTTATGTTTTAAACGAAATATTTTGATACTTGCGTACGAATATACTAATAGCAAATGTTTGCATTACTATATTTGGAAATCATGTGATAAATCAAGTCCAATAAAGTAAGCTATTGACAACAGCACTGTCCAATCATGTGATCTGCTTATTTGGTAATACGCGACCTGTTTTTCGTAGAATTATGTTACAGCTTTTAGAGGTCTAGTTTCTCTTTCTAACGAACTTTTTACACACTCTAACAAAATACCGTAGTTCATTTTTTTTATCTAATTGTTTCGTAAACCATTATTAGAAACGCGCAAAATCTGCAGATTATTTATTTGTATTAACATCCCGATCCAGCAAATATTCTCTTTTTATTACTTCTTTTGAAAAAACGGAACCCCATTTCTAAATCGAGCGACAATTTCACTTGATGGTGGACGCAGCAAGGATCGATGAAGGTATATATCCACAAGTTTAAGTGATAGATCAAAGGTCAATTTTGTCTATACCTATATAGACAAAATTTACCTTTGATCACTCACTCTAAATTGCGGGTCTATAGGCAAACATTTATTTTCTCTTTCTGCTTTTGTCCTTTTTCTTTAAAATTGCATAGACATAAATTCACTTGTGCAATAGCACGTGCGCAATCCTTTAAATTTCATTGAAGATTTTCACAAGTTAACTACAGCCTTTGTTTTTATCAAATATCTGAACGAGTTTACCAACCCCACGTGTTTTGCCTTCAGGGGGCACGTTCAAGAAAGGTCCTACGACCAAAATTTGATCGTATTGCAATCGTACGATTGAAATTGGCTTTCAAGAAACATTTTTGGCTTCCAAAAAACATGTTTCGTTTAATTTACGCATAAATTTGCGTTACCTAAAGGCTAGTCTTGAATTTTGCGATTTTGACTGTAGAAGCATAGTATTTATTCGGATTTCATTTTTATACGCAGCTGGAGGCGGTCGTATATTTGCGTCATCTTCTCCGTCTGTCCGTCCTTCCGTACGTACGTCCACTTTTCTTGTGAGCACAACTTCTCCAAATTTTCTGGTTGAATTTGGATGAAACTTTCACAGAATGTTCCTAATAACCTGACCTTGCGCATAAAGTCACGGTTTAGTGAATTTCAGCCGCGTCATGGAAAAGAGCCTTCATGTAAAAAAAATCTTGTTAACACAACTTCTCCCTCATTTATTGACCGATTTAGATGAAACTTTCACAGAAAGTTCCTAGTCACCTAACCTAGTGCCTATTGTGACGGTTTTGTGAATATTAGCCGTGTCATGGAAAAAAAGGCCTTCATTTGAAAAATCTTGTGAACGCAACTCCTCCATTTATCGACCGATTTGGATGAAACTTTTACAAACTGTTCCTAGTCATCTGACCTAGCGCATATTCTAACGCGGTTTGGTGAATTTTTTGTCAAAAGTCGAGACGTATTATGTTATCACCTGGGCGGGAGGTGTCAGCTTCGTTAGTGGCTTGATGTGATAGTGTCTTGAATGCATTCCAACTTATCAGTACTTCCAGTACTTTGATTATATTAAACTCGATATCATTTTTTATGCACATATATGGCTATCAGAATTTAGTGTCTATAAGATAGAGCTGTTCAAAAGCTTGAAAATGATAAACAAATATGTGTTGTTTTAGGCTGTAAAGCGATTTTATTTCAAATTTAAACAAAAATATGACTGATTTTCATAAAATAGCCTGACGTTACTGCGACGTCTCAATAGATTATGTATATGATCTCAAGGCCTCAATGTTGTCAGTTTATAGCATATTTTAGATTGACCTTGGCGGATCCAGAGGTAGTCCGGAATCTGAAAAATGGTTATCGTATAAGGAAAATTCATGAATCGAAGTATCGTTACTGGGCTTACAAATGTCATGAACACAGCTTATTCAAACTGCGGTTAAATTATTTTGCTCGCCCACCAATAATAGATAATAGATAAATGCGCCCCCAACACACATACACACACACATACTACACACTGAAAAGAAATCTGGATCTGTATATACTGTCTAACTTGTCTTGGTGGCAAACTTTATTCAGCAAGCACTCTGTATCATGCAAACTACAACTGCATTCGCCTGTATTAAGCAAGCACCTGTCTTGGGCAAGCTCCTTTTTTCATTTCCCCTTGGATGCTTGCTAAAGACAGGTTTGACTCGAGTTTCGAAATACTTTTCAAATGCATGTTTTGTTTCCATAAACATATTTACAAACGTTTTAAACAATTGGACCATAATTTCTAAATATTTTAAATGGTAAATGATAGGTTTGGAGAATTCTCTTTTTTCACGATTTACAACTCTTCGAGCCTTAAAGTATCTTGGAGTCAAAATATATCTTACTGTCAGTCAAAAAGGATGCTTCTGACATTCAAAAAGTTTATTATATCGATAGACAAAAAGTATTCTATCGCTAGTCATGAAATATCTTCTAGCCAGTCACAAAGTATCCAACAAGACAAAGACAGCGTTAGGAATTTGTGAATAAGGGTCAACAAGTATGTGTGATACATATGCTTGACTTTGTCGATTAAGATTGTCATCTCAGTGCTTAAAATGTCGACCGTAGTCAGACTGCCTAATTCGAGATGTCGGACTATGGTGGAATTTTGAATCACTGTCAAGATGGCCCCTTTTAGAGAAGTCCCACATTTGAACCCCTCTTTTTGTCTCAGAGCGAAGATGAGGTTGCTGGAGCTGTTGTACTGAGTCTTAATGCTATCTGTACCGGGTTTAGAGAAATTGGCGACGCCTACGATGAACTGGAAAATGGCGAGAAACGATCTTTGGACTCAGTGATCGAGGGTCTTGGTAGACTATGCGAAGACCTTGAACAGACTCAGATTGAAGAGATCGACACCGACGGAGATGGCGAAATAGACGAGGTAGGATTTATACGACCAAGAGTGCACGGGCATTTTGCCCGTAACGCTCAATACGCAATATTTACGCATTAATGGTTATCTGGATAATTGGTTCTTGAATACCAATGGAACAGATTTTAATCTATATCATGATATATATATTCTTTAAAATCTTGGTTCATTGTTTGTTTCTGTGTTACAAATTTAGATCGATTTTGATTTCAAAGCTATATTTTTACGAGGAGTCTCAAAAGTAAAATATCGCTTTTGATTTTCACAACAAAAATAGGAGAACTGTTAAAATTTTAGGACATGTAAATTCATGTAAATCATGTCATTTTGCATGTGATTACTAAGCAACGTCATGACGCAATTTTCATTTTGAGATTCGCTAAGGTAACGTCAGTTAAACAGGGTGCAATGTACGAAAACATGGTATTATTTTTTTTTTTAAAAAAATCACTGGTTTTGCGGTGAGATTACCAAGTGATTTCTCGATAATTTTCCTTGAAACTACAAAGATAACGTTACAAAATGCACGTGCCCAATAAGAATGAATTCTTAATCATAGGCATACAGTAAGGTGTGCCTACAGAAGTTACCTCCGTTTAGACACACCGATATTTATGTTCGAGCCATGGTCCGGATATTAAATAAACTTTTCACTGCGTTACATCAATTTCGAGAGTTTACTGCATTTATATCCGTTAATCAAAGCATCCAGACTACAACTTTATCTAGCTGCAGATCTAGGATCTCTGTAAAATGAAGATTTGAAGATGTTGATTACAATAGATGTAAGCCAGAGGTGGTAATTTAAAATTTCTTATACAGGAAGGTAGAGCGTCATTCTGGTGGACCATTTTTACACTTTTTGGGTAGTATAAATTCAGTGGCTAAATTGATTAAAAGTAAATGATAAAGAGTGGATAGACGAGGCTTGGGTCGAGCGCTCACGTTAAAATTCGTGTTAATCAATTATCGAACTCCTGACTAAATGCTAAAATCCGAGTATATCTTTCATTGCAGACCGTACTAGATGCCGATATCCGAGGTTATATTTTATTTCAGGCCGAACTAGATGCCAAATCTCCTAGAATATCTTTTATCGCAGGCCTAACTATATGCCAAAATCCGAGTTCATCTTTTATTGAAGACCGAACTAGATGTCTAAATCCTAGTATATCTTTTATTGAAGACCGAACTAGATGTCTTAATCCTAGTATATCTTTTATTGAAGACCGAACTAGATGTCTTAATCCTAGTAAATCTTTTATTGAAGACCGAACTAGATGTCTTAATCCTACTAAATCTTTTATTGAAGACCGAACTAGATGTCTTAATCCTAGTAAATCTTTTATTGAAGACCTAACTAGATGTCTTAATCCTAGTAAATCTTTTATTGAAGACCGAACTAGATGTCTAAATCCTAGTATATCTTTTATTGAAGACCGAACTAGATGCCAAAATTCTAGTATATCTTTTATCGAAGGCCGTTTAAAAGATGCCAAAATTCTAGTATATCTTTTATCGCAGGTCTAACTAGATGCCAAAATCATAGTTTTTATTTTATAGCAGGCCGACCTAATGCCAAAACCAGAGTTTATCTTCTTTCGTAGGCATTAGTAGATGTCAAAATCCGAGTTTATCTTTAATTGTAGTATGAGTTAGATGCCGAGACCTAAGTTTATTTTGTATTGCAGGCTGAACTTGATGCCGCCGCAGAAACTCTATTGGGTGTATTTGCAAGCCTCTGTCAAAAACTCGGTGAGTTGTTTGGCGAACAAAAACGATCCTGGGAGAGCGTGTTTACCAAACTAGCTTTCGTCTGCATGGACCTCAAAGCCACCATCAAGGCTGAATTAGAGAACAAGAGAGCACAGGTAATTATTATTTGTTTGTTTTCTTTGTTGATTTACTGTTTGTTTGTTTGTGTCTTTCTTTCCGTCTTATTTCCTTGCGGTTTTAATGGATTTTTGCTTTCTTGCTCTTTTTGCTTACTTGCAAATTTTTTTAGAAACCTGTAGGAATACGCGGAGAGTAATGCGTTTCTTTGTGATTCACGTTTCCACGAAAATATCCTTTTTATTGCATTCTCGTATATTACTTTTTGTAACGTAAATTTCGTTAATCTTTACATGTCTGTTCTTTCATTTGAATATTTTGCGGACAGAAATGTTAAGTTGTATATTCTTTAATTGTGTCTATAACACAAATGTATTTCAATGAGAATTGTTATTGATCCCGCCAGGACTGATTTTATGAGAACGAAAAGTTTTACTAGTGTAACTATGTAAGGAACACCCAGAAGGTTCTTAATAGCTGTATCTTAATCACTGTTTATTTCGTTAATGATGTGATATTAGAATTGTAGAATCACTGTTTAATTCGTTATTGGCGTGGTAAATTAGAATTCTTTATCATGCGAAGATAAGGAAAATTCCATTAAAATCAAAGCGCTGAAAGGTGGACGTTTCTGATGGCACTTTGATGAAAATAATACGAGACGAAAAAGGAAACTATCCATGTAAATATATGATGAAAGTAAAATGCTTCCACTTAATAACGACAAGTTTCAATGTTAATGCAACCTTTAAAGGAATTACACTTTTACAATTTTAAGCCTATGTTTACGGTTCAAAATACAGTACCAATAATTTTTTTGTCACAATTAAGAGTGTGTAACTCTTAAATGCGTATGTGTACATTATCATCCTTTTTGTCACAAATCATTAATTAGCTATCGTTTATTTTGTATAACAATTTTCTTCAAAATTTAGATTATGGAAAAAGTTACATCTCAAAATTTAAGTGATGCGTTATTTCTGTTGTTCAGTATAGCATGAATCTTTAATGGGAAAACGAGTCTCTCAACCAAATATATTTTTCCAATACGCGAATTACCCCTTTGTCTGAAAAACATTCTTGCTTTGATCTATAAGCCCTTGATATTGCAATGTGTAGTTATTTGCCGGCAACATGTGTTTCTAGGTCGTGACCTCCTGAACTTTGTTTTAATCGTCTATTCTACACACGGAGTAGTATTAGAAACGGTAACCAGTGTAGTGACATCTGTGAAAAATGAGTGAGTAACGATTTTAACCGAAGACGATTCGCAATTAGTAAAACACATAATGTCATGTCTATAAACAGCATGCAATCGCATTAGCTTAATCGTCGAAAGTTCAGACTGTCTGCTTTATTACAAATTATAAATTGAAATCACATTAGGTAAATAATGTTAGCATAAAATCATCAAATAATAATACTTAAAGCCCCAGAGTAAAAAAAAATGCTCTCTCGTGAATATTCTTTGAATGTTTTTTCCTTGATTTAGTCTTATGAAAGATTAGTTACATAAAAAAAATCAATCGACAAACGGCGGCTTTTTCGTGAAACGCATAATCTATCGCATAAAGTGAAATAAGTAAATGAGATTTAAGTCACGTAAAATACGCCCGGGCGCGGGAGCGGTAATGGATCAGTATTCAAATTGGAATCCGACATGTTGCGGGTCATAAATATTCATGAAGTTGGCTCTATATCTACATGAGGTTAGGTCTATATTTACACCATTGCGTCATAACCATTTGCATTACAGAATATTGGAATGATAAATTCAAGCTTATCTTTGAGAATAAAAGTCTACTTTTTGTGTACATAGTCGTCAAGATCATGGTCTTGCGTTTCGGAAATGATCACGAACACAGACGTGGGCCCTTTCGTCTATAGTTTGAATCTATTCACGAAATGTCGAAATTACGCCGCGTTGCATCAGTCTGCAAAATTTTGGTATAATTACATGCAAATCATGCTTTTCATGAGCGAATGTCAATTTCGTATAGTTCGTTTGGTGAGATCCTTTTTTTTAAAGGTAAAGCATGCATGGATGCAAACTAAATCTCACAAGAAATATCTCAGGGAACACTTTATCAGAAGAAATATATACTTAACTTAAAAAGGAACGCCAACAAATATATGTTCTCCTTATAACTTTACCGTTTATGACTTTATTGCATTTTTCATTTTGATATCTGTCAAAACCGATTTTCTTTTCTAGACCGATTTTTTGACCGTTAGGTTCCATGTGCCTCCTAAGTTTGTGCACTGCCAGACATTTTATCACCTGGCAATAAACCGTTAAAAATCTTTAGAAATTTTATCAATTTGGTCTACGGAGGCAAGCCATTAAAAGTAGGCGTTGCGTTATCAATATAAACTGCAAACTGTTCCTGAAACTCAAAGGATGGTGTCTTTATCGTTTAAGCTGATTTGAACAGTTTTCCGATTCATATCAAAGACTGTGCAACTTACTATGTGTTTTAGTCTTTGCTAGTCACTGCGAAGGCAAATTACCGCCATCAAACCATTTTGTTGTTTGACTATAGCGGAAGATATGATTGTCATTATTACAAAATCAATTAACAACAAGAGCCATCAGAAACGGATTATGCTCCCCGAACAAAAGGCATTGTCACACACAAAATAAGAAAAAAATGTATGCAATAAATGGAACAGTTTTCTGTTGATAGCTTCTATAGCTTTTGGGATTTTTTAAATGGGAAATGTGACCTATCAGGCGAAATGTTCAAATAGTTTATGGTGAAGGACATCTGATTAGCTACTCAAACATGAAATTTCACCAAAGTCTGACCATTAGACTTGGAGAAATTTGAGAGAAATTGCATTTTACCCTAAGTCCCCTTTTCCCGTGACGAGGCTTCAAATCCAAAAACCGTGGCAGATGCATCAACACTAGATCATAGGAAGTTCACATGGCAAGTTTAATTAGGTAAATCTTAAGGGTAATGGGGATAGTACTGTCATATGAGACACAGAGAGCTAACATAAAGGTAACAAACATTAAACCCCCTTTTTTACATGACAAATTTAGACACAAATTTCAAATAGTTAATGGTAAAGGGCATCTAATTTGCGACTCGATTGTGAAATTTCATCGAATTCTGAACATAAGAATAGGAGAAATGAAAGAATAACTGCATTTTACAAGTTAGGATAAAGTAAACAAACATTGAGCCCCCTTTTTCCATGATATATTTTTGTATGAAAATCTCAAATTGTTTATAGTAAAGGGCATTTAATTTGCTACTCAAATATGAAATTTCATTCAATTTTGACCATTAGACTAGGTGAAATTTGAGAAAAACGATATATTACCCCAAGTCCCCTTTTGCCGTGACGAGGTCTCAAATCCAAAAACCATGACAGTTGCATCAACACTAGATCATAAGAAGTTCACATGGCAAGTTTCATTTGATTTGGCCCAAGAATTATGGAGAAATCGCTGGGGACGGACGGACGGACAGACGAAGCGGCGGCTATATGCTCTCCCTTCGGGGAGCATAAAAAAAATGGTTGACATTATGTCTCCTGTAATCGCTAAAAATAGCGTATTATAAGCCAAATTTTTCAAGGAAAATGAAGTTTTGAAAGCCTGCTTGATAATTGCCGAATCTACTGTAGCTCGTCAATCGACCTTTATCATTAATTTCGAAGATTTCAGGTGGGTTTTCACCATAATCACAGGATGAATGATTACCCCGCAGACTTACTTGCCATGTAATGAGAGAGGGTTACGAAAGATCTTTCTAACAAAATGAACAGCTGTTTAAAATCGTTTCATTAATGGCACTGCGGTAGAGCTCACTTGCGAAATAGGTACTCTTATCCACGCAGTTACGCACCAACGCCGACTCGTAATAGTGACGACTATGCCTGGGTCACCATTAATGGGGGCGACAAAAATTGTCAGGCTCGTTTGGTCGTTACATAACTAATACTTTTAAAAGATATTGGTTGTAGTTTTTTGTTATTTTTTCCCCTACAGAGACAAAAGTTGTCCAAAGATGAATTTGAAGAGCTCCTCGCAGCTTGTGAAGAATTGAAAAATGCAGACAGTGAAAAGAGAGGAGATCTTGCTGATTTAGAAAGGGCGTGTAAGAAATTGGGAAAGGCTCTTGTAAGTATTTATTTCTTCTTTTTAAATCTGTTACTGAATTAACTCAAGTTCTATGTAACCTGTAGTGAATTAAGATTCAATGCTTGAAACAGAGCAATAAAATCACGTTTGTTTCTGATTTATTTTCTCCTAGCTACGAGAAAATCATATGCGATAAAATTATATTGTCCGTCGGGGAACTAGAAATATCGGCATTAAACATAAGAACAACATAAAAACAGAAGCATGCGTATAAAGCATATAAACTAAAAGACGCTTAAGCAGAAACTTTAAAATAAGCTAAATGCACATTGAACTTTACAAGAAGGGCATATCATAATCCAGGTGCGTTCTAATCGGCGGAATTCCTAGTAGTTCACTGCTCTATGCTGTCACTTCTATAGACTTTCGGTATTTGACTTTGAGCAGAAATGACATGCTAAAGGACATGAATTAAAATTTTAACTAATGAAATGCTTGTAAATCAAGAGCTTCTTTTTGAAGTATAGGAATTAATTGAGACGTAATGAAAGGTTAAATTACATGGCTCAAGAGATTTGTTCATTTAACATAAAATCTATGACAGTACCTAAAAGTTTTACCGTATCATCGCAAGTGATGACTATCGTTTACCTGAAAACTAGGGGCTACAGTTAATAACATCGTGAAATTGACAAGGTGAACGATTTTTGGAATGATTCTTGAATGAAAATGAATGAGTGCCATGAGTTGGTTTTGGGTGAAATTAAAGGCAGGTTATCCAATATAGCTAATTTTGTTCAGCATGAACAATATTAGTAATATGTATTACCTCCCTTAAATAAAATATGCATAAAAGTTCTCTAAATAGCTTCCCATTTCTTTCAATAACCAATAAGACGCTTAAAAGTCCAATTATGCCTTTTGAATCGTATTTTTGTTCTTGTTTAATTCAGTTTGAAGGCAGTTGTTATTTTTATATCTTTAAGTAATTTGAATGGTTTGAGTGAGTGATTGGAGCGCTGAGTGAGCGATTTAGAATGGTTTTGATTGAGATGAATGTAATTTCATGATGTAACTAACTGTAGGTCATGAGTGTTTACTACTGCGATGCCCGGGATTTCGTCGGAGATTGCCTGCATTTAATTCGATTCATACCACTCAATAAGAATACAGCTTTCTTTTAAGAACAATTTTCAAAGTATTTATATCAGTATGCTAATAAATAAATTAAAATTTTAGGATAAGGCTCTAAAGACTGACGAGGATGGTAACCCTCTTCCAAAACCAACCAAACCAGCTGATAAGGTGTGTAGGACCTTAAACTACTCTGTTATAACGTATTCTTTGTTAATCTTTACAAGTCATTACCAAAGTTCAAACAATTTGCCTGTAGTTATGTATCCTTCTTAAGTATACCATACTTTTATCGTTTCAATAAAGCAATTGTATTTAGATATAAATTGATGCTGGTCATCTAAGGAAAAATTTTCAGACTCGATTGGTCGTTGCATAACTGATACCTTTAAAGATATTGTTTTTTTAGGTTTGTTATTATATTTTTCCTACAGAGACAAAAGTTGTCTAAAGATGAATTTGAAGAGCTCCTCGCAGCTTGTGAAGAATTGAAAAATGCGGACAGTCAAAAGAGGGGAGATCTTGCCGATTTAGAAAGGGCATGTAAGAAATTAGGAAAGGCTCTTGTAAGTATTTATATTTCTCCTCCTTAAATCTGTTAAAGAACTTATACAAATAATACTCTGATCCATTTTATCGCACGAATTGTACGCTTTCGGTACGTTATATGCGTAAATTTACGGGAAAAAGCAGGCGTGAACGGGAAAAACATGGATTAATCAATTGATTCAAGTGCCGTAAATGCCTTGCTCTTTTCACCTATACCCGGGAAACACTTTGAAAAAAAGGGAAAAAAACGTTTTCCGTTTTTGACAAACAGTGTGTAGAAAAAAACCGCTTGCCACGACATCCAGTTGAAATGTCCAGTTCAACTTAACCAAGAGTAATCAGGCCAAGGCCTCAAGAACAAAGGGACCTTTAAGTTTAAACATAAATATGCATCGTCTAATAAAAGTCTCCATAGTAACGTAATACATCTATAAAGATACATTCATTGTCGTATAAATGTAGTTCACCAAGCCTTTTAAAGACGAAGATCAACATGCTCAAGATCCAAACGCAGAACTCTTGTACCTGTATCGTTTTGAGAAATTGGCATGTAACAATTCTATAAAAAATGTAAGATGCTACTTTTCCAAACTTTATAGGCACTTTTGCCAAAGTATTGGAGGAAAACTAGCGGTCGAGTTACTACATGATTTTATCAATTTGTTAAACACATCATCTTATTCAAACACCATTTCAAATAAAAGAAAGGGAAATAACTCTTATCAAACTACATGGTGGATTGAGGGTTGTGCAAAGAACCTCAGATGTAGAAGCCTTCGTAATTTTCGTGTTCTAAATGGTCCGTTAGTCTTGCACGCTTTTATAGAGTTAAAAGTAATTTTAAAAATATTTCCGGTTGTTAGCATTAATCAGTGAGTATGTCAATTCAAAATCCTCTTTTACCATTAAAGAACCTTAATCTTTCTTGGAAATTGAGACTATGAATAATATAATTGCATTCAGTCAAGTTTCTGTAATGAAGTTTATAAAAATGAAATTTAATTAGAAAAAATACCTTTCCGTAACGATGGTCAATTAAAAAATAATGAAAATTTGTATTGCGATGAAAAAAGAATCGGAATTGTCTACTTGGAGGTTTATATGACTCCGAAAATGTCATGGTAAAAAACAAATGAAATAGAAGCTAAAAAGCCCTGCATTTCCTAAACACAGAGAAAATTTGGACATTGTCGCCCCTCTGAAATGTTCAAACTTTTTGACAGTATGATTTAACCTATCTAATGCTATGGATCGGAAATTTGAGGTTATGAATTCAACAAAACCGTTGAATCGGTTCAATTAAAATTAAGCAATAGATACTCTTCACAGCCACAACAAACTTCTAATGTTTTCGTTTACTGCGAATGCGGTCGCCCCAACTCTGTACGTTCTACACTACTCAAAAGTTCTAAGCGGCCAACGTACCTTTCTCCATTTTTCACACATTTTTCTGTTTTATTTTGAAATGTTATCTTTATCTTTCACAAGAGTTGCCATTCAGCCATCATCCAATCCAATTGTTTTGTAAAATCATGCATCAGTAAATCCTACAGACGGAATTAAATGCATGCACCCTCAAATTCAAAAATCACAAAAATGACAATTTTTCGATAAATTTGAATTTTTCGACAAATGAAAAACGCAAATCCTATCAATTTTTTGTACTGATATCAGTGGAACAACGTCTGAGGATTTCTGAAAAAATAAGAAAAGCCACAACTTTGTACACAATCCTTATCCTAACAAAAAATGTCAAAAATACCCCACCCACCAATGTTAACTTTGAAATCGAGGGTACTCCTATTTTCGCTTAATTTTTAAACATTTGTTGTTGAACTATTTCACTGATTTTTGTCTTTTTAACTTCATAAATGATTTTGCTGCATTAAAATGACAAAAACGGGATGATACCATGCGGCATTTATAACATATGACCAAGAAGACAAGTGGCCGCTTAGGAGTTTTGAGGAGTGTATATGATACAGTGTAGAAAATTCTGGCTAATTGATTACATATGGAAGCAAATCAATTCCCTCGACAATGCTATAACATGCTTATGCGTCTTGATGAAAGAGCGAAGCACTTGGGCAGGGTCAGTTAAAAATTTATTATTTTTATTTGGCCTTGGCTACGTATGGATCGCCCAAGACGTTGGTGATAGTTTTATTTTTTACTTATTTACCTTTTATTAAACTTTGAAGGGCAGAGTATTATATATATATATTGTCAAAAATAGTATGAATCTCTACATACCACTACCAAAACAGAAACCTATCGTCGCTGTAAAATATGTCTTGAATCAGAAAGAGATCTTTATTTAAATATTGATTTCTGTTTAAAACAGGCATTAGAGAAATTCAGAACTTCAACACACGATTTAATGATAGAAAAATGTAGAAATATCCGATTCGATAGAACGTTCAGATATTGTTATTTTGCCAATGTAATGGTTTCACAGTAATTGAAAAAGAATTATATTTCTTGCAGTGTCTTGCTTATAATAATGCTAGGGTTACTCTGTTTAAGCTAGAGGTACCTTTTCGCATAACTGAAAACTTTTTAGCAAGCTCGGACACTCTGCCAAAAGAACTCGTCCGACACAATATATTCCCATATAAATTCAATAACCTATAATATTTGTTGGTTTGGAACTAGTTTCAAAGCGTTTTTACAATCTCTGTTGGAATAATTACTCAAGGCTTTCGTTTTATGCCATAACAGCATCAATTCACGTTTTTTCAGGGTTATATTTGCAAAGACCCTGGAAGTGCTTTAACGCCCTCGTGCCTCGCACCCAAACATTAAAGTATTTTTCGGGTATCTGGAAGTGTAAACGCAATCCCTATAATGAAGAATGGAAGAAATATCCGACACATAAAAGAACAACTTCAGTTATTCAACACAAACAGATCGATCCTCCTATTCTCCTTTACTGTACTGCGATAAAAAATCCGAAAAAAGAAACACCGTCCATACATGTATACAGCAAGATACTTTTTTCTTTTTTTTGTCCTGTCCGATTTTCCAGAAAGGATATGAATTAAGTCTTGGCGGAGAACTGGAAAAATATTTAATCTTCAAATATAAAGATCCAACCTTGCTAATGAATAATTTAAAATTTTAGGATAAAGCTCCAAAGACTGACGACGATGGTAACCCTCTTCCAAAACCAACCAAACCAGCTGATAAGGTGTGTAGGCCCTTTTATTTATTTCTTATAATGCAATCCTTTTAAATTTTTATAAGTCATTAATTCTCGGTAACCAAGTGTCACTCCATTCCGTAAACTCCATTCATTGACTCTGGGACATCTTGCCAAAAATTTTGATTTCACAAGAAAAAATCATGCCGCATATTTTGGTGAGCTTAATTTTTTTTAGATAAATTGATCCAAGTTTAGTTTGCATTACGCGTCATCTCTATTTTTAAAGTATTAAAAATTAGAATTACTCTATCGAAGCTCCCTTGCTTACAAGCATGAAAACTACGTTATTGTCTTCGTCGTCGGACACGTATATCGCTTGCCTATATTTCATTTTGCAAGGCAAGTTTAACGAGCGTATATTGATAAATTGATAAAACGTTTCTGAAACATTTAGTTTATCTGTTATCTCAATCAGTTTTTGCTGTATTTTGTAACTTTCAAACAAAAGCATGTACAAATCAAACTAGCTAACATCGTACAGCCTTATATGACTTAGTTTTAATCCTTAGAATTGCCAGACTCGATTTCTTTTTAGAAGAGCTTTCAGGTTTTAACCCTATTCATTTTACATTTTGGGAAAAAATCTTACGACTTAGATTTATCCCTCTCGATTCTGCTTCCTGGAAAATTTACCAGTTCTCCCGCCGAAGGTGTGGGCCAATGAAATAATCAAGATCGATAGACGCTCCCGGGAATCGAACTCAGGACCTTTAGGTCAAGAGGCGGACTCTCAACCTCTTGACCACGTTCACTACACAGATCACAGTAAGAGTAGCAATGCGTCATGGCCATTTTGATTGGTTCATCAACGTAAATACAATTACCGTATTTTCCGGGCAAGAGGCCGCAAATTGATGTTGGTCATGTTAGGAAAGACTGTCAGGCTCATTACTGTTGCGTTTAAAACTGGTGTTTGAAGTTTTATTTAATGTTTTCTTACAGAGACAAAAGTTGTCCAAAGATGAATTTGAAGAGCTCCTCGCAGCTTGTGAGGAATTGAAAAATGCAGACAGTGAAAAGAGAGGAGATCTTGCTGATTTAGAAAGGGCCTGCAAGAAATTAGGAAAGGCTCTTGTAAGTTGTTTATATTTCATTTTTTAAATCCTTTACTGAATAAACTCAAGTTTTCTATAACCCACCGTGAATAAAGATTTAATGCTTCATTTATTTATGACAACTCTCATACATTTAATATTGATTAACAGAAAGTGAAAATGGAAAAGTCTGTATAAAAGAGAAATAGGCTAGAACATTTTAATAAGATAGACGTGTGAAAAAGCTAAATACATAATGAAACATGACAATATAAAAACAAATTAAAGAGTAAGACCTGCGTGCAAAGCTTATGAAAATGAAAATAAATTGGGCACAGCAATAAACCTACATGCCTTACTCAAAGCTTCTTAAATTCATAGTGAATAAAGGAAGAAATGTCTGACACATAAATGAACAACTTGTTTCAGAAATAACACAAACAGAGAGATGACATTTTGATTTTTCCGATTCGCTATTATTGTACAACGACAAGATATCTACTTCGGAAAATAAACCAATAAAGATATACCGTTCATACATTAGTGCAGCATGTTACTTATTCCTTTGTATTTTTATCGGTCCGTTATTTTCACTTCAGATATACCATGGTTTTTTAACCCGAATTTGACCTCTGTGGAAAAAACGCTAAAATAACAGTTAGCGACATATTTTATCAATTTAAAAATATATATTACAGTCAAGACAGTCTGTTATTTGATTCTCATTAAAGCACGTGCAATGCCGAGTAGAAATAATCAGATTTTTATTTATCTAAATGGCAGGGGTCATATTTGGGTCAATAAAACCGCGCTATACTCCATAAGTTAAGAGAAGGGTAGAGAACGGGTAATATTTTAATCATCATTTAAAAAGATGGGAACTTGCTAAAAAAATAAATTAAATTTTAGGATAAGGCTTCAAAGACTGACGACGATGGTAACCCGCTTCCAAAACCAACCAAGCCAGCCGAGAAGGTGTGTAGGACCCTTTATTACTTTGTTATAACGACACTTTTTATTAATCTTATAAGGTCATATTTCAAAAAAATGTCGGCAGTTGTTAATCCTTCTGAAGATACCAAACTTTTATTGTGTCAATAAAGCAATTGCAGTTACACATGAATTATCGAGAAATTGATGCTGGTCATGTAAGAAAAAATGCCAGACTCATTTGGTGGTTGCATAACTGATACGTTTAAAAGATATTGGTTGTAGTTTTATTAAATGTTTTCTTACAGAGACAAAAGTTGTCCAAAGATGAATTTGAAGAGCTCCTCGCAGCTTGTGAAGAATTGAAAAATGCAGACAGTGAAAAGAGAGGAGATCTTGCTGATTTAGAAAGGGCCTGCAAGAAATTGGGAAAGGCTCTTGTAAGTTGTTTATATTTCTTCTTTTTAAATCTTTTACTGAATTAACTCAAGTTTTCTATAACCCATTGTGAATTAAGATTTAATTCTTGATTTATCTATGACAACTGTCACACATAAAAATAAAACCACACCAATAAAATTGTTTCTGATTTATTTTCTTCAAGCTACGATAAAAAAACTAAGTAGAAAAGAACAGAAATGATCATCCATGCACATCACGATACCTATATTTTTTATTACGATTTTTTCTTTATCATATGCGATATAAGTTTTGTGACCGTAGGGGAACTTGAACCATTTTCATTATCTAGTTCAAAGGATCCAACCTTGCTAAAAAATAAATTAAAATTTTAGGACAAAGCTCCAAAGACTGACGAGGATGGTAACCCTCTTCCAAAACCAACCAAACCAGCTGATAAGGTGTGTAGGCCTTTTATAATTTTGTTTTAACGTACTTTTTTAATATTTTTAAGATTTTTATTTTTATTGAATACATCTGAGAATGTGTAAAATCCACTTATATTACTTGGTTATAATGTAATCATTGTAAATTATTACAAGTCATTACCATAATTGCAACAATTTGCAGGTAGTTATGTATCAAGTATCCCATACACATATCATATCAATAAAGCAATTGCATTTAGATATAAATTGATGCTAGTCATAAAAGGAAAAATGTTCAGGCCAATTTAGTCATTAAGTAACTGATGCGTTCAAAAATGGTGTTTGTAGTTTTTGTTATTTTTTTCCCCTACAGAGACAAAAGTTGTCCAAAGATGAATTTGAAGAACTCCTCGCAGCTTGTGAAGAATTGAAAAATGCAGACAGTGAAAAGAGAGGAGATCTTGCCGATTTAGAAAGGGCCTGCAAGAAATTAGGAAAAGCTCTTGTAAGTATTTATTTCTTCTTTTTAAATCTTTTACTGAAATAACTGAAGTTTTCTATAACCCATCGTGAATCAAGATTTAATGATTGACTCATTTATGACAAGTCGTATGCATTTAAAACAGAACAATAGAATTCCGTCTGTTCCAGATATATTTTCCACGAACTTCGATAAAAATCATTCTTGGAAAATACAGAAAAGTAATCTAAGCAAATCACGATACCTATTTTTTTCGTTCCGCTTTCCTTTATCATATAAATAAAAGTATATTATCCGTCGGGGAACTGGAAACTTTTTAATTACCAGTTTAAAAGATCCAAAATTGCAAGATATAAGAAGCTTTATTCAGAGTCTGTTTCTAAAAAGAATAAACAATAGCTACAAAGCTATTTTCCGACTTAAATAACAGTATATCAAAAAAAGAAAGTAAAAACAGAACAGTCTGTATAAAAGAGAAATAGGATAGAACACTTGAATGAAAAACACATGTGAAAGGCTAAATACATATTGAATTATGACAATATAAAAACTTATTAAAGAGTAAGACATGCATGCAAAGCTAATGAAAATGAAAATAGATTGAGCACAGCAATTAACCTACATGACTTGGTCAAAGCTTTTCAAATTCATGGTGAATAAAGGAAGAATATCTCACGCATAAATAAACAACTTCTGTACTTTATCAGAAAAAAGATATACTTACCATACATGAATACAGGACGTTACTTATTCCTATATATTTTTCCTATACAAAATACAACATAACGTAGGGTGGAGAGCGGAAAATATTTTGATTATCATTTGAAAAGACGAGAGCTTGCTAAAAAAGTGAATTAACATTTTAGGATAAAGCTCCAAAGACTGACGACAATGGTAACCCACTTCCAAAACCAACTAAACCAGCCGATAAGGTGTGTAGGGCCTTATATTTCTTCGATATAACGTAATTTTTTGTTAATCTTATAAAGTGATAATTAAAAAAAAATGTCGGTAGTTATATATATATCCTTCTTAAGTATAGCATACTCTTATTGAGTCAATAAAGCAATTACATTTAGATATGAATAGATGCTGTTCATGCACGGAAAAATTGTAAGGCTCGTTTGGTCTGACACCTTTTTAAAAGATATTGGCTACAGTTTTTGTTAGCTCCACTGGCTGAAAGCCACTGGGGCTATTGTCATGGCGTTGTGTCCGTCGTGCGTCCGTCCGTCCGTCCGTGCGTCCGGTCGTAAACTTTTCTTTAAAAATCTTCTCCTCAGAAACTACTGGATGGATTTCAACCAAACTTCACAGGAATGATCCTTGGGTGACCCTCTTTCAAAGTTGTTCAAGAAATTTTGATCCAATGAAAAACATGGATTTAAGGGGCGTGGCTTATTTCCAAATATGGTAAAAAGTGAGTTTTCTCTGATTCTAATCAATGGATACCAATTAAATCTTACATGAATAATCCTTGGGTGACCCTTTATCAGTCTACAAAAAAGCATTGTGATCGGATGGAAAATCGGAGGTCATTTCTCTTTCTGTTATATAGTGGAAACTTTGAAAATCATTTTCTCTTAATCTAACTGATGGATATCAACCAAATTTCACTTGAATGATCCTTGAGTGACCCTTTATCAGTCTACAAAAGATCATTGTGATTGGATGAAAAATATGTATTTTATGGGCAGAGGTCATTTCTCTTTATGTTATATAGTGGAAACTTTGAAAATCATTTTCTCAGGATGTAAGTGATGGATATCAACCAAATTTCACTTGAATGATCATTGAGTGACCCTTTATCAGTTTACAAAAATCATTGTGATTGGATGGAAAATATGCATTTTATGGGCGGAGGTCATTTCTCTATATGTTATATGGTGGAAACTTTGAAAATCATTTTCTCAGAATGTAAATGATGGATATCAATCAAATTTCACTGGAATGATCCTTGAGTAACACTTTATCAATTTACCAAAAATTATATTGATTGGATGAAAAATATGCATTTTATGGGCAGAGGTCATTTCTCTATATGTTATATGGTAGAAACTTTGAAAATCATTTTCTCAGAATTTGATTTTTGGATATCAATTAAATTTCACTGGAATGATACTTGAGTGACCCTTTATCAGTGTACCAAAAATTATTTTGATTGGATGAAAAGTATACTTTTTATGGGTGGAGGTCATTTCTCAATATGTTAAATAGTGGAAACTATGAAAAACATTTTCTCAGAATGTAAATGATGGATATCAATCAAACATTTTTGGTATGATCTTTGGGTGACCCATTATCATGCAGTCAAAAATTATTTTGATTTGATGAAAAATATGTCTTTTAATAGCAGAGGTCATTTCTCTATCTGTTATATAGTTGAAACTTTGAAAATCATTTTCAACATCAGTAGAACCCCAAATATCTAAAAATCTAGTCAAAACATTTATTTGCTTTTACAAGAATTTCAAGCCTGTGGAGCGACTCAAGCCATTCATGGCTTTCTAGTTATTTTTTCCTACAGAGACAAAAGTTGTCTAAAGATGAATTTGAAGAGCTCCTCGCAGCTTGTGAAGAATTGAAAAATGCTGACAGTGAAAAGAGAGGAGATCTT
Organism: Fragum whitleyi; assembly: GCA_948146395.1. Taxonomy (NCBI): domain Eukaryota; kingdom Metazoa; phylum Mollusca; class Bivalvia; order Cardiida; family Cardiidae; genus Fragum; species Fragum whitleyi. The sequence continues at coordinate 34,461,534 of OX411550.1, forward strand.
GCTGATTTAGAAAGGGCCTGTAAGAAATTAGGAAAGGCTCTTGTAAGTTGTTTATATTTCATGTTTTTAACTCAAGTTTTCTGTAATTCATCGTGAATAAAGAAGTAATATCCGACACGTTTATGAACAGAAATTCAACACAAAATAAAGCGATGATATAACGTTTTTTTTTATTCGCCTTTACTGCTTGTATACAATGTTTCTTATTTGGTCAATTTCATCCCCAAATCATTCCATTATCATTCATCTTGTCAATTTCACGATGTTGTTAACTGTAGTTACACGGATACGACAACGAGCACTGCACTAGAACCGTTGGTTAGAGTTATAGGTAATTTTGTATGTAAGTGATGGAATAAAGTGTCCGTCTATAGTTCGTTTCAAGACCATTCATCTAAAGTTCGTTTCAATACCTTCCATATAGATACAAAACTGTACAGATTTGAAGAATTACATCGAATAAGAAAAATAGATGAGCATGTTTTTCATTTTGCCTTTTTAACAATGTTGTCTTCTTATACATACAAATACTGTATCTCCCAACCAACCAAACAAACAGTAATGATAATGAATTATAATGATATAAAAGTTATACACCGAATACGCTAAATTTACTTTGCAATTATGAGAACTTGCATGTCTAGGCACAGATGTTTAGATATCGGTCATAAATGTGTATTCGACGTTTTCAACTTTAAAATATGCATCAAAATTCAAGTAAATGGCTATAATCTTCGATCAGTTTGCTGTAAAAAGCGGACAATTTACCCACTTACGCGGAAGATTATATCATATGATCTGCACGTGCAGATGTGAAAGATCAACTTTACGATATTTTTATGAGGACGTATAGTCTGCGCTTTTCAACGATATTTTTGTGAAAGCCGTTTACGACCGTCTTAAATATAATCGTACGATGATTATAAGCTAAATCGTACGATATTTTTTCTTGAGAGAGGCCCCAAGTGTAAACGGCCGACTTGCAATTCGATGATCGGTGTTTAAAGAATAAAGTGCTGTGAATACGTATGACATAAACCTAGACCATAAAACCAAACTTTATTTTTTTTAGCTCATCTGAGCACAAAGTGATATAACGTTTTGTTTTTTTTATTCGCCTTTACTGCTTGTATACAATGTTTCTTATTTGGTTAAATTGTATCTTCGATTTCAGAACAAAGTCCCAAAGACTGACGCCGACGGTAACCCACTACCTAAGCCAACCAAACCAGCAGAAAAGAGGGTGCGTTTATGATTTTCTGTTTAAAGTCTCGTCTGTGTTCGTGAACATTTCCGAAACCCGAGACAATGATCTTATTTAGTTTGAGACAATGATCTTATTAAGTTTGAGAGCTTCAAAAATAAAATTTTGCGAGGCAAAATCCGGATAACTTTTTAACAACCCTCGTATGCGACCCTTGTACTCGAGGGATAATCGATAACGGTCATCTTGATAATTGTCACTATGAATAACCCTACACATTTTGATTTTGAGAAATAACCATGATACTGTAACAAGAAACATTTGGAATTGATATTTTCAAGTCATAATACTATCCTCAAAGAAGCCTTTCATATTAGTCTCGCTTAGATGAACCTAATGGATTCCAACAACATAGGATTCAGAAATATTACTCTTTAGAGAAAAAAATCGTTTTTGAGACATTTTCCTTTTATTGAAGGTTTTTTTTATATTGGTTGCATATTGAAAGTAATCACTCAACTCAGGTAAGATTGTATATCTCTAATAAATGATCGCATACTCTACAAAAAATATAATTTCCGTCTTCTGGCTTTGATAGCCTCTAGTAGCACTTCAATCAGTGAATCAGGGGCCTCTTTCAAGAAAGGCCCTACAATTGAAATTTGGTCGTATCGCAATCGTACGATAAAGATTGGCTTTTAAGAAACTTTTTTGGCTTTCAAGAAAGCCGTCGTATCGTGAAATCTGCGAAAAAATCTGCTACACATTTAGACCAGTCGTAAAGGGCTAGGTACGTTTTGGGCCGATTTTGGCCCATATTTTCGACAAAATCTTTTCGACGACGACCCTATTCCTTTTTATGCCAGTTCGATAGCAAGATGATCCAAGATTCGAAAAACGCAAGTTTGATACGACGACACGTCGCCAAAGTGACGTCGCTAGTGACAACGAACGTTCCTTAATACCCGAAATTAAGCTATTATTGAGTATTTATAGAAATTGATCGCGTTTTTCGACGACTGTGCGTTCTGCAACCGAGTAGATAATTTCATAATGGTATGTCAACTTTTCACACTGAATCATAATATGCAAACTTCAGCTCGGTTGGCGAATGCACAAACAGTGAATTTTAATAAAATAGGTGTTTCAAAATGACGTTTGACAAACTTACGTTTACAAATGGCGGACGTCACCAATGAGAACGTAATGCAACCCTTATGATACAAACCTGAAAACTCAGGCCGACCCGTCCATCCAATTTATTTCGCATTTTAAATGAAATATTTAGCAAACACCAAACTTTCTTACCTTGTGAAAAGGACAGTACTTTCGACACAGATATGCAAACAAAATATCGAAACAGCTGATTAAAGGCTTAGACAACAGCCATATGTAGATGAATGCTGGATTATATACAACAACATTCAAGTACACACGATGACTAGCGCCCAATGCCAGAGTCTGTAATCTTGAAGAAATGACCAGATGAATATCCTTTTAAGTCCAATGAATAAAGAATGATACACAAATAGAGTCTGAAATCCTCTCCTAATTCCTTTCGCTGAATTTTTAAGTGCACGCGTGCTAGACAAGAGAAATAACACGTTACTCTATGTACATACAGGTAATAACCATGATCCCTTTGTTTACAAATACACCCCGAGACTTTATGACGTCATTAAGCATCTGTGACGAAATTATTAAGCATAGATAACTGCTATATATTTCAGATAGTACACACCAACGAGTCGTTTCCCTTAACGGTAGTTTAAATAACCCGAGTCCACTAGGCCTCCTATTCCATGTATTCCATAACTTGAAAAAAATATTAACTAAAATTGTCTACAGTCAAGGGTCTATATTTATTGCATTTCGACTTCAGATTAATCATTTGTCATAAAGTCGTCATTAAAAACGATGAAAATGATAGTTAAGTACAATACTAAAATTATGCTTTCGTGTAAAAGCTCAATACAGGTTTGCGCATTTCGCTACGTTTTATTATATCACACTATTTCGTAAGTGTAAATAGAAACACAATATCGGTTTAAACCTACATAATATCTCTTCTTCAATGATCAAGTTTTCGATCAGAGATTAAAACTACATTAAACTTTTAAAAGTCATCTTCGACTGAAGACAATATATCCATGGGCCACAGGTAATCCCGCAATTCATGGGGAAAGAAGAATTGCTAAATTCTACAGGGAAAGGAACATCGCAACATCTCCGTTTCCCTTCGTGTTTCACTTCTATATTCATAAAACAGTTTGCAAAAATCTAAACTTGTCACCTACGTTTATGTTATGTGATAATGGATTAAACTACTAGCTTTAAATTCTTTTTTATTCTTTTTTTATTTTCAAATGCGCCCATCATTTCTGGTCAGAATAAAGAGAAAGTATGTGGGCTTGTTTAAATCGATTTGATGTCAATTTTCTACATCGTGGTCGTTTGACGACCTAAAAAAGCGAATCTACAGCTCAACTGACGTTATAGATCCTCTAGATGACAATGTCTAAAACTTTTTGTATAGATTCTATTTCACAAGAGCAATCTTTTCTCTTAGAAGGGGGGGGGCTGAGTTCAATTTTGAAATTATTATGTAGTATTTATGATTTATTGCATTAGATGTTTTTCACTGTCAAGGGGCTACAGCCGAGGGTAACACCCACTTACTTTTCAAAAAAAAAATTGAATAAATAAATAAATAAATAAAGTAAAATAAATAAAGGACACGCCTAAACTCAGATTGGACCAATATTTTCAGACTACCTCTTAAAATATTTATTCGAATGGCATTATGACTTTTGGCTAAAGCATTAGATCAGAATTTAAAAAAAAAAAGAACATTAAATTCTTTTAATGAAGACTGTTCTTGTAGGATTTTTTTAAGGTTTGGTAATTTTGCTGTCTACATAGCGCCGAACACAGTGCGATGTCAATGTGAATCGGACTCCATGTCTTCAAACAGGGGGAGTCAGGGGTACAATCCTCGGTAAAGGCACATATCCTTTCCGATGTTCGTCTCTCAACAATGGGTGAAAAACGTAAAACAAAGCGGTATAGCAGCTGCAGGTCTGGGGATGTATCCAGTACTGGTGGGAGATAAATGTCCCAAGCCCATTGAATATGTCTCCCCATCGGGTATCGAACAGGGGACCTGTTCGTTATAATTCTATACCCCTCGAATCGATAGATCGGGGCACATTATTTTACCGTTGTCCATTTGTCTGTCCGTCCGTCCGTCTATTTGTCCATCTGTCTGAATAACTTATAAAACAAAACACTTAACAATGCAAGTAAATTCGACGCAATTTCAAAAAACACAAACAAACAAAACCATCACTGATTTGAACCTTTTTATTTACTTGATTATTTTGTTTTTAATTGCTTGGTTGGTTGTTGCCTTCAGGAAAATGAAAGATAAGCGATAGTCACAATTTTGATTTTAAAAAAAGACGAATGAAATACGCTTCACTGAAAATCTACGTGCAAGAAATGCAGCCAAACTTTCAGACAGGAATTATTCTTATGATCGCACATATTCAAGTACATGCCGTCATAGCGCAGTTGGTAGCGCGTCGAACTGTCTATCTAGATGTCCCGGGTTCGATCCCCGACGGCGGCACTCATTCTTTCCGAATATTTGTCTCTCACCAATGGGTTGATAATCGTATACTTATGTGAGATGGCAGCTGGAGGCTAAGAAAGGATGTGTTGGTTGTACTGGTGAGAGAAATACCAGGAAACCATTGTTAGGTGCTCCAGCCTCCGCAATATAACTGAAAAAATACTGAAAGCGGCGTTAAACTCCATTCAATCAATCAAGAAAGTACACGCCCATTCCCCAAAACACTGCGAAAACCGCCAATTTTCGGGCCGAGTTTCGGAAAAGTGATTTCTCTAAAAGTCGCATATATCCCGATATCAGAGAAATTGCTTCACAATCTCTGATGAAAGTTTCCCTATTTTTACAACCGAAAGTATATTATTCCTGCAACACCACACAAATACTTAAGTTACGGCGATTGGCTTCATTTACGAGATTTACTGAAGATCGAAAAATGCATCGACTCTTGAGATCTACCTTATCAGTTAGCGATTGTAATGACTGTATAATTTACACAGATTGTAATAAATTTTCTTCTTTGTTTATCTCTAAAACTGTATCTAAAATATTTTCATAAATATTTTCTTGGAAAAAAAACAAAAAACGCGGGATTGATATTTACTGTAGGCCATTTCTAGTTACGACGATTTCATTTTCCACTGACGAAAATAAATAAAATCTTTAGTCTGACACATGATATTTTTATCAATACTGATACTTTTAAGAAACAACCAAATAGAAAGAAGTAACCGATATTTCAATTCTTATTTGTTTCAATGATTCGAAATATAATCCAAGTGGCTATTGAGCAATGAGGCATTTTAGTCTCGTATTGAGTCAAAGGATGCGGAACAGTTTATTTCACGTAGAGTGTGAACATGTGATCAAAGACGCCGTCGGCTATTTTTGGCAGAGTTTTTAAAGCTTGCACGCGCCTTGTGCTTGTCCATGATGTTTAACCTTTTACATTATTAGGATAAATTCATGATTTAGTCGTTTCTTGTGGCTACTATACAGATTTCAAAATCGAGGAAAACGGGACTGTTGATGTTATTTTTGCAGCGGGTAGGCGATTACAATTGTGCACACTTGCTTATTACGGCTTAATTTATCTCTTGTCAGTTCGTTTTTTAAACATACGAGAAGTAATCAATCGGTACCAATTAAAATACGAAGTTTATAACAAAATTAATGCGTTCGACGGCTTGAATCAGATATGGTAACGATCTTTTCGAGTCATAACAAGCATGATTTTATAATCAGTGAAAACGAAGAATAAAGCAATATTCTAAGACTCGAAAATCATTTATCTTATACTTTTATTTATCAAGTAATTTCAATTTTCCTCACCCATGTCTGTGTTCAGTCTGAAAAGAATAAAACTGTATATACAATTTTTTGACATTAAAAGACGATCGCCTGGCATAGGTTTTTTCGCTATATTGCATAGATCTCAGAGTCTAAATAATACAGCAAGATCGTCGGCGCTATTTTTTGCCGAAATCAGAAGGTTTATATTCGGTCATCGTACCAGAAATGGAATTGTTTAGCTGTTTTAATGATCAATTAACACTCAATTAATTACAGAAATCGATTAATGGTAGAGAATATACACATTGCCGAGAATATACACGAAGCAAGATTTTGTAAAGTAGCGCAACGCTCATTTTAATGAAAAACGTTGAGAGTGAACAACTTCCGTGGTCTGAGTAGTGTCAATATAACGTATACATCTTTGTCAATCATGACTATTTTAATAAACGCCTGAGCGATTATCAGAATTAATAAGCGTATTTGGTGGTTGAAACTATTTTTCGGGAATTGTATAAAGTACTCTAATAATACGAGGAGAAACGTTACCATATGAGAACGTGACGTTTGTACGTCATTGACGTCATGTTATCGAATTAATTGTTAGTGGGTTGTTGTCTTTAGGAAGGTATAACTTTCGCTATAAGCATCCTATTCACATAAAATTTTCACTGAGATCTCTTGCAAAGATTTTTATACAATCACCCAAAATTTTAAATAATTTTGTGATGGGCCAAAATCGGCCCAAAACGTACCCAGCCCTTTTACGATTTTGTCCCTATGGGCCTGAAATTTTCTCAGATTCCTTTCTAGCTCTCGCAGAGGTTAGAAAGATTATTTAGTATGCACATGCCAAATTTCCCAGTACAATATATTCTAATGAACGGGATATATTGAAAACAATTGGTGCACCATCATTTCGATGTATGATTTTACTCTGAGATAATCGTACGATTGTCGCAGAATGATTACATAGTGGTATTAAGTTGTTTATTTAACGTAAGAATCGACCCTTTTCTAAACATGACTGAAAATGTTTGCCTACCCATCCTAGTGACACGGGAAGTGAGAGATACTGAATCAATAGATTTTTTACATTGATATAAATTACTTACTTTTTTACAAAAACAAATTACCCTCACATTTTGCAATATCATGCTTCAAGTACTACATTAATCAAAAGGAAAATTCTACAGCCTACGGTCAAAACCATACAATCCTTCATAAATATGAGGATATCTTATTAACAACAATATCAACAACAACAAACCGCTGCACTCGATAAAAGCTTATTTCCTCTTTTCTTCAAAGATGAACTGAGCAAATAATCAAGCAAATAAAATAATTCAACGACGATACTTAGCCGGATGAAGCATGTCTAAGCTACATGTAACTGTTGTACAGTTAACAACATCGTGAAATTTACATTCATCTCGATCAAAACCATTCCAAATCACTCGCTCAGCGCTCCATTAATTCATTCCAAACACTCACGCAAACCATTCAAAACTGCTCCAAACTCACTGAAAAGGACGGAATTAACAACGTCTTTCAAAATAAATAAAGAAAAATTCGAGATTTTACTGACATAATTCAAATTGTAAGCTTCTGATATGTTCTTAAACAAATAGAAAGCTATTTATAGAACGCATATGTATATCTTATTAAAGGGAGGTAATACATATCGCTTATTTTGTTCATCGTTAACAAAATTTGTGATATTGGATTACCTTCAATTAAATTCACCCAACACTTGCTCCAAACACTCATTCAATTTCATCCCCAAATCATTCCATTATCATTCATCTTGTCAATTTCACGATGTTGTTAACTGTAGTTACACGGATACGACAACGAGCACTGCACTAGAACCGTTGGTTAGAGTTATAGGTAATTTTGTATGTAAGTGATGGAATAAAGTGTCCGTCTATAGTTCGTTTCAAGACCATTCATCTAAAGTTCGTTTCAATACCTTCCATATAGATACAAAACTGTACAGATTTGAAGAATTACATCGAATAAGAAAAATAGATGAGCATGTTTTTCATTTTGCCTTTTTAACAATGTTGTCTTCTTATACATACAAATACTGTATCTCCCAAACAACCAAACAAACAGTAATGATAATGAATTATAATGATATAAAAGTTATACACCGAATACGCTTAATTCACTTTGCAATTATGAGGACTTGCATGTCTAGGCACAGATGTTTAGATATCGGTCATAAATGTGTATTCGACGTTTTCAACTTTAAAATATGCATCAAAATTCAAGTAAATGGCTATAATCTTCGATCAGTTTGCTGTAAAAAGCGGACAATTTACCCACTTACGCGGAAGATTATATCATATGATCTGCACGTGCAGATGTGAAAGATCAACTTTACGATATTTTTATGAGGACGTATAGTCTGCGCTTTTCAACGATATTTTTGTGAAAGCCGTTTACGACCGTCTTAAATATAATCGTACGATGATTATAAGCTAAATCGTACGATATTTTTTCTTGAGAGAGGCCCCAAGTGTAAACGGCCGACTTGCAATTCGATGATCGGTGTTTAAAGAATAAAGTGCTGTGAATACGTATGACATAAACCTAGACCATAAAACCAAACTTTATTTTTTTTTAGCTCATCTGAGCACAAAGTGTTTTAGGTGAGCTATTGTGATCCGCCCGACCTCCGCCCGACTTCCAGTGTCTGTCTTTCTTTTTGTCTGATAACAATTACAAAAAATCTTTTCCCCCGAAACAACAGATCAGAATAAACCTAAGTTCATATATTTGATCCTTAATTCATGCTCTGACAAAACACTTCAAGGATTTCAAATCGGAGTCAAAATGGGGTCATAAATGTGGTCTTAAGAATGAATGTCTGGTTATTAATTTTTGATGTTTTCAAAAGTACGTCAAGGGAAAAGGGAAACTTAAGGACTATGTAGCCACAAGGTATTCCTTTTAATTGATCTGTATACTAGATTCTGATCTCTCTTGACCCTATATGATTTTTGTTATACATTTAATCATGACAATCAAGGTTAATTGGGTAATAATCAAGGTAACTATGGAAAAGGAGCAATAATAGCCGTTTCCGTCAACATAATCATTCGACCGATGTATGTTGATGTACGGTAACAAAACATTCAAATGGCTGCTCAGTAAGAATATAAATTGTCATTAGAACATTTCTATGTATTATTTTTTGAAAGAGGCACTTACTGAAATATTTAAAAAGAGTTTATAATGTTAATATAATGTTATAGTGTAGTAGGTAACAAGGTTCTAGTGCAGTGCAAAGGATTTCCTGAAAAAATAGGCCCTAGTTTTTTAATTATCTTTCAAGGTAAATCAATTTGATAAGGCAGGAGCCCTGGACACGAAGGTGAGCGTCATAGGACCATCATTGTTCTCATGTTTTAATCTTTAATTAACTGTTTATAGAAGACCATTTCACTCATCAGATGATTAAATTGATACAAAATAGCCTATTTTATTGAAAGGCATACTTGCCTTTTTCATATTATTTTAAGTATTTGTAATTTACGTAAAAAAGTTCTAGAGAGATCCATAATGGGAAAAACTTTTTTGTTTACTCATATGAAAACTAACTTAAAGTTTCCTCAAAAATGATTGTTTTGTGTTACTACGTGAAAACAATCAAGTCAGATGTTAATAGCTTTTCAAATAGTAATGCCCACTCACGTTCAAGTTACTCTTTTTTAAGACTTGTTTCCGACAGACAACTCTATATTTTGACGCGATACACGGATTCTATATAATTTATAGAATATCTAAATATCCATTTTTATTACGTAAAGACTATCCAATTTTTTTCCAACTGAACTTTCGCGCAAGAAAAAATAAGGACAAGTGGTGATTCGTCTATCGTGTTTTCTCGTGGTCTACGGGAGACAACAGCTAGCTGTCTTGATGATAGACTGGCTACAGCCCTCATTACACATACGCGGCTTATACAACGTTGATCATTCCCGCGTTTTTACCGTTCCCACTTGAAACTTGGACCCTTCTGTCAAGAAATCGCACTATATGTTGGAATCCAGGGTGCTACACGTTCTCACAATCAACCAAACATTATCTTTTGTGAAGTGGACGGTTGTACCAGACTAGCCGTGCAATGAAAGGACAAGAAGAAACAAACGACACGTCTCCCTCTATCGCAGTTCATTGATATACATGAATATCTAAATCCAAAAGTAAGCTGAAATTGAGTGTAAGAGGGTCAAAGGGCTACCAATGATGTACGATGTTTTTTATTCTTTTTGATACTCAAGTCGTTTAACCAAATTGAAAGGTTCGAGACACTGACAAAGTGCAAAGATAAGTGAATTTCGTTAGAAAAGAGGAGAGAAGAATCCAAACAAGTAAAACGCACCGTTTCATTTCAATTCTATGAATCATGCGATATCATTCTAAACGTTCATAAACCTTTGATAAATCAATTGCTGCTACTACATTTTAGTCATCTAACATTTGCAATCTCCCTTACCGTCGTCACTCAGAGCAGCGCCACACATGTTACCGAGAATGCAAACTTCAACGTCATGGAGTATACAAATTTAACAACGATCAACGTTGGGCAATCAAAACCTCGTATCTACAGCTACATTTGTGAGATTTGATTTGTTCCTTATTGATATAGTTGTTTGGTGCTTTTTCGGATGTGAAGATTTGAGTTACTACATTTTAATACGCATTTACAATGCGTCTGTCGTAGCATTGTTTCAATTGCACCATTGCTATTATTATTACATTTCATTGAAATGCAAACATTCCTCAAATTGGAGAAATTAAAAAATATATCATTTAAAAACTTATTACAACTTCAAAAGAAGAAGATTGATTGATTGATTGAATTGGGTTTTACGCCGCTTTCAACATTATTTCAGTTATATCGCGGCGGCCGGAGCACCTAACAATGGATTCCTGGTATTTCTCACGCCAGTACTACCATTACATCCTTTCCTAGCCTCCGACTGCTATTTCACATAGGTTTACGATTATCTACCCATTGGTGAAAGACAAACGTCGGAAAGGATATTTGCCGCCACCGGGGATCGAACCCACGACTTCCAGATTGGAAGTCTTATGCCTAACCAACTGCGCTATGGTGGCGGCTTCAAAAGAAGAAGAAAGCGTTTATTCACGGAGCAAAATATTTCATTTCCATCTTCGTTATTTGACTTGCTTTGACAAGGTTTAATGATTGAGAATCAAATTCCACATATCGTTTCTTTTGAAAATTACTATATTTTCGCACATTAAAAACCGGAAAAAATACATTGAACAAAATGAATTTATATTATTTATGAAAATGTCAGAAAGCGTGGTTGCAATTTATTCTCTACATGTATATTTTTTTAAATAACTCAACAAAAGTCAAGTCATAATGTCATATTTCTTATAGGTTAAACAAAAAAGTGGATCCATAGGGGTTCGAGCATAACTCAACAAAAGTCGATTAATAATGTCACATTTCTCATAGGTTTAACAAAAACAATTTAAGTGATATTCCAGTAAAGTATCTGTCCATTCCGATGTTCAATCAAAAGTGGATTTTTTCTGAACAAATTAAAATATTTGAATACCTTTTTTTCTTTTTTTATCGCAACAATTCCACTAGAACGTTCATATTCAGTACTTTCAGTGCTTTGATTACTTGAGAACTATAGAACAATTTTGAAATTTCAACACTAAAATGTTTATTTCTGTATATTTTCAATCATGATTATGCTGAAATTAATCTGTATTGGATCTTTGAAATTTGCCTTAATTCTCAGTTGTCAAAACGTTGATGTTATTTATTCTATTTGTTTTCCAGTTTTGTCTTTCAAGTTCATGAAATTGATTTTATTTTTTTTCTCTATTTTAGGGTAAGGATGGAAAACCAGAAGAGGTAATTATATCTTAATATATATATAGTCCGTCACGCGAATTCGGAACCACTTGAAAAAGATATTTGATCTCAAAAAGTGAATCAGAGGTCATTTTAGATTCCGAAAACAAACATACACCGACATGTTTTAACCATACTCAACCTGCACAGGCTTATCAGGCTCGACACTTTTCGCACTTCCCAGGTTGGCCTGAAAGCCCCCCCCCCCCCCCCGTTTTAGCGAAGTGCATATTTAGGAAAGATCACGATCACTAAATTTATAAGTGAAATTTTAAGGAAATATAAATCTAAGCACAAAAAAGTCCTGTTTGATCTAAAAAATACATTACGTTGTATTGAAATTAAGTAAATACATAAGAATTGGAGGAAGAATTACTTTTTAATTCGGTCAATATGAACCTATTTTCCATCAAGAATCAAGAGCTATCAGCACCCGTTTCAGAGTAAAATCAATTATAGTTTATTAAAAGAATCTGATCACGGATAATTTTTTTTTTATTTCAGCATGTTTTTAAAATGGATTTATATCGTTTTTTGACAAAAAGGTCTGGCAACACATCAAATGTTTATTCGTTATCTTCGTACATTGTACAGGTATCAACGAGCTCTATAACATGAACGCAGGCCAGTTAAATGTGTCTTTGCAACCTTCAAATTGTCTACTTTTAAAAGTGCTCATCTTACAGATTCCTAAATTTCTTGGTATTATGTACTATCAGTACTTTGATTTTTAGCATAGAGCTTGTGCAGTTAAAAGACCCTCAAAATTTAATTTTAACTGATTGTTCTTTTCGTAAGTTATACCTGTTTATGCATGAAAAACTTGTTTTCAACAAAACTTAGCATGGATGTAATTTGGACCATTTACTAAGATTGTTCAAGAATTTTTAATGGACGCAGAATATGGGCGTGGCAGGGCGGGATTAAATTTCACTTTTATATCTTTAAAGATCTGCTTCCGAACCATGGGGCCGATTTCAGTGAAACTTAAAATGCACATTCCTTAGGTGTACCTGTATTTAAAATGTTGATGGGCCCTTAAATGTTGGTGTGGCATGGCATGGCCAACTTTCACTTTGAGATCTCAAAGCTCTTCCCAACCAATTGGATAAATTCGTTGAATCTTTGCATGAATGCTCCTTTATTTAAAGTGTTCCTAAAATGTGTTTAGAATGGTCTTCTTATATTAAGATGGGTAAAGGGTATGCAGGTTAATTGTGAGTGAGTATATTGGTGCAATGTTAGCTAGATCCAGCAAATGATTACGAAATAGTTCTAAAGAGACTTCAAAGTTATGTTTCAAGTCAAAATTAGATTTGTTAAATTGATATCTGGAGATATTGAAGCCAGTGGAGCGATAAAGGCGCTCTTGTTTTCTGAAGACATCATCATCGAGCTGTTTCATTTTTTCCAACACTTGTGATTGAATTTGTAGAACGAGTGTCAAGATTTTGTTAAAAGCAATTTTCAATTTTCTCCTCTTTTTAGCACACCTGAGCGCGAAGGTGAGCTTTTCGTCCATCGTCCGTCGTAATCTTTTAACTTGTGTGCACCTTAGAGGCCATAATATCTTGAAACTTGATCAGAATGTTTCAATTGAATTGATCATCAAATCTCAGTCAAGTTCGACATTGGGTCAAGTGGGTAAAAATGGGGTCAAGGGGGCAAATCTTAAAAAAAAATCTCGAGTGCAATCTAGAGGACACTTTTTTGACTAAAATATCTTGAAACTTGATCAGTTTGTTTTTCTCCATAAAATGTCGGTCATGTTCGAAACTAGGTGAAGTGAGGTAAAAATGGGGGTCAATCGGGCAAATCTTAGAAAAAAACATTGTGTGCACTCTAGAGGTCACATTTTTGGCTCACATGACTTGAAATGTGGTCAGAATGTTTGTCGTTAATTTGAAATCTTGGTCAAGTTAAAAAATTGATCAAGTGGTGTCAAAAATAATGAAAATTTTGAAATTATGATTTTCTTTGTGTCAACTCTAGAGGACACATTTTTGTATTCAACATATTGCACTTTGGTCAGAATGCTTTGTTCCGAAATCTTAGACAAGGTTGAAAGAGGGTTAAAAAAAGAATTAAGGACACCTCTTCAAATCTCGAAAAAAAGGACTTAAGAGGCAACATGTTTCGCTAAAATTGTTGGCTTCTTGATATCGCTGACTTTTGTTAAGCCAGTCATGAATATCAGATAGGTAGTGTTGACACGGTGTCACCTGTGTCAATTATATGCCTCAAGTGAGCGCTTAAGGGCCAATGGCCCTCATGTTTTAGTAACACAGAAGTCGCTATGTGAAAAAACTGTGAAATAATATACACTTATAACGTAACAGCAATTATTCTGGGGAAAAATCAACCGAAATCGGTAAAGAAAATAATATTTTTGGAAAACGTACAAGAAACTGAATAGGATTTTTCTCATTTTTTTTCACCATAATCTCCGGGGTTGATTTACAGACAATTAAACCGATCTAACATTTATGTCCATGAAATGTGTTCAATATGAATTTATAATACCACAAAGGACTGTACATACTAAACTTATTTTATGCTGGCACACTGACAGACTACAGACGTTGTAAAACAGTAATTACTTTATTGGTGACGATATATCCCACTACATAGAACATAATTTCTATTAATTTCAGTCAGGGTTTTTTTTATACGCCGTCGGAGTCGGACGTATATTGGCGTCATCTTCTCCGTCTGTCTGTCCGTCCGTCTATCCGCCAGTCCATCCGTCCGTCCATCCGTACGTCCGTCAACTTTTCTTGTCAACGCAACTCCTCCTAAGTTTCTGGCTGGATCTTCTTGAAACTTGGTCAATGTTATCACCTCAATTGGTAGATGTGCATGAAGGAAGGATTTTATGGTTCGTTGATTTTTGCCTGAGTTATGCCCCTTAAAAACTAAGTCTCTGGTCCACTTTCTTGTCAGCGCAATTCCTCTAAGTTTCTGGCTGGATCTTCTTGAAACTTGGTCAATGTTATCACCTCAATTGGTAGATGTGCACGAAGGAAGGATTTTATGGTTCTTTGATTTTTGCCGGAGTTATGCCCCTTAAAAACTTAGTCTCTGGTCCACTTTCTTGTCAGCGCAATTCCTCTAAGTTTCTGGCTGTATCTTCTTGAAACTTGGTCAATGTTATCACCTCAATTGGTAGATGTGCATGAAGGAAGGATTTTATGGTTCGTTGATTTTTGCCTGAGTTATGCCCCTTAAAAACTTAGTCTCTGGTCCACTTTCTTGTCAGCGCAATTCCTCCTAAGTTTCTGGCTGGATCTTCTTGAAACTTCTTCAATGTTATCACCTCAATTGGTAGATGTGCACGAAGGAAGATATTTTTGGTTCTTTGACTTTTGCCTGAGTTATGCCCCTTAAAAACTTAGTCTCTGGGGCTTATTGCCTCAGTTGTGCCCTCTTAAAATTTAGTCTCTGGAGCTTATTGAAATTGCAGTCTTGTGAATGCAACTCTTCCTAAGTTTCTGGCTGTATCTAAATGAAATTGGTAGATGTGCATGAAGTAAGAATTATGGTTCTTTAATTTTCCCCTAAATTATGCCCCCTTAAAACTAAGTATCTTGGGCTTATTGAAATTGCAGCCTTTTGAACGCAACTCCTCCTTACTTTTTGTCTTTTTTTAAATGAAACTTGGTCAATGTCATCACCATAATTTGTAGATGTACATGGATCAAGGATTTTATGGCTCATTTATTTCCCTGAATTATGCCCCCTTAAAACTTAGTGTCTGGGGCTTATTGAAATTGCAGCCATGTGAAGGCAACTCCTCCTTACTTTTTGTCTTGATTTAAATGAAACTTGGTCATTTTGAATTTGGTTCTGTCAAAATAAGTAGTGTCTATAATTATTTTCGTGAAACAGCAGCAAAATGGCGGCGTATTTTGTGACTATGGCACTCTTGTTGACGTATGATTTTTTTTACCCAGATACCATTTCCATGTCTTTCAATTAGAACAATAAATTCTTTGCGTTTTTAAGTCCCACAGTTTATACTGTCCATTTTTATTTTCATAAAAGAGAAATTGACCATGAAATTTAACATTATTGAAGCGAGTAAATTACCCCCTTTTTTACAGGAAATGACCGAAGAAGAATTTCTTGAGATTGTAAAGATATGTGAAGAAGTTTTGGAAGGCGATAATGACAAGAGGGATGAAATGAAAGAACTTGTAAAATCATGTAGAAAACTACGTCAAGAACTGGTAAGCGATTCGTCAAAATCGTGTACGTCGACTTAAGGTACAGTCACATAAAAATCGGCGACGCCGACACAGTCTACAATTACTCTTGTTCATCGGCCGATTAGTAAAAATCGTATCGTTCGGATGCCGGCGATATCAGGAAAAATATAAAATTTGTAGTCACATTAAACCGCTGATGTGACGATGTCTTAATTCTTAGCCAGTGATGAAACAGAAGTTGCATGCGTGGCCGATACCAAACAACAACAAAAAACATATGTCGGGCGGAAAACGGCCGATGATCACCGGCGATGTATTTGTCGATATGATATTGTTTTCCACAAATTCAAAACTTGTCGACGACTAGTCCGCGGGTTTTTTTCTTGAAGATAAAACTAACAGACGCGTCGCCGATCACATAAAAATCTTCTAACGTAACGAGTCACGCTCGTCGGCGTCTAGTCGCCGATTTCATCACCGATTTCACATAAAATCGGAGCGTTTAAGTCTGATCTACTACACTGCTTGCCTTCTGACTAATTATTGTGGAAAAAAGTAATTCACACTTGTTTAAATGTCACGAAAATTGGTAATTTGTTTTAATCAAAATTGAAATTCAACAGAATAAGCGGGGTATTATGATATTATTAGAGTTTAACCTAGACTGTAATGTACATACGATAACCTGTGCATTGTGGGTGAAGCAGAATTATTATCATCTTTCTTCTTATTATTGAATAATGATAATATTATTATTTCATTTCCTTACAGGAGAAACTTGAAACAGACGAAGATGGTAACTTACTTCCCCCACCTGCAGACAAGAGGGTAGGTTAGGCCGAGAGAGTTGACGGTGTTCAGAAGACCTAATATAGCTTCTAATAAAGACGATTTTCTTGAGTTTAGGTTAAATGTATTCACCAATATTTGTAAAAAAAACCCCTATATTAATGATTATTGAAAATTGCGAACGTCGATGTGCCTTCTTATTTACCAACGCAGTGAATAAATCAAGTAAATCACGTAAAGTTACGTCAACGTCGTTGTGTATACAAGCTTATGCAATGTTTTGGAATTGGGGTGAACGTTAATAAATAGTTTGAACCTAAAACACAATGCCTCAGTTTATTGCATTTTCTACAAATTTCGATAACGGTACCCATTGGAATTTTCTCAACATGGCGATTAATATGAGTGCCTATTTAATAGGCAATCACTGAAAAATAGATTTTTTAGTCTGTCGTTTCCCCATCTTACTTATACCTTCGATCAATGTATCAGTAGATAGTGTCCGCTCTTATCCTTGGAAAGAAAACATCACGTGGAATTTAAGATAAGTGAAATATATTTATATCCAAAATACGAATAAATTACATGTATTCTGACTAGTTTAATGTGTGTTTTTTAAGGTAATAATGTGGACTTTTGATCACTCACTCAAGCATGTTCATCTATAGTTGTCGGAATGAAAGTTCTGTTCTTACTTCATAAATGATGGCTTATTCAGAGCCCTTTTAAGTTTGATTTTAGTGCGTAACAAACACTTGTCTTTGTGTATGTGAACTTGATTTTGTGTCCGCCGAGAAGCCTCTGTATTTGTGTCCGCCGAGAAGCCTCTGTATGTTTGTAATTCGTTATTGTGAATCGTGTTTACGATGGGTCAGCTACTTGTAAACATTCATAGACAGAGGTATCTGAAAGAAAGAAAAAGGCTGGGATTTACCTAATTCATGTAGATTTATGCTTTTCATTAAGATAGCAAATAAATACCGTGTCAATGTTTGATAACATGATTTGTTCTTTGATTTTAGGGAAAAGATGACAAACCAGAAAAGGTGAGTATTTTGAGACCAAATTAACTTTATCATTTCATAGATAGAAAATGATCTTAAGTTAAACTTGCCACCTAAATGACAGAAATTGAAGTTATACAAGTTCTTGAAATTGTTTTGCTTAAATTCAATCTAATGCAATTCTGAGTTATTGTGTAGGGGATAAACACTAAACAAATGTTGAATTTTAATTTAAGCTCCACTGGCTAAAGTCCAGTGAGTAAATTCGAGGTACGTTGTGTGTCAAACTTCAATCCGTACGCTTCATCCGTTCCTTAGTGCCTAAACATTTTGTTTTTATATTACGGTTAATAACATCGTGTATTTTCCTGTCAAAAACACTGTAAATCGCTCACTTAACTCTCCATTTATAGCATTCATAAAGATTAGGTAAATCGTTCAAAAACTGTCCGAAATCGTTTTAAACGCCCTAGAGTCTATCCCGATGCTTCAGAACATAATTCGAATCTATCAAATTATTCCTTGTTCCTCCCCATGTAAAAATATTATATGTGATTAGTATATTGTATGAAAGAAAATATCTAACGGGGTTGGGGGAATTGATAAATGTCGAAGCTGTGGTAAGACAATTATCAAATCCCACAACAGTTAGATATTTTTTCATACAATACACTAAGTACGTATTATATTTATCTAAAAACCTCTATTTGCCATGTTTTCGTCGATGTTTCTAACAGAAATGCAAGTTTCTGAAATTAATTGCATTATGTCATTGTTCTTAAAGTATCCATGTAATAGCATAAAAAATATAATATGGGATGTTTTAACACGGATATTTGTAAAGTTATCATATAGAAATGAAAAATTACTGGGTGAATAATTGATATGTTATACTCTGGTGTTATAGAAGAGAAGTGAGTAATTTTTTTTGTAAAAAAAGTTGGGGTATAATTAAAATGAGATCATAATACCTTAATTACCTCATTCAATTTCATTTCAAAAGAATTCCAAAATCATTATTTTAAGCTCCACTATCCGAAGGCCAACGAGCTATTGTCATTGTGTGTCCTTCGTGCGTTCGCCCGTCCATCCGTGCGTGCGTAAACTTTTTCTTTAAAAGTATTTTCCTCCCAAACCAATGAGCAGATTTTAACGTAACTTGGTTGTTATGGACACGTCAACGTCTGTAAGTTGTTCCGTGTTACGTTTACATCGTTTCGTCTTTCTCGCGTCTTGTATACGTACCCTTATTTTACGTCTGTGTTGTCTTGACGTTACGTTGCTTAATCGATACGTGCTTGTTTATTATTGTAACTATTGTAATTTGTTTTATCCGTCAGTTGTAACAAAGGATCGAATCAAATATCCATAAATCAAATTGAGTAGTTTGGTGCTACTTGGTCAGGACCAAGTAAATCATAACAAGACACTTCTAACGGGAAAAAGTATAAGATGTTGACATGTTATACATAGGCGTTAGCTAAGTTTAAAGAATGTAGGATATGAGTTAACGGCATGAACGTAATTTCTTATTTAGAAGAACTATCAATAAAAATTCACTGTAGGAAACGTTACCACAGAATTTAGTGAAGCCCATTAAAGTCATGTTTTTTCAATGGATTAAGAAAGAGTGTCAACAAAGGTTTTTTTAACCACCCAACGAGCTATGGTAGACACGTGACATATGGCGGTAAATATGCCGTCTTTACTCCAATAAACAAAATAGATCGCAAAATCTTAGTAAAAATCAAATTCAAGTTACGCGTTTTAATTTAAAAGTAGAGTAGGAAATTATTCAAAGAGTCCTATGTTAAGTTCCCATTATATTTAATTATACTTTAACACAAATACCAACTGATTCCCTGTGTAGCAATACAACTTGGGACTTCACGTCATTTAATCCAAAAATAGCATCAAGCCACGCAGATAATGCCCTAAATAGCAGATACGTACGCAATCAGCAATAAGAGACATATTTGTTTGTTTTAATTACTTTACTAAATATTCACATTGATTAAAAAAAGAATACAAAAAAAACAAAAAAAAAAACTGTGAATATCCTTTCGTACTTACAAGGAAAACAACAGTAGACACTTCGGCAATTGAACCGTACGCCAGAATGAAATGCGCGCTTGTTAACTACTGGACTACCCGGACTGTTCGCAACAACGGTTTTTTACTACTATATATTTTTAAAACGATCCAGTTCCCTAGCAGAGAACTTTGACTTGTGTTACTGCCCCTAGATCTATCGATACATCGGGCTAATAGTTTAGCAGAAAACTATGTCACTCGATTTCTGCTGTATTTACGCGGAAAGGGACAGTTAAAATGTGTTCAAATTAAAATTTACTATACACTTAGTATATAAAAAACATTTCATATCAGTTAATAATTTCCGAGACATGCAAAAAATGACGAGGCGAGACCTACAAAGGCATTCGTCACAACTCGCCTGATTCCGTAACCTACAAACACGATCCAAGACAGACTCGCCCAAATATAAGTCAAATGATTTACATTTTTCAAAAAATGTTCTAAAACTTTTTGGCTCATAAATAAATTCCAAGAAAAAATAAAAATATCAAGCTGATAAGTGTCGAAACACGAACACGCTCTAGAAACGGATTTCCCTGCAACGTGAAAGGGCTCAACCATGAAAAACCCATTTGGATTTTGAATTTTATAATATCTCTAAGAATAAGAATAACCATTCGAACGAAGGTAATTTAAACGAAATTGTCTTTTCTAGAATAAGTAACGCCTAGAAAAGACTTCAGTGCTGTTTTCTGTCAGAGTCGGTTTTGTTTAATAAAAGAATGAATGTATTGCTTACTTGGAATTTTAAGTCGATGCAAAGAGATGTAACTATTGTGTAAATACAAATATAGGCATATCTGAATAAGGTGTTTCAGGGGTCGAGATAAGAGGGGGATATATTCATTTATTCCCAATGAAGTTCTATGTTGTTGGTACTCATTTGACTCATCTTTATGAGACATTTCAAATGAGTGTCAACAGCATAAAGTTTAAGTTAGGAAGAATGAAATATTTAAATTTGAAAAACAAAATTCCCCCTAAATAGCCATCTGTACATTTTATAGAACATAGCTATAGTGGAGATCAATAAAGCTTATTAAGTGATAAGATATTCACTAATAATTCCACTTACTTGTAATTTTGTTATGAGTATCCCCTTTCCCCAGTAAAACATTGTAGCAATAAATTCCTTTTTCAATGAGTGTTTTCTACATTATTTGGCTTTTTTCTTTGTAGTCTGCTAAGTTTTGGGTGTTTTTTTTTTGGAATTCAGATCAATCAAAATCAAAATTGTCAGATAATGGGTGAATTAACGTGTCTTTAACAATTTTATGTTTTTTAAGTGTTTTTTTTAAACGATATATAAGTAGTCTTCTTCCATGTATTTTCACATATTAGTTATCTGTGTTCACTTCTGAAAGCTTGTAATTAAGTATCAATTTGGAAAAAGTAAGAATTCTTTCTGAATGCTTGTGACTTTCATTACCTTCTATTTTCAATATCTTTCTTTCAAATCTTGAAATGTTTAAGCCAGTTTAGCGATTCAGGCCCTCTGAAACCTCTTGTTTATGCATGACGAGTTACAGTTATCATTGACCATGTTATGCTCTAGGAGAAACTTTCTGAGGACGAATTCATTGCTCTTGTCGAGGCTTGCGAAGAACTTGCCAACGCCGACAGCGAAAAGAGAGACGATTTAAAAGATTTGGAAAGAGCTTGCAGGAAACTCGCAAAAGCTTTAGTGAGTATTTACATTATATATAAATATAATTTCGCTTCACAAGTGCTAGTTAGCTAATATAAAATCCAAGTGTTCAATGTATTTTATCCATGCAGCTTGTTCTTTGTAGTAAGTAAACTAGAAGCCACATACTTTTAGACTACATGTACATGTATTCAATCTTTTGAAAACTTTCGTTATCGACAATAATACCTTCTTGTAACATTTTGAAAAAATAATCTGAAGATTATTTATACCGATTACTATGACAACGATACTAAAATATACAACTAGATTTTTCTATCAATTTCAAAACAATAGAACTTAAAGTGATTTAGCCTCGAAAATTACTCCGTTAAGATGATTTTGGTTTTACGAAACCACTTATCAAATCTTTACTCACAAGTTTATGTTATAATTTGTTTGTCATATCTATATCAGGAGAAACTTGAAACAGACGCTGATGGTAACCCAATTCCTCCACCAACAAAACCTGCTGAACTAGAGAGAAAGGTAAATTGACCTGTCGCTCATTTAATATTCCTGTCGACCTTCATTGATATTCGGAACCCACTTCCTTATATAGATTCAAAATACGCGAACAGCACATTCAAAAACAAAATTTACCCAGTTGTAATAAATGACCAGACACAGCTATAGGTGTTAGGTTAGGAACTTGCGAAGCAGAGGTCCGAAGATCGAATCTCTTTCTCGTCTTTTTTTATTTTTTTTTTCTTTGTTGTTTGTTGTTGTTGATACGATGTAATTTTGATGGCTGTAACTCAATTTTTTGTATATAAAAAACACGGCACGGTTTACTTAATTTTGCTTACCGTTCTGTGTAGGTGCTGCGTTTGATATTCTGCATAAAGTGATTTTCTATTGATCTGTAGTCTACGCACAACAGAAAATGTGTGTGTGTGTGGGGGGGGGGGGGGTTCTTTTTTTTTTTTTTAGAAAATACGGGATAAATTTATCACACTCCTCAAAATAAAATAAATAATTGAAAAAGAATTAACAGAATTAACGGAAGTAACGGCAAGCAATGGAATGTATAGTAGGATAAGAAAAAATATAATTTATATCATTAGCATTAAATGTCATGAACGAAAGAAGATAATTCAATTCCGCCGCTTATGTGCTGCATTAGAGAAACATAAAAAGGTTTAAGTGACGATCAAAAGCCTCGTGACCTCAGCTTGAATAGGAGACAACAGCTTATCAATTCCATGAATATTAAAGTAATGCGAGATTTGATTTAAAAAACAACTGTAAATATAGAATATTACAAAAAGAAATTTAAGAGACAATAAAACTGTTCCCTTATTCAATAACAAAATTAAAGTTAAAACAATTTTGGGGAAAAAAAACCTGTATCCGACTGCGTGCGTATTCGAACCGACTCTATTAGTTCTATAACACTGATAGGCAAACGGTTTAGACCACTACACTACGGACCCAATTATTATAATTGCAGAATTTTATTTGATCTTAAAATAAAATTCTTTTGAAAACCTCACGGATATTAACGAAAGTTGACGAAAAATAATGAGTGACAGGTCAACAATGTTTCACAATACTTTCGAATAACCTTTCTTCGATAACATTTTGAAAATTAAATACTCTTAAAAACGTTTATAAATAATCACGGTTTTTCTTCTGGAAAAAACAAAGTTTTCTGGATTTGCCAAAATTTGTATAAGTTCAAAACTGACATGCTTTTTTTTCAAATGAACCACCGTATTAAATCGCACAAAAACTTACTTATTTGTAAAAGGATGATTTCTTGGGTTCAGCGAAAAGCTATCGGAAATGCCTATGAAAAATATTGGCATTTACACTATTTTTACTATGACTCCAATTTTAAGCTTTGCTTTTATTTTTATTAGCTCACCTGAGCACATCGTGCTCAAGGTGAGCTTTTGTGATCATTGGATGTCCGTCGTCTGTCGTGCGTCGTCCGTCGTCAGACGTCAACAATTTAAGTGTTTACACTCTAGGGGCCATAAATATGCTCAAATCTTCATGAAACTTGGTCAGAATGTTGTCCAGGTCACAAGGATGAACCCTATTGAAAATGGGAAGGATCTATGCCAAATCACGGGAAAAGGGACATTAATGACAATTTCCTTGTTTACACTCTAGGGGCCACAAATATTGTCCTATCATCATGAAACTTTGTCAGAATGTTCTCCAGGCTCCAAGGATGAACCCTATTGAATATGGAAAGGATTTTTGCCATATCACGGGAAAAGGGGCCTAAAAGGCAATTCTCTTGTTTACACTCTTGAGGCCACAAATATGGTCCTATCATAATGAACCTTTGTCAGAATGTTTGTCATGTTACAAGGATGAAGCCTATTGAAAATGGGAAGGATTCATGAAATATCACGGGAAAAGGGGCCTTAAAGACAATTTTCTTGTTTACACTCTAGAGGCCACAAATATTGTCCAATCATCATGAAACTTTGTCAAAATGTTTTCCAGGTTACAAGGATGAACCCTATTGAAAATGGGAAGGATCCATGCCATATCTCAGGAAAAGGGGCCTCAATGACATTTTTTGTTTACAGTCTAAAGGCCACAAACATGGTCCAATCATCATGAAACTTTGTCAGAATGTTTGTTATGTTACAAGGATAAACCCTATTGAAAATGGGAAGGATTCATGCAATATCATGGGAAAAGGGGTCTCAAAGACAATTTTCTTGTTTACACTCTGAGGGCCACAAATTTGGACCAATCATCATGAAACTTAGTCAGAATGTTCTCCAGGTTTCAAGGATGAACCTTATTGAGAATGGGAAGGATCCATGCCATATCACGGGTAAAGGGGCCTAAAAGACAATTTTCTTGTTTACACTCTAGATGCCACAAAATTAATATGGTCCAATCATCATGATACTAGGTCAGAATGTTTTTCAGATTACAGGGATGAACGCTTTTGAAAATAGGAAAGTTCCATGCCATATCACGGGAAAAGGGGCCTAAAAGACAATTTTCTTGTTAACTCTATAGAGGCCACAAATATGGTTCAATGGTCATGACTTTTGGTCAGAATGTTTGTCAGGTCACAAGGATGAACCCTACTTAAAATGGGAATGACCCTTGCCCTATAACAGGAAAAGGGTCATTAATGACATTTTTGATGTTTACACTCAAGAGGCCACAAATATGGTTCAATCTTCATGAAACTTGGTCAGAATATTTGTCAGGTCACAAGGATGAACCCTATTGAAAATAGGAAGGATCCTTGCCATATCAAGGGAAAAGGGGCCTTAATCATATTTTCTTTTTATTACACTTTTACAAATCATAAATGACTTACTGGAAATTTGATAATTATCAATTTTGACAAAGAAACGAAGGTGAGCGATTAAGGACCATCAATGTCCTCTTGTTTACTTTCGTCCACTTTGTCGCTTGTACCACGTTATGAAAAGGCGAATGAAAATATGATATTTACATATTGACCCCCCCCCCCCCCCCAGAAAAAAAAAGATTCGAAAAATCTTAAAGAAAGTGGTTACTGGTACTTTAATAAATCTTATCTTTTTCCTTTAAATGCACCTTATCGTTGTTTTTTTTGCGTAGGGTAAGGGCGGACGACCACCAAAGACTGACGAAGATGGAAACCCACTACCACCACCAAGAAAGGTACATGCTAAAAGAAATGTGTGTGCATAAAGTGTCAACCCTCGGCAGACTGTGCAAATTGATTTAATTACAAACATTAAGCACTTTGTTGGATGCTGTTTAATTAAGGCTAAGGGGTCAATATAGATTAGTCTGTCTAATTCTTTAGGGTTGATTTTATACGGTACTTTTTAACCTAAATTTAAAGAAAAGGGAAAATAAAAGATGAATATAAATCAATATAAACCCTAAATGAACACATGCCAGAATTTACGATCTAATCGCAGCCATGTCATTGACCGAGCTTCATTGATTTGTTTTAGTCTTTACAGAACAAACAAACAAACAACAAGAACAAAAAAACCACCCCCATCAAAAAAAAAAAAAAAAAAAAAAAAAAACGAATCGTAAACCACCTTCTGCGTATTGAAGGAATAGAAAACTACTTATTAACTGTATACATAACATGGAAAATAGAATATTTGAAGTCTTGCAGCTTTATCTAAAAAATTACAGGGTGACAAACCAGACGAAGATGATTTAATAGCTCTAATTGAAGCTTGTGAAGCTCTTGAAGAGGCCGACAGTGAAAAGAGAGACGATTTGAAAGATCTCGAGAGAGCTTGTGAGAAACTAGCTAAATTTTTGGTGAGTTAATGTTAGGCTTTTTTAGTCAAAATAATTACCATTTGAGATTCCATTTTTAAAAATCTAAATACGCATAAAAGATTACTCTAGTTTCAAACTTGTCACTTATTTTAGAGAAATTATCATCTCAAATTAAATAAAATTCTGCTTAAGACTTTCTGAAAAATGGAAATGCTTTTTAAAGGGACATACAACCTTTCCACTAAAATTATTCTGCACATGAATTATTGTGTTTTTCTAAGCCATTTTCAATGTGATTAGTTGTTTAAGCACAGCCAGACAAACTGCATTAGATGTTGTTTTTACTATCTGCAAATTTCTGAAGCCATATTTGAGGGAAACATGCTGGGGCCTGTTTCATCAATAAATGTCCTAGGACGTGTCTTAAAAGTGTCGTAGGACACATCCTAGGATGTTCGTAAGTCAGTTTCATTAAAACATCCTAAAAAGTTCTTAGGGCGTACTTTTGCGTTTCATCAATCTTTGTCCTAATTTAACCATGCTCGATTAAAAAGCCCCAAAACGCACTAGATAAAATCACATGCAAACTAATTATAGCCGTGTAGATTGATTTACCTTCATATTTGAAATAACAGTAAGGAGAAAACTATCAAAGATAGTCGAACGGGAGAGATACTTTAGGTTTACCTTTAAAATGTCAATAAAAAGTATAAGATCTCATCATCGCTTACAAGCCTCAAAGAGGCGAAATTGCATCCAACTCTATCATAGTAAAGCCTTATTATAAGAAAAGAGGTTGAGCTGAGCCAAAAAAAAAAAACAACCATGTATTTCATATTAAGGTTTGAAAAAAAGAGTTCATTCACTGTCTTCACCAGAAATGAGGTCGGTTCAATGTGCCCCAATGTTGTAGTTATTACATAATTCCTTTTGTTACTTGTATATCTCATTATATAAAATTCAGGTACTAATAAAGTTCGAATTTCACGATTTCTTTCGTCATAAGTCATCACGAAAACGATCTAAATTTCTTTCGACACTTTTTTTTTCGGCAATGTTACATGTAACTGCCTGTAATTTTCACCGATGAAATTTTAGTTTCATAAAACATAAATCATTCTTTATTTCTCCTTCTATATTTCTCTTGCAGTTTCTGATAATTTACATTGATGAGTTGTACGTTTCAAAGCACGTTCTCCGTTGTACCCATCAAAATCACCAACGGTCCACCTCCTCAAAGCAAATTATACCAATTCTTTAATGTAGACGTTGGCCGTAAAATTTAGTCGCCTTTCAATTGGCTGTTATAACAGATTGGCTGTTATTTCATTTATAAAAAAAAATGTTCAACAGAACCGAAATATTACAGCGTCATCAAAGGCAAAATGACTGATTAATGACTATCAGTCATTTGACAATGAATAATGATATTGCGATAGAGTCCACAAAGTTCATTCGATTTGCTTCAAACTTCAACGAAATAATTTTATCATCTTTAGGATGGTACCTTTAGAAAATAGGTCAGATCCGTCAATTTTAGCGGAAATATGGTATTACTGAAATTCGATAAAAAAACATAATTATCATGATAGATTCCACAATTGTCATCCGATTTGCTTTCAAAAAATACAGAATGGTTCATGTATCATAATGATCGTTCCTTTTGGAATAAAAAAAACCCCAAAAAAACTCGCGATTAAACAATTTCATCTGATTTACTCCAAGCTCTTATAGAATGATTCTACTAACTTATGGATCGTTCCTCTTGAAAATGAGTAAGGTCCTTCAATGGCCACAGGGAGGAAGGCCTTATGAAAATATGATAACATCTTCCCATCCCTTTACCTTTGACTGCCTTTACCGTGATGTGTTTTTTTCCTGAATTTCTTTCAAATAACATGTGATTGAATCTAACACAGACTTGTCATGCCATAGGGAGCCAGTAGAGCGTCCTAGGCTTTCATGGATCTCTAGTTAGGAAGAAGAAGGGCAAATTTAATTCCTTTTATACATTTTAGCTCGACTGTTTTCGGAGAAATAAATCGAGATAATGGTACAGCCTCCGCGCCGTCTACATCGTCATCGTCCTCGTTGTCGAGCGTCGACTTTGATATTTTGTATTTTTTGTATTTCTTAAGGCTATAAGCTGAAACTTGTAACACATGATAAAGGCAAATTATACTAATAAAAGGGTCAACCTAGCTGTATTTTCTTATACAAAATGTAAAGAGTTTTTGTCCACTTTCGAGGTTGGTGTACTTGGTTTTTTTTTGCTATGCTTAATTCCTATATCGCAATATAACACATATCGACGTGACCAATGTTGGGCAATCGCCTGCAAAAAGCGTTGTAACTACACTCGACACAAGCTATCGTTTCGCATCCAAGAGGGTCTCGTTGTATAATCTCATGTCGGTTGCAAAGGCGATCCCGCGATGCTTTTACTGCGGACTTGTTACATCGCCCTCCACGTGTACTGTTTTGTACATACTCAAAGAGGACATCGTCACTCTGCGTTCTGTGCTGTCTCTACACAACGGCATACTTGTGCCAATCATTGCAGTGTCGATATCACGACGCATTCAGACTGCTCTAGCAACTTTGGATCGCAACAACAACATTATAAGGATTCCCATCCCCGTCTGGCCATAATATTCGTGTTCCTTCTAGTCTCGCACAATCATCGTTGTCTTTTTCTTCATCTACAATTTGGAAAACAACAGCCATATCTTCTCTAGATACAATATTTAAGACAAAACTATCACGTAGGACGCCGAAATCGGTGTCCTACGTTTGGGACAAAAATTAGGAACTTACTAAATCTCTCGAGTTTGATGAAACCCGATTTGTGTCTTAAAAATGTCCTAGTACGTTTTTAAGACAAAAATACGTCCTAAACAGCTTGATGAAACAGGCCCCTGGGGCCAGTTTCATCAAATCATTTAGGACATATTTTTGTCTTACTGGTGACTTTAAAAACATTACTAACAACAATCACTTAACAAAGGAATTGTTAAATTGGTGATACATGGTTTTTGAACTAAATATGTGGGAAGACATAGGTAAGACAAAAATACGTCTTAAATGTTTTAATGAAACAGGCCCCTGGACTTTTTCGTTAAGAACAAGCTTAAGATTGCACACATTTAAAGTGCTTACGCTTTTAAAATAATAAATGGGGGTGCGTTGGAAAAAGTGCATTCGGTATTCATTTTACAACATAATCCCTTTATATTTACAAAAGCTCAGAACCCAAGTGATACAGGCTCAAAGTTATTTCTTTCTCCTGATGATTGGTAGTAATATCTCCTTCATTTGACAACAAATCAGAAAGATAATTTCCATTGATATGTGACCCGTCACTCGAAAAGGGACCATCTGGGTAGTGCGTAAAGTGTCGACCCCTAGTCAGTCTGCGTGGATTGCGCAGACTGACTATGGTCGAAACTTTTCGCACTTTGCTTGTTTTCTGAATCTAGAATGATCAATCTACCTTCCAGTGAAAGAATTTTTGAAATGCGATTATAGGTTAACCTATTGTGGATCAAATCGCTTTTTCAATAATTCATTTAACAGAATTCCCGGATGGTCCATTTTCGCTCGACGGGTTACAGTATTATGTGTTTCTTACACAAGTCTGGATATATAATTTTTCTTACCTTATAAATGCTCAACGTTATCATCAGTAAAGATGATGTTTGGCATTTCAAAACTTAAGAAGAATAAGTCATACTGATTCTGCCTAATTTGAAATAGGTAAATTATGGTTCAATCAAAATGTTAATATTGTCATATTTAAACTAGTTTGGTTCATTTTTTACATTATTTAAGTAGAATGCATTGGCTAAGATTATACTACATGTCTGTGCAGGTTGATCTTTATCTATAGTTTCTACAAAAAATATGTATGTATAAAGAAAGAATGTATCGCGATCAGCAAGAGAAGGGTTCATAGCCATCGAGTATACACATGTCCCTATAAAGTATACAGACAACTTGACATATCGAGATGGGATACGTCTTCCAATTCTAAATGTCCATTTGCGTATCGTATATTTCAGGATAAACTCGAGACTGACGCAGACGGTAACCCAATTCCCCCACCGACTAAACCAGCCCAACAAGATAGAAGGGTAATTGTTTGTTCATATATTTAGAAAAGGTCACATTCTGTCTTTTTCCTAAAAGAAAAAAAAAAGAAATGTTTTTTAGTAAACTAGATGTCGCTTTCTATTTGCGTTTTTTATATAGATTTCTATAATACTTACCAAAGACTAAACACGCAAAATTAAAAAATGTCAACTATTTTTTGTATATTTTAGATTTAGAGTTTAACCCAACATTGTTGTAAGCGCCTATATTTATAAATGCGCGATACAGCAGAGTTACGTTTAGTCTTCGAAATTTTACTATCTACTAAATTCACCAATACCGACTCAAATTTTACCCAATTTTACATAAGTTTTGTGAAGTTTACTCTCCCTTTTCTATCTAAAGATCTGATGGAAATGGGTACTACATAAAAGAATAAATGCTGATCTCTCCACTTTTATTCACAATCCAATTTATGACCCATCAGGTCGAGCGGAATTAATTAGGAAGTGCAAAAAGCATCTGAAATTGTCAGACTTTAGGAATTTCGCAAACTGTATTCGTCTTCATTATACTTTCCAATCTTGTTTGATCAGAACTCATTCACTTATGTTAATTTTCTGAAATGCGACATCTGGAAGTTTCTGCCGGATGCAATCTTTTTTTTTTTTGAAAAATCGATTTACCAAGACGGCTCTTATTTTCGTGATGAGTCCCGCTTCTATCAAAATGTAAATTACAATTCAATTTTCCCTCCTGGGACATTGTCAAAAATCGATCTCCTTTAAAAAAAGAAGATTAATGAATAGAAGTATAAAAATCCCATGCTGTTCAACACTGTTCCTACTGTACATACATCTTTTGCATACAGTGTATACTAAGATCACCCTGCATAGACGTACAGTCTGATCTCAGCATACACTGTCTGCTTTTACTTCATTATTGTTGGGAAAACTAGATCCTGACTCGTTGAAATGGCAGAAACTTAAGCATTTTTAAAACAAAATCTAAATTTAGCAGGGTAAGGTTTAATGAACGGTAAATATATGGTGCAGAGACGTGTTCATTTTTAGATATCCCCAATCGAAAGATGGATTACAAATTGGTCGAATAAATTTGTGAAAAAAAGTTGAATCACGTTAGTGAAATATACATTGGTCGATAGCGAAACTTATTACCCTCTCGGTTTAGCAAAATATGCCTATAAGATCTCTAGCTTCTTTGTCTTCATGTACCAAACAGCCGCCGTCAAAGTGCAGTTGGTAGCGCGTCGGACAGTTAATCTAGAGGTCCCAGGTTCGATCTCTTAAGGCGGCACTCATTCTTTCCAACTATTTGTCTCTCACCAATGGGTTGATAATGGTAGACCTATCTGAGATAGCAGCTGGAGGCTAGGAAAGGATGTAATGGTTGTATCGTTGAAAGAAATACCAGGAGATCATTTTTAAACCGAACCTATCGACCGCTTACAAATTCAATTTAGTCAATGATATCGTGATTTTAATTTTCAAAGAAGTTGTTGCTCTTATCCTTTTAAGTGACTTCGGAGCAGTTTTGAATGATTTGAATGAGTGTTTGGACTGAATAAATAGAGCTATGAGTGAGCGATTAAGAATATCTTTTGATCGCGGCGAATGTCTATATAATGAAGTGATTAACTGTAACAAGGCGCCCGCGAGAACTTTATAATCCTGAACTGCCGCATGGGCGTTTATCGACTTCGCCACTTGGTTAACTTCATAAAAATCGTAATCGCAGCTTGAAACCTTAGTATGATCTAGCTAATGGATTAGATGACCCCCTCCCCGACTTTCTTTATAATCTTTCTGAGCATTGAGTGGGCATTTCGGTCTGTTTCATTTTGGCCATTTTCTGATTGTTTTATGTCGCTTTGACTAAAATTTACATCTCATTGTGAAACATCTGAATGGTGTGATTCGGATATGCAGGCTAAAGCCTGTAAATACAGAGCTTTCTCACTTTGTGGTTGTGAGACAAATCTCTTAAACTGTATGCACATTTTCTTTCGATTAGACTTAATACATTCAACATAAAAAAAACCAACTGAAAGCCGTTATCCAGATATAAAGCCATACCATCGAAATCAAATAACCATCGAACTTCATCGCTGTTCGAACTAAATGTCGTATCTAGAAAATGAATTATAGTCTGTAGATACGACATTTCGGTTATCCATCAACAAGTTATTTTTCTACAAGTTCTGCATATTCTGCTTTATTTCGAAAATTGACTTTAACTCTACGACGTCATATGATTGTGGCTTGATAACGTCATCTTTCGATACCAATCCCCGCAGTTCTTTTACTTTGGCTGTAGA
Source organism: Fragum whitleyi (assembly GCA_948146395.1). Lineage (NCBI taxonomy): Eukaryota > Metazoa > Mollusca > Bivalvia > Cardiida > Cardiidae > Fragum > Fragum whitleyi. The sequence continues at coordinate 34,494,012 of OX411550.1, forward strand.
AAAAATATTACACGGTTTCTATTCAGGAACTACAGTCTTTGGCGAATGAAAGGGGACACCCAGTCCAACATTTTTCTGTGAAAGTAGTCCTTGAAATTTCTTCACGATCGCTTGAAGCAAGTAGATTCCTTAAGAGGAATTTCCTGGCCTTAAATGGATCTGCTGGAAGGGTAGGCATTTTCTGCACAGGCCGGTTTGTGAACACGTCCGCCATAATGTGGATTATAATATGTAGACCCACACTACACACAGCATAGATTTTTTCACTAATATATGGCATATTTACATACACTTTCATACAAAAGAATCACTTTATCGAAATGATTTGAAAGATATTGAAACAATAATGGTCAATGATATAAGTTAGAAACGATGATCAACGTACAACCGGCAATCCTGTTAAGGTAAATGCTTGTAAGTCATGATTCAAAGAAAATGTCTGAGTATTCCAATAGAATACATAATTATTATGAAACAAACAACACGATAACTATTTGTTACATTTCATGCTTTATGCCTTAACATAGGTTGTGATTTTATAACTTTTCTTATGTTATCAAAGAGGGCCCAGCGAAAAGAAGAAGAATATGACAAACCAACAGGACCCAAACCTAGCGAAATGCCAGAAAAGAAAAGGGTACCTACTTAGTTTTTTTTAAGATGTCAAAACGTGGCAAGTCGATGCATTTAAACAGTAAATTTCCCGATGTTGCAAGTTTGCTTGTTTATCCTAGTAGTGCGTAAAATCATTGACATGACTGACCGTCACATCTATAAGCAGATATTACATGCTTGACTGATTGTCACATGGTATCTCCGTTAGATCTCGTTTGACTACGCGAATCAAATTTTATACTTTAAAAAATTACATTGTGTCGAGTTGACACTAGTCACTGTACTTGAAAAGAGTAAGGCGTTAGGAGCAGTGGTTCGAGTCACAGTAGCAGCATATTTATTTTTCCTCTATGGGTCAATACATTTATAGATTTTTTTCTTTTGGATAGTCTTGGAGTTCACTCGAATTTCAAAGAGACTTGTGGTACGTTATGAACTATTTATTGCCCTTTTTTGTTCTTTTTTAATTTTTGAAATGGACTTAACACCTCGTTAAATACATCTTCGGTTTTATTGTTTAGGCTGAAGCACCTAACTATAGATGCCTTTAGATGCCCTGTATTTCTCTTGCGAATACTACCACGACAACTCTTTCGATCATCTCACAAAGGTCTACGATTATCAACCACATTTGCCCTTAAGACCATTTAACAGCGACTTGTGTTTTTCATATTCGACATCATGAAATGCAATAAATGAAACGCGTCTGTGCAAAAATAAAATTGTTATTCAAATAGGAGAAACCAGACAAGCGGGGCTAACAGAAGAAAGAAAAAAAATAGTAAAACAAGAGCTGTCACTGTAAGATGACAATGCCCCCGACACCGCTTTGATTTAGAAGTTATGGCCAATGTTAAAGTTTTTGGACGGAATGACGGACGGACGGACGGACGGACGGACGGACAGACGGACAGACGGACAGACGGACGGACGGACAAGTCAAATTTATGATGCCTCCCTATCGGGGGCATAAAAATAGATGAAAGCTTATTTGAACACATGACCCCTGCAACTATGGTCATCAGACCACACCTCTCGACCACACAATCAAAAAAGTCGTATTTGTATTTTTACGTTATACAAACATTATTTATAATCCTTACCTTCCGCGGATTTACGATGTTTTTCGAAGGCTTGAGACTACCCTCGATGATAAACGTTTTCACCGGTTAATTTATTCATTGCATAAAGGTCAAGTCATATCAATAATTTCGAACTCTATATAGTCCGTATGACTTATATATTGACCAACCTTTTCATCAATTACATAAAATTGCGTTTGGATGAAGGCTGACTGTGCCGTAAAATATATAATTTCAGATTAATACCATTCCAAAAAATATTTTGGAAACAAAATGATTTTAAAATAATGATTTTGTCTATCTACTTAATGAATATTTTTACATTTTCTTCACTTAAACATGAGGCGTGGTAAAGGTTGTTTAGTTGTAAGAATTTGTAAACCAATAGTAAAAACACGTGGTTTTATACTAAACATTTGACAGAAGAATTGTCCATTATTCCATATTTGGAAAAGCTAATTAGCATATCGACGGTCGGGACATCTTAGGGTAAGTTCATATCGAACTCGGTTTCGACCCGAGTTAATCGGGTTTCAATCAGAACGACCTCGGTTTCGGCACTAGTGATGTCATTTTAACCTTTCAACCTCGACGCTTCTGATCCTGTGTCAGGCCGGTGTTATTTGAGTTCCAAATAGGCGTCGGAAATAGTGCACAACAATTCGATTACATAAAACAAATGTTCTCTTTTACATTAAACGATAAATACTTTTTTCTTGTTTTATATAGTATTCTGCACGAGTTTTATCATATTTCTTAATGGAATAACTATATTTCATGGTCATTAATTATTGTAGCGGTAAATGTGAAGTTTGTTTACTACCACCATTGGGTAACTCCGTTTACATGAATGTCCTTTCTGCGCATGCATATTACAGTCAATTTTAGATTATAACATCATCTCACGCGACTCCCGGGCTGCCATTTGAACTTCCCCTTAAATTTCACGTGATTTGTACCGTTATCACTCACCCGCTTATCTAGTTTTTCTCATGAACATTCCAACGACTTCGTAAAATAATCCTTTTTGATTGGTCCAAATAAGGGAATATCGGGTTCATCTCAGAATGGATAAAACCCCTATGCAATTACACACACTAGTAGGTGGAAATTGCGTAAAGTTAACATGTATACTGACGAACAAAATCATTATTTCACCTCAAAAAATTCTTAAAAAACAAAATTCTTTATGGTATAAGATGGAAAATATGATATGACAAGAACAAAATACGGTTCATAATTTGATTCTTAGATTTTCGACGAAATGTTGGTCCATATAGAAGTCAAACGGACTATAGTACTATAAATTGGATATATAGGGAGAGTAGTAACTCTCGCAAAAATTTGAAGTCGCAAAAACGTCTGTCGGGCCCGAAGGAGAGGATATTTACCTACCATGAATTTTATCCGCTTAATAGTATTTAAAATGAAAAGTACTCATCCTAAGCTATGAGCGGATTAGAAGCACAAATTTGAAAGGGAGTTTGTTTAACCTTTGTAAAAATGACGATTTTTGACAGTGATACATCAGTTATTTTATCTTAAAGTCATACTGTCATTCATTGTAAAAGAAAAAATGTTATTCCATTTGCATTTATCATCTGCCAAATTTAAACAAATATCACATCTTTCCATTTAATTAAAATTTTGGTCGACATTTTCTCATGCAAAAAGGGGGTTACAAGCTAAAAAAAGATTCAAACTACATGAAATTACGACTAATCTGGAATGTATAGAATCCTACTTATATGGGTTTTTTTTCCAATACCATTAATAGTTGCTACAGCCACCGCGATATGACTGAAAAACTGTTAAAAGCGACATAAAGCCGCATTCAAGAAAATGAATAGATAAACTCATTCTCAGAATCGTTTAAAAGGGGTTGTGATGTCATGACAATAGTTATTGCTTACTTCTGCATTATTCTCCTTTATTATTCTGTAATTAGATGAATATCTTCTATAACAGGGCAAAGATCGAAGACCACCAAAGACTGATGCTGATGGAAATATACTTCCCAAACCACAAAAGGTAACTAGAGGGTTATTCTAAGTAATGCAATCTATCTGAAAATTTTTCATCACTCATTAGAACACTTTCAAAATTGGCATGAATATATTAAAGTATAAGAGCAATGTGTTATGTAGCTATCCGTGTCCCATCGATATGAAATCAAAGATCAAAGAAATAAAAAAGATCTTATCATCTTCTTTGAATTTCTTTCCAGAATTATCATGATTCAGTAATTAAAATCAGGATTATATCAGTATCTTGTTTTGTAATAGATTGGATTGTTTCAGAAAGTCTCATTTTGAATAAGTTCTTCATTCTATTGATTGTATGGTGAAAGCCGAATGAACTATTCTTTAAATACAGTTATTACCATTTTTTTTATCGCCACAACAAGACATATGACGTCATGACCACGAAATTGAATTGATGCAACAAACACCTACGAAAAGGAAAGCAAACAGTGGAAATATTTTCTTTTGCGACCTGAACTGATTGGACCTTTTGCTAAATATTATATCAAAGTTTCAAGTAATTTTAGGGTACGATTAGAAACTGAGGTTCTTGGATACCACTTCATGTAATCGCTAAATAGGCCCACACGTCGTTTAGCACACTAATTACTTAGGATATACGATTTTGTAAAGTATGACCACTTTTACTCAATGTACGATGTTTAAAGAGACTGTACGAAACATTAAGCAAGTCCGATTTAAAAACCCGCAAATGACTACATAAAAAATATCCTAATTATAGTGTCATTGTGCGTGACTCCGCGAGATAAGACACGCACAATTTATTTGTATATGGTTTACCCATAGGGTTGGGGACTTAACTGGAAAAAGAGAAGAGTGCTGATTGTTACGATGTAGAAGTATCAAATGGCTTTATTTGTAACGGTTAATTTCTGTTTCTTTCAGGGTGACAAACCCGACGAAGATGATTTAATAGCTCTAATTGAAGCTTGTGAAGCTCTTGAAGAGGCCGACAGTGAAAAGAGAGACGATCTGAAAGATCTCGAGCGAGCTTGTGAAAAACTAGCTAAATTTTTGGTGAGTCGTTGCATGTATTTGAAAATGCCCTCAAACAAAAGATATTTTGAAATAAGTCCCTCTAATATAGATTCACGTAGATGTATTAAAGATGAAAAAAAATAACAGCTTCGTTTGAGGGATTTTATATCTGTTGCCTCCGGAGGAACCGTAACTTTGTCATTACCGACAAGCTGCCTTTACCTTTTTTTGTTTACATTTTTTGTAATTCTACTCGTCCATAGGTATGTGAGGGTCGTGGGCATACCTCTACACACCGTACAATTGATAAGTTAGTAAAGTTGTTAGTGACATTATTAAAAAAACATGGGTATGACAATATTTTTATATATTATTTCTTCCAACCGCAGCTGCCATGTTGTTGTCTTTTATTGGTAATATACTACCGTAATGACATATAATGTCAAGTCGACGCCTAAAAGAAACTGCAATTACAATAGTTTGGCAGCCTTCTGACTGTGAGGCTATAGAAGTCTTGGTTCGCTTAATCATGCTTCTAGCAACATAAATAATCTAGAGGATAAGTGATAAAGAGAGATCTTGGCAAATTAGTTTTTTTTCTTAAACATCGTAAATTTTTCATTTTACCAACCATTGTCCTACTGAGTAAAATCATCAAATACAAATCGGAATAAATTCAAAATGCTGAAAACTCTGAGTATACTTAGTGTGAGTCTGTATTTATTTTGAAAATATGATATAAGGCTTTTCTGTTTGAAAAAAGCAAAAATCGGGAAGAACAGACAAAAACAAGTCTGCACATACATGCATACTGATCTTTACCGTTACCTCCTACCAAAGCAGGAATATTCCGGGTTCAGTATGACAATGATTAAGATTATTTTCCAAAATCGATTAAGTAATCATTCAAGAAAAATTCAATTTCATATAACTTATTTATCCAAGAGAATAAAGCTTTTTTTCTTGTATGTATGTGCGTACATTTATGTATGTGTATATGTATGTGTGCTCTTGCGCGTCTGTTTGAGTGCTTACATATGTACGTGTTAATATAAAATGAGGATTATTGTGTATTTATAATGTTATTCTTGGCTTTTTTACGGGAGATTAACTTTGTTGACTTTACTTAGATTCATTCTTCAGGAAAACCTGCCTAAATGACAATTATTATCATTATTATTTTTCCACTAATTGAACTTTTGATGCAATTAAATCAATTAAGTTTGAAACATTGAAAAAAAAGGAGAAATTACTTGTTTTAAGCAATTTCTCCATTTTTCTTAATGTTTCCTTAAAAATTTCACAGTCTATCTTTTTTAAATTTTACTCTACATTGAATAAAGTATTCGAGTTCTTTGAAAGTTGACTAGTCAATCATTCAGGCGATGCTGGAGAACGGATCATATATTTTTCTTTAGGTATCGAATCTCACCAAAACTACCTAATAAATCATTGATGTGTTATATATATAAGCGTGCACGAAATAAATCAATTTTCCAGTTCTGACTTACATGTCGGTTAATAATTTTGGCAAAGAATCAAATAAAGGACATGTGTAATGACCCCGAATCTTACATGTTTTCATGAGACGTTCAAATAACGGGGATTGCCAAAGAAAAATAATTTGTTTACCATTATAATTGCATGACTTAACTACATGTATATGCTTTAAAATGATATCCTTGTTAACTCTCTAGGGTCTCGGGTAAAGCATAGTTGGTATTTGGTTTGTTTTTTTCATAACATTGCAGCCGGAACCAATGTGACCCAATTTCGGCAAAAAGGGCCATCTGGGTAACGCATAAAGTGTCTTCAGTAGCCAGAATGCGCGAATCGCGCAACTTGACAAGGGTCAAAATTGTTCGCGCTCAGCCGATTTTCTGAATGTAGTATGAGCAGTCTCCCTTCCAATGTTTGTTTTTTTCTAAATCTGCATACGGTTGACCTCTACTGGACCAAGTCTCTTTTCCGAAATTTATTTTACAGAGTTTTTAGATAGTCCTTTTTCGCATGACGGGATACAAATTCTATTTCAGGAAAATGCGGAAACCGACGCTGATGGAAACATACTACCTCCTCCAACCAAGCCTTCGAAAGATAGAAGAATGTTCTTTTAGATCAACCAGCATGGAATATGACTTGGCGACGACACTACTTCCATTTACTCCCAGTACTCATCTCATAGCATTATTGTTGTCAGTATGACTTTGTAATTGAGCATTCTCATTTGTTAATTGTGATATTTGTTTTGAGAATACATTTATTTTTTCATTAGATAAAGCATTCGGAAAACGTTCATATCCCATGTGTTTTTATTCCTACCTTATAACACTTCCAAACGCTCATCCTCTGGTGATACGTTAGAACGGAAAAATACCCACCACCGAATTCTCGCAGTTCTTCCAGTGCTTTGATTTTTTTCACGAAACTTGGATTTTTTCGAAACTAGGAATCGATGAAGACCAGAAGAGCGAGTAAACTACGGATTGCACCATTGTAGTTTTTTTACCTCTACTGGCCGAAGGCCAGCGAGCTATTGTCATTGCGGTGTGTCCGAGTAATCACACCTTCATAATCCCGTTCATAAGATGACCTTTGTGGCGGGAGTGAATAAGCCCCCACGTTGTTTTTTTTTTTTATCTTTTTTTAAATATATATATATGACACGATTGTTATGACATCAGTGATTTAGCTAGGCAAATAAGCTTAGAGCGTATAGCAACGCTATTTTAAAAGTAACGTCATAATTGATGTGATGACATCATTTTGCAAAAAGCGAACAGTTTTAACCAATATTTTTTTTGTATCGATTTATCCTGAAAATTAGGGTCTTAATATGAAAGGAATACCGAATTTGTGTTCACGTATATAAACAAAGCTCGACATCTTGTCGAACCAAGGTCTACTAACGTTTTACTTGTCTTACCCTTGGCTGATTAAATGTGTAATTTCTGTATGCGTGACGTAACAGAACGGAAACGAGGAGGACCAATCAGCAACTTTCTTACATAAATGTATGTTGAGTCAACATGCCTCGCGGCTACATGCCTGCCCTGCGTTCAGGATCGATAAACGTTCGCCGCTAAAGTTTTTTTTTCAGCTAGCGGTAGCACACCGAACCGGCCGTTAGCTATACGAACGTTTTCCAATATGGCCGACAGGCGAACAGTTAAGCAAGGCGAACGTATCCCGAAATGGACGACAAAGAGATAATAGATGGTTGTACTAGTGAACAATTCTTAACGTTTTCATAGCTCAAATAGATATCTAAATGATTAAGTTTGATAAAAAAAAAATGACGTCCCAGGGGTCAAAGTGACTCAGGTGCGCGATCTAGGACAATCATTGCCCTCTTATTATACTTTGGCGTTTTCCATGTGCGTGTGTTTGTGTAAGTGTGTGTGTGTGTGTTACTATTAGTGTGTGTGTGTGTTACTGTTAGTGTGTGTGTGTGTGTAAAAACAATTTCTTTTTTTAAATTAGAATTAGAATATTTATATCCAGAGGGATTTCGGTGGGGGAGCAGGGTCAAACGACCACTCTGAAGCCCAATCATTTATTTTGCACGCATTGAAATTCAATTAACCCCTCTCTTGCTGTTAATGACCTATTCCTGATTGCAGACAGTATAGGCTATGATCATCAGCCTGCTGAGATGTGCAGTCTGATCTTAGCATAAACTGTCCGCCCTTTACTTGGATTTTGAGTTAGAAATCCTGAGACTTGCATTCTTGTTGATAAGCAATAAAACAGGATTTTTTAAACAATGTTTTTATTCAGTAGGATAAGAAAAAAATGTGTAATATCAGGAAAACGAACCACGATCACAGAAACCTTGGATCCGCTGTTGTAGCTCGTTTAAAGCTCCCTTCATGACATCCCTACAACTTACGTAAATCATTTAAAACGCTCCAGAATATTAAGAAAAAAAAAAAATAATAATAGAAAAAGAGACCCCCAAACGCTCCGAAGTCGTTCAAAAATGCTCCACAACCTCAAATTGGTCAAATCGTTCCATGATATTATTGGATAACACACAAACATATCTATTGCTTTTAATAAAGGGAGATAAATGTATATCGGTAATTTCGTTCATCCTGAACGAAAATATTTGTATTATCTAACATCCCTTAATTTCATTCAAAATTCACCAAATCCAATCATTGCGAATTAATAATAATAATAATAATAATAATAATAGTAGTAATAATAATAATAATATCTTTATTTAAAGAAGGTAAAAACATTAAGACAATCAATTTCAATTAACAATTAGATGAAAAAGTGTCACTTTTACAATGTTGCCTTCTCTCTCTCTCTCTCTCTCTCTCTCTCTCTCTCTCTCTCTCTCTCTCTCTCTCTCTCTCTCTCTCTCTCTCTCTCTCTCTCAAACTCTCTCTCTCTCTCTCTACTCTCTCTCACTCTCTAACTCTCTCTCTCTCACACACACAAACAAAAAACCAAACTTACACACACATTTAAAACATATTAATCATTGAGCATAAATGTTACTTATGCAATTGATAAAGACAAGATTCAGCACGCCTTTTTTTTTAAATTGATAGAATCACGTACGGACAGACACACTGTATAACTTAACACACCTAAATTTGAAATAAAATCAGGCAGAAACAGTTATATTTTATTTCTTGGTTCAGTAAATAAGCCTTTATTCTTTTTTTAAAAATGTGAACTGTGTTCGATTCTCTTATGAAAATGGGAATTTTATTCCACACTTCCATACTGGCATAAGAGAACGCCCTTTCTTAAAAGATGTCTTAAATCTTGAGTTAGTTATATCATGGCGGGAAGCAGATCTTAAGTTATATGTACAATTTTTAGAGAATGAAATAATATCTGTAATGTATTTAGGCGTGAGATTGTTAGAGATTTAAATATTAGTAGCGCAGTATGATAATTGCACCTGTTATCAAAACTCAACCATTTCAGTTTGGTAAAAAGAGTTTTTGAAGGAGTTCTAATTGAGGCGCCAAGTATGATGCGAGCAGCCCTTTTCTGGAGCATGTTAATTTTAGATAAATTTCGTTTGGTATTCCTTCCCCAAACGGGACAACAGTAATCAAAATATGGGAGTAAGTAGGAAGTATAAAATAGTTGTTTCATTTCAAATGTAAGGTAAATAGATATTCTTTTAAGCAAAGCAAGTTTACTGTTTATTTTTAGGCATGTTTTATCAATATGGTCAGTCCAGTTTAAGTGTTTGTCTACGTTCACACCTAAAATCTTATGGGTCTCAACGTTTTCTATCGGAACATTTTTGATTCGTAAATCAAGGTTACAAGATGTAGTTTTATTTCTTGGTCCTATTATCATACATTTTGTTTTACTGGGGTTAACAAGCATGTTGTTGTTCGTGCACCAATTGAGAATACATCTAAACTACTCTGAAGATTTGTTTGAACTTCTGATAATTCAGTTCCAGATGTGTAAAGCGTTGAATCATCAGCATAAAGATCAAGGTTAGAGTTTTTATTCGCCGCCGGAGGCGGACGTATATTGGCGTCATCTTCTCCGTCTGTCCGTCAGTCCATCCGTCCGTCCATCCGTCTGTCCATCCGTCCGTCCGTACGTCCGTCCACTTTTCTTGTCAACGCAACTCCTCCTAAACTTCTGGCTGGATCTTCTTGAAACTTGGTCAATGTTATCACCTCAATTGGTCGATGTGCATGAAGGAAGGATTTTACAGTTCATTGATTTTGGCCTGAGTGATGCCCCTTGATAACTTAGTCTCTGGGTCCAATTTTCTTGTCAACGCAACTCCTCCTAAGTTTCTGGCTGGATCTTCTTGAAACTTGGTCAATATTATCACCTAAATTGGTAGATGTGCATGAAGGAAGTATTTTATGGTTCGTTGATTTTTGCCTGAGTTATGCCCCTTGATAACTTAGTCTCTGGGTCCAATTTTCTTATCAACGCAGCTCCTCCTAAGTTTAAGGCTGGATCTTCTTAAAACTTGGTCAATGTTATCACCTCAATTGGTAGATGTGCATGAAGGAAGTATTTTATGGTTCGTTGATTTTTGCCTGAGTTATGCCCCTTGATAACTTAGTCTCTGGGTCCACTTTTCTCGTCAAGGCAACTCCTCCTAAGTTTCTGGCTGGATCTTCTTGAAACTTGGTCAATGTTATCACCTCAATTGGTAGATGTGCATGAAGGAAGTATTTTATGGTTCGTTGATTTTTGCCTGAGTTATGCCCCTTAAAAACTTAGTCTCTGGGGCTAATTGGCTAAGTCATGCCCCCTCAAAAACTTAGTCTCTGGGGCTTATTGAAATTGCAGCCTTGTGAATGCAACTCTTCCTAAGTTTCTGGCTGGATCTAAATGGAACTTGGTGGATGTTATAACTGAAATTGGTAGATGAGCATGAAGTAAGGATTTTATGGTTCATTAATTTTACCCTAAATTATGCCCCCTTAAAACTTAGTATCTAGGGCTTATTGAAATTGCAGCCTTTTGAACACAACTCCTCCTTACTTTTTGTCTTTATTTAAATGAAAAATGGTCAATGTCATCACAATAATTTGTAGATGTACATGGATCAAGGATTTTATGGCTCATTTATTTCCCTGAATAATGCCCCCTTAAAACTTAGTGCCTGGGGCTTATTGAAATTGCAGCTTTGTGAAGGCAAATCCTCCTAACTTTTTGTCTTGATTTAAATGATACTTGGTCATTTTCAATTTGGTTCTGTCAAAAAAAGTAGTGTCTACAATTATTTCTGTGAAACAGCAGCAAAGTGGCGGCGTATTTTGTGACGATGGCACTCTTGTTGATAAATAAGCTAAGGTCATTGATATAAATTAAGAATAGTATCGGACCCAATATAGAGCCTTGCGGAACACCGCTTGTTAACTTTTGTGAAGACGAAAAAGTAGTTTTGTATTTAATATATTGAGTTCTTTCACTTAGGTAAGACTTAAAAAGTGACGATGATTTCTCAGAAAAATTATGCAGTTTTAATTTGTGCAACAGAACTTCATGGTCAACCAAATCAAAAGCTTTTTTGAGATCTACGAAAATTGAACCAATAATTTTTCCGGAATCAATCTCATTTAGCCATTCATCTATTAATCGAATGAGCGCTGATTGGCATGAATGTTTTTCTCTAAATCCAGACTGAAGAGTTTAGAATTCATTCCATGGTCGTCGAATAAACATATTCCATGATGTTCTCCACCCACTGCCGTTAACTGTTGGATTGCCTGGATAAAAAAGGCACAAAAATGATTCAAAAGTTCTAATATTTGAACTTCTTTTAGCACCCGTTCGCTGGCCAAGGTCAAAGTAAGCATCTTAAGAATAACTTTCAGTGATATTTAAAACCTTGTGTATATCAACTACTCAATGTTACTGTGCAATTTGAAATGAATTTCGGAAGTAGTTATACTACTTTAAGACATCTAATTCAGCTAAGTTGCTAAGCTGTCCGTTGATTCGGCCTGTTGAGAACAAAGATTTGGCAGACAGAATAGACTAAGATCGGTCTGCACAAATCTTGGGCATGCTCAAAATCCCTCCGGTGAAAAAGGATTTTCCGTCGTAGTTTGAATGTATTTCAACGTAGTAAGATATTGTTGAATCGTACTCTTGCCGAATTAAAACATATCGTTTACCCTAGCTTACCGTACAAACCGTTTAATAAACATCTTTCCAATTAAATGCTACGGCCAAGCAGTGAAACAGTGGGGTTGAACTACGTTCAGATTACGAATAGAATCGGTGAAATTGATGAAATCTAACCATGAAGTGCACGTGAAATCAATGGTTTGGAACTCGCGTGTTTTTACAACAAGTTAATTATAATACCCGAAGGTGACTGATATAATACTAGGTTTTAAACCTAATGATATATGCAAAGATCGTGATTCTTATCTATGTATAGGATAGAAAATGAGAGCCGTGGTATATGGGAAATAGACACGAGCGTTAGCGAGTGTCTATTTCCCATATACCGCGGCACGAGATTATCTATCTGACTTAGACCACGCTTTTCTTACACTATCTGTATTTTTTACCCGAACCTCTAAATAATAAAAAAGAGTAAATCTCGTTATGGTTTTACTCTTATCAAATGAGAATATGCTGAAATCACTTATGAATCTATTTCCGTTACCATTTTCTGATCGTTTGCACTTTTGCGACTGTCGAAAGTCTTTAGAAAAAAGTATAGGATAGACAACGAGTGCCGTGGTATATGGGAAATAGACACGAGCATCAGCGAGTGGCTATTTTCCATATACCGTGGCACGAGATTGTCTATCTGACTTAGACCACGCTTTTCTAACATTGTAATTTTAACCCGATATCTGGACAACGAAAACGATTAAATCTCGCTGATATATTATTGTTATTATGCATAATTATGCCGAAACTAAACTGTTGAATCTATTTTCGTTACTTATTGCAGTTCTTTTGCATGTATGCAACTATAGAAAGTCTTTTGGTAAAAGCGATCATATAATATGCTCAACACTTTCTTAAAATGACACGGCACACAAAATATGTCAAGATCCCGTGCACGACATGCTCCCATCGTATATCTGTAAATACAACGCTCGGGGTTGTATCTGTGATATATATTTTTGAAATACTGTTCTCTGATTGGCCAATTCGCTTCAAGCGTGGTCTAAATAGCGTTATAAAATGCTCGTCATGTTTTTGAAATGACTCGACGCTCAAAACCTGTCGAGAGTCACGTGCAAGACACACTTCCATCGTATATCTGTAAATACATTGCTCGGAGTTGTATCTGTGATATATACTTTCGAAATACTGTTCTCTGATTGGCCGATTCGCTTCAAGTGTGGCCTAAAGAATGACAAACAAGAGATATCAGGGCTTGGGAAATAAATAAATAGCGATTTTCCATTAATTAAGATTAATAATTTATCTAATTAAACTTCTTATTTTCACGCAGCTCTACGTAGTTGTTCCCAATCGCACGTATTCCTTTCTACGAAAACTGTTCGATGGTACACTTTATCTTACTTCAACTTAGTTAATCGTATTAGTGACACGGCTTGCCTACGGTAAAATGGAGTAAGACTTGCCACGAAAATTGCCATAAATTTGACCATAGCTTTACTGGTATGCACATAGGAAATTCGCCCACTATAGGTGTATTTTCAAAACTGAGCTCTGACGTAGGCGCTGAGTCCATTACCATAAGTATATCGGGTAAAGTTAAAAGCCAAATGATAGGAATTTAACATGACCCCTTCACGAGTCCATGTTTGAGTGAACCTTACATTTTAAGACAAGCAATATCGTTGGTTTAAAGGGTAAATTTTAAACTTTCTTAATGCGTTTTTTAACTGTTTTATCTATTTCGAATAAATGACACTAGAATATAACAGTAAAAAGTTGAATTCACGGCTCACCGAGCGAAATCTACATATACTATTTTTTATCATATACACAAAGAAAAAAGTATTGCAACATCTAAATGTAAGTAAAATCTGATAAGGACCACTTTTAAAACTGTGGATAATTCACGAATGAAATATCCGAATCTTTATTTCGATTCTGAAAATACGTTCATTTTAAATGTAAATTTGTGCTGCTCCGGCAAACAAAACCATTGAAGCGGAACAGTGTTTTAAAACTGGTAAGGGCAATATTACGGGATAACTTTGAGTGGGAGACTATTTTTTTTGTCGGAAAAAACAACAACATGGAATCTGAACAAAATAGTCTGTTCAATAAATTGCGTTGGCTATTCGGTTGAATTTGAGCTCAAAAATTGGGTGGACAGTCCGTCCTCTTCTGATTTCTACAGTTGTTCGGTGTTGCACCCCTATTTCCCTCAAAGCCTCACCAAATTATTATTGGAGTATTTTTTCTTTGAAAAATGTCAGAAACAGTCAACATTATTAGTTCTACGGTTTCTTGCCGGGGTATGTGACGATTTATTCCCGACTGGAGAAAATGATGTAACCCGAGCCGTAATCGAGGGTTGTCATCATTTTTATTACTGCCTGGAAAAAACAGCTTTTGTGACGACGTATCAACGAGAATTCCAAATCATGTTAGGGAAAAACGCTGCTAGGCAAGTTTGAAACAGTTGCACTTTACCGCAGGTAATAAATGAACAAGTAAAATCCATTATTGATTTATAGGGAATAAAGAAAGATACTGTAATGAATAATAATTAGACGTATCTGGTCATATAATTCCTTCAAAACGAGTTTTCATTTCCGTAATCGTTACTGGTCATCGCGTTTCGGTACAGGATAAGTGACGGTAAGGATGGGTATAAAAGTGCAATAACGGACCTACAAATCGTTCAAAAAGGCACGTATTTTAGCTACTGATAAACATATGTTATCTGAGATGTGTTTATTTCCTAGGTTATGATATCATTTAATACACTTAAATGTCCGTCCAAAGAAGACAGGGCGTAAACAAAGGGTACAACCTGACTACATTATAAAAGGATAAGGTTTGTCTTCCGAATTCCAAAAACTAATATGCTTGTAGATACTCAGAAAATGTAACAGGCTGCAACATTTGCCTGCCTAGTAAAGCCAACCGTTATTATGAAAGTGTACAGACGACTATGGGTGGACAGACACAAATTCCATTAAGCACCCGTAAGATTTTTCTGTAAACCCGAGAGACTGGTCAAATGTTAAAATGCACTTAGAAAATCTAACTGACCAATTCAAGCACTTTAACGGCAAAACAAAATCCATTTCCTCGATTTTTTTCTCTGTCTTTAGTTGAGTGTTATCCTACCTTACATTCTAAGGTAAAAAATTAAGGGCTATCTTATCAGTAGTCATTATAAAATTTGGAGTAGTATATAATAAAAATATCAGTGGGCTAGTTCCATTTGCACATATCCATAAAGAACAATTTAACTCTGGTATCGACATCTAAAGTGTCCCGGTATTCTGCGGATCTCAAAACATTGGAAGGGATACAAACAGATCAAATTACGTTAAGGCATTCCTTTATGATTAACTTAATCCTTATTTCAAGGTCCCAACTCCACATTGTGCCTTACCTGGGCAATGATTTTCTGGTTCTCGGAAGAGCCGACCCATTTTTTCTCAAAACTTGAATTAAGAATAAAACAAGAGGACCATGATGGTCCTATATCACCCACCTACGTCACCTTGACCCCTCCCTTAGCAAATTTAAGGTTCATCCTTGTGACCTGACCACTATTCTGACCAAGTTTCGTGAAGATTGGGTCGTATTTGTGGCCCCTAGATTGCAAACAAGATATTTTTCATAAGTGTCCCTTTTCACCCCATTTTGGATAAAGTTCATCCTTGTGACCTGGTCAACATTCTTCAGCTTCCATGAAGATTGGGCCACATTTGTGGCCTCTAGAGTGTAAACAAGAAAATTTAAGGCCCCTTTTCACGTGATACCGCATGGATCCTTCCAATTTTCAATAGGTTTCGTCCCTGTGACCTTGCCTACATTCTGACCAAGTTTCATGAAGATTGGGCATATTTGTGTTCACACTTCATTTGTTGACTCCGGACCTCGGACGACTGACGACAGATGGCACACGACGGACGACGGATATTCAATGACCACAAAAGCTCACTTTGAGCATGATGTGCTCAGGTGAGCTAAAAAAAACATTTTCATTTTTTTTATTTCCTCCGATGGATTGATTTTTTTCTGGCATTTATATAAATGTGGTTATTACTTAACTATTTTCTACAGTGCTTCAAAAATTGGTTAATGGTTTTTTATGACACATCATAGTTTCTACAAAAGAATTTTTTTTGTTGGAAGAAAAATCTTAGAAGAAATTTAGTGAAAATCTATTCCGATCTGATCAAGAAAGAAAAAAACAAACATAGAAATTGTCGGTTTTACTTTTATTTGAATTCCAACTACAGGTTTTCGGGTGTTTAATCTTTATTTTTATTCGCCTCCGGCCAAAATAAAACAATGTCATAACGGCTTATCGGCGAATTTCGGGACATTATTTGTCATAGAAAGGAGATGCGTTATTTTTGTTGTTCAGTATATATTTGCTTGGAATGTTTTAGTATGCGCAAAGGCACTGGTGAATGTTTTTCTTGTTATATCAAATTTTTCATCTAATAACATGGATATATTTTTTTTAGAATTTTTTGAATGCGGCAAAATAATGATTTTTTCCATCCTTCCACATGTTAACTCTCGGCCTTACATACCTTCTTGTGTCTGAATCAAACGGAACAGCGAATTGCCCATTCAAAAATAGTTCAGGTTTGCACAGGGCCGAGTCAAAAGTGTATGGTTTTAAGTGGGTCGTTTAAGTATAAAAGTAAGTATAAAATTAATTTTATCGAAAATATTTACTTCCTTTGAATATTACTTCTAAGTACACTCTCTCTTTGATCAAAAACCATTTGACCAGATGATTGATATGTTTTTATCTATTCTGAGATGAACCCCATATTCACATACTTAGACCGATCAAAAATCATTATTAAACATCATGTGGAGAAATTCGATCCATTAAGATTTTACCTTGGCGCAGCAGTCAGCTGCATATAGCATGGAGGCAGTGGCAATAAATCTGACTAGTTACTTGTTAATATTATTTTATGGCTTTTCTCCCGTTGGTCTGTTATTCTTGATCAGTATGGAAGCACTGGAGGGCAATTTTGACCTACTACTTGCGAGTAAGGACTACGGACTTCTGAGTTTTTAGTTATGACTTAGGTACTCCGTGTATTTTTGACGCGAATTTTGATTACGTGTGAGAAAATGTCTGTCGCATTTGAAAAGACATCAACATAAACAATTTAAAAATGGTAAGTTAGATAAAGAGATTCTTAGTTTGTAATGGTTAGGGTTACGAACGACTAAAATTGAGTTTTAAGTCATTCCTTTCAAATAACATTATCATTTCCAGGAGAATATTTTCGGTCCGAGGATGTTCTTCCTGTCACTAGTTGAAGAGGGTACTTTCGCTCACATGCTGCAACATAATATGGTCTGGGATGATGTATGTCCATGTGACCCAAGTAAGCCTTTTGTCATTGAAAGGATCATTCAAAGTGTCTCATGGGTATATGTACAGATTACCAATTGACAGACAAAGAAATGATGCACTGAGTTGTGGTAGTATTTTGACATTGTTGGGAACTTTAGTCGGTGTGGTACAAACTCACATGCCTTCCACGTCCTCTCATGATGACAGAACCTCATCTATTGTTCAATATTTAAATCTCTGACTTAAGTACAGGAAAATTATTGGATTCCTGCTCTTGTGGCATGGTAGATTGCTATCACTGTGTCAGTTGTAGAACATTCTTAAAAGGTTTAACCGGAGACGTCGGGGTCTGCTTACGTACACTCCACTGAACAAAGTTATTCGAATCATACACACGTAACGACTAGCGGGCCATCTGTTGGCTATAGATCGATGTGACAGAGGATAAGAGTAGAGCATAACATGAAAGTAGAGGTATGGACGTCATGAAAATAAAAAAAAAAAAAAAACGCTGGTGGCAGATGGTGATGACCTAAGGAAAGTACATCGTCTCAAAATGCGTATATTTTAGACAAAAGGGTCCTAACTATACATAGCATACGACAAAATTAAACCCTTAGGATTTTGTATTCACGGCGCAGTTGATAGATTCAGTCGGAGGATTATATTGTTATGGGTCTGGGATACCAACAATAATCCAAAACTCGAAGTTTCATTTGGATTCACTCATATTGCGATGTGATACCGGAACATAACATTCAATTATATGCCAATTGCAGCACTTTTCCAAACAACTCAACTGACTCATTTTCAGGCTATCGAAGCGTTATCGTAGGCAAAAGTACATCTAATCAACACATCGAACGGTGGTTCTTTTCTTCAACAAGGTTCACGGTGATGGGTAAACTTCTTCAAAGTTTTACGTAACTAAGAGAGGTTCAACATTCTCGATTCGAAGCAGAGTGCAAATTTGATATTTTGTTTCGTGGATCCGATAAAAGTAGATCTTGACCGAATAGCTTACAAGTGAAATATCCATGTTATAAGACTCGAGCACAATGCCGAGTAACATTTTGGTAAACCTAACGAGATGAATACGGTATGTCGATTGATAAACGTAGTGAGTTGTAGCAAAGAGATTTACTGTGTTCAGACAATGGCTAATTTAGATTTTTGGGAACTGGCACAGCTTTTTAAGACTGACCTTTGTGTATCAATTAGTCCTGATTCTGCCTTGCGTTAGTTTGAGATAAACGAATATATATAAAGATAAACGAATAAGTGCGAACAGCAAACCACTTGATTGCTAATGCTTTGAGACCTGTGTGGACGGCTTCTCTATTTCTATATTGACTTTAAATCCTTTTCCAAACAAGACCTGGTTTTGAAGTCCCTTATTAAATTTGCAAAGGACAAAAAATAGTCAAAAGAAGAAAATGCTGATAGTCAGTATTTCCTTCTTTCCCCCCCCCCCCCTTTATCTATGCCCTAATGTACATAAATCTTTAAATATCATTCAGCAACAGCTTTAAAATAGGACCAGTCTAAAATTGTCTCATTGGAAAAGATTAAATCACGTCACACATCAATTTCAAAAAGTTACAGATAAGAGTTCGATTGAAAACAAAGAGGAAAGAAAAAAACTCCGGAATTTGTTTGATGAAGTAGATCTATTGAAATTCAACTGATAAAAAAGTTGTCGGTAACCAAATAAACTTTAACTCGCTCCATTTTCGGCGTTTTTTTGATTCTGAAAATCCGGATAACCCTGTCAATCTCTGATGCCAGG
Organism: Fragum whitleyi; assembly: GCA_948146395.1. NCBI lineage: Eukaryota > Metazoa > Mollusca > Bivalvia > Cardiida > Cardiidae > Fragum > Fragum whitleyi. Next base: position 34,513,494 of record OX411550.1, read on the forward strand.
AATAACGCAGTAGAAACCCGACATGTTTTATGTCTAATGGCGGATTGAAATAGTATACGGACCGACGAAGGGATGGGCAGACTAACGGACTTATTGATGGACTGACGTATTAAACCAATATACATTTATTTCCGTCTACTTCTTAACAGTTATAGTCTGGTTAATTTGACCCGAATTTGACCTCTGTGGAAAAAATGCTTAAATAACAATTACCGACATATTTTATCAATTAACAAAATGTACAATACATTCAATATCGTTTGTTATTCATGCCTATGAAAGAACGTGCAAAGCCGAGTAGGAATAATCAGATTTTTATTCATCTAAATAGCAGGGGTCAGATTCAAGTCAATAAAACCGCACTATATCTGAACAGAACATAGTCATTTTCGCACATTAAATTTACAAAACGCTTTGATGATGCCTTTCACGTTGAACTTTTTGATTTTTTTTTTTAATCTTTAATTGAAAAAGTATAACTGTAGAAGACAGCAAACTATCAAGATGAAATGTGTTCCTGTTTGGCAACAAAAGGTCGCGTTAATTTATTTTATCATTGAGCAAATTAATACTTTATAATTGTAGACAACTTGTCAGAAAAATAACAACTGAAAACAACCATTCTGTTGTAGTTATTGTCATGTCACAGAAAATATTGCGGCAAATGGAGATAATTTTGGTTATCAACCTCTAAATTTTGTTACGAATGGTCATTATATGTAGCTATAAGTAAAATATAATTCTAAAGTTGCAATTTTGCAATAAGAGCGCATAAAAAGAGATCCCAATCAGGCTGAAAATTACACTCACACATGATCTTATGGTCACCTATTTTTTTCATAGTTGTTGCTTGGCTTTTAGAGTGAAAACAAAGACGAAAACAACAATTGTGTCAAAAAACATTGTATACAACTCAGAAAAGGAGAATATGCTGAAGGCAGTAATCACCGAGATCTAACGGTCACCAACATTCTGTCAAAGTTTTACATTGATTTGTCTATATTTATAGATACTGGATTATAAACAAAGTCAACAGAAATTTTGTTATTGAAGGACAGATAACTCCGCACTTCCTGAACCCGACCAGACTCATCAATCAAACTTAGGACGATACGTGTTTATGGCGCCATGATCTTGTCTTATTTATTTGGTCGTTTGGTGACTAAAACTTCGTCACTTCAGCTTCAGCGGGGTGCGCAAACTAACAGGGTCAAAACTTTTTGTACCGTGCTTATTTTCTGAATCTAGAATGATCAATCAGGCTACCTTCCAGTGAATGAATTGTTGGAATGCGTCTTCTGGCTGACCTATGCTGGATCAAATATCTTTTTCAATGATTCATTTTACAGAATTCCCGGATGGTCCCTTATCGCGTGACGGGTCACATATACTTTTTAAACGGGCGTTAAAACTTAATATACGCACACAAGCCGATGAGTTTTGGTAGAATAAAGGTCTATTCAGGTAAAATAGGATAAAGGATAATATACCCCTTGGGCGACGCACAGGAGATTAGGTGAGTGACGTTGAGCGGACTATATAAGCCCAATCAGGGGATTAGGGGGCCACTTCCAATTTGAACGTGGACCAATATGCTTTATTATAGTAAGTAAATGTTGATTTTTTACCACCTTGAACTTTTTCAGCAGCTTTCTTTAGGTAGATCGATCTGAATTATTTCAAACAATACATTAAGTTCCAAAGCTGTACCTGGGCAGATCCAGGGTTTTCTCTGAGGCCAACCAAGTTTTCTTCGCGGATCGAGCAACTCTAGCTTGGACAAAGCTGCAGTTTCGAAGTTTTGTTCGCCGGATGAACAAAAGATTATTTGTTTTCCGTATTTTATTACTCAATAACGAAAAAAATCAGTCTCTATCACCGGCGGAGTGCATGTCGCGTACCTATTTTGCTCTGAGTAAAATTCGGATCACGGCTTGTTACAATGGGCGAATGGCTTCAGGATTTCGAGAACTATGCAGGAAAATGAAGTTATGCATGTTTTCTAAATATCATTCCGATCAATTGACTAGCAAAATGTCGTAACTACAGTTCGATAGCTTAGTGCGAAACGGTTGGAACTTATAAACATATAGGGGCGGTTGAAACTGTTTCATGCTAAGCCATCGAGTTTTGTTAAAGCTGTAGTTGCGATATTTTACTCGACCTTTCGCGAGTATTATATTGATTATTGAAACATTTTCAATCGGTTTTCCCTCCAAATAGAAATAATCTGGTAATGCACTTGGAACAGTCACCGTCGGAATTCCCCGGATTACGTTAGCTAATCGGAACATCACTCGTGCATTTCCATTGCAGCTACATCGGGAACACCATTCGGAACATCGCTCGGACTTTTCCGTAAACTGTAAAGTTGTCTTTTCCGTAGAATCGCAGAGGAAACCCTCGTCGATCTACGGAAAAGGGCACTTTCAAGTGTACGGGAAAATCCGAGCGATGTTCCGAATGTCGTAAACCGCCCAACCCAGCACTGCGTTCAGGATGTCGAAACGATTTAAACTGTTTGCAAATCATGCTCCGCTTTACAAGTAAGCATGTGTATGTGCAAAGCGAATTACACTGTTTTGCAATCCAGAACGCCGGATATTGTAGATCGACATTTAAACAACAACAACAACAACAAAACACTTATGAAATCGCCGGTGGGTAACAAAATTTATGAAGCTTGAGTACATGGAAGACTTGAGTTACAAGGTTTTTGTAACCCAGCGACTACTTTTGCTCGGCTTTTGCTATGCACTGCAAGTTAACACTTTGTTTAAGGTTATTCGCAAATGTAAACGATAATTGCGGATCACCTTTTGAAACAATCCATTAGATCTTGTTAATAAAATCATCAAATTACGTCATTATTAGGCCACGCCACATATTCGAAACACTGAGGCTATCAGTATTTCCAGCGGGAAAATTCCAAACTGGATAGATAGATCTAGAGAACTTATTCCTTTTTTTACAAATATTGTTTTTTGATCAATTCCATGACCAGATCAAAAGATCTGAAATCAAATGTGGATAAATTCGCTCCTCCATTTGTTATTTGAAGAATCTTAAAACACAGTGACTGCAGCTATAAAAAGCTGTTTATGTTATGATATAATGTTCATCCATATTTGCCACTTGGCAATAAACTTAACTTCAGGTAAAATCCTAAAGGCAAATCTTGGAATTGTACTTGTAAGATCATAAAGATATAGATCTTATTATCCAAACCTTTACAATATATCAGAGATCAGAAAACATGGTTTTAGTGAAGAAAATGCAGGATACAAGCATTTAATTCATAAAAATCATGATTCTCAACATTTATTTTTTCACTTTTTATCTTGACAAGTATCAAATAATATTTTATGAGTGGGGAAAACATGTTTGCTATATTGTGTGTACAGAGAGTTAATGGTTTGCCCTTGTATTTTAAAGTTTCAGTTTGTAGCCTGGATGGTCGTGGTAGATGGCAGAAGGTATGGTGGATGGCAGAAGATATGGTGGATGGCAGAAGATATGGTGGATGGCAGAAGATATGGTGGAGTTCACATCAACAACTATTGAAAGTTAAGTTTTATTTATTTATCTTAATTGTCTAACCATTAGTCATTTAACATGTAATTGTTAATTAAAGGTAATAAAGGAGACTCTTTTCTTTTGGCAACATCATCATTATTTTTCAAAATTAATCTCTTCATAATTAAATTGAAAAATCCAGATAGATGAAAGTATAAGCTAACTGGGCCCAGCTTCTACTTTCATCATAAATGAGGTAAAACAATTTGAGAAATGTATAGGTACAAATGGATTTCTACAGATTGTTTTAGTTAATAATTAATGAAATATGTTTGGAAAAAAATAAGAATTGATGATAAAATCAAGGTCAAATTCATCCTTGGTTTGTTAGTTAGGTTTTGAGGATGTAAGTTTTTGTTTGTACTTAACTCCAGAGGATGAGGTACCAAGTAAGTGTAATTATTACAAGTTATATTTATTCATCGAATGGGGTTTCAACGTCACTTTCAACAGTTTTTCAGTTATATCACAGTAAATCTCCTAGCCATGACCTCAGACTCCTGATAGTTCTAACCCCAGTTTATGCTGGTTTTCCTTTTTTTTAATGTCACATTCAACATACAGGTAGAATGAATGTGGTATTTATTTCTTAAATTTTGACCCTGTAAGTAAGTCAAGCCAATCAACAGTACAGGTATGTCAGTATTTTCACAGCACCTACTCTCCTAACCATGATTTCCTGATTCATTGGGTATATTTGTCATACATTAATGGCTCGGAAGTCTGGAAGACATCTGTAAGTATATTAGGATAAATAGGTTCTTTACACATATCGTATCTCGGCACGCTTTCAATGGATTGTGTTTTCGCGGATAAAAGTAAGTTGGGATGGTTTATTTGAACTTGTCAGTAATTTTAACTGGACAATGCATCACAGTTCAGACCAATGTGTCTCTAAGTGTTCTCGCGGAAAAATTTAATTCATTAGGATAATTTATTTCAACCTATCAACAAATTTTAACTAGACAATGCACAATGGTTTCAATCATTATCTCTACTTGCTCTTGTGGAAAAAATTTAATCAGTTACGGTAATTTATTCCATCCTGTCAACACATTTTCAAAGAACTATGTGTTGTGGTTTACAACCAATTTCACATTTACTGCTCTTGCAAATATTTATAAGTAAGTAAATAAGTTACAATAATTTATATCAACCTGCCATTGTATTTTAACTGGACAATGCAGCACAATTAATACCATTGTCTCAATTCCTGTTCTCGAGGATATTAGTTAGTTATTTAGTTAGGATAATTTATTTTCCAACCTGCCAAATTGTTAAACTGGACAATGCACGGTGATTCCTTACGATTTCAGAGTATGTGTCCTTCCAGATATAAGTCAATTAGTTACTATAATTAATTCCTACCTGTCGGCATATTTTAACTGGACAATACATCACAGTTCTGACCAATGTCTCTCTATATGTTCTCATGGAAATTAGTTGAGTAGGTCAGATATTCAATTCAAATCTTACTTGTCCTACCAGCCAACATATTTAAACTTGACAATGTACCACTGTTCCAATCAATGTTTCCTATAAAACATGTTGATTGTTCTTTGGGAAATAAAACAATTAGCAAGGATAATTCATTACGACCTGCCAAATTAATTTTGCTGGACAATACACCAAGGATCAAATCAATGTGTCTTTAGGCGTTATTGTGGATATCAATTAATTAGTTAGGATAATTTAGATGTTCTAACCTGCCAAATTGTTTTAACTTGACAATGCACCACAGTTCAAATCCATATCTCTGTGTTCTTGCAGAAATGAATTAATGAGTAAGGGTAGTTAATTTCAACCTACAAACATATTTTTACTGGACAATATATCACATTTTGAATCAATGTCTCTCTATATATTCTCGCAGAGATAGGTTATTGAGTTAGGATAATCTACTGCAACCTTTCAACAAGGACAATTTATTTCAATCTTTCAACATTCTTTAATCGGGCAATGCATCTCATTTTGAATCAATGTCTTTCTATATGTTAGTGCAGAAATAAGTTAGGGTATTTAAATTCAACCTAAGAAATAATGGACAATGCATTGAGGTATCAATTAATGTCTCTCTATGTGCTCTCTTGGTTATAAATTAATCAGTTAGGATAATATATTCAAACCTGTATACATGAATGAATTGGACAATGCTCTCAATGATTTATTCTGACAACTTTACATATTTTATCTGGAAAATGCATCGCGGATATACCAAAGTCACATTCTCCCACAGGATATAAGTATCAAAGTTTATAAGTTAGGATAATTTATTCCAACCTTCCTACATATTTTAACTGGACAATGCAACATGTCTCCGTCTAATGTCACACTATGTGTTCTCATTGATATAAGTAGGTGAATTATTTAGGCTAAGTAGTTATGATAAGTTTTTTCTAACCCACAAAAACATACCTTTACTGGTCAATTTATCGAGGTTCCCATGAAAGAGCATATACTGATTATACATTGATATTCGCGGCGGCATTTGTAGAACAATTTATTTACATAAGGTCCTGTATGTGCACATTTATCCTTTTCTCACACAGTTTTCTAATAGTAATTTAGTTCAGTTGATAATCATTAACCTTACTTTTTTTCTCTATTTCTATCTTTACTAATGGTATTAACATTAATTTTGTTTATAAATCACAACTGCATAATTTATGTTATGGTAAGTCTATACTGGTAGTTCAGATGTAAGGTTAGTGGATTATCAAGATTAACAAACTCCCATCTAAATGTTTCAAATGAAAAAGATTTATGTAAAATTTATACAGAAAATATCAAATTGTTAAAATCCAAACAAATTTTTTTTTTTGCTCTTCTGCTAAAGTATCCCATTTTCAAAATCATCATCTACATTTACCATCTAATGACTATCTCGTCAATGGCCAAAGCACCCTTCTATTATAGCACTTATCCTTTACAACACCATTCATACAACATGATGCTTGGTTAGGTCTTGTAAGTGCTCATTTATCCATTTTACACACTACTTTATGATTGTAATATATTGTCCTTTTGGCGATCAAAGCCTCCTAATTACAGCTCGAAAGCTGGAGTTATGATGTTTTGATCGCCCATTGACGATATGTCTATATAGTCTGCCTGCCAGCTTGCCAATATCCCTCATACTTTGTGGCGCCATTTATACAACATTATGCTTAGGGAGGTTCTGAATGTGCACATGCATTTCACAAGTTTTCTTATTGTAATATATATCTGTAAATAATGATTATCTAAGGCGTTTGTATTAGTCTATCGAGTCTGGCAGAATAACTAACAATATTAACAATAACAAACATGTTAATTTGAGTCACATAATTGAGTCATGTGTTTTAAAATTAAGATTTATGTGTTATTATATTGGTAATTAGATTGTATTTGGCTATATAGTCTGGCAGCTTTACTTACAAAATTAATACATGTACTAATAACAATATATCTATGTATAAATAAGCATTGGGGCCCCATTATTAATGTTATATGTTTATAGCTGAGTAAGATTGGTGTGTCATTATATTTGCCAATTAGATTGTATTTGTCTACTCGTATATAGTCTGCAAGCCTTACTAACAATATTAATAAACATTGTAATAAGAGCCTTATCATAATTGTTAAGTTTAGAGTTAAGACATGTCTGCCAGCGTTACTAACAACATTAATATTTATAAACATGTTGATAAGAGCTTCATCATTAATGCTATATGTTAAGAGTTAAGATGTGTCTGCCAGCTTTACTAACAATATTACTTTAGTAAACATGTTAATTAGAGCCTCATCATAGATGTTATGTTTAAGTTTAGATGTGTCTGCCAGCTTAACTAACAATATTTGCTAACAATATTGATAAACATATGAATTAGAGCCTTATCATGAATGTTAAACATGTTAGTTAGAGCCTAACAATATTAATCCTTAGGACTTTTTTTAAATCTGCATAATAGAGGTTAAATGTTCAAAGATTTATGATATTATTGACACTACAACATTGTTGCATTGAGCACTTGTAATACTTTTTCCCGTTCTCCATTCTTTCTTTCTTTCCTTTTTGGTACAAACATCATTCGTCTATTGATCAATGGCCAAAGAATCCTTTTCATCTGTAAGTACCAACATCAAGGGTCAAACCAATTTTTGCAAGTCATAAAAAATTGAGGCTTCAAGATTTTAAAAATTTGATAGCAAATTCTCAAATCACGTTTAAAAGCTCCCCAATAAAAGTCATTATAACTGATTGTAGTGGTAGTAGTAGTACTTGTAGTAATTATACAATTTTCACACTCATCCCTTCAACAATAGTATGTGCACATTTATCAATTTCACTTAAATTTTTTTATCTTAATATATGTCTGTATCTAATGATAATCATTAATCTCTGCATGTTTCTCGAACTCTTTCTCCTTTACTAACAATATTAACATTAAAATCATGTTAACTACACACATATTATTATATTATTGTGTTTGTCAATGAGATTTATTAAGTGTTTGGAACAACGTGATTAGGTGTTTGATACATATTTAGAAATCAAGGAACTATAAGAGCCACAAAAATGTTTTTCCTCTTCTTCTAATACATCAATTCTCTTTAAGAGTTAAGATCTTTATGTCATTAAATCTAAGATTTAAAGGGTGGTCCATTTTGCATTTAGTTTCGAATGACATTTATAAAATTCACTTACCATCTTCATTTCCCAGCGCAAAACAGATGAACTGTATATGTTTATAGGCAGTTACGATTGTTTTGCAATGAGCCTCAATCTACCTTGTGATACGATTTGACCTGCTCACTTTGTGTTTTCAATGACTGTTAATTATAGGATTCTTATAGCAATTAACAAATAAAGGGAACCTGCGATAATTTCAAATATCGAATTGCTATTTCTCCAAACATCTTGGGAACATTGTCTAGTTTTGATGCAAATAATACAGATTGCCTGGCTAACATTTTGTTTTGATTGACTCGATTAATTAATTAGGATTCATATGGAATCATCAAATTAAAGGAACCTGTGGTAATCTGTATTTTTCCTCTTCCACAATTTTCTTTTTATTTCTTCTGACATCATTTAATTTTCTTTGGCTGCATTGTCTAGCTTTAAGCACATTTTAAATATTCATGGTGACTTCTTTAGTTCAGCAGTATTATCAGAGTTCATGATAACAATCAAATAAGATTTAAAAGTTTATGGTATATGCATTGACCAACACGCATTGTGTTTTGAATGACTCAGCTAACTATTGGAATCATGTGGGAATTAAATCAAAGGAACAAGATAATGTGGCTTTTTCCCTTCTCCATTACTATATCATTATTTCTGCCAACTATGTTAATTATTCCTTGTGTGCATTGTCTTGTTTTAGGAAACAGTTCTTAATCTTTGTGATGACATCAATTATAAAGCCAATAAGCTAAGTTGAAATTTTAGCTTGGAAGGGTATGAATGGTATGTCAAGAAAAATTTGGACGAAATTCGCATTTTGTTTTGAATGTCCCAGTTATTTATATGAATCATGCATAAATCAGAACAAATTACATGAACTCCTGAAGTATTGTGACTATTCACATTTCTGCTATCATTTTGATATCACTGCAAAAGTTGTCGTTTTTCCTTGTGTGTATTGTCTAGTTTTCAAGCAAATTATTCCAAAATTCGCAGAGACGTAAATTATAAAGTTATCAAGTTAGTTTATATTGCAAGATTATATTGTAAGAGTTAAACTTTACATAGAATAGGGGGGCTATTCTGGTCACTCGGGTGTCGGCATTGGGGTAATGTTTTGGTTATTTTTTTGGTGCAACTGTGTCAAATCTATTTTCCTTATTAAGCTATTGCTTGGAAAGTTTTCACATTTTCACATGCTTTTGTTACTATAACATCAGCCTCTATACAAAGATTCATTTCTGTGATATCCATTATATAGTAAATGCCTTTGGTTGTATTGTTAGAGCAATTATGCCAAGATTTAAATGAGGATGATAAATACTGACCAACCTGCATTGTGTTTTGAATGACTCCCTTTAAAGACAGTTATGTATAGGATTCATCTGAAAATGAAATTAAAGTAACCTGCCTAACATGGATTTATCCCCTTTCTGCTAATGTTTTCTAATTTCTGCCAATAATACTCAGTTCTTTCTCACCGCGTGCATTGTCTTGTTTGTAAAAATTAATTCTTTTTTTTTTAATGCTTGGTATTTAAAATCAGTTAACCGTAGGATTCCTGCAGAAATTACAACTAATTGAATAAACCTGTCTAATGTGGATTATTTGCCCTTTCCACTTTTGTATCATTATATCTGCTAAACATGAGTTCTTCCTTGTGTGCATTGTCTAGTTTTCAAGCAAATTCTTCTAAATATTTTTGGCGATGTCAATTATCATAGACAATTAAAAGTCAGGTTGTATTGTAAGAGTTTAAGTGGTAACATTAGTAATTTAATAAGGCTAGGAAGCGTGAATATCAAAATTTGTCATTGGTGATTTTGTTAGGATTATATGAATCGGGAATTATTAAGGTTTAAGGGAAATCTTGGTAAGCTTCCTGGTTCATGGTGTACATGGTAAGATGCTTTTGAAGGCATTGACTGAATGTCATGGTCGGTAGCTAGGCTATTTGGAGGTTTGTAATGTACAATGCCTTAACTTGGTGGTTGGATGACTCATCTTGGTGGATGGTGGACGATCAATGTGGGATTTGATGTTTGATGGATATTGACTGAACATGGTTGTGTGCTGGCTCACCTTGGTGGATGGTGGACAAACAATGCGGGGTTTGGTGGACGATGACTGAACTTAGTGGTTGGCTGACTCATTTTGGTGAATGGTGGAGGATCAATGTGGGATTTGATGTTTGGTGGACAATGACAGAACTTGGTGGTTGGCTGACTCGCCTTGGTGGATTGTAGAAGAATTGAAAAGAAGCCAATCTGATAGTAGTTATGTAAGTAAACCCATTACCAATTGAAATAATGCACTAGTCCAAATTCAAAAAACTAGCAAACAACAATTTTTAGTAGCTGAAATTTAAAAAAACACCATAGATTTAGGGGGGGAGGGGGGGTAATCATTGTGAACTATGAAGTTATTGTTTAATTGCTACATAACATATTAGAAACTGCTTTTCCAATTTGTTTTTCAGAGCTTAAAATCTTCAAAAACTGAAAAGTATGGTAAAAGGTTAAATTCTTTGAACATATTTGCCAGTGATTATGAATCAGAATTCCTACAATTACAATGAAAATTTGTAACAGATCACACTTACGGTTTAGCAAAAATCCATTTTGAAATAGCTTTTATACCAGGTTAAGGATTAAATCCCTTTTTATTTTTATTTATAATTTATTTACTCTCATAATAATTTAAATTTATTCTTATGACATTCATATGGCAGCCATGGTAGTAATTTAGTGACAAGTTGTATTTTTTACAGAGGAAGTCCAAAGCCCAGGTGATCTATGATGAGTACAACTCCATGAAGGCCCTGATTGCTGTAATCACTGACAGAAAACCCGTAGAGACCAGACTGGGGTCACAGACCTGGACACAAACTATCGGAATATACCCAACAACGGGTTGGTTACCTCTCACAGGGAAAACGCTGACACAAATCTTTTGTTTACATAAGTTTAATTAGATTTCTAGTTTCATACCTTCATGAAATAACAAAGCCTCATCATGATAAATTGTCTCAACTTCTACCATATAACATAGATATTTAAAAAGATATTATTCTCTATATTCTCTTTTTGTTTCACTGCCTGCATCTAATAGAAGGAAATCTTTAGCAAGAATTGTTGAAAAGCCCAAAGATAAGCTATTTGTTTGAATAAAAAATCAATAGAATGAGCCCCCTACAAACCCCCCCCCCCCACCCAAAGTCCAATTCAGTTATGCATTTTTGTTTTTACAGAGACAGTTTTAAGCCAGGTGATCTATAATGAGAACTTCTCTAAATCAAGTCCCTGATTGCTGTAATTGAATGGAGACCAGACTGGAGTCACCTGGACATAACAAACTGTGGAAATACCCCCAAAACAGGTTAGTTAGCTAAAACAGGGAACACAATAACAAACTTTGTGGAAGACTTTAGAGCTGGGACATGTACAGTTGATATGGCTCGTTCGACCACCTCTTTTAAGTGACTATTGTAAAAAAAAATTCGATGAAACAAAATCTCTGAGGGTAGACATTTTGTAACATGCAGTTGTTTATTATCAAATCTCGTGCTGTTGAAAAGCATTTGAATCGTCTCAATGAAACCAACTTGACAGCCATTCAGAATGTGTGAATCTTGATGGACACAAATAAAATTAAATTGTTCACCTGTGTTTGTTTAATTACAGATATTCAAGTAAATGAAGTAAGACAGATATATGAGAACCCTCTAGTCAGATGATCCTACAAGAACCCTCTAGTTAGATCCCTGCTAGAACCCTCAGGTCAGATCCCTACAACCCTTGAGTTAGATCCCTACAAGAACCCTCAAGTCAGATCCCTACAAGAACCCTCAAGTCAGATCCCTACAAGAACCCTTGAGTCAGATCCCTACAAGAACCCTCAAGTCTGACCATACACAACTGATGAAAATAGAGCTGGTGCCTCAAGTAACAGATAAGGAAAGACTGATTGATGACAAGCTTGGCCTTACAAAAACTAAAGGAAAGAGGATGAGGAACTATGAAGACAATAAAGAAAGATGAAAGTCCTGTGAAACATGGATAACATGTAAGTCAATTAATCTATTTTGTTATCTCGACTGTTTTGGAACCAAAAAAGTCCAGTTATTGTGATGACCTGATGCAGTCCTTGGTGGCATGACAAAATTCACCCCTTGTCATGCTGAACCTGGAATATTCCTGCTTTGGCAGGAGGTATGGACAAAGATCAGCCTGCATATATGTGCAGTCTGATCTTAGGATATACTACCTGATGTCACTTTTTTAGAAAAAAAAAAAGGTTTTAAAACTTTAAATTTCAAATAAGAAGTAACTCACAATCAGTGCATCCACTTTGATTTTAATAAAATTTGTGCCAAAGTTTTTTATTCAGCATGACAAGGGTTAACATAGCCCACTCTGATAGGTATGTATCAAAACCACAAAGTGTTTGAAGCACAGGATGCAGTTTTTCTGGATCGGTATAATTATTTTGAAGATGTAATTTTCAAAATCCTTCAGTTTTTAAGAAGAAATAAGTTGGCATAGACTAAGATCAGATTACACATATGTGCTGACCAATCTTTGTCTATGGATCCTGCAAGCAGGAATATCATACAGTCAGTTTGACAAGAGTGAAGATTTTTTTCACTATTAAGAACCGTTTACAGCGCTCTTGTTCAACGAAGCATAAGATATGTCCAAATAAACAAGGCTAGGGAGGATAAATTAAGCATCTTATTTTCCACAAATAAATGTCACCTGTCACGCAAAAAGGGATCATCTGGGAACTGAGTAAGACAAATATTTAAAAAAGATCAGTTCCAGTATAGGTCAACAGGAGGTCGCATTTCAAAAATTCTTTCACAGGAAGTTAGAATCAGCATTGTAGATTCAGAAAAAAGTCCACTGCAGGGTTTTCCTTGACCTCCTGTTTCTTTGAATTTTTAAGAATTGCCCAAAATTGTCAAAGAAACATTCTTTCTCTAGTTTAAGGGGGTCATAATGTGGCAAAATGACCCCCAGTCTTGAACATAGAGGGAAAACCCTGGTCCACTGGCAAACAGTTTAAATCCTAGTCAGACTGTGCAGTCCGCGCAGTCTGACTACGGTCCACACTTTTCGCGTTACCCAGATAGTCCCTTTTTGCGTGACGGGTCACGAATTATTATCAACATAGGCATAACTAGGATTTTCATAGGCACTCAGAAGACGACAAACATAGAACTTATGGGATAAAGGCAAAATGTAACAAAAGATGAATGTCCTCCATCCACTCTTCTTTTCTGTGATTTGAGCATTGGTGAAAAATCAAAGATCGTAACTACAGCTTGAATAAGCTGTAGTTTTGATGTTATGATCATTCATCAAAGACATCTTTTGAATGAGGATTTATTTCTATTATGCACTTGGGTAATGAGTGTAAAGGTAGTTACGCTTTTGATCAATAGTAAATCCCCCTCTTCTTCTCATCCCTTGTCATGCTGAACAGGAGTTTGAAAATTGTATTCAAATCAAGGTGCTGACAGCACTGACTGAACTAATTTTGGATTAGCTAATTTCTTTCGAAAATATTTCATCTTTAAATTATTCTGGCTAAAAAGGGAGAAAAAGGTAAAAGGTAATGTAGACTAAGATCAGACAGCACGTAATGGCAGATTTATCTTTGCCTTCCTGAGCATTTCAGGGTCAGCTTGACATGGACACTTTCTTGTTTTTCAACATTTTGGACCTGTCTAAATTCAAAGGTCTTGCAGACTAAAATTTAAACTGGATTTAATTTGAAAAATAACCATCCAGTAGGGTAGAAAATAGTGTGGAAAAAGAAGAAATTGTTTTTCAGGAGCAATTTCTTCTTTTTTCAAAATGTTTTCTTAATCATAAAATCACAGGCACATAAAAAGCAGGGATTAAACAGCAAAGGGTTAAACAAAAATCCCAAACAAAAAAGAAAAACAAAAACCCAAATGAATGGAATTATAAACTTCATGTGATAATACTTTCATTGACATGGTTGTATTAATATTTTCTATAGGTAGTTCAGGTTACTTATCGAATACATAGAATTGAAATATGCATATTGAAATAAGTGCAATGGCTCAGTTCTGCATGCAAGACTATTGACAAATTGTTCCCTATCCTCTGAAAACCTGTTGTTTCCAGATTTTGTTTTTGTTGTCATTTTGAGAAAATTAACCCTTGTCATGCTGAACCCGGAATATTCCTGCTTTTAAAGGAGGTATAGACAAAGATCAGTCTGCACATATGTGCAGACTGATCTAACACTACGCTACCTATTAATCCCCTGTCAAGGCAGAATTCTTCCAGAAGTAAATTATAAAAAGAAATATTGCCCTACACTCTTGGATCTTAGGGTTTTCAGTACTTTGAAATGAGTGCAATTCTGAGAGAGGATTTTAATTCAGCATGACAAGGGTTAAGTTTTCTTCTCTGCAATACTTTATTTCTGAGATAAATGCTATAAAGGGTCAGACTGATCGGCAAAAGCTTTATTGATTCTTTGCAACAAAATGTTGAGTTAAAACTATTGGAAACGGAACTTGAAGAGAAAAATAATTGATTTAAAATTGCATTCTTGTAGAGTCTAAAAAGAGGAAAGAAGTCAATCTTGATGACATCAAAAAGACAACAAAGATACCCAAGGAATTAGCCAAAACAACAACAACAATTATAGAATCCATTATCCATTAACTTGATATGGCTTGCTGATCTGAGAGGCTATAGAAAAAAGGAAGTCAATCCCATTGCAGGTATTACATTCAAGTTTATACAAAGTTTGGCTTAAGATTTTGGACCTGTAATAGTTCTGTAACATTGAGGAAGTCAGTGTTAATCGAGGTTTCCTAATGTTTCAAACTTGGTTAACGTTGTGAAAATCTATGAATTCCGAAATGTTGCAGACCTCTTAGGGTTCTACTACCTTAAAAAGAAGAATTCCAAACAATTACAGGATTAAGTACTGGCTGGAACAGTCAAACTGCAAGTTCTGGACAATCCCTGGACTCAAAGCAGAATGAAGATTGTTTATCCAAAACTAAAGAGCCTTAGCTTTACTGCTTGGCCTCTACTGACGAGTTATCAGTTCAGAAACCCTTGATCAAATGTCTGATCATTTATTTCAGATTTCACTATATCGGTAATTAATTGGAAATAAAAACCTTACTTTAGACTGAATGTTAATGTATCTTTATGTTTTTAGCTCTGCTGTTTTGAAGAAAAGCTGAGGTATTGTGATCACCCTGGCCTTGTTTGTGTTGGCGTTGTTGTTGTTTTGTAGGCCTTGGTGTGACATACTTTACTTTTGGTCGTTTCTGTTTTTATTTAAGATATCTTCATGAAACTTGGCATATGTGTTTACTATCATAAGAGCTATCCAGACTATCAAGGGGATAAATATGAAAGTATTGAGAATGTTTGCTTTATCCAGCACCTGCAGCTGAGCATTGCACTCGTAGGCAGTGTTATTGTTTACTTCATGATATCAGATTATAATATGTGAAGATGGTACTTGATTTCATGGAGATGTGACACTAAAAACCTAATTACACTTATGTATGAATTTGGTTGCGTGTTCATACACTGTAATTAGGTTTTTGTTTTATGACTCCATGAAATCAACAAGCACTTTCATTATCAAAATGATGAACAAAACTGTGATAAGCACATTAATCTTTTTGGTTTACGGATATACCCATGTTCACATTTTTATGCCCCCGCATCGATAGATCGGGGGCATATTGTTTTACTCGTGTCCGTCTGTCTGTCTGTTCGTCTGTCCGTCTGTCAGTCCTTCTGTCTGTCCATCTGTCTGTCCGTCCGTCTGTCCGAAAACTTAACCTTGCCAATATCTTCAAGCCTATTCAAGATACAAAGCTAATATTTGGCATGATGATAGATCTCAATGATCCGCATCCCCTTGTACCAGAGTCAAGGTCATGTGACAAGGTCAAGGTCATCTGTCAAGGTCAAACGTCCAAAAACTTAACCCGAAAACTTAACCTTGCCAATATCTTCAAGCCTATTCAAGATACAAAGCTAATATTTGGCATGATGATAGATCTCAATGATCTGCATCCGCTGGTACCAAAGTCAAGGTCATGTGACAAGGTCAAGGTCATCCGTCAAGGTTAAACTTTAACCCGAAAACTTAACCTTGCCAATATCTTCAAGCCTATTCAAGATACAAAGCTAATATTTGGCATGATGATAGATCTCAATGATCTGCATCCGCTGGTACCAAAGTCAATTTCATGTGACAAGGTCAAGGTCATCTGCCAAGGTCAAACTTTGAACAAAAATGCCGTTACGGGGGCATTCGTGTTTCACAAACACATCTTGTTTTTACAGAAATCAAATATTGAAAAAAACATTCCAGAAGTAATATGTCATCATTAAGCCACTTCCTACCAGGTGCGATACGAATAGAGGATATTGAATGAGTGGTCATTGAATGCCAAATTTATTAAATGAGACATCTTTAAACAGATATAAACAAGGCTACGTCGAATTTTTATCTGTTTTAGATGACAAGTTTAATAAATTCTGTATGAAATGAACACAAATTTAGTATTCTATTTATAATATGACCCAAATTTTTGCAATACATCGGAAATTGTTGATATTTGTATTTCAAGTTATTCTGCGTAACATATAATGCTGTTTGCGAATTGATGCCATCAAAATCACAATTTCATTTTTGCAACAAAAATAAAACCTTCTTAGCTCATTTGCTCATTATTCCACTAGTATGTGTAATAACACCTGTGTAATATCAAAAAATATTCAGCGAGTATATTTCACTCCCGCGACGTAGGTCATATTATAAAGCACTTTATCCTGAATTACAGACATGTTGTAAGATTCTATGGACAATCATCAGGTTGTATGAACTTGAAGACATGTTTTAAGATTCTATGGACAATCATCGGGTTGTATAACTCTTCAGGTGTGCTGCAAGATTCTATGGACAATCATCGAGTTGTTTACATCTCAACAGACTTGCTGTAAGATTCTAAAGGCAATCATCGGGTTGTATGACTCTTCAGAATGGACAATCATCCGATTGTATAACTCTTCAGACTTGCTGTAAGATTTTTTGGACAATCATCGAGTTGTTTACATCTCAACAGACTTGCTGTAAGATTCTAAAGGCAATCATTGGGTTGTATGACTCTTCAGAAGTGCTGTAGGATTCTATGGACAATCATCGGGTTGTATAACTCTACAGACATGCTGTAAGATTCTATGGACAATCATCGAGTTGTTTACATCTCAACAGACTTGCTGTAAGATTCTAAAGGCAATCATTGGGTTGTATGACTCTTCAGAAGTGCTGTAGGATTCTATGGACAATCATCGGGTTGTATAACTCTACAGACATGCTGTAAGTTTCTTTGGACAATCAATCAAGTTGTGTACCTCTCTACAGACATGCTGTTAGATTCTATTGACAATAATCAAGTTGTGTACATTACTACAGAAGTGCTATAAGATTCTAGAGACAATCATCGAGTTGTTAAATTGTATGGACAATCATTTATTCAGATGTATGGACTTTATGGACAATCATTGTGAATATTTTCTTTCTTGCACCATTGTTAAAACTTGGACAATTAAGTAAAAATACATTGCCAACCTTTTTATGCCCCCGATAGGGAGGCATCATAAATTTGACTTGTCCGTCCGTCCGTCTGTCCGTCCGTCCGTCATTCCGTCCAAAAACTTTAACATTGGCCATAACTTCCTTATTACTTAACATATTCGCATCATACTTTACCACAACATTCCTTGGTACATTACCTTTCTGTAGGCACATACTTTGGTGACCTTGACCCCTGGATGACCTTGACCTTCAACATAGATTGGCCATAATTTAAAATCAAAGCGATGTCGGGGGCATTGTCATCTTACAGTGACAGCTCTTGTTTATTTTTGTTTCTCTCTTCTTTTAAATACATTAAACTAAGCATACAAAGATATCTCTCAATACAATATATTGATAAGAAGTTAAATGTCATGGTTGCAACTGTTTTTTTAATGAATAATATTTTCCTGTCATGTTGAATAAAAATCTTTGCAAAATTGCAATAAATGCACCTGTGTCAGTATCTCTTTACAAAATAAAAAATGAAAATTGTCTGTCATACAAAGAAAACACAGGAGGTAAAGTCTATTTTTGCAGGCTAATCTTTTTTCTATATCTCCTGCCACAACAGGAATATTTTGGAATAAGTATGAAAATGTTTTTCTTATTTCATTCATCAAATATTTGAGTACTTATCCTGTTTGATTAAGTTTTTCATTGAAAAAAATAAATCCTCTTCATATCCTATTTGAATTCTTTTTACATTATCTTGGAGACGTTACTATACAGTATTACTCATAACTGGAAGAATATGATATGTACAAAAAAAACACCCACAAAAGAAACTGAAATGTTTGAGTTGTTTCTACAGTCACAATTTGCCCCCTTTTTTCTGTTTATATAATCATCAGAGCTGTAAATGTAGTGATATCTATTTTGAGGGTCAGTAGGATACTACAGTATGTGTCTATACAATTAAAGGCATTTGCAATAGTTTGGTACTTACTAGTTTCAAAATATAACACATGAATTTTGTTATTTTTATGCCCCCGATAGGGAGGCATCATAAATTTGACTTGTCCGTCTGTCCGTCCGTCTGTCCGTCCGTCTGTCTGTCCGTCCGTCCGTCATTCCGTCCAAAAACTTTAACATTGGCCATAACTTCTAAATCAAAACGGTGTCGGGGGCATTGTCATCTTACAGTGACAGCTCTTGTTTTAACATTTTTTTAAGAATTACTATGAATTTTCAACATGGGATGAGCACTATTTTAGAAAACTTGTTATTCATTATTCTATTTCAATTTAATTCAATTGTAAGTTTTTCTTTTTTCAAGTTTTTGTTAAAAAGTTATTACAGCATTCATTTTTTTTTTATTTATTTTTTTATGCCCCCGATAGGGAGGCATCATAAATTTGACTTGTCCGTCCGTCCGTCTGTCCGTCCGTCCGTCCGTCTGTCCGTCCGTCCGTCATTCCGTCCAAAAACTTTAACATTGGCCATAACTTCTAAATCAAAGCGGTGTCGGGGGCATTGTCATCTTACAGTGACAGCTCTTGTTTTAATTATTCTTCACACAATACTTTGGTAAATGTTTATGTTAATATATACCTTTTCTAATTATTTTAATTTTAGTTTTGTCCATCAGGATTTTTGTTTTCTGATTGGCTGGGAAATCCTTGTCATTTTTCAATAGAATTTTTGAATTTTCTTTTTCATGTAAACTTCAACACAAAGTATTCCAATAGAAATCTGTCTTGTTATTGAGAAATCTTTACATCTTTGCTTTTTGGTATCAAATTTTAAGACATAAAGAGGCTTATCTTTTAATTCACAGAGGTATGAAACTGAAAACTTAATTACACTTTTGTATGAATTCATAGTGTATTAATACAGTGATCAGCTTTTTCAGTTTCATTCTTCAGTGAATTATTAAAATACTCTCTTTATCTCTTAAAAAAACTCTTAAAAACTCCTGAGAGTTGTTGTCTTAAGGAACTAGTTAGAAATTTAATTTTAAGTTAGTTTTGTGTTTGTCATGGATTACTTTCTTTACCCCGTTCTTGAAAATATTTTTTTTTATATTATTTTGCATAGTTCTGTCAAATGAATGTTTCTTTTTTATGAAAAACTCATAAAAAAGAAACATTCATTTGACAGAATTATGATGCATAAAAGTTGTGCTTATTTTTTACTTTCAGGTAATCAAAACAAATGGATTTGATTGAAAAGAAACTTTTTTTATTTGAGAAATATATTTTTGTACATATATTTACCAGCATAGAAAGTTTGAAAAATTAAATTTTGATGATGACGGGTCACTTCTACAACTGACTGACCAGTGCTAAAAATATCATTACTGGTACTCATAATTCTTCTTTAAAAATGATTATAGACCACTATAAAAGAAATGCCTAAATATTCAGATGGGTTTGGGGAGATCTTGTCCACAAGTTACCTTTACATACATGACGACCTACATCTAATATTGGGAGTTACGCTGAGACCTGGGGCTGACTGTTAAAAGGAATTTAAAAAATCTTACTATCTACATTTTATTTGATATGCTTTCCACTTTTTGTAAAACCTTTTTTTAAAACAACTACATCATTTCATAAGTATCTCAATGATTAGTTCTGTATTAAAATCTAACTTAATAATTAAAACTAAAGTAATAATATCAAAACTTACCGATCGCCCTATTTTTTCGGCCAATGAAAGGTCGCTATTTCGTTTGAAATTCAAAAAATATATCCCATAACCTGACGATCTATTCGAATAAGTGACCTACATGATTTGAGGTCATAATGGGCAGGGACTACATTCAAAACCAGACAGTGACGTCATAATCTTGTCTGATAAAAAGTCCCGAAAGACCCTTAACTTGTAATCGAATAGTATTAATTAAAAACGTTTTATGAATGTTCTTTTGAAGTAATGCTTATACATAATTACTCAGTAAAAGGAGAAGAAAAATTCTTTAATAATATGTCTGCATATTAATCAAGACAAGATTTAGCGGATAAAGCAATGATTCTGATAATAAAATATCAATCGCAGCAAGAATGAAACAGACTAATTTTCTTGAACCAAGCCTTTCTGAACTCCAAATTTTCACATTGACATAAAAATAAGAAAATACGACAGGGTTGAAACGATATAAAATCTCACTTCCTTTTTTTAAATGAATACTTTGGATCTCTTGAACGACATTTTAATTAAATCGTTCTACAAAGGTCCCAATCTTATAAAAATGCAATCAAACGTTCAAATGAAAGGTACATGTATGCAAAATAATTGTAGAAAAGATACACTATGCCTACTTAAAGGATTCTAGGGATACAGATATTTGCAAAAAGAAAGTGTTTCGAAGCATATTATGCATTTGATAGCTGATTAATATTGAAAGTCTGTGTCACACCCGTTTAACTATGACGTATCGGTTGAGAACCAAAACTTGGTAACTAGAGCTTTTCAATGCACTGTGAATGTTTTCTACTAATCTTGTTGCAAACTTTATATTATTGATAATGAATATACCGTGGTTTTGTTTGTTTGTATGGGGTTTAACACCGCTTTCAACAAGCCTTCAGTTATATTGCGGAGGCTGGAGCACAATGAATTCCCGGTATTTCTTACCCCAGTAGAACCATTCATTTACTAGTCTCAGGCTGCTATACCACAAAGGTCTACGATTATCGACCAATAGGTGGGAGACAAATTTTCGTAAAGGATAAGTGCCACCGTCGGGGATCGAACCCGGGACCGTTTGAATGATAGACAGAGGAGCTTACACTGCGCAGCTGAATATGTCGTTTTCCTAAAAATACGAAATCCCTAAAATGAGGAACATTGTCCGCAAAAAAACAAACTACCGGTAAAAGGAATACAAAATCCACTAGCAGCAATCACGAGGTTTTGTTCACCGAAAGTTTTCAGCTGATTTTGTCTCGCCGTATGACAAAATAATTACAGAAACGCGATAGTGATTAAATTCGCTCCTCCCACTTTTTGTTTACCTCGATTTGATTGAAGAATGTATGACGCAACAAAAATGAATGACATCATTGATTGACGTGCAACTCAATTGAACAAGAGTTATTTGATGAAAAAATAAGTCGATCGGTAAAACAGTTATAGTTCATATTCTGACAATTTACGCGTATAACCTTGCGCTCCGCTAACGCTCCGCTTAGGTTATATCGCGTAAATTGTCAGAAATGAACTATAACTATTACTTAAATAGTAATAATAATGATTATAATTACTTAATTCTCAATAATCTAAATAGACAAAGTTCTGTAATAAAATCTAACTAAATGATTAAAACTAAAGTAATAATATCAAAACTCAAATAGTAATAAAAATGATTAAAATAACGATAACAATATATTTAAGGGCTAAATCAAAGGCTGAGTGCAGTTATGTGCTGAGCCATCGAAATGAAATTACATGTAAAATTTGATATTTATTTCTATTAATAAGTTTGAACATTAATAGAAATATAAGTTAAATGTCTGTATGATAAACAAGTATCATAAAATAGATAAAATGAGGCTAAAATTATTGCATTTCTTATAGTAATGCTCTAATTTTGATTGAAATCCTATTGATCAATAAGTGACTATAGATTTATTCTAGTTGCCTAGAACCATATTCTTCTAGGCACTTTACCAAACATTATCTTATGACGTAGTGTAACTAGGTACTTACGAATGATGTAGTTATTGTTATAGTTTGTTATTGCCCCACCCCTCCTCCTCTGAATGATGTAACTATTATTATAATTTGACTGTTGTTACCCCCCCCCCCCCCTTCATCCCCCCTCCCAACACACACTTCTGAATGTTGTGTTATACCCAGCCTGACACACACACACTACCATTATAATTTGATTGTTTTAACCCCCCCCCCCCCCCCCCCCCCACCCCCCACCCCCCCTCCCCTCCCCTCCCCTCCCAGCACACACTTCTGAATGTTGTAGTTATTATACCCAGCCCGACACACACACACACTCCCTCTAGAATGATTTGGTTATTGTAATATTTATAATTTGACCATTGTTACATCAACACAAAACACATCCTATGTTATTGCAATGGTTTAAAATATTGAAGCCTTTTTAATTTGTAGTGACTGGTTCCTTCTTTTTGACAACTGAGACTCTAGAGTGACTTATATCTTTGACTTTGACTGATACTTTTTCAAGTCTAAAGGTTGATATAAAGTTTAAACCAAGGACAAAATGACCTTTGTGTACCATCGACATGAAGCTATGAGACTACAGATTGGATACCTTGACCACGTCTGACTTCTTTGAACTCTCATTCTAAAACATTTTAGATACAGTTATTTAAATTATTAACAAATGTTGTCATTTGACTCCATTTAATTGTAAAATTCAATATAAAGTTTCAGAAGATATTACATTGTTATATCACTGAAGAATTAAGTTCTCATTAGGGGAAATAGGGTATCCTATGACAAGCACTTGTTAAGTTAGTTGCATGTTTATTTTGTACCTACTTTTATTGTATGTTTAAGGTAGTGGATCTTTAATAGTTCAGCAAAGTTTTGGAAGTAATGAACTTTAACAGTGTTACCGAGGTTTCCTAATGATTTTCATTAGGAAATCTCGGTCAACATAGTGAAAGTTCATGGGTGCTGAAATGTTGCAGAATTATTATGGGTCCACTACCTTAACCAGTTTAGAATCTTTAACTTTCTGTCACCTTTCCTTGTATTCATGATATCATTCATCTATCATCAATTAGTATTTACATGTATTTTTGTGTAATCATTGTACTTCACTATTAAACTAGAATTATCCCATTATTATGTGCATTCAATGTTTCACTATTAAAAGGGAATAATAAGTCTTTAAGTATATGTATTCCTTAGCATTGTTAGATTAATCTCTCTGTTAAATGCTCCAAAGTTCTTTTGTCTTTTTTGAAAAGTTAAAAAATAATACATGTATTGTCCATTCAATAAGCAAAGTAATAGTGTCCATTCAATAAGCAAAGTTTACACTTTTTAGCCAAAAAAACAGTTTGATTATCCACTATTTTGATTGATTGATTTTCTTCTATCTTGCTTTTTCCCTTTCTTTAAGCACCTTATTTTAGATGTTAAAAAAATCATCTTTCAAGAACTTACAAGGGTTTTTTGCAACATAATGATAAAATCATATTTGAAACATTGTAGAAAATTAATAAAAACATTCTGCATGTGATACGCACATTTTTTACCCTGACATGCTAATTTTTTATGACTTTCTAGATAAGGGTTGAATTTATAATTTGTAAGGCATGTAAACATTTACCAGTAAATATATATAAATGTGATTACATTGTAAGTTTTTTTTTACTTCAGGCTTGATTTCATTCATCTTGAATTTTGAAGTAAACATGAATTTAGAAAAAATATATTAGATTTATGTAAGTTACAAACATTGTTATTCTTTATTTGGTGCTTAATACTCTTGTAGTTTAAAGGTAAAATGTCTGGGTGCAATATACCCAGGAGTTCTGAGTTCAAATCTTGGCAGGGGTCAACTCAACACCAATAAGATAACAATTTTGTGAAATATATAAATCTGATGATATGCCAATCTTTTTACTCTGTCTGAGTGGAGGTTGCTTTAGACAGCTTTTACAGTAATCATTGGTATGTCTTGTGTATTTCAAAATTCATATTTGTTAAGCCATATGAACACATGTTTGTTAAGTGTTACCAATATTAAATTCATCTTGTGTTATGCATAACAAAAGAGTTGTTAGTTTTGTTTTGTCCAAGGGAGAATTGAGACTGGATTTATTCACAAGGCTAGTTTAGAAAAAAGCCTATTACACAAGGGGGCAATGCCACGGCGCACTTATGCGATCTAAATATTTCCAAAGTGCAGTGAATAAACCATGACAATGCCTGAATCTCGACAGGAAAGCAGTTGGAGAGTTATGTAATCTCTTAGAATGCCAAATTGAAAGAGGAGCATAAACTTTATAATCAAATTTTGCAATTTTGCATCTTCAAGTTTATTATCAACTTTCCAGCATCATAGCAGAGTTGGTAGCCCTTCTGACTGTCAATCTAAAGGTCCCAGGTTTGATCCACAGAGATTGTGGCACTGGTGTGAGAGATACCAGGAATCCATTGTGATGTGTTCCAGCCTCCGCAATACAGCTGTAAGATTGTTCAAAGTGACCTAAAACCCCATTCAAAGAAACAAAAGTTTTATCCCTGACAGCGGCACACTCATCCAAATATTTGTCTCTCACCAATATGTTGATTATCCTAGACCTATTCAAGATAGCAGCTGGAGGCTAGGAAAGGATGTGATGGAGGTACTGGAGAGAGAAATACCAAGAATCCATTGTTAGGTGCTCATGCCACTGCAATATAACTGTATGATTGTTGAAAGCAGCGTAAAACCCCATTCAAACAAACAAAATTATTTACTTTCCAACTCTGAATAAACAAGGGTAGACATCCACTTGCAGTACTCTTCTTTAAGCATAATTTGTTCATGTTTAGATACAGAAGTTAGGTATCAAAGGTCAATTTTGTCTCTATATATATATATGGTATAGACAAAATTTACCTTAGATCAATCATTTAAACCTGTGCATCTGTACTGAGCTAACAGAGAATGAAACAAACTGTGATATATGTATAACTTCGATATGGGATTTCGTCTATTTCAAAATGCATTTGTATACAATCCCAGAGTCAAAATAGTGAATTCTACTTGTACATAAATGGATTTTAGCAGTCATGGAGTTATTAACTCTTCCAACTTTGAGCTTGTGCATGACATTTCCAACAATTTCAAATGTGGGCCAAGCAAAGGCTATGGCCAGCCTGTGCATCTGCAGTCTTACCAGTCTTCACTTTGCACTTTGTAGATACTGAGATTGGGCCTAAAAGTGTCTTTAGAAAGTCAGATAAATTTCTTAATATAATATGTCGCAGTCAAGGTTGGTTAATGTTGGCCCTTCACGCACATGTCAAATTGTTGAAAATGTCATGCACAGGCTCATTTGGATTATCTGCGCCCTGACATAGAAACTCCACCTCTGGATTTTCTGCGTATTCATCTTTTTTATGCAGTCAGACTGAAAGTCTGACTTGCATATAGTGGTCGCCGGCAATCGGATCCTCACAACACCGAATTCGAATAAATCCATGAGCGTGAAAAAGTAAACCCATTCATGATTTTTAGCCCGCGAAAATAATATCAGACTGAATGCTAGCTACCTAGATTTTTTGTGAACAATTCCGATTTCAAAGCCATATTTCCGAATTTCGAATTTGGACATCAAAATTCAGGGAAAAAAATTTTTGAACGGCGCCGAAAAGGAAACACGAAATCGAAAATAGTCAGCGACCGTTTTTTAAAGGGACTCGTCTTTTCGAATTACCTCCCTTACTCAGATAGGTTTATCGTTTATTTTAAAATCCGGTGTTAGGGTTCTGTCAAGGCCGCGCGATTAGAACTAAAAAGTTGTAGACTGCGAATAAAAATCAAAAGGATGGCCCCTACCTCGCGCCGAATCTTAAAATATGATATGGACGAAAATCGGACTTCCGCGACGACCTGCCGTTTTGGCCTATTCCCAAATAAAAATCTTTATGGTACCCCGCACAGCGTTATGATAATCGGTGCTGTATTATCGTAAATCCAATAAATCGGGAACCATTCTATGTTAACATGTTCCTTTACGAAATAGATCAAGATTAAAGGCGATCAAAGACAATTTATAACTTTTTCGCCAGGTCTCCCGAAAAGAAGGCAAAAGTTAATATAGAAATAGAATCTAATGAACCCGGGCCGATTTCACAGGGTCCACGTCCATATTACACAATCACCGGAAATCAGTCTGTCCCTCTGAAATTTCAGCAGACGAACAAGTGACTTTTTCCGATCTAAAAACCAAAGAAAAGCGGGGTTTTCTCACCTACCTGCTTGACAGATATTACTGGCTTAAGTATGGTGAGCAACCCAACGTTATGTCATGTTCATTGTGAATAAAAAAAAAAGAGAAAAGCAGAGTTAGATAGTTAACAATAGTATGTTGATTTGTTGACTCGAGTGCAATTTTTGGGGTGGTTTTATGTCTGTAGCTATTTTCTGTTAACTCGGCATGAGTATTAGCCATACCAGGAGCTATACCTATTATCAAGCTGGATGACGATGGAAGATATAAGAATTAAGCCCCTATTATTTTTATATTATTATACTGACCTTGTAGTAAAGCATTGGCCCTCCAAGAAGTGCTCTTTTCATCAAAAGCAAGGGCTTTAAGCATGATTAAGGCAATATTTTGGAATGAAAGGTCAGAATACAAGGCCAAAGATCTGAAGTGTAGATTTTAGCCTTGGATTTTAGAAAATTTGTTATAATTAGAATATTTCAATACTCAAATATTGTTCCGTCCTGACTGCATTCAGGCCTTTCAGGCCTTTGATTTTTCAACTAATAATATATGTATGTGCAAAATATACGGATCTGAATTTTCACATATAGATACACAAAAAATGTTAATACGGGTGTAAGAACTGTGCGCATGTGAACAAACAATTCTTCCCTGGATATTTTTGCTTTCAAAAGAAACTTTGATTTTATGGTATATGCACATTTTTTCATGCAGAATTTTGCATAAACCTTGAATACGGTATTGTGACTTGTGATTACAATACATTTGTATGCAATCAACTAGTCACAATAGCGAATTCTACTCATACTGTTACGGTGATCCAGGGAAGGTTACTTTGTGTACAAACTTGCATTTCTTTCAAGCCATAACAGTATTTTTACGCAGAAATTACAGGTGTGGAACTTTTGCGCTGGGGCGCAGAAAATCCAAATTTGGAACAGTTCATACCCGTGTCTTAACTCCATTTGTGTACGCAAGTTGGTAGTGCAACATACTTTATCCTTGGCTATATCTGCTTGAAACTTAGCATGTGTATTCTCTGTCATAAGAGCAACCATTACTATCAAGGGGGATAACCCTATTTACATTTTTGTCATCCTGTTTGCCATGTGCATGACAAATTTGTTACAAATACAGCTGGTGTATGTTTGTGTGACTCTGCATCTGTCCATTAGTCAATCTGTCAGTTTTTGTCCAGACATTTACTCCCACACTCATATATAAATTTCAAAACAACTTGGTACAATAATTTGTTTTCCATCATTAAAGCTGCTCTTTCCCAGATTGGGAAAATGTGGAGTTTGAAAAATCAATCAGAAGAAAAGACCTCATCATGTTGAAGCCTTTGATATGATAAGATTCAATCTGGTAATGCATGGAAAGAAAGATTAATTCCTGAATTAAGCGAAATTCATTCTTAAAAATAAGCAACTAATAACGCCTAAAAAGATTTTCTCCAATTTTGTGCAATCAAAGATTAAGGTAAAAGTATTTGACAGCTGGTAATTTTATATCAATACAAGCAAAAATGAAAGATTATTCACAAAAAGTAAATTTGTAGGTATCAGATCATCTGCAATTTGATTTTACATAGTTGTAAGTAATATGGTTTTGCAGTTAATAGTATAACTCATGTCACTTTTACTATGTCATTTCAGTTTGCTGGAAATCGTTACATGATCATTTGAGGGGATGAACAAATTGAACCGAGATCTGTCATTATTTCCTCCTAATTACTCCGGACCAAATCGTACCCAACCCTCCACAACCCTTGTCTATTAAAGGTCGTAGACAGTCAAAGGTCATAGATAGACTGGATCCCCTACTGATCTTACCGCTTCGAAAAAATAATTTACAAAATTATTGAAAATTGCTGTTGTGTCGAAGCACTTTGGCAATTCTTAATCGTCTAAAAGTACACACATTTCCAAATCTAAGCACAAGTTTTTTATTTTTTCTA
Organism: Fragum whitleyi; assembly: GCA_948146395.1. Lineage (NCBI taxonomy): Eukaryota > Metazoa > Mollusca > Bivalvia > Cardiida > Cardiidae > Fragum > Fragum whitleyi. The sequence continues at coordinate 34,542,238 of OX411550.1, forward strand.
TGAAAAACTGTGAAAGAGCAGCTTTAAAAATGCTATTTGAAGGAAAAATTCAGATATTTCCAAGGTCAAGGTCATAGGTTAATATTGACCTTGTCCAAAGCATAACTCTTGCATTTAAGAGATGAAGAGGGTATTTGTTGATTTCATGGAGGTATGAAACTAAAAACATTATTGCACTATATGAATATGCAAAGCAAACTCATGTACATGAACGTGATAAGGTTTTTAGTTTCATAACTTCATGAAATCAACAGAAAGTCTCTTCATACCTTATTATTTAATTTCTTGAAGTGTTAATGTGAAGATTTACCCTCAAATTCAGGGATTGTTAATAGGACTACCTACAAAAAAGCTGTGTAATAAAATTGTTCACATTGGGTGATGAACCAAATTTTCAGCCAATCAGAATGCACAAATTCTGGTTAACTCAACTGGAATTAAATTATTTATGGATGGATTTCAAAACAGCTCAGAACTATTGTTCTGCATTATGAGTGGATGTGCCATTTGAAAAATGCCTCAAAGGTAAGAAGAACTATTGGGATATGGATTTTCCCGTCCAACGGCTGTCCGTCCATTAATTTTACTTATTAACGCTCCACAGTTTTTATAAGATTGTCTTCAAAATTGGTCAGAATGATAAGACCATTATAAGGATCAGTGTTTCCTTCTGAAAATGAGTCAGATCTATCAAGCATCATAGGAAAAGAAGCTTAATTAACATATAATTAGAAAATACCTTAATAGCTCTAAAGTCCACAGTTTTCATCCAATTAAATTCAAACTTTCTCAGAATAATTGAATCATCTAAATGATTTCTCTTTAAAAAAATTCTGATGGGTGTCAAAAGAAAAGGGGCCTATATTTGATTATAAATTTTAAGAATTCATTGTTTAAACTTCTTCATATATGCATGGAAGTCAATGAAAATTTCACTTAGTATTCTACATCATGTGACCATGTGCATGATAAATGCGGTCTGGTGATTTTATACTGTGTCATAGAAAAAAGGGACCTAAGTGTAAACCTTCTTGCTAACAAAACTCCTTTTTTATTAATGGATACGTTCATGTGAAACATTCACAGATTATTCCATTTCCAGTAACTATTTTCATTTGTGGCTTTTGAGCTGGGTTGTTTTCAGAGAAAACCAGAGGTATTGCTAAAGCCTTGCTGTTGTCCTCATTGTTGGTGTTGTGATGCAAAATTTTTGACATTTTGTGATAACTTTTAAATTGTAAGTGATAGGGCCTTCATATTTCACATAATGATTGCCTGTGTCAAGGTCATTCTATTGGTACCAAGTTAAAGGGCATCAGTCAAGGTCAAGGTCATTTTTCAAGGTCAAATTTGTGAAAAAAAATGCAAAAGCTTTGACATTTAGCAATTACTTTGGAATGGTAAGTGTAAGGGCCTTCATATTTCACATGACGCTTGCCTGGGACTAGCACTTTCTGTTTGTACCAAATTCAAGGTCCTCAGTCAAGGTTATCTTTCTTGGTCAAATTTGTGAAAAATAATGTCAAAAAATTATCATTGGCCATTACTTTTGAATGGTAAGTGAAAGGGCCTTCATATTTCACATAATGGTTGACTGTGTCAAGGCCTTTCTGTTGGTTCCAAGTTCAAGATAATCAGTCAAAGTCAAGGTCATTTTTCAAGGTCAAATTTGTGAAAAAAATGCAAAAACTTTGTGATATGTCTGGTTCTACTGAAGACATTCACTTGAAATGTGACACACATTCACTAACAAAAGAGCATTCTTTTTCTATCAAGAAGGATAACTCTAGAAGCATTTTCTGCAAATTATGCCCCTTTTTTCTACTTACTTTTTTCACCAACAATTAGTTTTTCACCATCCAGCACTTACAGCAGAGCGTAGGCACCTGTAGGCAGTGCTCTTGTTAGTTATATGCTGCGTAATATGTATATTATGCATATGTTTATGTATATTCTTGTTAACAAAAACAAATGGAAGATAATGAAAAAATTCACTTTGTATTATACATCATTTGACCATGTGCATATTGATATGGTCTTATGATACTATACTGTGTCATTGAAAAAGGGGTCTTAATGTAAACTTCCTTATTAACAAAACCCCTCTTTAATTAATGGATACACTCATGTGAACCTTTCAGATAAATTTCCATTTCGAGAGAGTATGTGTATTTATGGCAATATAGTTATATTCTACGTCATGATAAAAGGGGCCTTTATGTATATTTATTGTTAACACTAGTCATTCATTTATACATGTGCATATTGATGTGGTCTTGTGATTTTAGACTGCATCATAGAAAAAGAGCCTTAGTGTAAACCTCTTAAAACAAAACTCCTCTTTTTAGCTCATCTGAGCACAACATGCTCAAGGTGAGCTTTTATGATCACCTTTTGTCTGTCATGTGTCGGAAATTGTCAACAGGAACCAATGACCCGATTTCTACCAAACTTAGCAGGAATGTTACTTGGGTGACCCTTTTGATAATTTGTTCTTGAAATTTTGATTGACCCCCAAATATGGGCGTGGCAAGGCATGGCATTTTTTTCGCTTTGAAATCTTTGAATGACATCTCCTCTTTAACCACTGGGCCGATTTCAGTGAAACTACCAGAATGTTTCTTAGGTGACCTTTTTAAAAATTATTTGAGAAATTTGATTGGCCCATAGATATGGACATGGTAGGGCGGGGCTTATTTTTGAGCCCGAAATCTTTGAACGACATCTCCTCCTGAACCAGCGGGCTGATTACAATGAAATTATACAAGAATGTTACTTGGGTGACCCTTTCCAAAAATTGTTCTTTTAATTTTGATAGGCTCATATGGGCATGGCAGGGCGGGGCTTATTTTGAGCCCTAAGTCTTTGAACAACTAACCTCCTCAATCACTGGGCCAATTTCAATGAAACTTTACCAGAGTGTTCATAGAGTTACCATTTCCCAAAATGTTTTCGTGAACTTTTTATTGGCCCATAAATATGGGCATTGCATGGCGGGGCTTATTTTGAGCCCGAAATATTTGAACGACATCTTCTCATGAACCAGTGGGTCAACTTCAATGAAATTTAACCAGAATGTTTCTTGGGCGACCCTTTCCATAATTTTTCTTTGAAATTTTGATAGGCCCATAGAAATGGGCCAGGCAGGGCGGGGCTTATTTTGAGTCTCCTCAGTAGTGAATGGATGGGCAGTTTAGGGCCATTCTGGCCCTCTTGTATTAATGGATACATTCTCAGAAGGCAACAACCAAAGAATATAGAGACGAGTGTCTTTTTCACTGCGTTTATTGGGGTATAAAGTGCAATTGCCTTAGCACATGGCAAATAACGCCCGTTTGCTATGGCAATTGCACTTTATACCCCAATAAACGCAGTGAAAAGACACTCGTCCCTTATAATTGCAATCATCTAGATCGAAGAAACTATTAAAATACTCAGCCAAACATTAAAGCTTCAAGTCTATTTTCTGCGTGTATAAATTACACCATCTATTTTTAGATCGTGTATTGTTTATCTCGCTATCGAAGTGAAATGTCACATAGTAAAATAAATGATACGCAAATAAAAGAAATTAAAATTCGTAGAGGTACTTATGACAAAAAATCTTGTTTTGCCAAGTTAGTCTGTATCTTTAAACGAAAACGGTGTGGTCGGTCTTAGTCGAGAGGGTTGCTTGAAGGTCTACGTCGACTCGCTGTTTTCTAAGTTTAGGTCGGCTCAGAATCAGAACTGCATGCTTGTAATCGTAAATTCTTTCGAAAATATATATTAATTTATAATGGATTAAATAGCAATGTTGCGTTGATGATCGGGAACTAGTTTAATTCAAATTCCTACAACACAGGACTTGCAGATCGAATTTCGGGGGTTTCCCGAAAGACATTGCATTTTATACAGAAATAAAGTGCAATGGATTTCCCCACGTGATGCGATTTAAACCAATCAGAATTCTTTATTTTATTGGATTGCAATTATCATAAGGATAAAGGTGATATTTGGACTGTGACTAAATATGAATGCTCTCTGTCTGCTCCGTTTTTATGATTTGAGAGTAAGTGAATAATCAAAACATTGTAACTACAGCTTGAATAAACTGTAGTTTCAATGTTACTATCATTCATCAACAATATTTTTTCAACAGAGAATTTATTTCTTTAACGCAATTGTGTAAATTGCATAATGGGAGTTACGGCCTTGTAACTATTAACCCAATACTGAACAAACCATCCTGCATTAAGGATGAAATTGTTTTCGAAAGGTTCAGAAATGTCACCAGTCCTGCGTTCAGAATCACAAAATAGTGCAAACAGTTTTCCAATTTTACCCCACTTTGCACGCAAGTTCACATGCAAAGCAAGTGGACGTGCAAAGTAGGGTATAATTGGAAAACAGTTTACACCGTTTTTTGATCCTGAACGCAGGGCTGGCTTTGCGAGTGATGTTCAATTTATAAAAGCCTGTTAACTTTTGGACATGCTAAAAGCAGGGTCGGTTTAAACAAAAGACAATGTAAACACACAAACCATGCTTTTTATACTGGACTTATCATGCTCTATAAACTCCCTTACAAGCATGGCTGCTTTCCCGACCAAAACCTGAGACGGTTGACTGACGGTGCATGACGTTGAAAAGACGTCAACCATGACGTTACCGTGTTTGTCTAGTATCATCACCGACTTTCCTTCTCCATACCTACAAACACAAGTGTACATTTAGTGTCGCCACTGAGGACAGGCTTGTTTGTCAGGTAGGACCAGATGACATCACCATTACGGCTTAAACATATGACCCCAGCTTATGTGCCAACCAGCAGTTTACAAGGATCTGTTGCTGTACATAATTATGTGGTAGATGTTCTTTGAAACTTGGTCATCATTACTACCACAAATAGTCTTCACCTTAAATCAAATGTTGCAAGTTATGTAAAACATGGAATTCAAACAATTAAAACTTGATAAAGACATCATAACAATATGGTATATGATGTTGCACCATGCCAAATAGCTATTTTAAAAACTGGCCAAACCAGCTTGTTATACATGTGGCAAAATAAATGGAAATTATCTTTGGTTGTAGTAATACCTAGTAGGTACAATTTTCTATATAATATTCAAATTCAGGCCAATTTTATCCAGCCAAAATGAAGTTGTTGGTTTTGAACAATTGAGATATCGGCGGTAAAGGCAAAGATCAGCCTTCACATATATTTACAGTCTGATCTTAGTCTTAGCTATCTTATTTTAATTTGGAAACTAGATAATATTAGAGACAAATAGTCGGAAGGAATGAATATCGCCGACATCTAGTTTCATAGTCAAACTGCGCTGTGGCGGCGGTATTGCGGACGGACAGACAAACAGACGGGCATGGTGACTGTAGTATACCCCCCCCCCTCCTAGCATCATAAGTGAAGTATAAATATTAGCATGGTACTCTACCGATTACAGAGAAGTCTTAAAAATCAACGTCTGTGAGCGTCCAAAATCTCATCTTGTCTCAGTTTTTTTTCAAGCTATAAAAAAGAGGTTAAAGTCTCTCGCCGACGATATACTAATATCTTTTTTTATCATGTTATTAATATTTACTTGCCAACATCTTTTCTTTGACAAATTTGGGGTAATTTTGGTTTGACATTTTCCTTAGAATTACTATAAACATGAATTATCAACGACTTCTACATATGTATATTTTAAAACGACTGGCTCAGAGATTAGATGCTGATCAATGCCAGTCCTTCAAAATCTAATACATTCTTATTGATAAATATCTGATGAAAGTGAATTGATACATTTGTATTTTGTAGGAAATATGGTGGTACATTTAGGATGAAAGCAGGAGTGAATCGCTATTGCAACTAGACTTTGTACCATCAATATAAGTTGATGTCTTATTAATTTAAAAAAATGACTGCAAAGTTGAAGTTAAATTTTATAATATACTGCAATTCTACCACGGTAAAAATATCTTGACTGCAAAATATGGTCCTAAGTCAGTGTGCAAACTCATCAGTCACAAAACGTCTCTCAATATTTTCAATTACAGAATTATGATTATTATCTTTGAGGTATTTGTTAACGTTTAATGACATAATCTCCCTCTAGAACTCAAAAGCGGGGTTCGACACTAAGGGGAGTCTGGGATTCCGGGACTCCTTGTTTAGCAGTTGGGACTCCCTCTATTTGAAAATAAGGAGACCAGTGGACTCCTAAGTGGACTCCCCAATATTCTACCATTATGAAAATTCAGTCTCCTTACTTTGAGCTTGGACTCCTTGATTTCGTTTGCTAGGAGTCCAGTTGACTCCTTAACCTCAGGAGTTAGTGTCAACCCCTGAAAAGGTTATGACTTCAGTCACGAAATCTCGAGCCTCCGTCATAGCGGAGTGGTAGCGCGTCGAACTGTCATTCAAAATGGTCCAGGTTTGTTTATCTTTCCGACTTTTTGTCTTCCACCGATGGGTTAATAATAGTAGTTCTGGGATGTCGGAGAGAACTTTGATTAAGGATTAGACTCTAGATGAGATTTAAAAAAAGACTTCAAGTGGTGATATTTTGACAAATACTTATCAAAACCTTTTGGCCAAGGACTCTGGAATGCGTCATCTCATAGAACAGGAATCTGCATTCTAAAACTACTTGTACATTATGGGCCAAGTACCAGATGTCCTTATTAATGACCATTACATGTAATTAAAACTTAATAAGTTATCAAAATTTGCCATCCACGCCTGGGTCGCCATAGTTACCATTCAAATTGGAATATCTTTTCGTTTTCCCAATACCTTTCCAATATTTCTGTTAGTCTGACAAATCAAGAACCTTATAATACCTTTCAATTATATGTTCAAATAATCAAGATGATACAAAATGATACATAGCTTGCAGGAGACTTGTTTTAATATAAATGTATTTTGCCTTTGTTTGTAGTTAAAATAAGCAGATATACTAGAGCCTTTTGACAAGAAATATCATAAAACAATCACCTGTGACGTTTCCTTTCGGATAGGATTTAAGTATAATCTATTTTACCCTAGAATTTTTCATCTTCATAGCTTGACTTACAGGATACCAGAAATAACACAGAACTTGAGCTTTTCTGGGCTGTCACGCAGAGCATCAACAATATTCTCTGATTTTGGATAGTGATGATTAGCATGTAGCTTATTGATAAGTTTGTATTGAAGAAAGTTTATTGCTTAATTGATAAGTGTGTGAAGATTTCGATCAGACTGTGGAAAAGCAAAGGCGGATCTTAGTTTTTGCGCTGTTCACATTTGAAAAAATAATTTGCGAAACGGTTTTTCAATTTTTACTGATTTATTAATTTGTTGACTTGCAAGAAGAATTTACTGATAGATAGGGCCCGTCACACTAAAGGGGACCATCCGGGAATTCTGTAAAATGAATTATTTGAAAAAGATATATGATCCAGCATATATCAACTAGAATTTCTATTTCAAAAATTCTTTCACTGGAAGGTAGACTGATCAGTCTAGATTCAGAAAATAAGTACGGTGCAATACGCGCAGTCTGACTAGGAACGAAACTTTATGCACTTCCCAGATGGTACCTTTTCGCGTGACGGGTCACAAATATATGTTCTAATGCTGTTCGGCAACTGGACTAGATTGTGCCACCTTTAAAAAATTTTTTGGAGATACATAAAAGTGAAAGTTTTTACGTTATGTCATACGCATTCTCACGGCTTTACACTTAAGCCACAATCAATGAATTGCAAGTCCGTTGTTTACACTCGGGGCCTTCGGCTGCAATAGCACTTTGACATACATTCTTATAGGTTCCCATTTATAAACCTGGAGGTTCAAATTGCTTTGAAAAAAAAAATCCGCGATCTGGGAGGGATTCGATTAAGGGACCATCCGATCCTAAAGCCACCATCCTAACTACCAAGCAAAGGACTCCACGATTGAGTTCTCACAAAAAGTAGCTGGTACCCTTTTTAACCTTTGATAGAGCTGAATTTCTTTTTGTAGAAATACACTCAAATCGTTTAATTTTTGTGGCATTTCCAATCTCGAAAAGAATATACCTACCGGCATCTAAAATTTGCCTAATGAACATAATTAATCACGATACTGATTAAAGACTCTAAGACCAGTGGTAATATTACCAGTGGGCGGCAAAATTTAATAACCAACGTTCTTTAAAGCTGTAGTAAGGAGGTTTGGCCTTTCGCATACAATTATACCAATGGTACTATTTTGAGACCTATATCATAAAAGATTTTGAAAGTTCCCAGACAATGGTTTGATTTAAGGTATGGACACGTAAAAGTTCTGTAACGTTTCGAATTTCATCAATTTTAATAGTGTGACCGATGTAACCTTATGCTTCTATTAGAAACCTTTACAGCTTTGAAAGATCATGAGTTCTGAAATGTTACGGAACTATTACGGATCCACTCCCTTAATTGTCTTCTGTAATAGAAAGGTCATTGTGATTATTCGCTAAAATGTGTACGGCTGTCTTAATCTTGCACCGCCGGATGTACATATCTTTTCTGACATTTTTCTCCCCACTGGATATTACGGAAAAGGATCTAATGGACCGAAAAATTAATGCGAGAAATGCCTTTGCACAACAAGTTTCTTACCGTCTATTAATGTTCAAGAAGTTATATTCACATGTTGAATCTTGCAGAATAATATATAATAATAATAATAAAATAATAATAATGATAAAGATAATAATACTAGTATTTATTTATATTTATCTATTAAATGTATTTCCTCCCAACGGAGGTTAATAAATAGATATATCAATAACAAATAAACTTTGAAACAAACATCATTGAAGAAATGAAAAAAAAATTAAGTTATGAAATCGTTTGTATCAACCACAAACGTCGTGACGAGAGCAGTGTCATACTGCAATCATATGCATATTAAAAAAATCTATAACAGGATTTCTTTTTGTTTTCTGAAAGCTCAGAACCGATTTTAGCCCCAAGTACCTTAATACGAGTGTTTTCGCGCGAGTCTGTGATCAGCTCCTGAGCAATCGAACTAATTGCTTGGTATGCAGTTCGCTTTCAAGACAGTTTATGTGGTAATGTTGCTGGAATTGACAATAAAACAATGAAATATATATATATGCAATGGACCGTAATTGTTCAAAATTTTGCATAAGTCAATTATGAAATACCAAGAAATTATTGTAAGGTGCACCGGTTTCCGCAATATAATTGAAAACTGTTAAGAACCGCGCTATACTCTAAACATGCAAAATCTAAAATGGGCCATCAAACCTTTATTCGTTTTCCTTTGCACAACAAGATTTTTTACCGTCAATTAATGTTCAAGAAGTTATATTATAAAAAAAAGTGGAAGCATATTGACCTAAACCTGGCCTCTGTGATTTAAATAAATTAAATACCGGTCGTTTCAACTCGGCAAAACACGACTTACCTGCGGAATCCAAACGTAAAGTTGAAATGCACGTGTTAGCTCTGTTAACCCGTTATCGCACATGCTGTCCACTGTTACGGCAATATTTGGTCACCCTCACGAACTAGTGAATCAATACATAAAACGAGTTTCTTATTTAAAATCTTAAGATGAGGATGAGAAAAATACAAATTTGCAAATTTCTTCAAATGCAATTTATGTGTTTTGAATGGAAATGAAGTCCCTTCTCTAAGTCGCAATAATTGTATTTGAAATCGAATCGCCTGCTGCATGACTAGGCGCCTCGTATATAGGTAAACTACTAACTCCACGCATACCTGTTATTTGTGCAGTATAACGGAATGGCCATGCTTGATCGTCACGTGCCGAAGTATCTTCGGAATTTATTCATGTGCCTAATTATTTATTCTGCATAAAGGTCAGGTTCAAGTTAATATGCGCCCGCTATACCATGTTAAATCTTGCATAAAAGTAATAATAATAATAATGATTATAATGTTATAATTATAATATTAATAGCTTAGGATTCAGGATTTCAAGGATTTATGTGAATGGGGTTCTAACTCGCAAATAGGTGGGGGTTCATTTTCCTAGTTTAACACAATTTTGACCAAATTTCTGTATGTAAGTTTACTAATTTTGTTGACCCCCCCCCCCCCACACACACAATAAATAAATAAATAAAAAAATAACCGCCAATCCCCCATCTAAAAATAAGAAATTGGTCACTAAAAACTTAATGGATAAAATGCGTCATTTGTAATCTCATTCTACCTCAATATACATTCATTTTACATAAACAATATATACATAACAATAATAATTAAAATGATATCTGACTTCAACAAAGTACACATTGTCGTCTGCAAGTACGCAAGTACTTTCATTGTGAATCAGCCTTACCTTTTTAAAATATGACAGTGTGTTATTTTTGTTATTGTTTTTATGCGATGTATAATTCAAATGCAAATTGTCATTTGACATTCTTCACAAAAAAACACGTAATTAACTTTGAATATATCTCGGAACGGGTAAAGATTTGAATACATAAGCTTCGTGTAATGCAGAGAAACATTATGGACCAATATTATACCACAGGGCTTGTTGAGTTGGTGTGAATGACCGTTGCATGCAATTAAAATTAAATTATCCAAACAAACGAGGCAGGCAGCGGTTCCCTGACAAGTTTAATGAGATTTATTGACGGACAAATGGGGAGTTAGGGCTTTTTGTCCCCATTCCCTAATGGACTTTTTCGCCAGAATTTCTCCGTATGAAATTTGGTCGAGTTTACCGTACATTCGTTGATTCTAGAGAGTAAACACCAAATTGTGAAAGACAGATACACGGCGGACAAAAGGGGATCATACCGTGTTCATATAGACGAAAATGAGCGCTTATATAGTGTACCGTTTTGGCTAAAAGTTTTCAGTCATCGTCCGACGAATATCATTTTTCATCGATTAATGTTAATATTGTCAGATAAATATTTAAAATTTGTCTATTTTTGTACGACGATTTTCTTCTCACGAAAACCTATCGCTGCTTTTATACAAAAATACAAAAACCTCGTATCTACTACTTGCTTAAAGCTATTAATACGAGGTTTTTGTTGAAAAGCAATGTTATACTTTAAGCCATTAGAAACCCCTTGGCGCCCCGAAAGGATCAAACTTTCTGAATTATTGTCAGACGAAAGTTATTCGACTGACGAAAAATGATATATAAATACAATAAATATATAAATATATTTCATTCTATTTGAATAAAACAGAAATTAAAACTATACAGTAGACGAGAAAATTACTTGTTACTTTTGAGTTACAACTTTTGATTTGTAACTTGCGACTTATAACTTGCAAACTTCAGACTTGTGATTTGTAACATGTGACTTACAACTTTTGATTTGTAACTTGTGACTTATAAATTACAACTTCAGACTTGTGATTTGTAACATGTGACTTACAACTTTTGATTTGTAACTTGTGACTTATAAATTACAACTTCAGACTTGTGAATTAAAAGTTCGTCAGTAAACAATATAAAAGAAAATAAAATAATCCATACAAAAACATAGAATATTATTAAAAGGAACAAACAATTTAAAGTCGGTTTCTTATTCACAGAATAATAGTATGTTTTTTTATTATTGTTATCTATTCTTATTACTGTTGTGTCATGAGATTTCCTGTCTTGTAATATGGTAGTTATCATAGGCATGAAGTCTCTGTCTTAACTTTTTCCTAAACGGCTTTAATCCAGATTATTCCACTTTGAAATCTTTAGCTAGCGACAAAATCAATGTAGGTGAATATATACGATTTCAGTAGAATGCAAGTAGAAAGTAAGCTTTTTGTCTCTATTTACTGGCACTTTCAGCTAATATGCCATCTTTTCTGTTTATAATACCATTCTAACCGGGTGCTGCCGGATACTGCTTGTGTATTGATATTCGGTTCTAAATCAGAACCACCATCACCCAGTAATGTAGAGATTGATTCTTCTGTAATTTTCATATTCTTAGCGTTTGTTTTATTGTATAGGTTATGTTGCGAAGCCCATGAGACTTCGAAAATTACTGATGGTTGTATTCTTGGCATTTTTTCCCTTAAAACTGAAATTTTTAAGCCGTCAAACTGAGATAAATGTACGCCCATTTCATCAAGCATAGCAAAATGTCTTTGGCCTTCTGGAATAAAAACTTCCTCTCTATTTTACGAATCTACTGTCGGAATTTCATCAGTAATGAATAGTTCTGGTACCATTTCCTTGCCTTGGTAATGACTTGTTTGTATGATAATTAGTTGAAATGAATACTCTAAAAATGAAATATGTGCTCTTTCTGTCTATCAGACTTCTTATGGGCTGCTCGGTATTGCTCATCCTGCAATTTTAAAAATATTCAGAAAATGTGTAAAATAAAATTGTTTCAAAGAAAACATGTTAAGCTCGCCATGTAGCTCTTAATAAGATGTATTTCTCAACCACAATTGTCCAATAATTGTTTTCTATTACAAAATTGAATGTTTTTTCAATATATGGCTTGTTTAATTTCCTTAAATTAAGCATGCCCCCCCCCCTACCCCCCCCCCCTACCCCCCCCCCCCCCCCCCCCATTAAATGCTGATCATTTTTTTTCTTGCGGAAAGGCAAAACTCAACAAGATGCTGTAACAAAAAGGGTGAAATCTTAAGTCATTGTAACAGGGTCAAAGATCATGGTTTCAAAATTAAAATCATGTCAGAAAATATTTATGTATAAAATACAATGCTTTCTCTCTATACGATGAAGTTTGAAACATAAGCCAGATACCATTCTAGAAAAGTAGGCAAAGCTCCAAGCTCAAGGTCACGGGGTTGAAGGTCATGGTCCCACATGAAAGTTATTGTCAGGGAGTATCCATGTATAATTTAAAGTTGCAATGTAAAAAGGGTATTGTCACAACGTCAAAAGTCATGTCAGGCAGAATGTTTTTCTCAAATACCGCAATTACATCTCTTATATAGCAGTACATATAAGAATGGTTATCATTTCATTCAAGTTATAGGTCAGGTTAAAGTCTTTGAAAAGTAGTTCAAACTCAAAGGTCAAGTTCAAGTTCATGGTCCAAAATGAAAGATCATTTTGGAAGGTTTCCATGTGTGAATGGGATGTACGCCATATAATAGGCTGTGAATTTACCTCCCCAGATATCCTTGGACATAAAGTTCCTTTCTCTAAGAACCCTTTAAACTGATAATTATTTTTCCTAGTGGAAGGGTCCACTTCATACACAGAGAAAATGGAAGGGGAAGTTTTAGTACTTAGAAATTGGGAAAGGGGAGACGACAAGGGAGAAATACCACAAAAAAAGTATCAAAAAGATAGCCAGAGAACACTATAGAGAAGGACTAGAAAGAGAACTTTATAATGAGAAAGCAGAGAGAGAGAGCGAGAGAGAGAGAGAGAGAGAGAGAGAGAGAGAGAGAGAGAGAGAGAGAGAGAGAGAGAAAGAGAGAGAGAGAGAGAGAGAGAGAGGGAGAAAGGGGGAAGAGGGAGAAAGAAAAAGAGAGAGAAAGGCAGACAGAATGACAGACGGACAAAAGGTCAGACATGAGAAAGACGATAGAGATGAACTACAGAGATAGCTTATAGATTAGGACTATAAAGACAGACAAAAGAGATTGACTACAGACAATGACATTGACAGAAGGTCTATAGAGAAAGACTATATAGAAGGCTATCGAGAAGGACTATAGAGAAGGGGTATAAAGAAAGAATATAAAGAAGGACAACAGTGAAATTACTATAGAGAAAAACTAAAGAGGAAGACTTAAGAGAAGGACTGTAGAGAAAGACTACAGAGAGGGACATAGAGAAGGGGACTGCAGAAGAAGACTTTAGAGAAAGACTATAGGGAAAGACTATAGTAAGGCCTTCTAAAGAAGACTAGAAGGAATGACTATAGAGAAGCTGTAGAGAAAGACTAATAAATGACTTACTATTTAATATTTAAGTAAATAACGTCATGCTTTATTATGTGACCTAATTGAGTACAGAGAAAAGTTGTATAGGGTTCAATTTCAACCCTTTTTCATAACAGCAAAATTTAGACCGTTTCCTACATTTAATTCAAAGCTGTGGACAGCGAATAACAAAGCATAGATTTAATTTTGTCTATCTCACCCCGGTGCATCACTGTAAGTAACCTAGGCCTGCGTAGGTCTCAGATGCATGACTAGACAGAGGTCATTAAGCCTGGCCTTCAACATTAAACTTCATGACAAACAGAAAGAGAAAGATATGGAGAGATTGGAAAAAAGCCAGAGAGAACAGCAGAATTTGAAAATTCATCAATACAGTATTCACACAATTTGATCTACTTTAAATCGTTTTGTAGTAGACCTACAATATATACCTATGATGAACAGTGGAGAAATGTAAAAGTGTTTATTACATTGATAGTGAATCTAGATCGATATTCTTTTCCACGATATTTTCAAAATTATTTATATGCATTTGCTGCACAAGCACTAATTGAAAGCGAATTTCCACAAGAAGAGCAGTGCACTGGTAACTTCGCCCAAGATCTAGATTTACTGTCAACAAAGCTCAATTTCAAATTAGGAATAGATCTTCAGCGGTTTGAAAAGAAATGAAAGTAAAATTATATAGTATACTTACATCGTTGAGGTCTTCTTCATTTCGTTTGCTCTGAAATAATGTAAAAAGCGGCGTTAAACTCCATTCAACCATCATTTCGTTTGCTGTATCGGCCATTTTTGCACATGTTGTCAAAATTCGCGCCACAAATCAAAGGAATGCCTAGGTCCTAACTTAGAACTCGCAAGTCACTAGTCCGAAGTCCTTAATCATTAGTAATAAGTCAAAAATGTCCTCCAGTGCTTCCATAGATCAGCCTAATAGCTAATTTGAGTTCCTAGTGGACTTTTTTCAGAAAATGCTGTGAAAATGATCCACTCTGTTTAGTTATTCATATTTTCGAATTTGAATATTAAATTTTACATAGACAAAACATATATAATGTCTATAATAAGATGTTTTTAGGGGGGGGGGGACAAGGTCATCTTAAATATAAATCTGTGTTTAATGCATAATTTCATTTTCACTTAGTCAATCAAAATAATAAATAATTCTTCAAGCTAGATCTATTACTGAGAAGTTCTATTACTATACTTAAGTCCAAAACATTTCGCCTTTGATGACAGGCGCTTCCTATTTTCATTGTTTTGACCGGTATCGGAGAGCATACACGTGTCACTGACGTGGCTCCGGATCAAATCACATGCAATTGTTTCATAACCTCATTTTTGTAAGATTTATTATCATATAAGGGCCTGTGTTTTATAGGATTTCGTAGCAATCGCCTTTGGGTATAACAATTTTCGCTTTTAACAAAAGCAAATGGAGTAATTCAAAGATTGAAATAATAATAATAATAATGATAATATGGTTGTGATGGTGGCGGTGATAATAATAATAATAATTTTCATTCATTCTCTTTATTTCCTCCTTGTGGAGATTAACTGACAAATTAAGGTATAATATCAAGTCTTGAACTAGAACATATATATACACAGATTATAAACAAATAATGTCGCTACATTTTCAACTTTGATTTACATTTGTGGTTAGTGCGATCAGTGGTAACATTTGGTAACAAGTAAGCGATCACATTTTCCTCACATCCTGGCTTAATGGAAAGGGACAGATATCCATAATTTTGCCATAAAAGCCAATTTATGGGGAGGTAAACCCTTGCCATATAACGTATATAGTGAACACGGAGATATGTCTCTATGGAGTGTGCTAAACCGATTAAGTCCATTTCGTGTATTATAACCAAAAAATCGTATGTTTCACGAGAATAAATGTATGCATAGACAAAGTGCTTCCTTACACCTTTAGGTGCAAGAAACAGTGGTCGTTTAGAAACATATTAAGTGGGGACGTTAAATTGTAGTTGTAAAGCAAATTCCATATATCTGGAATGAATCCTTGCGTATATCTGGTAGGGTTCTAAATGCAATTCAACAATTTTCTAAGAAATATTATCCTACAAATGGCTGTATTATTGAGACTAAGAATCTTGTGTAAAAACATCAGCTTCTTCCTCTCAATAATAACTGTAATTCTTGAAAGTCCCAGCATCGATTCGCACATGTCAGATCTAACTCGTACATGAAAACACTGTATTTTCTTCACTATATAATGTGGATACGATTTTAACTGTCGATATCAGATTATTCATTGTATTCCTCAATTCGCACCAATAAAGCAGAATATGAATAATGACGGACCTATACAATTTTGCACATGTTAAAGGATTAAGTATATCTGATCGTAGTTGTATAGATTGTACATTGCATAGAAAGCATTCTTTGATTTTGGCAACGTTTCGAAATACGACTAAATAATTTCAGGTTAGAATCCTGACGAGTTCCGAGGTGTACGGTCGATTCAGTCTGTTTAATAAATGCGTCTCCCAAAATATATTGTCTGGGTTCACTATATCTGTCATTGATGAAAACAATAACATTCGACTTTTGACAATTCACTTCAAACCTCCGTTTGTAAGTGTATCTATAAACTACACACAGAAGGATTTGTAAATGACTAGGCGTTAACGATATTACAGCAAAATCGTCAGCGAAAGCAGGATTACCGCATTTGACGTTGATTGTTTGGTACAAAAGTACACCTGATTTAGAATTCTCTAATTCTTGTAACAATTCATCTATAAAGACGAGATAGTGAAATGCAGACGCTACCCCGCCTTGACAAACGCCGCGCGTAACGGGGACAGGCTGTGACTTGCTTCCATTTACGATAGTTTGGCATGTCAGGCTTTTATAGTAGTTACGAATGGCCCTCCATAGTTTACCGATGACACCAAGTTCATGAAATATGAAAAATAACGCATTATGCCACACACTACCAAAAGCGCCTTTAAAATCTAAAAACGCAACAAATGCTTTGCTTTGAAGGTCCTTAAACTCACAGACCGTTTCCTGGAGACTTAAGGCGGTCGTTATATAACTTAGCCCTTTTTGAAACCCTTGTTTTTGGCGCGAAGGGGATTTAAGGCTTATTATTTAAAACAACGGATTGAATTCGGTTTATTATGAGATTTTCAAAAAAAATAAGAAAAGTAGGGATTAACGCTCTAGGTTTATAGGATCATTTTTAGGCTTTCCATTACCTTTATAGACTGGAATTATAAGGCTATTTCTCCAAGCACCAGGAGTTTGTTCATAATATAGAATACTATTGAGAAGTACAAGGAGGGGTCTCACGAAAATATCTTTTGCGTAAATAATGTGCTCATTCGATACATTATCATGAGACGGGCTTTTACTTTCCATAAGATTTGGGATTACCTCAGTAAATACTTCCGGGGTAAATGGTCGTTCGAGTTTAAGTATAGGCGGCCAAGGGGTATTTGCAATATCTTTTACCGACCGACTAAACTTAACCTCAAATGCGTCGCTAGAGCGATTTGCGTTATCTTCATTAGAAATACTATGAAAAAAAGATTCGAAACCGTTTGTAACACTTCCATTTTCATATTGCTTACCATTGAAATCTAAGTTATGTATTATGGTATGATATTTCTTTTTACGATTGACGAGACTGAAGAACAATCTTGAGTCTAATTGGGCGCTTCGATCAAGGTTTTCAGCAATTTCATTTAAATATCTATTTGAAGCTTTACGTTGAAGCTTTCTATAGCTATTTTTCGCCGCTTTATAATCGCGGTATGATTTATAAGTATTACCAAGTGGCCTTTCTTGCTCTATTCATATTCTAGGCTCTGATCTTGATTCGGAATGTACTTCTTTTTATTGGCTTGACCAAAGGGGTTTAGAATGGATATTGAATTTGCGCTTAGGTAAGCAAGTATTTTAGGAACGCAAAACCACATTGGTTATTAAGTCCGATAACTCATTTGGTTCACGACTGAATGATCTCATCGGTGCATTTATTCCAAGCTAAATTACTACGACATTCCATGGACGGGGAGCGAGGTTGAAAATTAAAATCATTAATTTTCATTAATATAGGTAAATATGATGTTAGTCAGAATTTCAGAGCAATGCTTTATTAATGATTTTTCAACGAGTACGTGGTCAATAACAGGCCGATTTCTTGTATACGTAAATTTAATGGAGTTTTGACAAAGGGAGGTAAATCCTACCTCAATGAGGAACTGGTTAAGTATCTTATCCATCTCGCTTGTTCGAAGTGTACAATGCGCTAACTTTGCATTGAAATGCAATACAATTGTTTCGTCAATTTCTGGAAAAAGAAATGAGCATATTGCATTAAGACATCTGATCGTTTTTCTATATGAGTCCAAGTTTCTGTCTGCAGGCATGTAAATACCTACAAAACAATGGCGCTAAGTTATGTCTATAGACCTGAATGCCTAGTATACGTTCCTTTTCATGACAATCTACTCGAGTTATGTGTTTGCTTATACACTTTTTAAATAGTATAGAAAGCCCACCTTTGCCATATCTCGCGCACTATATTGTTCAAAAGATGTGTCAATGATGGTAAAAGAGTCATAGTTTCTATTAATCGAGTCCATGAAACATATCGAACTAGATAACAGCTTATGCTCTGTAATTATACATATATCAACTTTATTTTCGTCCAATATTTCTGAAAGTGCAAACGCTGAGGACATTATATCTCTAACGTTCCAGCACATGATAGTCAGCGCCATTATTATGAATGTAATTGTAGTTTTATAACGTTTATCGTTTCTTTTTTCAACAAATTTACACACATATTTGATATATTAAATTTTAAAAGTTTATGAATACGACTGGCAATTTCCAAAGTTATCAATATCCTTGTTCCAATCGTTACTACACGTTTTACCCCAGGACATATTGTCCGAGTAATCATAATAATCGCAACCATCGCGATTATCGTAGTTTTCGTAGTTATCGTAGTTTTCACCATTGCCCTGTGTTACCACCCTTTAAAGATCTGGTCACATTTGCAAATTGCTTTTCTTTAAAAAAATGTACTAGTTTTGGTAGGAAAGCTAAGCTAAAGAGTATCTCTCTATACTAGAATTCTAATGCAACATGTAAACGTTTAGTCAAATACCAGAGCTGTGCCCTTATTAATGACCATTACATGTAATTAAAAGGTAACAAATTATAGTATGATCTGTGCCTGGGTTTCCATAGTAACCATTTATATTTGAAGGTATGTTCAGATTTTGAGAAATCTTAAATTTTCTCATTTTCTGATATTTTTCTGTCATTCTTACAAATCAAGAAACTTACCACTCAATCAAATGTTCAAATTAACAACATGATGCAGCTCAAAGGTGATTTGTCTTATAATTCGATTTGTCTTAAATGTCTTTAAATGATCTATATAAGAACCTTTTGACAAAAATGTTATGATACGATCGCCTGTGATGTTACATTTGGGTAAGGATGCTAGTATTATCTTGTATTTCCTATAAAACTATGACTTCATAGAGAGTTTATTTACAATTGTATATTGAAATTCATAAGCCTGTGCCTGATATTTCCGACCGTGATTTTAGCTGTCCATGATGTAGATACATTGAGCTTTTCTATGGTGTCACGCAGTACAGACCTATTTAATACAATTTATGGACCGTCGAACTTTTTCAAATGCAGTCAATACGGTAGTTATGCTATCTCACATACCAAAGGAAACTGGAATTATCGTAACCTGGAACATACCCCAGGCTAAGAAATTGCCGCGATCACAGACAGTGATCTGTAGGAGAAGAAATCCAAAGAAGGGGGCACTTAATACAATCTTTTTTTCAGTGTGAATGTATGTATATTGAATTCTCAATTTCATTATCATGATCATGGCAAAGTTAAGAAACTTATGAGTTCCCAAAATATTCTTGGAAACTAATTTGGGTTTAAACCCTTTTTTACATGATAGATATTGATTTCGTGGTTATTTACTAAATTCGTAATCACAAATAGATAAAGCAATCGTTCATATTAATCAAATCACGTTTTCGAATCACCTTATTTAACAAAAAAAGAACGGTGTCTATGATAAACTCATGAATCATCACGGTTCATTTCTAGTCTGAAGATAAGAGAGAAGATAAATTTGACAGTAAAAAAAAACAGATTCGTTGCAAGAGAGATGTATTAAACTGCTATCAAGTTGTTCGCATTCTGGAAAATGTGTCACACTTTTTAAACGACTAGTGACACCAATGTTCCGAAACGACCAAACCGATAAATGTCAATGATGGTTCAATGGGTCCGCAGAATATAAATATTACGACTACGCATGCGCACCTGCATAGTTGCGAATATATACAAAGATGTCTGCCGTGAGCACTTCAAGGCCTAAAAAACAAGATGTAATTTGAATTTTTCAACATTTCATGATTATTATGATAATTTTTAGGATTTGATTGTTTTATTTCAGTATATCTCTAGGTAGGTTTCAATTAACGTGATTATTTGTATCCAATTTCAGCCTCTGAATAAGAAAATTCCAGAGAATCCCAAG
Source organism: Fragum whitleyi (assembly GCA_948146395.1). Taxonomy (NCBI): domain Eukaryota; kingdom Metazoa; phylum Mollusca; class Bivalvia; order Cardiida; family Cardiidae; genus Fragum; species Fragum whitleyi. Next base: position 34,562,705 of record OX411550.1, read on the forward strand.
TACAAAAATGTTCGAGCAACAGTTGATACCGGTAAGTTTCAAATTCTGTTACTGTGATCTTACAGGTTGTGAGGTTTCTTGAGATTTTTTGGCGATTTCATTCAAGCTCATTGTTTTTTATTTTAATTTCTCGCGTTAGAAGATCTAGTAGGTTATTCTGTGTATAATTCAAATACATAATTCTTTTTGGTAGTTCTGTGCGACCATTTCTCTCTTTTAGATTACAATTTAGACTGAGATATGGTTTCCATCTCACTGGCTACAAACGTATTCAATGATAAATGCTGAAACTCAATAGACTTAGACAAACTCAAATCTCAGATTTTTTGTTGAAATAAGCGTCTTCTCCAGGTACAGAACATGAAACTCTGTTACCTTTACCATCTGAAACACTTGGAAAACCAAAACCGTAAGCGGAAGAATCTGAGACAATAATGGCTTGTGCCCGGCTCCCCAGCAGTTTATCTTGGCAGCTAGCAGACCCATCTTTTATGGGGCTTCCCAAAGGGGAAAAAATCAGTCTGATTACGACCCACCTCATTCAACATCTTATAATCTACCCTTTCTTTGTCTCTACTAGATTTTCTGTCAGTCATTTTGAAATTATGACAGTCAGAAACAGAATTTCAGTTTACAATCTACAGCAAACAACAATAAATTTCTGTGATTGGTTAATTAAATGGGATATGGACTTAAACAAAACTAAATGCAAAAGACTTAATACAGTCAACTAGCCAATAGCGGATCATGACCAATAGCGGATCACTTTGATTTCCATCTTCAATTACTTTCACTCGCAAATGCCGAAGAAAAAACCAATAATCTATCCCAAAACACTGTCCATCTCTTCGTAGCATAACAAAATTTTGACAGTTTGCATTGTTGTTGTAGTGCTTCAGACCGACGAAACGCTGGTCAAGCGTCTGTTTGACTGAAAGATTACGTCATAGGAATTTCAAAGAAAAGAATTCGTCTGCAAAATTGAAGGCGAGTAAACGAGTACAAGTTCAAATAGTGGATGAAATCACGAAAAAGGAGGCATAAATTGTTGGTTCACTATGCTCTCGCATGATTTTATCCACCCTTTTGTGTACAATAAATAGAAACAACCCTCAACCCTTACTCGCCATTAGCGGATCAGCTGTGCGCATCATAGGGGGTGTCTCAAAATAAGCAAACCAAATATTTTATAAAGATAACAGAGCCGAATCTAGCTACTTATGCATTTGATTTAATATATTGAAGTTTTTAAAGAAAAAATGATAAGAAATTTTATAGATCCCAATTCTTATCTGGTTTTGATTAATTCTGAAAAAAATTGTATTGAATTGAGAAATGACCTATATTTAGATCATTTATCTGTTAAGCAATGTCGTTGTTTGACAGCAGTGGCTGATGAAATTTCCTAGAATTTTTGCAAATCTTGCTGTTTTTAATGCCAGTACATTGAAAGATCGGGATCATATTGCTTGACCATTTTTCGTCTGTCAGCAACACTTAACAAAAAGAAAAACCCTCAACATTACCAATTACTGCAAGGTTATTCAAGATACCATGTTCATATTTGGTATAATGTTAGATCTCAATAACCAAGGCCAACCTCATGTGACGAGATCAAGGTCATCTGACAAGGTCATGGAAATGGCCTTTTCTGGGGTATTCGTCTTTCACAAAAACATCTCTTTTTTGTAAAAAAAAGTATTTTAAATCGTTCGTTGAGTCTAAATGTTAAAGGGCTATAACATTGGTAGTTTTTTCCCCAGAATACCTTAACTAGATCTACGTCTTGAATCAAAAAGGTGGTAGTAAGGAGATTTCAGAAGTATCTGGCCATAGATATCAGATTTTCTATCTATATATATTTATCAAACCAGAGGGAAATAAGTGTTGAAAATTTTGAAAAAATGACCATAATTATGGTGGTTAGAAAAGTAGTATAATTGCTTTTGGGGTATTATTTTATCATTTTCAATCGATCTACAACTCTGATGTTTTAAAGGTACTTAGATACTTTTTAAAAAAAAGAAAACAGGAATGTAAAAGAAGCCTCGATTGCTTGCCACTCACAATTTCTCTAAAGATTTTATTTCCTATCAAGTATGTTTAAGGCCCCATCACTTCCCACCAGTTGTCTTCAGCATCTATCAAAATTTGATTATAACACAACGGCATAAAATGCAAGTATGAAATAAGGACAAATGGCATAGAACTTTATTGGCAATAAAATTCATGTCATTTGTTTTGACAGTGCACTCATTTATTATTCTCAACGTAATCTTTAGCACAAACGTTAATTAATGCTTTTGACGTCATAAAAGCCACTTGTATGCTAGATGATGCACTTCACTTTCAGTGAAATTTTCCCAACGTCAATAACATTACCTGTTCATTTATTTTACACCCAGAAAAGTTTTATGAAACTATTTTACACCAAGAAAATGTTATCGTGGAATAAGCATGAGTCAAGGCAAAAAGCTGCATCCTGACCTTCAGTTACATTATGAAAATAAGTTAAAGGCACTGTTGTCAACAATACCAGAAGGTTCTGCAATGGAACTGCTCTAAATAAGTGTTTAGATTCACTATATCGCAAAAAAAAAAAAAATGATTTGGCGCAAGGATAAGTGTAAACATATATGGATTTCTGAACCATGCTTGGCATGGGCTAGGAAAAACAAAGTGTACATGACGAAATTGGTTGTAACAAATTATTTTTTTATTTCCCTTGCTGATTTCTACCTAGAATAAAAAGAGTTTTTTAACAATAAATGTCGTCGTTGTAATTCTAAAAATTCTGAAAATTTTGTCTGGTAACAGGTAGGTGGTTAGAACTGTAATTCTAGTTATAAGTGTACAAGTGATTTCTATTTCTCTCCAATGGTTTCGACTGAAAAGGTCAATATTTTCAATTTTCCATAACTGAAAAAAGTGATACTTCAAAATTCTGGTACTGTACTTATTCTTTTAAATTTCAGCCAGCCCAAAATTGTGTCATGCGTAAATGGGAAGATACTGAAGGAAATGATAATTTTAGGATTTGAAAAAAAACAGAAATTGGAAAATGAAAAATGATAGGATTATACGTCGAGTGGTCAGCGAAATACTATTGTAAGTGCCCATATATTCATAGGCACTTACAATAGTATTGCACTGACCCCTCGATGTAACATTTTGATACAATGTTTCTTACAAAGAAGGAAATTAATAGAATATTACAAATTCAAATTGATGCAGTCTAAAAACAAGTCTAAAAACTTAGTTTAAGTTTGGATTGATGAAATCTTGTAAGAAGCTTAATAAATAAATGTCTGCTCAATGATTTCGTTTGTCCTACTCAATTAATATTGGAATGACAAAATTATTGTAAAAATCACTTCCAACGGAAGAATACATGGTTTGACAGTGATGACGGGTCAAAATCATTTTGAGACAGCCCCCAGAGTCACCTTATCACGTGATCCGCTAATGGCCAAATTGATCCGGAAATGGCTAGTTTACGTAAAGCTACTATTTCCCAGATGATGCAACTGTTTTGATTGATTGACTTACGATGTATGTTGCACTTCAAAGTGTACAAATTTTATTGCCTCCTAAGACCAAAATCGGCATTCTGCCACATTTCTTTGAAAAATAATCAACAAAGTTCTCACTAGTGATCCGCTATTGGCCAGTTGACTGTATCTGGAAAAACAAAACTGACAACACCTACTACATGAAAGCAAAATACGCAAACAAAGTACCAATTTCTGATGTGGAAACAATCTTGGAGTACTGATAGACAGGAAATTAAGTTTTGGCACCCATATCTCAACAAAAATTAATCAAAGGACTAAAGGTCCTGAAAGTCGCAATGAGGATGATACCATGATATTTTGGAACTTCGGTTATTTGTGATCAATAACTCAGATTTTGAGACAAGAATAACCAGACAGTATTGTTTACAGGCTGGCAAACAGTTGATAAAAGATCACAATAGCTCACCCCAAAGCACTTACTGTTCTAAAAACTCTGAGCATTCAGTGTTTTATTGCACTTAGGTTTATGATATCAATAATAAACCAAACGGCCAAATTTTTGGATAATACAATTTGAAAAGAGTTGCAGACGACAAAATATATTATATTAACTCTTTCCCAAACAACAACATTTTTCACCTTCAATTTCAAACTCCTGAGAATCATAATCCAAAGTCAATTTCCAGTTCAAGATGTATCAATTGGCAAATGGTATTCAAAGAGAATATCAAGTTAATTTAAATATGTGTGAACATATAATGATAAAACAAACAGACAAAAAAAATAATCGTGGAAAAAGAATTTGTATTGACAAAAAAGTGTAATTTGAAGGAATTTCATATTGTCTTATTGTCAAAGTCCTATTGAGGTAGGGTTTTATTTCAATATCTTAATTTTTTTCGAAAGTAAGCCTTGTTAGTTTGATATGATAGGATAAATATTAAAATTAAGTAGCTATACAAGGGCATATTATAATTAAAGGATTGTAGTTTTGAATTTTGACAATCAATCAAATATATTATGCCTAGCATATTTTTATGTTTGTTTAAATATATGTGCTAGAAAAAACAAAAGTTGAATAAAAATAATTGGTCACTATGAAATATGACTCTCTCTTGGATCAAATTGGATTTCCTTCTAATTTTTCACCAACTTTTACTAAGTAAACAGTCTAAAAGCTGACTTATTTTAATTTATGAGAGAAAATATCGTTACATTGGCGTGAAAATTTCTGACTTACGGCTACCCAGACTTTGTTGTTCGACTCACGACAATATCTCTTAGATTTAGGGTTTAAAGTAAATATTCCTGTAGTCCCTGCCTGCTTAGGTTTAAGCTGTTATGACAGCACAAGTCGATTGCTATGTCACAGTATTGATCCTTCCTGTTGTTGTTCAGTAGCTGCAATAATAACGGTGTTCACTTACGGCCAGGTAAAAATTTCAATTAAAACTTTGTTTCATTTGAATAAATACAGTATTTCGATGGGTCAGCACAAAACAGTTGTTACGCCCTATAGACATATAGGGAGTTACAACTGTTTCGCATTGAGCCATCGATTTTCTCTAAAAATTGCGCCCTCCCTAATAGTAGCATCCCTACAGTTTTTACTCAGAAAACCGACTTCTTAATTTAGTCTGATGAAACAAAAGAAAATTACATAAAAATAAATCATCGATCGTCAGACAAAGGCCTTTTCGTGAACTGCATAATCTGGAGTATAAAGTAAAAAATGTAAATGATATTTTGGTCACGTGAAAATATGTCCACGCGCAGGAGCGTAATGGAGTGGTATTCAAATTGGTGTTCCAAATGTTGCGGGTCATAAATAGTCATCAAGTTAGGTCTATATCTAGAGAATCGTGTCATAATCACCGAATATTTGAATGACAAATTCAAGCTTATCTTTGAGAATAAAAGTCTAGTTTTTGTGTACATAGTAGTCTAAAATCATTGTCTTGCGTTTCGGAAATGCTCTCAAACACAGACAGGGTCCCGCTTTTAGATGAATTTCCTCTAAACAACTTTAAACAATCATTGATATGATTGGTTAGAGGAAATTTACCTCAAATTAAAAGGAAAGGGGCCTTAAAGACATCAATTTTAATGATTTTTTAAAAAAGAAAATGCATACTTTATAAAAGCTCCTTGACCATGTTTTGTACATGTGTATATCTCCCGGAGGCGTTTATTAGGAGATATAAAGTATTGTCAATTTAAGTGTGTGTTTTTCAGTGCAGATTTTTCATACCTTTTTATTTCAATGAAACTGATGTAAATATATGTTTAATATATGTTCGAAAATTAGGTTTTCATTTGACCTTTAATTTATCTTTTTTCTTTTCATTTAGGGGCCAGTATTACGAAGTATATGGAAAAGATTGAAGACATCAGATCCAGTAAGTTAACTTGTCTTATTTCATAATTTTCAATATTTACATGTGCTTATCATGGCCGACTGCTTCACATTTAAGTGGATAATATAAAGGATCATAGAATCCGATAGCCTGATAGTCAATTAGAGTTTGAAACAGATGATACTTTTCTGTTTCAGTTTTAGAATCCATTTGTCTTTCAATTCCAGAACAGCAATGCTGTATGATTTATGTCATGAAGTCTAGGTCATCTGACAAGGTCTGGTAATCTTTCTAGGTGAAACTAGAGTTAAAAGGCTTGTGCTGCATGAATTGAAAGTGTCCATTCCATTCATTATAAAATAGATTTGTTTATTTTCTCTTGATGATAACAATGTAACTTTATGTTCGTAAAATATTTACAACAGTAATATAGTATACATGAATGCTCTATTCTCCTCATTAATTTTGGTCTCCAATCATTAAAAATTCAACATGTTGATTTCATGTTAATTCAACCCTAATAGACATAATTTAGGACCTTTTATGAACCTAGAATAACTTTAAACAAAAAACCTTAACCAAAAAAATTTAACCTCTTTTATATGTTTTGTCAATGCTTTCTCCTAGGAACATTAGTACTTCATAAACCCACTCACCAGTTAATAGGCTTTCACTAGAGACCATTAGTGCCTTGATATTTTGTCTTAGACCTTGATCTTTTATGGATTTAGAAAAAAATAACCAAAAAACTGTAAACAAAAAACTTTAACCTTTTAAATATTTCTGATTGCTTTCACCAACGAACATCAATACGACTTAAAAACTCTCATCAGGTAATAGGCTTTCACCAGGGACCAAGGTCCTTGACAATTCTACCTTGACCTTGACCTTTTTTACACTTTGAAAAACTTAAAATTAATGTCAACTTTAACCAAAATTCTAAAACCTAGCTTATATTTTTCAATGCTTTTACCTATAGCAATAGTTTTGGCAAGCTATTTTGTCCCTGGACAACTCTTGTTTGAAATCATCATCATCAAAAACAGGATAAGCTGTAAAAGCTTGGGTTGTGAGTAATAGACCCTTGGCTTTGCCATCTTCCATCATGGCATTAACAATGTCATGGTAATGCATTTCATTCATCTGCAACCAGTCAGCATATGCCAAGTAGACAAGGCAGCATTGGAAAGTCAGCAGCTGTTGGGCAGTTGTTGTTCTGGTATGAGAAACAGCATGAAGCCATGGCTAGATGGACTAGATGACATCATCAATCTGATACACTGTTTTGAGGTGTATTAAACCCTATATAGTATTCTGGAATTTAAATTGAATTTTATAGATGACTATATATAACAAAAATTAGCTAAAACATCTTACCCTTGTTCAAATGGAGAACAACTATTGTAATTGTCTTTAAACATATAGCCACTTGAAATAATTTTGCACTAAACCACTAATGGTAATGGAGTTCCAGGATGCCCAGCTCAATGTCCGACTTGGGCTTTTTAGCCTGTGGACCGCCTGTGGACTGGTAGATTTTCCATGCAATCTTGTCTTAGGACAAGTGGATTTTGATTCAAAAACATGCTTTCAGACTATTGAAAAAAAGAGTTTCTGGTGACAGGTCAATGTAATTTTCAATATTCATTAGAAGTAATAAGTTTCTATACATAAGAGAAAAGGAAAAATTGCTTTTAAACCACCAACTTGTCATGGACTAGTGAGAGATTTATGTATTTTTGCATCCCTGCCCCTTGAAATTGAGAGAGCTTGCTTAAGACATTGCTGATTATAATGCATGGTAATGGGTAATTAAGTACAAAATAGTGCATTCCCTTTTCTACCATGCTTTCCATAGATTAATCCCCTTCAGTTTATTAAAATGGAGACTAAAAATATAAGCCAATAGTGCATTAAAGAAAAGGACTATAAAGGGAGTTGACTGCTATAAAAACAAAACTAATGATATGTCAGAGTTGTCTTTCTACTGATAGTTGAATTTTAGTTAAGTTTGTCCCCTTACCTTTGAGTTCACCTATTCTTACAACTCAAGGTACCTTACAATGTTTGATATTGTAACTAAAGAACAAATTGCATCTTTGCTAAGTCACAGTTTTCATTAATTTTTGATAATAAGTTATCTCAAGACTGTTCAATTAATTTCAACTAGAATTGGAGGGGCTCTCATAGGGTGGTTTGTAGTGTGTGGGACTATTAATCCAGAGGTCCAGGGTTAGATCCCCCATGGCAGCACTTAACCTTTCAAACTATTTATCTCCAACCAATGGGGTGATAATCTTAGACCCATGTGGAATAGCAGCTGGAGGTTAGGAAAGGATGTAATTGTAGTACTGGTGTGAGAAATACCAGGAATAAATGTTAGGTCCTGAAGCAGCCACAATATAACTGAAAGATGGTTGAAAGTGGCATAAAACCCCCTTCAAACAAACAAATTTGACTAGAATTGGTTGAATTATAAGGTAATGGTAATGCAAATGTAATGTATCTATCATAGCTATTGCTCCCAGAGTTAAGACAATATGAGGCATGGCGTTTTTATTAAATTTTTATTAGCTCACTTGAGCACAAAGTGCTCAAGGTGAGCTATTGGGATCGTAGAATGTCCGTTGTCCGTCGTCAGTCGTGCGTCATCCACAATTTCTTTAAACATCTTCTCCTCCTAAACCAGTGGGCCAATTTTGATGAAACTTGGCAGGGATGTTCCTTGGGTCAAGCTCTACCAAAGTTGTTCAAATAAATGAAAGCCGACCTTAACTTTCCCTTTACCCTTAACAAAAAGGTTAAAAATATGAAAATCTTTAAAAATCTTCTTCTCTGAAACCAGAAGGCAGACAGCTTTCATATTTGGTATGTAGCATCATCTAGTGGACCTCTACCAAGTTTGTTCATATCAAGACCCTGGGGTCATATTTGGGCTTTGTTTGGGCCCAACCCTTTTTACATAGAATCAAAGAGCGAAAATCTTTCAAAATCTTCTTCTCTGTAACCAGATGGCGGACAGCTTAAATATTTGGTGTGTAGCATCACCTAGTGGGCCTCTACCAAGTTTGTTCATAACAAGACCCTTGGGTCATATTTGTGCTTTGCACGGGTGCATCCCTTTCAGCTCATCTGAGCATGATGGGTGAAAATGGGAAAACCTTCAAAAATCTTCTTCTCTGAAACCAGAAGGCAGACAGCTTTCATATTTAGAATGTAGCATCATCTTATGGACCTCTTCCAAGTTTGTTCATATCAAGACCCCGAGGTCACATTTGGGGTCCACCCGGGTGCATTCCTTTTTACATAGAATCAAAGAGCAAAAAGGCATATCTGTCTTGCTCTTCGCTGAAAACGTTCCATGGTATTGATCTTAGGCAATTATCTTCTTTTTGACATCTGCCTATCTAATTAATGTGATGTCTCAGGGGGTCGTAGAGACTCGGGTGAGCGATCTAGGCAATCTTGGTCCTCTTGTTGCGTTTTTAAGTACAATTTTTCCATTCTCTGAGATAAAATATCTACCAAATTGATGTCTTTCAACTTTTTGGCTTGAGGTAACTCTCCTCCAAACAATCACTTAAATGATAGTTTAGAGGAAATAAACCTATTATTACAGAAAGGGACTCAAATTGTTTTAAAATTTAGGTAATTTCAATCAACTGAAAAAGGATTGTCTTGGTATAAGGGGGGGGGGGGGGCTACTATAAGGAAGGGCACTTTTATTAGAGAAAATACTGTATGTTAATGTGACCATGGTATCATAACAATGGGCATATACAGCAGTAGCCATGCCGTTCTAATTTCATTCATAGAAATGTTTGTAGGAACAAATAAAGATGTTTACTTGTTTTTCTTATCATAATTCAAGTCTTGCAAATATTTATTTACCTGTATAACAAAAGGTAACCTTTATTTTACCTTACTGAAAATAGTGCTGCCATATTTGAATAAAAGTCTAAAAATGGTTGTCTTGAGATATCTTGGATGATTTTTAAAGTTTCATGAATATATTTTTTATCAATCATATACCCGTACATATTGGTAGAATATAGTTTTTGACATTCGCTTTGTAAACAAATGTATTGTTAACACATGTCAAGATGCTATTATTTGGCTAATTTCGTCTGAGACTGTGTGCATATTGGGTATATCTACAGAAGATCTCTGAGTTCTATTTATATAAATGATTGGTAACATCGATATCAATAAATACACATTTTTAACTAGCAAGTGAGAGCAAGAAAGAATAGCACAGTTGGTTAAGGTGTATTCCTCTCAATCACACATCTAAAAGTTCAAGTCTCTGAGTATCCGAGGTACTTCGTTTTTTTTTCTGTTTTCTTTTTCTTGCTCATACTGTTTTCTTCGTCCCTATAACAAGGTCACACAACGGGAATATTACTTTTGTTGAATAATAAAACAGCTTTCTGCTGATTCATATCGCAACATATAAGATGCAAAGAATTTTGCATTGTTGTATAAAAGTGAAATATACACGTATTTGTCTTATACCACAAGGAAAAGATATTTCCAAATTTTCAGAAAAAAGAAAAATTGTCCAATTAAGATAAGTTTCGAACCTGAAGGAAAAAAGACACTGTTGCCAAAGTTACCACAAAGGCACCCTGCATCAGTAGAGCCACCTTTGCTGTTGTTATTTTATATATCAAAAGTAAATTCAATATTTGAAAAAAATGTCTTGAAATTTACAAGAAAGTTGATTAACCCCAATACACCCTCCGTCTAAAAAGTAACATGACAGAAAAAATAGAAAACTTGAGACAGAAAATTATGCTTTCTCTTACTCGGTCTGAACTTGGGTTCTCTTGTATCGAAGGTGGATGTCGTAACCTCTACACCACAGGTCTGAGTTGTATACATGCCCCCAGTAAACACTTAAATCTTTATGCTTATTGGTGGAATTTGTCGATCATCAGTGATTCTCTGATTTCGCTCAAGGAAAATAAACAGAGTCTCGGGCGAAATTAGCCAAGGAATATACTCATGTACTGTAGAAATATCAATGGTTTTTGACATGGCTGCCTCAAGTGTATACATAGCTTAAGAAACTGGTTGTTGTATTCAAAGTTGAAATAATTAAAGTAAAAACTGTTACCCATTCCATATGGCAGAAATATTTTGATTGAGTTTTATGATAGGGAGAGAGTTAGAAGTAGGTACAAATTAAAAGACAAAAAGCAACAACCCATTCTGTTGTTAGTATTTCTCCTAGATGATTATTTATTGTTTTACTCATGTCCGTCTGTCTGTCTGTCTGTCCGTCCGTCCGTCCGTCTGTCTGTCCGTCCATCCGTCCGTCCGTCTGTCCGAAAACTTAACCTTGCCAATATCTTCAAGCCTATTCAAGATACAAAGCTAATATTTGGCATGATGATAGATCTCAATGATCCTCATCCGCTGGTACCAAAGTCAAGGTCATGTGACAAGGTCAAGGTCATCTGTCATGGTCAAACGTCCGAAAACTTAACCCGAAAACTTAACCTTGCCAATATCTTCAAGCCTATTCAAGATACAAAGCTAATATTTGGCATGATGATAGATCTCAATGATCCGCATCCACTGGTACCAAAGTCAAGGTCATGTGACAAGGTCAAGGTCATCTGTCAAGGTTAAACGTCCGAAAACTTAACCCGAAAACTTAACCTTGCCAATATCTTCAATCCTATTCAAGATACAAAGCTAATATTTGGCATGATGATAGATCTCAATGATCCGCATCCGCTGGTACCAAAGTCAAGGTCATGTGACAAGGTCAAGGTCATCTGTCAAGGTCAAACTTTGAAAAAAAATGCCGTTACGGGGGCATTCGTGTTTCACAAACACATCTTGTTTCATGGATGAAATATGTCTGTTTAGGATGCAAAAATGTTTTGAGAGCACTTAGAAATATAGCCAGCTCAGCATGTAAACAGCGTGTAAACAATCATTTGCAAAGTAGGACATAATTTCAAAACTTTTTACATTTTTTTTCTTGAACCCAGGAATCACTCAGGTGATCCAGTTATTATCAAATCATACTGATTTGTAAAAAAAGACGACTGGTCTAGATAATAGAGGGTTAAACTTTCATAAAATCTTTATCATGCAGAACTTTCTTGTGGATTCTCAATGCATTAAGTCATATCCAAGACAGGATCTGTATGAGTACATACAACACAGGGTTTGCTATTTAACCTAGGTCTTTAGTCTGTATCAAATTCCCCTTAATCTGTAGTTCTGTAAGGGTAATTATAAAGAACATTATAACACTGTAAGGGGTAAGATTAAATAGTCTGTTAATTGATTAGTAAACGAAACTTATTCGATTTTGAATGTCCAAGTTATATACGATGAAGTGTTAAATATATTTATTCTACTGTGCGAACAATATTAATAGACGGTTCTTGTGATAAGAACTTTATAATAGTGTACATTTGATTAATTCAAAAGGGATTACATATGGAATAGTATTTGTGATTTAGTTCATTCTTTTACCTGTTGACTTATTATTGTGTGCATTTTTTAAAGAGATAAAAATATTTATATCTAAATTTTTCTTAAAGAAAAAAAAGTAAGTTTGAAACTGAAACAAAAATTCATTGTTGCAACAAAAAAGCATAAATTAAAAGTAACTGCTCACTTCTGTTACTGTTTTGATGAACCTAGAAATAAATTTGTTTATTGAATACGTTAAATTGCAATTACCTCATTAAGAGAAAACCATTAGATGACAGTTCAGCTTTTTGCTGATATTGTGAGAGACAGTGTAAGTTTGACAGTTTGTTTAAAATGCCAAAACGCGGCAATCCGACCCATAGTGACAGTAATTTTAAGGAGAAGAAGCCAGTACCTAGACTACAACTCTTTAAGGAAGATAGACGAGACTTGTTTGATATACTGAAAGAGGCAGACAAGCCTGTATCTAATGGTAAGGGTCCATTTGGGTAGATCAGACTGAACATATCATTAATATGAGACCCGTCATCGCGAAAAAAAGACTATCTTGACACTCTGTAAGATAAATATTTGAAAAAGGGATTGGGTCCAGCACAGGTCAACCAGAGGTCGCAATTCAAAAATTCTTCAACTTGAAGGTAGATTGAGCATTCTAGATTCAGAAAATAAGCAAAGTGCAAAAAAGCTTGACCCTAGTCAGTCTGTGCATTCTGCCCAGTCCACCTTGCCTTCAGGACAACAAAGCTCGTCTGAGCAAACTTCTATTAAAAACTGCGTTAGGTAAATTTCAAAGAGAATACATGACAGTTGTATAAGTACACAATAATTTCCAAGGCCTGATGATGAATTATAGAACCTTTGATTGCTAATATTCTATAATATAATATTAGGTGTGCATAGTTAATGATATTATCAAACCTTGACCCTCTGTTATAATGGAATATAAAATATTACAGTATTTTTTCTATATACAAAGTTTTGGAATTACAGAAATATGATTCAAAATATTAAGCCCCAACACTGTTCAACAACTATAGATGAAAGGGGCATTTTTTTAACCTCTGTGTCTGCCGTGTATGTAACAGTCTGTCTGTCTGTAAAACTTAACTGAAAATTTCCTATGAATTATTGCCTGGTATAGCTTATCAAAGGTATACAAAGTTTTGGTATGCTGACACATCTCATCCATATGCAGCTGCTTAAATGAAGGTCAAAGACTTTTGATAAAGTGAAAGTCATCTATCAAATACAAACTATACAATAAAAAATCATAATGATATATCTCATTGATTCATATACATGTATGCTGGTATAGTGGAAGCATATTGACCTGAACCTAGCCTTTGTGATTTAAATAAACGGTCGTTTCCCTTCGGCAAAACACGACTATCCTGCGGAATCAGCAATCGTAAAGTTGGAATGCACGTGTTAGTTCTGTTAACCCGTTTTCGCCCATGCTTTTTACTGTAAAGGTGATATTTGGTCGCCCCAATGAACTAATTAATCAATACATAAATTGATTCTCCCATTTAATAATCATAAGATGCAGTTGAAAAAATACAACTTTTTAAACTTCTTTAATGCAATTTATGTTTTTTGACCAGAAATAAAATGGTGTCCCCTCTCACAGTCGCACTCAAGCAGTTACGATTGTTTTTGGAATTGAATCATCTGCTCTTTGACTAGATGCCCTGTATACCTCTATATGTTGAAGTCCACGTATACCTGTAATTTTTACAGTATAACAGAATGTCCATGCTTGATCGTCACATGCTGAAGTACTTTTGGAATTGTATTCATGAGCCTAATTATTTATTCTGCATAAAGGTCAGGTTCAAGTTAATATGGGCTCGCTTTATTAAGCTTATGATTATCCTTCAAGGTCACATATAAAGGGAAAATTTATGAAAAAATCTGATACATGATGACACTCATTGCTATTGAAGGGATGGTCTTAGGTTGGGATGATCAAGAAGACATCTGAGTCAAGGTCAGGATTCAATCACAAAAGGGTTGAGAAAACTCATGTAGGGGTCATATAGGCATTTGATAAAGTAAAAAAACCCCAAGAAATCATGGATATGCATTTTGGTGGAGCATGGTTGGGTTTGATCTGGGAATTTTGGCAATCAAGTTGATCAGATTGGCCGTTGGAACCTAGTAGAAAGTGAAAGTTGTGCTGCCATCATAGAGCAATTGGTAGAAGCCATGTATATCCTTTTGGATATTTGTCTCTCAATGGTGGGTGGATAATTGCAAACCTAAGCAGGATAGCTGCTGGAGGCTTAGAGAAAAGGAATTTATGTAATGGTTACAGTATTAACTGGTGAGAGAAATAGAAGGAATCCATTGCTTGATGCGCCAAATGTTGCAATATGACTTATATTATGTCAAAGGCAGCATTTGAACAAGCTGAAGATAAAGATGAAATGTTGATTAAGATTGAGTAAAAGTGGCTTTTAAATATTTTGGTGTACAAAAGGTTTAAGTGAGATATTGTTCCTCAGACGGTGAAAATACTGCTATTATTCAAGGATTGGATAATCCTTTAAAATCATGCCAGGTCTGAATGCAAGAACATTGTAAGTGCCTATGTTTATATAGGGACTTATAAGGGTGTTGTATCAAGATCTTCTTAAATGTCTAGATTACTAATCTGCTGTATAAATCCTCTTTACTAAAGTCATTATATGAGATTCAATGACAGCCTGATATTTATATTCCAACCACAAGTATAGCCTTTGTTAGCTAGGTTTTCTCTTTGAAATGTTTAAATGTCTAAATGATGATAAAATCTGTATCTCTTTGGACATTCATTTTTGAATGTTAACAATCTTTCTGATCTTCTTGCAAATGTTAAGCTTTTTTAGTGCTCAAGGTGAGCTATTTGAATCACTCACCGTCCATCATCCGTCCGCCTGTCCGACCTTCTTACAGTTGGTCTGTCTGTCCGTCTGTCAGTCCATCAACAATTTCTTTAAACATCTACTCCTCCTAAACCACCTAGCCAATCAAGCTGAAACTTGGCAGGGATGTTCCTTGGGTGTAGCTCTTTGAAAGTTGATAAAAGAATTTAATTTCATTAAAAACTCTGGTTGCCATGGTTATGTATAGGCCAAAAATGGCCGAAAATCTTAGAAGAAATCCTTCTCCTCCTAAACCACTTGGCCAAATTCAAGCTGAAACGTGGCAGGGATATTCTGTGAGTGAAAATTTGTTAGAATAATTTAGTTTCATTCAAATCTCTAGTTTCCATGGTAATGGAAAGTCTGAAAAATTGCCGAAAATGGCTGAAAATCTTAGAAAAAAATTCTACTCCTCCTAAACCATGAGGTCAATCAAGCTAAAACTTTGCAGGGATGATCCTTGGGTGAAGCTCTTCAAAATTTGTTCAAAGAATTTAATTTCATTAAAAACTCTGGTTGCCATGGTAACCAAATGTCTGAAAAATGGCCAAAAATTGCTGAAAATATAAGAAAAAATTCTTCTCCTCCCAAACCACTAGGCGAATCAAGCTGAAACTTTGAAGAGATGATCTTTGGGTGAAGCCCTTTGAAATTTATTCGAATAATTTTATTTCATCAAAAACACTGGTTGCCATGGTTATGAAATGTCTGAAAAATGGCCGAAAATGGCTGTAAATCTTAGGAAAAAATCTTCTCCTTTCAAACCACTATGCCAATCAAGCTGAAAATTGGCAGGGATGATCCTTTGGTGAAGCTCTACAAAAGTTGTTAAAATAATTTCATTTGTTCAAAAACTCTTGTTTCCATGGTAAAGGAAAGGCTTAAAAATGGCACAAATTGCCAAAAATCTTAGAACAAATTCTTTTCCTTCTTAACCATGAGGCCAATCAATTTTAAACTTAGCATGGATGTTCTTAAAGTGTAGGTCCACGCAAGTTGTTAAAAGAATTTGCCATGGTAAGAGAAAAGTTGAAAATTTATGAAAATTAAAAAAGTAAAATTGCAGTAGGACAAAATTTAACCATCCTAGATGTACATCAAACAAATTCTGGTATTCATAACATGGTTGACAAGTTATGAGTGACTTACTCAGGTAGGCAATAGGACCATCATGGTCCTCTTGTTTTTTTTTTTTTTTAAAAAAACAACAATTAATCAACTTATTAAAGAACCTAGGATAATATAAAAATTCTATGAGACTTGCTAGTGTGTTGATTTTGCATATATGTAACTGGTAGATGTTGTAATATTAGCAAAAATAAACCTCTCACTGAGAAATCTGATAGCCTGGGATTCAAGCCCTTATTTTAGAAGTTTTTGTAACAAGGTAGATAACCAAACTGAACCATTAAGATCTTATAATGGGCTAACTTCTCTTCAAAGAATCAGGTCTTTGAGAACATTACTAGACATTACTTTGTTGGATATATTTTCAATAACAAACCTATTTAAGAGACGGCTACCAGTCTAAGTATAGTACAAAGTGGAGTTTCCATTTGCGAGTCTTGTTAAATGTGTATTGTTAATTTTACCAAAGCACTATAAGACCTTGGAAAATTTCATCAATATTTATGCACCTGGAAAGCTAGATCTATTCAAAACATCACCAATGGTTTAATCACAAGCCTTCAACTGTACCATACAACATTTTCCTTTTGCTCAAAGGTATGTAACCAAAATTGGCATATAGTAACCGTGATACATTTAAGAAATTGATTCTGAGATTTAAATTGTGTATTTCAAATCATAGGGAATACTTTTAAGGGATGTAATGTTTATTTGACTTTTAAATCAAATGCTTTTCAGAAATTGTACAGTACACAATAGTTATCTAACAACATTCGATATTTGAGATTTGCCTATTAAATCCCCATCATCAAGGTATTGATAAGATCTGAATGAAGTTAATGTAACTTGAACTAAAATTGTTGGTCATTATACATTGCATTGGATCTAACTATGAATATTTGTAGAAATTATGCCTCTTTTCCAATTTGCAATTATTAAAGATCTCTGAAAGATGAGAGGGAGGTGACTTTGATGCAAAAACAATACTATAAGTATTAAGGTTTAAATATCAAGAGCATAATTATACTAGTGTATGAATATTTCATTGACAAGTTGAAGTAATTTAACCTAGGCCAAACAACTGGTATTGTTTCTTTGTTGACATATTATTTTTATATTGGCATAATCATTCCAATATTGGAAATTTAATGCATATATACAAGTAGATTAGAACTTTAATACTTGAAGGTTGATTTCTCTTGAAAGTATATTGGCTGCAGGTTACTATAATACCTATGTCAATAATTAATAGCTACATGTATATTCTCTCATTAATGAACTTCCCTGAAATAGCAGCTCCATGTATACTATTAATTAGGAAACCCCGGCATTTCATTTGATTGAAATTACTTGAAATTAAGAATTTTGTCAATCTTTTTTTTTTCATTTATGAGGGTTATTCAGAGGAAAGAATATCCAATTGAAGGGAAAAAAGCAAAAACTTTACTTCTTTTTGTTAGATAAATACAAAAAAAATCATTTATGCTTAATTAAAAATGAAATTATTCCCAAATTTCTAAATGAATCTTAAGAGAAATCCATATGACAAAAAAGATAAGAAAATGAGTTCTTTCTAAAACAGTACTTGACAGTGGATAATTATACCCCCTGCAAAAGGAATGTTTTTGGGGGAATACTGGAATCAGCCTCTCTGTCTGTCTGTCTGTCCGTCTGTCTGTGGACATTTATACTAGTAAATTTGTGTCGCAAACTTCTCCTTCAGTTTTCCTTCAAAAACTTTAGTATTTTATTCAATTATTTATAACATGTTGAAGTTTTGTAACAGGCAATTTTAAGGTCCCAACTCTACCTGGTTCAAGAATTATCTACCCTTGAACTTAAAGACATTTTTTTTTCTAACTTATACCAGTAATTTTGTGTCATGACACCCTCCATCAGTTTTCCTTCAAAAGCTTTGAAATTTTATGCAAACATTTATCACATGTTGAAGGTTTGCAAGAGGCAATTTTGATTTCCCCCCACTGGTTCTAGAACTATGTACCCTTGATATTAAGACTCACTTTTTCTTTTCACACATATACTAGTAATTGTGTCTTGAACTCCTCCTTTAGATTTTCCTTAAAGCTAGAAAACTTTTTACAAACATTTATCACAAGAAAATATGTTGAAGTTTTGCAAGAAACAATTTGAAGTCTTAACTTCCCCTGGTTCAAGAATTGTCTGCCCTTGAACTCTGATTTTTTTTAGCTCACCTGAGCACATCATGCTCAACGTGAGCTTTTGTGATCATTGAATGTCCGTCATCCGTCATTTTTCAAGCGTCGTCTGTCGTCAGACGTAAAAAATTTAAGTGTTTACATTCTAGAGGCCACAAATATTGTCCAATCTTCATGAAACTTGGTCAGAGTGTATGTCAGGTCACAAGGATGAATCCTATTGAAAATTTGAAGGATCCATGCCATATTACGGGAAAAGGGGCCTTAATGACAATTTTCTTTTTTACACTCTAAAGGCCACAAATATGGTCCAATCTTGATGAAACTTGGTCAGAATCTTAGTCAGGTCACAAGGATAAAACCTATTGAAAATGGGAAAGATCTGTGCCATATCACAAGAAAAGGGGCCTAAATGACAATTTTCTTATTTACGCTCTAGGGGCAATAAATATGGTCCTATCTTCATCAAACTTGATCAGAATGTTTGTCACGGCACAAGGAAGAACCCTATAGAAATTGGGACGGATCTGTGTCATATCACCTCTTGGGGACTCAAATATGGTCCAATCTTCATGAAACTTGGTCAGAATACTAGTCAAGTCACAAGGATGAAGCTTGTTGAAAATGAGAAGGATACATGCCATAGCATGGAAAAAGGGGTCCTAATGACAGTTTTCTTGTTCTTAGAGGCCTCAAATAGTAAAAGTACAACTTTGCTGGAAATTTTGATTTATTAAATGTGACAAAGATACGAAGGTGAGCAATATAGGACCATCATGGTCCTCTTGTTTTCTTTTTGTATACATAAACTAATAATTTTGTGTCACAAACTCCTCCTTCATTTTTATGCCCCCGTATCGGGAGATCGGGGGCATATTGTTTTACTCATGTCTGTCTGTCTGTCTGTCTGTCTGTCCGTCTGTCCGTCTGTCTGTCTGTCTGTCCATCCGTCTGTCCGTCCGTCTGTCCAAAAACTTAACCTGAAAACTTAACCTTGCCAATATCTTCAAGCCTATTCAAGATATAAAGCTAATATTTGGCATGATGATAGATCTCAATGATCCGCATCTGCTGGTACCAAAGTCAAGGTCATGTGACAAGGTCAAGGTCATCTCTCAAGGTCAAACTTTGAAAAATCTTAACCCGAAAACTTAACCTTGCCAAAATCTTCAAGCCTATTCAAGATACAAAGCTATTATTTGGCATGATGATAGATCTCAATGATCTGCATCCCCTGGTACCAAAGTCAAGGTCATGTGACAAGGTCAAGGTCATCTGTCAAGGTCAAACTTTGAAAAAAAAAATACCCTGTCGGGGGCATTTGTGTTTCATGAACACATCTTGTTCTGTTAATAACTTTAAAACTTTATACAAACATTTATCACATGTTGAAGTTTTGCAAGACACAATTTTGAAGTCTCAAATCCCTCAGGTTCAAGAGATATCTATATATTTGAATAATTTTTTGCCTGTCCTGTAAAATATCTTATTCTCTGAAAGCACTTGCATGGGGTATCAAGTCCCATTCTTGGACAATTTCTAGTTTGTGGTGGATCAGCAGTAACAAATCATTGATGATGTGCATCCTTGCAAAAATGAAAAAAAAGAGGAAATGTTTTTTTTTATCTGAGATTTCAGTGTTCCCAAAAAAGAAATTTAAAAATAAATGCTTTCATGTAGATGAGAACTTGTGAAACACTTCTGCTTGGAATTCAAAGTAATCTCATCTTAACTGTATAAAGAAAATGTTTTACTCTCTGGAGAAAATCTGAGAAATGTTTGATAAAAGTTCTTATTTATCTAACTTTCACATGAAAGGCTTAGATTTTAAGTACTAAAAGGGTTTTAATGTTTGATATTCAAATAAATAAACATTACATAAATTTGGACTTGATTTATGAATGAATGGTGTTGTAATTTCAAAATCTCTTGATTCAGTCAGAAATAGACCCATAATATTTTCAATCTTGAATCCCAGCAACTTTTTGCAATTACACTTAAAATAATATTTTACTAATATTCATGGAACATTCAACACACCTCAATGTAAGTGTGAAAACATTTGGATAAAAGGGGAAAAAGGCTTGTTGTAAAGAATTTCTTCATTTACACTGTTTCCCAATTTTTGTATCTCAGGAGTTAGGATTCGGTTGAAGGAGCTGTTTATAGCTATAACACCAGGGTTTCATTGCCGTTTGTCAGAGAATTTCAAAAACTCAATTAAATTTTAATCCTATGTTTTTATTCAAAGACATTGTTTGTTAGCTGTGTGATTGGCAATGAGCCTATATGTGATATTTCCAATGATTTCCAGTCTGTGCATCAGAACAGTGACTGACATGAGTTTTATCCATGTACTTGATTAATAAATAAGTTGTCTATTCTCTTATTATTTTCTTCAGATGGTCTGGGAATTTTTAATTGCATAATGTCTACGCTGCTCAATCTTTGTGTCTAATGAACATTTGAAATCGTTGGAAATGTCACTTACAGGCTCTAAAGACTGTGCATTCTGGAGACATTTAGGATATTCTCTTTCACGGAAAATTATAAAACTTTTCTTTTATTGTTATATTGATCAAATAAGTACTGGTTTATATTCTTTTTAATGGAGGAAGACAGAGATTGCATGAAACATACCAAACCTTATTCACACAGGGTTATTTGAAATGAATTTAAGAAGATATGTTTTTTAAGACATGTCACTTAACAAAAAGAATTTTACTAAGATAAAAACTGATATTATACCAGTGTTTAAAGCCTTGAATCCTAAACATTGTGCTGTGAAGGAATTAAAACAAATTATTGTGAGAAAACCTATTGGAAGGCAACATCTTTGGGCAAATATAAGTAGGTGCACTATATATACCATTTATATACTTTAAAGGAGAGAAATATTTATGATGCATTCAGATGTAAATCTAGTTACATTTGACACTGAGATTTGCATAAAACATGTACATCTTTCATCATAGTTTCCTTAGTCTATGCCAAAATTATCAAATGACCAATTGAAGCTTTTTCATGCTGAAACTTAACCTTTGCAAAATAACTTCAAAATAAATGTTTTAAGGCACTAAAAGCACTACTTATAGGAAATATTTCTTTTGAAAAGATTATGTAATAAAAGTAATCCTGGAATAAAGTACATGATGTTGACCATATTTAACTAGTATGATCTTTGCTTATACAGCATGCTAAACAGAAATTATAACCAGATTTGACAATTCAGATCTAATTCCCCAATTTTCAGTCAAACAATTTATCTGGTGGTCAAATTCATTGTGTTATTGCAGAACGTTTTTAGGTGACTTGAAAATAATGCCCTTTGTTTTATTTCTTACTGGCTGCATTTTGGTAAATTTCCCTCTCTGGCTGGCCAGCTGTCTAGACACATGATTGACCTGGACTAGATAAGGATTTATTTAAACTAAATTATTATTCTTGAATATCTAAATTGACTTTTGTATCTTTTTAGATTACAGATTCAAAAAAGATGAAATATTCAAGCGTATGAAAATCACCACATTTGTTCAACTTGTAAGTATTACATCTTTGTCCTTGTATGCTTGCTTAATCCTTTAAATTGTCGAATTACAAGCAAAAAACAATAGCAGAGGCATATCTTAACTTTGTATTAGAAATATACACATATAATTGAATAGTTGAACTAAATTGGCTGATGAAGGCTGCAGTGAATTGTCATGGGTGTATTCAGGTATGAGAAACCACAGGGAATCATTAGACGGTGCATGAGCAACAACTTGACTTTGATTACGTTGAAATTGTTGTTAATTCAATTACAAGGTATTAAACTTTTAAAGCAGGGACCATGAAATCAGCTATATGGCAACGGATATATCTCTATTACTGTAAGAAGTGTTTTTCTAACAAACTTCTAGGAAAGTAAAATACTGGTATCTTATTTTTAGCACGTCTGAGCACAAAGTGCTCAAGGTAGGCTTTTGGGGTAACTTGATGTCCGTTGGGTGTCATGCATCTTCCCACATTTACCTTGTGGACACTCTAGAGGTCTTATCTTTAGTCCAATCAACCTGAAAATTGGTCAGAATGATTATCTTGATAAAGTCTCCGACAACTGTGATATTGGGTCAAGTGGGGTCAAAAACTAGGTCACAGAGTCAAATCTTGAAAAAACCTTGTGGTCACTCTAGAGGCCTTATTTTTTGTCCAATCAACCTGAAAATTGGTCAGAATGATTATCTTTTTGAAATCTCGGACACAATTGAAATTGGGTCAAGTGGGGTCAAAAACTAGGTCACAGGGTCAAATCTTAGAAAAACATTGTGGACACTCTAGAGACAATAATTTAGCCTAATCAAACTGAAAATTTGGTCAGCATGATTATCTTGATGAAATCTCAGACAAGTTTGAAATTTAGTCAAGTAC